>CM062296.1:341087100-341687100 GCA_031216915.1 Pictodentalium vernedei | reverse complement strand
ATTTGAGGGCTGTTTTTTTTCAAAATTGGGGAGACATTTGCTTGTTTCCAGAGTGAGGGAAAGTAAGAGTTGTTCAAGAGCACATTAAATAATATTAGAAGAGGCTCACACAGGGGGGATTTACATTCCTTGAGAAGGCGTGGACTTACAAGGTCGGGACCAGATGCTTTAGACACCTTATCGACTTCATTGCTTCATATACTTCTCTACATTGGAGAGTGATACTATCAATAACTCGTGAAGCCTGGGGTACTGAATCAGGAAGGGAGGCTTTCGAATCATCAACTGTTGAAATAGAACAGAAGTATTCATTGAACACATCTGCTTTCTCGACACTTGAGGTATATACTTTATTTAAATGGATAATTCTTGGAATACCTACCACTTTACTACTACTGATAAGTGTTTTTAGAGTCTTCCACCACAAGGAAGATGGGTTTTTATTGCTATTTAGTGTGGTCTGAACTTTATTGCAGTAACAACTTCGTTCCGTTTACGTTTATATTTTGCCCAAGCGTTCGGAAGACGGGTTCGTTTGGCTATGCGATACCTATGCTTCCTCTGTCTCATTAGTAGTCTAATTTCATTGTGCATCCATTTCGGCTGGCCCGATCGCAAAGTAATAGTTTTGTTCGGAATATATTTAGATGCTGTATCGAGTAATTTGTCGGTGAAGTTGGAGACAATAGTATCAAGACACAGGTTATCAAAAAGAGAATTCCAGTCAACGTTAGAGAGGGCCTCATTGAGTGCTCCATAATTACCCTGTGAATAGAGACATGTCCTTCTCTTAAAGGAGAGAGGAGATGGTTTTGAAAATTCAACATCAGTTGAAACTGGACAGTGATAGCGAGTCATGTCCGGGATAATCGGTTCTAGGACCTCGCGTGCATTCCCTTTAACTGTGTCACTCACAGCAAAAAGATCTAGTGGAGTGGCTGACGACTCAGTAAAACAAGTTGGTTCACCCACAAGCTGCCTCAGATTAAAAAGATTGCACACTGCAGTAAAACCGACCCTCGAGGGAACCAGCTGGTTGTCATTAAAATCGCCCGTAACAATTAAATCGACAAGTGACGTGTCCCTGGCTTTTTCAATGGATGCCGATATGGAATCCCATATATCCTGGGAACTGTTAGGTGGGCGGCAAAAAGCCCCTAGCAATAAGGACTTACCGTGTTTCGTAAATACTTCAACCCATACGCACTCCGTATTCAGCACCTCAAGGTCGGGTCTATGTCGAAAAGAAATTATCTTTAATGTAGATGGCAACTCCACCTCCACTTGTCGGCCGGTCACAGCGCAATGGCTAGGGAAACCCACGGAGTAAGACATCAGATGTTGGGTCGTTGTTGTGTCGTTGTTGTGCAGCCATGTCTCGGTTAAAGCCAAAATATTATTGGATGAGGATTCACATTGAAGTGTATCTAATTTGGGTTTTAAGCTTTGAATATTAAGATGCAAAATCTTCAAAGTATTCTGGTTAGGGTTTTGAGTTGATAGAGCTCGGTCCGGGATTGGGTTCAATGTCACCCGACAATAACAATGAAAGTGTACTCATGTAAAGAAAAATCGACGTGGCAAGGAAAATGGAGATTAGTAATTCCGAGATGGATAAACTTTTTGAGACGGGCACTCGCTTGTAAAGATGAGAGGTTGCTTCAGTAGACTCGGTCACACAAGTGGAAGCTAATTCAATGACGTTTCTCTGGAAGAGAGCAGCAATGGCAGTGAAGCTTCTATGGAGTTCAACCCCACCAAGGCACAAGAGTAGGTAAATTAAGACACAAACTGATTGATGTTTCGACAGTTTCTGCTGTAGGACAGAGCATAAAGTGTAGTATTGAAAGTACCAATCCGAGCACGGTATAATCCAATATGACACATTATGTAATATATTGTACAAAATATCGACGATAGCGTAAACGTGGTGCACGGATGTAAGTACTAGTCATGATTGCAGGTAACAGAATGATATTGTCTGGAAGCAAATTGGATTCAAGCTGGCTTGGAAGAGAATGTTGTAGTGGGAGATAGTTAATGTAGAATACTTAGTCATGAAGATGAAGGAAACATAAAATACTAGGAAAAGGTGAAAGAAAGTAGTATATACAAGGTAACTGTGTAGCATCTCTATGGAAATAGATATATTCTGCTTAATAGAAGGTATAATTGTCAATTTATGGAAGTGGATAATCCATATTAGAGTATGGAACTAACTAGTTCTTGGAGAAGCGTGACAATATTACGACAAGCTTAAATTGAAAAGGGGCAGATAAGGCTTAAAAGTTATGCCGTGACAGGTTGAAAACTTCGTAAGCTGGAGATAGGAGAGAAAGATTCAACCAGGACATGGGAGAAAAATTATATACTGAAGCACCAATTGTATGTACACAATATGAAGGTTGTTATTTATATTTATTTATTTATTTATTGGTGTTTAAGGTCACATACTTATGCACAATGGCTAATCGTGACCGTGACAGTTTTACGGGTGGAGGAAGCCGGAGTACCCGGAGAGAACCATCGAGCAACGACGAGCAGCTGTCAGCTCTCCAACATCGTAACTCTGAACTCTGCACCGCAGCACAGGCAGGGTTAGATTGGTTGAAGACATGCGCACCATCGACGTGCAGTACGCCTCAGTACACAGCGTCATCGTGCCCCCATGAAGGCAATCGGAGTGAAGTGTCTTGCCCAAGGACACAACGCGGTTGCCGCAGGTGGGATTCGAACCGAGAACCTCTCGGCTTGCAACCTGCACCTCTACCAACTGAGCCACCGCGCCCCCGATGAAGGTTGTTGGAACCTAACAAGATCCATGATATATATATATATAGTACATGGAGAGTCTACCATAACAAAGTCCCCAACAGAATGAGGATTCTACCCAAGCAATAATTAAAAATTTATCACAAAGCATTGCATAACAAGCACAAGCAAAGTTCCAGCCAACGGACCTTCGGGTTCAACTTGGAGGCACATTGGCTGGAACACTGCTTGTGTTTTTAAACATATGTACAGAATTTGGAAGTGATCCTTTGAGTGATGACCTCATTCCACGGACGACCCAACCCACACTCCACACACCGCATATGGCTGCTGTGTTGCAGACATGTCTAAACCTTATTTATTTATAAACATTCTGTAATGGTAGACTGAGACGTTTCTTTTCACATTCCAAGCAGGAGATGGGAGAAGAAACATATACTCGAGCACCAAATTATATGTACAAGATAATATACATATTATATACTACGTGAAGTGTTTACCGACACAAAATCAATCTCCGCATGTTGGACATTCCACCCGAGCAATAATTGCAAATTTGTTGCAAAGCATTGACAATAGAAATAATACGAGGAGAGTTTACCATCACAAAATCGACCTCTGGTAAACCCCAATCCAAGGGCGACCAGGCCACAACCCACTCGCTACGCACTGCGTATAGCTAGCGTGTTACGTATATTTATAGACCTTTTTTATTTATAAACCTTATATATTGGTAGACTGAGGCGTTTCTATCACCTTTCAAGCAGAAGCAGTTAATCAATTATGTACGAACCCAACAAAATTCCCAGCAGAAAAGATATTCCACCAGACCACTAAATGTAAATGTCTTGCAAAGCATACATTAATATATGCCACCACTAAATTCTCCTCAGAGTGGAGACTCCACTCGAGCAATAAATGTAAACGTATTGCAAAGCATAACAATCACAAGCAAAGTTCCAGCCAGTCGACCTCTGGGTTGTACCCGGAGGTCCACTGGATCAAAAATTGGCTGTTTTTTAATTACCATATGTGCATAATTTGAATGTGATACTTTAGATGAAACCCCAAACCACTCACCACACAAAAACACGCGATACTTTTGATGATAACCCCACCCCACGGTTAATCCAGCCACAGTAAACCCCCACGTGCCTCTAGGCTGGATGCTTTCAAAGAGGTAGAAATACGATCGCTATCCGTCCAAAATCACACACACTCAACTGTCGTTACACACAGTGGTGTTTGGGACGATCTCTTAATGTAACACAGACAGGTAATAACTCACAACTTCAATGCTTTCGCATTTCTTAGACAATGAATTATATACTACGAAGCCGCGGGACAGAAGAATAATTTCAATCAGATCACCACCCAGTCGTGATCGAGTTGAAACCATCATGACAGCCACTCAGGCCAAGACTCTGAATTTGGTCGGGCGCGTTTATAACTTCTTCAACCTAGTAATGCAAAGCCTTCTACTGAAAACAAAAGAGTGTAGTCCAGGAGTAGACAACACAACGACAGATCACGCCCAAGTGAGAATGCGTGCGGAGTGTGCGGAGGGGGGGGGGGGGGGGGGGCTTGGTGATGCAGACCCACAGACCTACTAGGCTGCGGGACTATATCATCAAAGATCCCCACGAGTTCACTTTTCTCCTCACCGCACACACATATACACACAAATTTTGTTACACCCAGACTAACACAGTGGTGCATGAGACGATGTCTTACAAGTCTTTTGACGCCCAGTGGTCTAAAAACTCAGAAATATTACTCAGTAGGGGAATTAGACAGGCATTTTAATAACAGATAGGAAGGGAGATACCCATGAGATGGATTGGTAATACCCTCGAACGGTTTATTGATGGAATGAATTTAATCATTTTAACGATTGTCGGCATATAAATAGTCTTGTGTTCAGAAATTTGATGGGTTTCTTACACTTGTGAGCATGTAGAATTTTTACACATGAATAGGTCACGAACAGGAATCGACACAGCAAGAATTGAGTTGCTTACGGGCCTATATGTAGAAATGATCCACCATGACTAAGTCATAAGTCGACATTACTTATTCTATACATCCCTCAAAAATGAAACTTCAGTTTGGGGATTTGATTCAAAACTTTGATTCAAAACCTTGCTTGGAACCCAAGCAGAAGACATGCCATGAGAGTAGTCTCAAGGGCCGTATCTTCTACTACTGCGAGTGGCGGTGGTGGGGCGGGGTGGGGGTGGCTTGGCTCAGGACTTTTCTGCTTAATGGAAAGTTGTGCCACTTCTGCACAAATGTATCGAAAATTCCTAGCACTCAGATTTGAAGTTCACATATTTTTTATGGGAGGGGGCGGGGGGGGGAGTAGGATACTACAAGGGTGCAGGAAGATAGTCGGAGAAATGATTACAAGCAGGTCGCAAGATATATATATATAGAAAAATATTCTATGACGTGTTCAAGCAGGAGAGGGGATATATACTTGGACACCAGTAACATGTATTAAATATATTGGTCTACTGGGAAGATTCCTGTTGAGACCCCTATTGGGTAGCCTTTGAGGCCCCGGAAACTGATCCAGCCTAACACCCTTAGGTGCCCTAAATTTCCTGAAAGCAATGCGGCAGGTGAGATGGGTGAGATGGATCTGATTACATAGGACGTCAGTATGTCAAAATGTTTCCCATGTGGACTGCCGATGGCAACTCGCAAAAAGAACATTTCGAGAAGCCAGCAGTCTAGTCTGTCACTGACAGCTCAGACGCAGGAAAAACAGCGATCTGTTAATTTTAAAACTTAAATTTACGCCTGATGGACCGAACTGTCGTCCCGATGGTCTCGCGCATCGCCGTTCCTGTTGATACTTTTATTACGGGATAGGTGATGAAGCTGTTACAAAATCGCTATCAGGATGTTCTCTATGTGAACTGCCATCGGTCACACTCCGATGCAGGGAAGAAAAAAAAAATTCCTTCAGGTCCGAGGTCCGCCATGGGTCTTTTCCGGGTAACTATTCTCGGCCCAGTCCGCGACTGTAAATAGATACATGAAAAAAAGAAGAAATTTGGCCGTCAAAAGATCATTATGGTGAGTTGGCAAGTTATCATAACAAGCTGAATCGTTATGATGAGTTGAAAGTCGTTATTCCGAGTTGTGAAGTCATGATAACGTGCTAATAGATTGTTACGAGTTCACAAGCCGTTATTATAAAATGTATGTGAAATAATCATAATGATTTGCAAAGTCACTGTAATGAGTCGAAGGGTAATTATAATAAGATGTAAAGTTGACAAATGACAAGTTATAACGAGTAAAAGTAATAATGAATTGAGTTGTCATAGTAATGAGTTGACCAGTTGTTAAATCGTGTTGTGATGCCATTATGATAAGCCGGCTATTCTTGAAGTTATTATAACGAGTTTGAAAGTCCCCATAACTGGTAGGTAACCGATTATACTGACTTGACGAAGCGTTATAATGAGCTGTAAAGTCATTATACCAAATTGGCAATTAGTTATAATGAGTCGACAAGTACTTTTAACGAGTGGGGAAGTCCTGACGAATCGTAAAGTAGTTATAACGAATTTACAAGTAGTTATAGTGAGTTGAGCAATCATTAATAGCTAATTGACAAATCATTATAAGGGGGTGTTTTGTCGTTATAACGAGTTTTAAAAGTCATTATAGTGAGTTGTCATGTCATTATAATGAGTTGAAATAATATAACCAATGGAAACCTAGTCGTTAAATTATTATAACGAGTTGATCAATCATTATAACTTATTACCAAATTATTATAAGTGTTTGCTTTGTCGTTATAACGAGTTTTCAAAGTTGTTATAATGAGTTGTCATGAGCTGAAATAATATAACTAATGGATAAGCAGTCGCGAAATAATTATAAGTTGATAAATCAGTATAATAAGCAAACAACCCGTTATAATGACAACAAGATGTGTAATCATTGCGACGAGACTCACTGATGTTATAGCAGGTTAACAAGTCTTTATAACGAGTTGGCAAGTTCTTATAAAGAATTGTAAATTTGTGATGAGATGTAATGTCATTAAGAGGATTAGACGAGCTGTTATAACTAGTTATGAAATCTTTATAAGGAGTTGTCATGTCATTAAAACGGTTTGAAAAATTACTAAAAAGAACTGTAAAATTGTTACATTGAGTTATGATGTCGACATAACAAGTCGGTTCATGTTGACAAGTTTTATAATGCCTTGCAGTGTTGTTATATATTAAGTCGCTATAATGTGCTGGCGAGTCTTTATAACTGGTATAGAAGTACTTATGTACTGTAAAGTCATGTCATTATAATGAGTTGTCAAGTCATTATAACGAGCGTCGCCATAACGATTTGAAAGTCCATGGCGAATCGTGTTGTTATTATAATGGTTTGCGAATCTGTCATAATGAATTTACAGTTAGTTAATACGAGGGGTAAAGACATAATAACGAATGTGCACGTCGTTATAGAATTGACAAGTCTTTAGTACGAGATGTGAAATGATTATAATGGATTGTTGTGTCAGTATATCAATTTCCCAGGTCTTTATAACAAGGAGTGATGTCATTATAATGAGTTGCGAATTTACAATGCATTGTGATGTTATACGAGTTGGAAGGTCATTATAATGAGTTGAAAAGTCATGGATTGCCAATTCGTTATAATGAGTTCTGAATCCGTTATAAGGAGTTGAAAGTCATTTTTAATGAGTTCACAAGTTTGTGTACAAATAGTTATAACAAGTCGTGACCTCATTATAATGAGTTGACAAATCGTTGTGAGCCCCAGACTTTGGTATAACGAGTTCGCAGGTAAATATGAACAGAGTTGTGATGTCATTACATAGGGTTGGGATGTAATTTTAACGAGTTGCAAAGTCTTTATAAGGATTTGACATGTAGCTATAACGAGTTGGGTAGGCGCTATAATGAGTGAAAAGTCGTTAAAATGATCTGACACATCATTATAGCGAGCCCCAGACGCTATAATGAGTTGCCAAATTATTAGGATGAATTGTGAAGTTGTTTAAACGATGTATGGTGCCACTGCAATGGTTTGTGTAATCCTTTTAATTGGTACATCTAACGTTATGACGAGTTTTGAACACACGAAAATGATTGAAAAAGTCGTTATAACAAGTTGTGAAAACAAACCCTGTTGATAAAGCATTACAGTGAGTTGTCAAGTTAGTATACGACATAACAAGTTGACAAGTTATTATAATTAGTACAATGGGTGGTCGACTCAAGAATTAACGAGGCGACGCTATTTTATAACGAGTTGTGAAGTCGTTACATTGAATGAATTGTACAGGCTTTATAAGGATTTATATTATAAAGAAGAGTGAAGTTGTTATAACAAGTTGCCAAGTTGTTATAAAGAGTAGTGAATTCATTATAATGAGTTGTGATATTATTATGATGGTTTGGCATAGCTTGACAATATGTTGTAACGAGTTGAAGAATCATTAAAAAAAAATTGAATAACTTGTATAACAAGTTGGAAATTATTTCAAATTGTATATCTATGATGAATTACAATGTCATTCTAATTGGCCGTTCAGTCGTTACAACGGGTTTATAAATCGTTATAACGAGGTGTGAAGTTATTATAATGAGTTGACAAGTCGTTCGAGTCTCAAATGTCGTTATAATTAACTGACAAGTCACTTTGAATTCTTAAGCCATTTTAATAATCTGGCATGTCATTTCAAGAGGTATGAAGTCATTATACCAGTTGACAAGTCGCTATTACGAGCTGCCAAAGTGAGTCCTGGACATCGTTATATCGAGTTGTGGTGGCATTACGAACAGTTGAGAAATCCATTTAACGAGTACAGCTGATATTATGATGAGTTGTGGACACACTACAATGATTGAAAAAATCCTTATAATGAGCTTAAAATCCTATAAAACAAGTTGTGAAAATCTTGTTAATGAAGCATTATAGTGGTTTGTCAAGTTAGAAATATGAGTGTACAAGAAACCAATTGACAAGTTATTACAAGGAGTTGGATAAAAACATAACAATAAAATAATAACGAATAAATAAGTCTCTATAACAGATTAGAAGTCGTTATAACGAAATGTAAATTGATGATAAATTGCAATCTCATTAAAACGAGTTGCCAAGTAACAAAGAGGAATTGTAAATTTTTTTTTACGAGTTCTCATGTCATTACGAGGAGCTGTGGGATCGTTTTAACGAGTAGAGCTGATGCTTTGGTGTGTTGTGGGAACAATCTAATGATCGAAAAATCGTTGTAACGAGCTGCCAAGCTGTTATATCAGGTTTTGAAAACAAACCTTGTTGACAAAGCATTATAGTGAATTGTTAAGTCAGAACAAGAGGCTTTCAAGAGCCTGTAATATCTCAGCTGGCAGAACTGCATATCCATCAGTTATTCTAATCAAAGGCCGTCGGGCTACTTCATCTGTGCGAAACGGAAGGATGATGATTTTCTAAGGACTTTCCGTACATTATTTTAGCCAAGTTTGGTTCACACTGGCCAAGTAGTTTCAGATTAGAAGATAATGAAAGTTTCAATGACACTGCAGCTTAAGTTGTGTGTTGTGTTTAATGAAAAGGATAATGTTCAATGTTTATGAAAGGATTATGAAATAAGACAAGAATTGTGATAATTGGGAATATGTTAATTTCTATTCCCTGTATGCTATGGTTTTGATAAAAATAATATGAGGTGTACACTGTACTAAAGAGCTATGGGGTGGGTTAATATGACCTCACAGTTAATGTATGTGGCCCTCACAGTTAACGTATATCAACGAAAGTTACAAAGTTACAGTGAAATTATTCCAAAACGAGTCATCCTATCAAGTTACACTGAAATCCCTTCATAAATATGACCTGTAGACTGTGCTAAAGGTTTCTGGGCTTTGGGCTAGGGCAACCATCATGGTTGAATGATCGCAACCAAAAGAGGACGTTCTCATCTAGACATTACTTGGAGTCATCCTACCAAGGTACAATGAAATCCCTTCATAAATATCACCTGTAGACTGTGCTAAAGGTTTGCGGGCTTCAAGCCCCTGCAGCCGTCACAGTTGCCTAATGGTGTCCAAAAGGGGCTGTTCTCATCTAGACATTATATGAAGTCAGTCTACCAAATTACAATGAAATCCCTTCATAAATATGAACTGAAGACTGTGCTAATGGTTTTCGGGCTTTGGGCTCGGGCAGCCATCATAGTTGAATGATCGCAACCAAAAGGGGACATTCTCATCTGGGCATCATCTGGAGTGATCCTACAAAGTTACAATGAAATCCCTTCATAAATATGACCTGTAGACTGTGCTCAAGATTTTCGGGCTTCGGGCACCTGCAGCCATCACAGTTGACTAATCACGACCAAAAGGCGATGTCATCATCTGGACATTATATGGAGTCAACCTAACAAGTTACAATGAAATCCTTCCATTAATACGACCTATAGACTATGCTAAAGGTTTTTGAGCTCGGGCAGCCATCAAGGCTGAATGATCGCGACCAAAATGGGACGTTCTCATCTAGACATTATTTGGAGTCATCCTACCAAGCTACAATGAAATTCCTTCATAATTATGACCTGTACACTGTTCTAAAGGTTTTCGGGCTTCGGGCCCCTGTAGCTGTCACAGTTGCCCAATCGTGTCCAAAAGGGAACGTTCTCATCTAGACATTATATGGAGTCAAACCTACCAAGTTACAATGAAATCTCTTCATAAATATGACCCGGAGACTGTGCAAAAGGTATTCGGGCTTTGGGCTCGAACAGCCATAATGGTTGAATGATCGCAACCAAAAGGGGACATTCTCATCTGGGCATCATCTGGAGTGATCCTACGAAGTTACAATGAAATCCCTTCATAAATATGACCTGTAGACTGTGCTCAAGATTTTCGGGCTTCGGGCACCTGAGCCATTACAGTTGACCAATCACGATTCCATGAGGGTAATGGCCCTTTAAACAACGAACGTTTACCTTAGACGCTTAAAACGGCAATTTACCAAAAAATGAAAGTGTCAATTACACTGTAGCTCAACTTGTGTAAGACATGTACATGTATAGTACGTGACACAGCAATAACACATCTAGGTAATGACCTGATCACAATAGTATGTCTCGCACGTCTCAGGGAACATTGGCCGGACCCCGGAAGTGAGGTCATATCACGTGACTAGTGGCGCCATGTTGTGTTATCATGGTAATCCGCGTGAGCGGCCATCTTGTGACGTCATCCCCATAGTGATATGTGGTGTGAGTGCACATGCGCAGCGCATGTTGTTAGGCTGATACGTGTTTCCGTCGTCCATTTTGTATACTGAAGGCCGCCATCTTGGTTTCTATGGTAGCACGTGATTGCTATGTTATCCAAAGGCCTACAACAAGACAGGGATATGTTCGGAGGGTGTGTTCGATTGAATCGGAGTATCATGAATTACCACAAACAACCCGACAAGTTTTACTATTTCGAATTCTTTCAGAATTCTCTGCTTCTATCTATATATGCAATAGTTTTCGTCTACCTGACCATGTTCCTTTATCCTGGGTATACTCCAGTACAGTAGAAGAGCCTATCAATTGGAACAGTTTACCTTATGATTATTATATTTAGCTTTTCAGGTCTATTCTTGTTAGATCTGACCTTATTCCGAGTATTCTTGTAGTTTCCTTTATCTGGATATTTTATATAGATTATAACCAACCAATCAGATTGCTTGATTACCCATAATCTGTATGCAGAGTTTTCTCCCCTTATAACAATGAAGTCTTGTCCGAGCCTCATCGCCTCTTTATCAAATGGCCACATCCCATGGAACCCCATTTTTGGGAAACACCCGTGGCTATGGAATCCCATTTTTAGTCGTATGGGGCCATGAGGGCTATGTAAAAGCCCTCAATGAGGCCTAATTTACTATCCCTCGTAGCCTCATTGAATTTTGAGGTCATGAGGGCCATGAAAAATCCCTCAATGAGGTATAATTTACTACGACTCTTAGCCTCATTTCAATATTTGAAGATACCTATGACCTGGTATTGTATTATTTGAGGATACCTATCGATTATACCTTCTGGAAAATCCCTTTTAGTCGTATGAGGCCGTGAGGGCTATGTAAAAGCCCTCAATGAGGCCTAATTTACTATCCCTCATAGCCTCGTTGAATTTTAAGGTCATGAGGGACATGAACAATCCCTCAATGAGGTATAATTTTCTACGACTCTTAGCCTTATTTCAATATTTGAGGATACCTATGGCCTAGTATTGTATTATTTGAGGATACCTATCGATTATACCTTCTGGAGAATCCCTTTTTTGTGAGAAATCCCTCAATGAGATCTAATGTTGTCTTACCAACGGCTTCCATCTTATCTCCAAAGCAACTACTTGTCTATGGTCTATCTGTCCTATCATTAGCTTCTACAGCAGTCTTGTTCCATTGCGGCCTTGTACCAGTACTATTTGACTAAACTCTCATCCATTAATATTGATTTGTATCAATACTTCATAGCTATATGCCTTCAAAATATTCAATCAAATTTCCCCTCTGTACATATAAACTGGCTATATAAGGCATTCCTAGCCGAGTCCGTCAAATTTGGATTCCGTGATTTGACATCAACACTCGAGGGTATTCCTCTTCCCTATTGGAAGAATTTAGTTTAATGGGTTGTAGTTTAAAAATTCATTCAGATCACCTTCGTTATCTTTTCATTAAGTTTAACATTTATTCAGTTAAACTTTGTTCAGTTCAAAGGGTGCTAATACCTTCAATTAGGTTATGGTTCAAAAATAGAGTTCATTCAGTTAAACTTTGTTCAGTTCAAAGGTGTTAATATTATATACCTTCATTAGGGTTATAGTTCAGAAATAAAGTTCATTCAAACAATTCAAAAGGTGTTAATACCTTCATTAGGGTTAGGGTTCATTCAAAGAGTTCAAAGGGTTAACATTGGGTTATATTTGGATTCATTCAGTTGAAAACTTTATTGAATTTATTGGGCATTAAGATCTTGGTTGTGTTGGATCTTCGTTCACTTCATTCGAACAGTTGTCTTGTACCTGTTCATAATTCAGTTCTGTTCAGTTCGACCTTCGTTCACTTTGTTATGTTCACTTCGAGCTTGGGTGTGTTGGACCTTCATTCTGTACCTTTGTTGTTTTGTAGTGGTTCTTATCAGGTTTATCTGTTCAGAGTCTTGTAGTCATTGTTGAATTGGGTGTTATCAAATAGAAGTCAGTCTATTGTTTGCGTATAAGGCATTATCTACTCTACCCAAAATAAAGTAGTATTTCAAGTACTGCCATGCCAACTGATAGTATTATCTTTTGTTGGATGGTGCATATGATCACTCTCCTATAGCTTACTATAGGGCAAGTACTGGCAAACAATCTCTGTGTGATAAAATAATGTAGTTTTCTAAATTTTAAGAAATATTTACAATGTTGTTTCGTGTTTTGCCATTAAATTGGGAGAGTGGCTGCGGGCATCCTCCAATAACTTACAATGTCCTCGGTGGTAAATTAGTATTGTTATATTAATTATTCTTGAGGCATGTCGGTGAGTGCCTTTGGGTACGCTCTATCAATTTATTGCAAGGCTGGAACCGTCAATCAAATGATGTCTGCAAAAACAATGTTGAATTACAAAAGACTGAATTATAGCCATATTCTGGTGGCGGTAATTTGATTTTTTAAATTTATAGGTGGTTAGCTACGACTCCTGTAGGAGAAAGACCACTGCACTCGCACGGAACTAATAATTTATAAACAGTATCTGTCTAGATGATATTAAATCCGTAACTGAATCACATCTTTACTCCATGAAACGCAGTTTTATAATGGTTGCCCTGCTCTGCAGAAACAATATAACGACAATTAGTACTTGTGTCGTCCGTGAAAACCAAAACTGTTTATTTGCCACTATGTGACCTGCATACCTAGTTTTTACGATAAGTTTTATACGATGTCCTCGGGGGAAATCACAATTTCGTCTCCAAGCACAAAGACGGATTTTCATGTCAACTGGCGACACTCTGTCCTTGGCAAGTCGAGCGGAACATATTGGTCAGTACTTCAGACATTGTGACTGATCTCATTTCGAAATAAAGGCAAAAGCTCGATCTCGGAGTTAAACTGTAATAATTTAGCAGAATGTGTATCAGAAAGTTAGGCCACAACAAACGGCATGTATGTTTCTCCTCGCTTCCAGTCATGATTAAACCTAAGTCACCCAAAAAGCCTTTACTATGAGAATATTCAAATCATGCTTGAGACCCTTTCGGTGACATGGGTATGTCTAGCTTTGGGCAAATCCATGTCACTTGGAGGGCCTCCAGTACGATGTATCAGGCTTGTCCCTATGTGTCGTTTGTAAATCTTAAAGCAGACAAATCTATAGGCCTACCATGGTGTGGTATTCAATTCAATTCCAGCATTACCCCTACCTGCAATATTTTAGTGGAGTGTATATCAGAAACATTAGGCCACAACAAATGGAATGTATGTTTCTCCTCGCCCTCAGACAACATTAAACCACAATTACGGAAATTCTTTACTATCGTAACATTGACATTATGCCTGAGACCTCTTCCGTGACATGGGCATGTCTAGCTAAGGGCATGTCCATGTCACTTGGCGGGCCTTTGGTACGGTGTAAACTGATTGCTATTCTGTCACTTTCGTAATCCGCACAACAGACAAATCTAAACCACGGTACGGTGCTTAATTCCCAATTAACCCTACCTTTCTTTAAATATCGATTGTGCTTCTGGCCCATGTGTACCGTCCCGCTCAAGACAATTTGATCAGCAAAGTAATAAGTGAATAAGAGCGTACCTGGCACCTATAACATAATAATAAACCGCCAGCCTCGACGAACAATTTATCATTCTTCTCAATGGTATCCCACATGAATACCAAACCAGTCTACATCTGTACATATCTGTTCTTGTTTGTTTTCGTATTCGCCATTATTGGCATATGCCGACAATGTTCCTTGTCTTCTCTCTCAAAATTTTCTAATTTCTCTACTTCTGTAGTCAATCTTTTGAACCATATCTTTTGAACAGAAATTCAAATACCTGCTGCTTAATTCAATAGGATCCACTCTAGAATGTTGCTGTACGCACCCAACATAGACTAATATGATTGATATCGCTACTTACAGATTAAGAGTGGGTCTGTTCACAGCAGCTGCCTCACATGGGATGCATCGAAAAAAATTACTCGACTCCGATGACATCATATTTATACTTCTTGTGAGACGCTACGGGTTGTTGAGTGTCACACTTACAATGATTATTCTCACTACCTGTAAATCTGATGACCTCCTGTCGCACATAAGGCACATAAACCCTCGCACTGGTACTATCTGTCCCATGAACCAATGCACTTCTCGTGAGGAGCTAATATTGAAGAAAAGTCGAAATGTATGCTTCTCCATCAACCCTGGGCGATCCTTATTAAATTTCTTTACGCGTATCAATCAGTGGATACATAAACTGTTATATTTATCAGGTGATGTAGAAGTCAACCCGGGCCCCACCAATGATAACTCTGATGATGATGTATCACTTAACTCCTCAGAATCCAGTCTAAAGTCTAGCTCCATACGCTCATTACACCTGAATGTGCAGAGCTTGAAACCCAAAATAGACATTCTAAGGTGTGAAGCGATAGAGTACGACATTTGTGTTTTAACGGAATCGTTGTTGAACGAAAGTACGAGTAACTCGGATATCGAAACTGCAGGTTTCCATTCACCAGTAAAGAGGGATCGTCCCACTAGAGGTGGTGGCATAGTGATCTACATACGAAATTCAATTATATTCCGGTTACGCGATGATCTTGAAGTAAATGATTTGGAAGGCACTTGGCTTCAAATATACTTGAAGAATCAGTCCTTTTTACTTGGGGCTTTTTATCGTCCGCCTAACTCGGAACCCGATATCTGGAATTTGATCGCGACATCCATAGAACATGCAGGGGATACTAATATCTGAAATATTGTATTTACTGGCGATTTTAATAACGACCTCCTGACATCTAATAATGGCCCTATTCAACAAATAATGCAACAATATGGCCTCCACCAAGTATCAGCCAACCAACATATATTACAGAAACCTCGGCTACACTCTTAGACTTGATTATTACGAAAGATCCATCTTTCGTTACTTATCAGTATGTAGGCGATCCTTTTTATGAAGAACTTGCACGCTACCATTGTCCTGTTATTGCTGAACTTAAATTCCAAACAGATCGGACCAAGTCAATTAGGCGTAAAATTTGGCAGTTTGATCGAGGTAATTTTTTAGGTTTAAATCACTCTCTATCTGAGAAAAGTTGGGAAGAATTATTCAATAATTGTGATAGCCACTCCCTTATTGATCGATTCCATGAAATTATAGAGACCGAAACTCTTAGATACATTCCAAATAAGGTGATCTTAGCTCGAAGAGACCAACCTCCATGGATGCATAACGAAATAAGAAAACTAATGCGGAAACGCAAAAGAATCCATCGTTTGGCTAAACTAGACAACAAACCGGAGACCTGGGCAAAATATCGGAGAACAAGAAACCAAACTATTGCACTAATAAGGAAATCTAAGGATCGCCACTTATCGAATATAGAAAATATACTTAATACAACATCATCTGCTTCCCATAAGTGGTGGAAAACTCTAAACAAACTCATTCAGAATAAAAAATCAGATATCCCAACTTTGCAATATAATGATCATATACTGTCGTCTAATGTTGACAAGGCAGAAGCCTTCAACGAGTACTTTTGTTCTATTTCATCCGTAGATGGCTCGCATGCATCGCTCCCACTTCATCAAGTAAACGAAAACCGCCCTGTCCTCGACAATATCTCTGTAGAGGAAATAGATATCTTGGACGCCCTTAAATCTCTTAAAGTGTCCAAGGCATGTGGCCCGGACAACGTCAGCCCTCGAATTCTAAAAGAATGTTCCCGCAGTTTGTCTAAGCCCTTAACATATATTTTTAATCTTCTCCTTGATCAAAGCAGCTTTCCTACTAGATGGAAACAAGCAAACGTGTCGCCTGTTTTTAAAAAAGATAGCCCGAGCGTTGTCAGCAATTACCGACCCATATCACTTTTGAGCTGTGTTTGAAAAATGTGTTTTCAAAAAAGTTTTCCATTTCTTAGAATCAAATGCTTTGCTAACACACTTCCAGTCAGGTTTTACACCCAAGGACTCGACAACATTTCAACTTACCGAAATTTATAACACCATCAGTTGCGCACTGGACGAGGGGAAGGAAATACGATTTGTTTTTGCGACGTGAGTAAAGCGTTTGATAAAGTGTGGCATTCTGGATTGGTATACAAGCTCGAGAAAATAGGGATAAGGGGTAAACTACTGGAGTGGTTCCGGTCATATCTGGAAAACCGGCAACAACGTGTAGTGATTGAAGGCGTTGCGTCGTCTTGGATGTATACAACTGCTGGAGTACCACAAGGTTCAATACTTGGCCCCCTACTTTTTCTTATATACATAAATGACATTGTGGATAATGTCTTGTGCAACATCCGCTTATTTGCGGATGATACCACGCTCTATCTTATTGTTGAAAATCCAAACCAGGCCGCCGATCTCTTGAACGACGACTTGTTGAGAATTGAACAATGGTCTAAACAATGGCTCGTCGACTTCAACCCTTGAAAAACGGAATCAATGCTCATATCGCGTAAAACGGGAACAATTCAACACCCCCCCCCCCCCCCTCGCTTCGTATGCAGAATAAAAACATTAAAACAGTGAATAACCACAAACATCTTGGAGATAGCATTAATAACCATGGGTCCTGGTCAAATCATATACAAGACATTACGACTAAAGCTTGGAAGAGAATAAGTCTCATGAGAAAATTTAAATTCATCCTTGATCGGAAAACACTTCAAACTATATACATATCATTCATACGCCCGGTCCTTGAATATTCTGACACAGTATGGGATAATTGTACAAACGCCGAAGTCGAAGATGTTGAAAAAATCCAACTGGAGGCTGCGAGAATTGTTACTTGCGCAACGCGAAGTGTAGGCAGGGAACTCCTCTATGCGGAAACAGGATGGGAACCCCTGAAAATCAGAAGAGAAAAACACAAAACTGTGCAGTTTTTAAAATGTATCACAGACTCGTACCAAGATACTTATCAGGTTTAGTTCCCCCGAGGTTATCTGTTTCTCATGCGTATGACCTCCGCAACAATCCAGACTTGTCGGTACCGTTTTGTCGAACTAATTCACACCAAATGTCGTTTCTGCCGAGTGCGACGAGAATGTGGAATTCCTTATCCAACGAAGTTCGCGAAAACTACTCATTACCCCAATTCAAACAGTATCTCAACCGGAACAGGCTGTTGGTGCCAAGTTTCTTTTCTATAACAAGTCACGCAGAGCACAAATCCTTCACTGTAGATTACGGCTGTCATGTAGTAATCTTAATGATCACCTCTTTAAAAACCACCTGTCCACCACTACACTTTGTATATGTGGAGCCCATGAAATAACCGAGCATTACCTTTTCGATTGCCATTTTTATGTGAGAGAAAGAAATAACACAATCAAATTGTTGAGTCACTTCATTGATGCAGACATTCTACTAAACGGCTGTGTTTCGTATACTAGCGAAATTAATAAAGAAATCTTCCAAAGATTACACGAATATATTCTTGCAACAAAAAGATTCTAAACTGTGATACATCCTACCCCTTGCTTCCATGAATACTTTGTCTTCGGTGATTGCCTTATGTGCATATCATGGTATTCCATCGTGTTGCAGTAGTCAGTAGAATGCCAAGCATTGCTTTTCCCCTTGAGTGAGTTCATTCCTTCTTTCCACATTTTCTTTAATTCCAGTATGAATATCATTACTTGTAATTTCTCCCTTGCACCTCTTTCCTTTATCTTTCTCTCTCTTAACACTAATATTTTATTTCAGCTACTAAAATTAGATTTTGAAGCATACAGCTTTCTAGCCATATCTATTGTATGGGTAATTCATAACCGGAAACAGCTTACATAAGCTTCTAGCTTGCTGCTGAATCCGACATCATAACAACCAGTATGTGAAATGTCAATCTATTTCTTATCTGTATAATAATGTGAAACTGAGTTATGAAATAAAATATTGTTTAAACTACTCTAGAGACTACTTGCCGAGAACAAAACAAAATAATATTTCAAAATGAAAATAAAAGTTTATTGTTAGTGTATAAGGCATGTATCTACTATATATTATGTACAAATTAGTAACAAAACAGTTTTAAACCAGCCAGGTCTACGGTGAATGTGATTATTTATTAATTCCACATTCGGCGCGGAACCGAGAAGAGACTACTTGCCGAGAACAAAACAAAGTTTGAAAATAAAAGTACCGCTGTATCCATGTGGAGTTTGTGGTGAAGAGTGCCACAAAATCAGAAGCATAGTTTGTGATATTTGTGATTGTTGCTATCACTTGGAGTGTGAGAAACTGAAAGTTAAGACGTTTTCTCATTTGTCTAAGTCTTCCCTGGGTCACATTTGTCTGAGTTGCTTGTACAAGTCTGGTTCTTTTGACTGGGAAGATTCTCACTTGAGGCTCACAGCAGCGGCCAACAATGGGTCAGTTTTTGATGCTGCAAGGAGGGAGAAAATCTTCTTGCGCAATGAAAGTCCAACAATAAATGTCACTGACATACACTACTACCATCCTATGAGGACACATTACCAGGATAAATTTGCCCGCCAGCTTCTCGGTCCTCAGTGGAAAGGGAACGGGTCAACTCGCCCTCGGGTCATGTCTCCCCGGGTCAAGTCGGCCCGGGTCAAGTCGCCCCCAGTAAAAAAAACGTAACTCTATTTATATCAGCATTTTTTTTATTTTAATACTGTAATCTATTATTTACAACAATATTATGAAGTCCAACCAGACCAGCATTTTTATATTTCAATAATATATATTTTATTATTTTACGATATAAATTACAATATAAAGTTGGTTAGAGCACTCGTACAAAACACGTAAAGACACATTTATACTAATTAAACATGAAAATGTATTGAAATCGCCGAGAAATATATGACGAACAATGGGGAAGTAAAACCTATTTCCTTTTCGCCGAGGAATGGGGAAACGTTTGTTTTTTCCGAAGTTCGAGAAAATGTTTTGAAATCACAACTGATTTTCGCCGAGGAATATATCATGTGGAATGGGGAAACGTGGGTTCCGATTTTAATACATTTTTTGGAACTCAGGAAAAGATAAATGAAAGGCAAGATGCATTTCGTTTGTTTTTTTTCCGGAGTTCAAGAAAATGTATTGAAATCGCAAATATTTTTCGCCGAGGGATATTTGACGAGGAATGGGGAAACGTATGTTCAGATTTTAATACATTTTATGTTGATCAAGTTCTGAATAATGAAAATACACATGAGTTCAGGAAAATGCATCACAATTAATAACATATATACATACATATTTACGCTTGTGAATAAAAAGGCAATCATCCACACAATCAATCTCAAATAAACACCAACTCGTATGTGATTACTGTAAAAACAAACATCTTGACTGAAGTTAACAAACAAATAATGTCGAGTCGACAGCTTAACAAGTCAATGTCTGTAGATATTCCTTCTTATATTTAATTAAAGGCCAATACTCAATCAATGGACTTCAATACACAGGCCGAGCTCCGCTTTTTGATACAAAGTGGCAGTACCATTTAAAATTTGAGCCTGTTCAACAACCTGCAGCTCAAATTCACCATAATTGGAAATATGTGAATAATAATGTAGTTAATAAATACATTTGAAATAATTTGAATTAATTGTTTGTTGTTTTTTCATTAAATGAGTCCATCCATATAAAGTAGCCAAAGTCAGAGCTGCTGTCCACTCCAAGCATGCATACGTCGCAATTAAAGATGTACACTCCCGATCTTCCTTCTCGACTCGGCATTTTCCGACTCGGCGATTCAACTACCTCTTTTAGTGACTTGAAAGTGATAAATTGTCAATAAATTCTACAAAAATATGTTTTGAAAACCAAGGTTTGGTATATATATTCCCCTATCACCGAGACATAATATATGTCAGAATTGCACCCATGTCTATCATATGAAGATTTTTAAAATAAAAAAAACAATCCGACTCGGCTTTTTTTCGACTCGGACTCGGACTACCTCTTTTAGTGACCACCATTCAAAGTGACCCATTAATTGGAATTGACATAACTTTTAATCTGGCCACATGTTATGTAACTGCTATTGACTTGCAGGTCCAAAGCCCTAGTAAATGGTGATGGGAATTGTGTTTCTATATTTTAAAAACAACAAATTTAAAGTCTATGTGATGGGAATTATTTATTAATTTTGAACCGAGAACAAATGAAACTACACGCAGTCAGTGTTAATTAACAGTCACAATCTTGTTCTCGGCGAGTGGTCTCTTCTCGGTGTTAATTAACAGTCACAATCTTGTTTTCGGCGAGAATAGTCTCTTCTTGGTTTGGCGGCGAATACGAAATTGATAAATAATCCCCATCACCACAGACTGAGTCGGTCTAAAAGCTCTAAATTTGACTTTTCTTATTTTATATACAACATAGAGCACCTATATGCTAACAATTAATATTTATTTTTCCTTTATTTATTATTTTAATTTGTTCTCAGTTGTTCTCGGTAAGTAGTCCTACCCGTATAAAAGGGTGCGTCGAGATTCTCACTGACTGTTTGTATAAAATTTCAAAACAACACTCAAGCTTCAAAAAATATATAAGCACAGGAGAATAGTATGCATGTCAGTGTTGGTGTAGCCACTTCAAAAAGTTAAAACCAACATCCAGCTTAAAGCTCTAAATGTACGTAAAGTCGAGAACTCATCCTCCCCTTATTCCACGTGTGCTCTGGCTGGCTCTATTTTCAGCATAATGAAGAAACACATGGACACCAGTCTTTCGGACGTTTGCAAAGAGATTAGTAAAACAGCCTCTAAGTTATATAAAACTCAAATATCTCACACGCTATTAGAAGCGGCCGTCACAAAATATAATTATGTAACAATATTACAAATAGTACTTAAACTTAAATAAACTTAGTACAGTTATTCCTAAACTATTCATGGATACACTAAAAATAGTCCAGTGGAACGCTCGAAGCGTTAATCAGAAACATTTACAAATGTCACATGATTTCAAAAATACGAAAGTAATTGGAATTAGCGAAACATGGCTTAAACCAAACAAAAAATTCTCATGTGGTTTTGATATTATTAGAAGAGATCGCCTCGTCCAAAAAGGTGGCGGTGTCGCTCTGCCAATAAGGCAGGAAATTAAATACAAAACAATACCATGCGACCACCTCAATGCTGAAGTGATTGCAGCTGAAATTGAACTTGACCACAAACACGTGGCCATCATATCATATTATAACAAGCCGCAAGCAACAGCAGAGAGTAAAGTATTTGAATTCCTTACCAAAAAGTACAAGCACTGCATATTCTTGGGTGATATCAATTTCAAATCCAGGTATTCGGTTGTCATAAGACTGAGCCTAATAGTGACGCCCTTTTCATCATCATTGAAGAACTCGATCTTTTCGTGGTAAATAAAGATCAAAACGTAACATACATAAGCAACAACCCACTCCATCAATCAAATATCCTAGACTTGGTTATCACCAGCAAATCACTAACCAGCCAAACGCAAGACATATATGAAGGGGATGATGAGCTAGGCAGTGATCACCTGCCGGTTCACGCCACTTTGAAATGTAATACTGGTCCCGCAAGGTATGCTCCAGTGAACAGGAGGAACCTATCAAAAATTGACTGGAACCTCTTCAGAAACATTATCGAAGTAAAAATAAAGGCAAATGACCCCTTAAATGCTCATGAACTAGAAAAAGCCTGCACCCATATTAACGAGGCTATCAACAGTACACTAGATGAAATTTGTCCCAAGCAAACAGTAAAGACGCGGATAAACAGAATAACCCAAACAACTCTTCAAATAATGAAACAAAAAAGAAAAGCCTTCCGGGCTTACCAATCAGAGAACGATCAAATGAAAAGAGCAGAACTTAAAACCGCGTGTAATCGCCTACATGGAGAAGTAAAAATGGCCATAGCTTTAATGACAATCGCGTGAGATGGGAAAACGCAACAGAAAACCTAAATGGGCTGAGAGAACCTAAGAGGTTCTGGGATACATTTAAAACTCTTACTGGCCAAAAGAGCAAAAGTGCCAATAATAATGCGCTGAAGACTAGCGACGGAACTATGGCCATGGACGACAAGGCAAAGGCCAGCGCTTTTGCCGAATTTCTAAAGAAAGCGCACCATCCACAAGAAGGGAACAGATATGACAACGATTTTAAGGTAAAAGTAAATAAATTTGTCCAAGATAACAACTCAATTTTCCATGAACCGAACTTCGACCAAAGGCGTGAAGACGGGGACGACCATGAATTAATCGAACCAATAAGCGTAGAAGAGGTCATGGGTATAATCAGAAAATGCAAGTCATCTTCATCCCCAGGAGAAGACGAAGTCTCTTACAAAATAATGAAACAGTGCCCCAACATCTTCTGCTGTAGACTTACCAAACTCCTAAACTGCTGTCTCTCCTGTGGGTACTTCCCAAAATGCTGGAAAGTGGCCACAGGACTAATAATACCTAAACCCGACAAAGACCTTACCAACCCTTCTAACTACCGCCCAATCAGCTTGCTTAGCTGTGTTGGAAAAATATTTGAGTGGATTCTCACTACGAGACATCGCAGCTATCTCGAATCAAGCAACTTTTTCAACAAATGGCAAAGAGCGTATAGGAGTCAGAAAGAAGGAACACGTATATAGACTGGTCGATTATATGAAAACAGCATTTAGTCAAAACCAAATCGGAACAGCGCTTTTCTTAGATGTAGAAAAAGCGTTCGACTCAGGATGGCACAATGGCGTGTGAGATATAAACTAGCGAAAATGGGATTACCCACTAAAATTCTGAGGATCATATCATCATTTCTAACTGACCGAAAAATCAAGGTGAGGGTTAATCGCGAGGTGTCAGAGGAAGTAATACTCGAAGCGGGAACACCACAAGAGTCGGTTCTAAGTCCGTTTCTTTTCATAATATATGTGAATGACATAGAAAAAGTTGGGAAAAACAGTGATTAACTATCGCAGTTCTCAGACGACAAAGGCATTTGGACGGCCAACAAGCCTGAAACATAATTAAAAATCGTTTACAGGATACCATTCACGATCTTGAGAGCTGGTGCGCCCTGTGGCGCATCAAACTCAATGCCGCCAAAACTCAAAAAGTTACGTTCTTCAAGAAGCAAAGGAAAAAACCAGTCCCCAGTATCGATCTCCAGTAGTTATACGATCACAAATCAGAAGCAAGCAAAGAGGCCAATTTTTTGTGATTTATCCTGGATAGCAATTTCAGTCTGAACAGTCACGTAAACTGCACTGTGAAGTCTTATTCCTTTTTCCTTATTCGACATTCGAAAAAAAAGGAAAATTGTCCAAACAAACTATGGTGTAGGGTGGCACAGAACAAGACAAATTTAATGACACCTTGACCTTCCCTGTGGGACCCCTAAAAGGGGCTGAACTTGAACCCTAAAAGTGACAAACTTGCCAAATTCCCATGTAATGGAGTAATTTTGCCAAACAAACTGTGGTGTAGGGTGGCACAGAAGGAGACAATTTTTTGGACACCTTGACCTTCCCTGTGGGACCCCTAAAAGGGGCTGAACTTGACCCTAGAAGTTACAAACTTGCCAAATTCCAAAAAAATGGAGAAATTTTGCGAAACAAACTATGGTGCAGGGTGGCACAGAAGGAGACAATTTTTTGGACACCTTGACCTTCTCTGTGGGACCCCAAAAAGGGGCTGAACTTGACCCCTAAAAGTGGCAAACTTGCCAAATTCCCCTATAATGGAGTAATTTTGCCAAACAATCTGTTGTGTTGGGTGGCACAGAATGAGACAAATTTAATGACACCTTGACCATCCCTGTGGGACCCCTAAAAGGGGCTGAACATGACCCCTAAAAGTGACAAACTTGCCAAATTCCCCTATAATGGAGGAATTTTGCCAAACAAACTTTGGTGTAGGGTAGCACAGAAGGAGACAATTTTTTGGACACCTTGACCTTCCATGTGGGACCCCTAAAAGGGGAGGAACTTGACCCCTAAAAGTGACAAACTTGACAAATTCCCCTGTAACAGAGAAATTTTGCTAAACAAACTGGGGTGTAGGGTGGCACAGAAAGAGACAAATTTAATGACACCTTGGCCTTCCCTGTGGGACCCCTAAAAGGGGCTGAACATGACCCCTAAAACTGACAAACTTGCCAAATTCCCCTATAATGGAGGAATTTTGCCAAACAAACTTTGGTGTAGGTGACACAGAACGAGACAATTTTTAGGACACCATGACCTTCCCTGTGGGATCCCAAAAAAGGGGCTGAACTTGACTGCTAAAAGTGACAAACTTGCCAAATTTCCCTATAATGGGGCAATTTTGCCAAACAAACTATGGCGTAGGGTGGCACAGAACGAGACAAATTTAATTACACCTTGACCTTCCCTGTGGGACCCCTAAAAGGGGCTGAACATGACCCCTAAAAGTGACAAACTTGCCAAATTCCTCTATAACGGAGGAATTTTAACACACAAACTGCGGTGTAGGGTGGCACAGAATGAGACAAATTCAAGGACACCTTGACCTTCCCTGTGGGACCCATAAAAGGGGCTGAACTTGACCCCTAAAAGTGACAAACTTGCCAAATTCCACTATAATGGAGAATTTTTGCCAAACAAAGTGGGGTGTAGGGTTGCACAGAACAAGACAAATTTAAGGACACCTTGACCTTCCCTGTGGGACCCCTAAAAGGGGCTGAACTTGACCCCTAAACGTGACAATCTTGCCAAATTCCCCTATAATGGAGACTTCTTGCCAAACAAAGTGGGGTGTAGGGTGGCACAGAACAAGACAAATTTAAGGACACCTTTACCTTCCCTGTGGGACCCCTAAAAGGGGCTGAACATGACCCCTAAAAGTGACAAACTTGCAAAATTCCCCTATAATGGAAAAGTTTTGCCAAACAAACTGTGGTGTAGGGTGGCACAGAACGAGACAAATTTTTGGACACCTTGACCTTCCCTGTGGGACCCCTAAAAGGGGCTGAACTTGACCCCTAAAAGTGACAAACGTGCCAAATTCCCCTATAATGGAGTAATTTTGCCAAACAAACTGTGGTGTAGGGTGGCACAGAACGAGACAAATTTAACGACACCTTGACCTTCCCGTGGGATCCCTAAAAGGGGCTGAACTTGACCCCTAAAAGTGATAAACTTGCCAAATTCCCCTATAATGGAGTAATTTTGCCACACAAACTGTGGTGGAGGGTGGCACAGAATGAGACCATTTTTTGGACACATTGACCTTCCCTGTAGGACCCCTAAAAGGGGCTGAACTTGACCCCTAAAAGTGACAAACTTGCCAAATTCCCCTATAATGGAGAAATGTTGCAAAACAAACTGCGGTGCAGGGTGACACAGATCGAGACAAATTTAATGACACCTAGACCTTCTCTGTGGGTCCCCTAAAAGGGGCTGAACATGACCCATAAAGATGACAAACTTGCCAAATTTCCCTTTAATGGAGGAATTTTGCAAACAAACTGTGTTGCTGGATGGCACAGAACGAGACAAATTCAAAGACACCTTGACCTTCCCTGTGAGGCCCCTAAAAGGGGCTGAACTTGACCCCTAAAAGTGACAAACTTGCCAAATTCCCAGCGATGTGAAGTTAGTTACTTATTCCTTATTTGACATTTTGACATTTTTATTCCATCAAAACAGGAAAAATGGTACCTGCTGTAGGGTGGCACAAATGAAGACGAGTTGATTGACATGTTGCCCTTCTGCATAAAGCCTTTCTTTATGGGGCAACCAAGGCCCTAAAAGTGACAATCTCCCAGAAAACCTTCTAGATGGGCAAATCTGATCAAATAAAAGGTGCTGTAGGGTGGCCCAAATGAAGGCGAGTTCATTGACATGTTGCCCGTCCACATAAGGCCTTTCTTTATGGGGCAACCAAGGCCCTATAAGTGACAACCTCCCAGAAAACCTTCTAGATGGGCAAATCTGATCAAATAAAAGGTGCTGCAGGGTGGCACATATGAAGACGAGATTATTGACATGTTTCACGTCCCCCATATAACCCCTCTTTATGGGGCAACTAAGGCCCTAAAAGTGACAACCTCCCAGAAAACCTTCTAGATGGGCAAATCTTATCAAATAAAAAGTACTGTAGGGTGGCACAAATGAAGACGAATTGATTGACGTATTGCCCGTATTAACATCGCAGATAACTTGTGTTAACCCAGCAGATTGACTCCCCGAGTATATCCTCGAGTTTAACATGGGATTAACGCGAGTTAATCCGCGATGTCAATGCGTGTTTATCCGTGCAGTTAACGCGAGTTTATCCGTGAGGTTAACGCGAGTTTATCTCCGAGGTTAATGCGAGTTCATCAGCAAGGATAACACGACTTTAATCCGAATTTATCCACGTGATTAACACATGTTTAACGCATGTTGTGTTTAATGCAAGGTAATCCTCGTTGTTAACTGGAGTTTAACCGCGAGATTAATACGAGTTTAACGGGAGTCTGTTCGCGAGGTTAACGCAAGTCTATCCGCAAGGTTAACGCCAGTTTGACGCCAGTTTAGTTGAGTTAAACGCGAGATTATCCACAATGTTAACACGAGTTTAACGTGAATTTAATGCGTGGTCGTCGGTGAGTTTGGCGGTAGTTTATCCGTGAGGTTAGCACGAGTTTATCAGCGAGGTTAACATGAGTTTAACGCGAGTTTATCGGCGATGTTAACGCAAGGTTATCACAAGTTTATCTGCAAAGATAACGTGAGTTTGGCGCGAGTTCATACGTGAGGTTATCACGAGTTTATCCGCGAGATTACCTCGCATTTAACGCGCGTTTATCGGCGAAGTTAACGCGAGGTTATGTGGGAGGTTATTACGAGTTTATCCATGTTGTTAGCGCGAGTAAAACGCGAGGTTAACTCGAGGTTAACGCGAAATTGGCTGCAAGGTTATCGCGGGTTTATGTGCGTTGTTAGCGAGAGTTAACCCGCGATGTTAACTCGAGATTAATGCATTTTTTTCCGTGAGGATAGTGCATGTTTAATGCGAGTTTATTCGGGATATTAATGAGTTTATGCGCAAGGATATTGCGAGTTTATCCATGATATTATTTGGCGCGAGTTTATCCGGGAGGTTAACTCGAGTTTAACGTGCATTTATCGGCGATGTTAACATGTTAACACAAGGTTAATGCGAGTCCATCCACGAGGTTAATGCAACATTGACGCATGTTTTTTCAGCGATGTTAACGTGAGTTTATGTGTGAGGTTATCGCGAATTTATCTGCTTTGTTAGCGCGAGTTAAACGCGATGTTACACGAGTATGAGGTGAGTTTATCCACGAGGTCATCGCGAGTTTGGCGCGAGAATATCCGCTACGTTTATGCGAGTTTAACGCAAGTTAATCCACGAGGTTAACGCGAATGTATCCGCGAGGTTAACTCGAGTTTAACGTGCATTTGTATGCGAGATTAACGCGATTTTGACGGGTGTTCATCCACGAGTTAACGCGAGTTTATCTCAGAGGTTAACGGTGAGTTTAACTCGAGTTTGACGTTTATCCACGATTATAACGCGAGGTTATGCACAACATTAACGCGAGTTTATCCATGAGGTTAAATCGAGTACATCTCGAGTTTATCGGAGATGTTAACACGAGTTTATGTGCCAGGTTATCGCAAGTTTATCCACGTGTTAATCCGCGAGCTTAACGCGAATTTAACACGTGTTTGTCCGCGAGTTTAACATGAGTTTATCCGCGAGGTTAAATCGAGTACATCTCGAGTTTATCGGAGATGTTAACACGAGTTTATGCGCCAGGTTATCGCAAGTTTATCCGCGAGTTAATCCGCATGTTAACGTGAATTTAACGCGTTTGTCCGCGAGTTTAACACAAGTTTATCCCCGAGATTAATGCGAGATTAACAAGTATCCGTGAGATTAGCGCGAGTGTATGCGCTACGCTAACCCGAGTTTATCCGCGAACTTAATGTGAGTCTAACCACTGGGTGCGTGTTTAACGTGAAGTTAACTCGAGTTTAACACGCGTTTATCCGCGAGTTTAACGCAAGGGTAATGCGAGTTTATTCGTGAGGTTAGCACGTGTTTAACGCAAGCTTATCCGCAAGTTTAATGCGAGTTTAACACGAGTTTATCCACTAGGGTAACGCAAATTTAATGCGAGGTTATGCGCGAGGTTAACGCGAGTTTGTCCGCGAGTTTAATGCGAGTTAAACGTGAATTTATCGGTGATGTTGACACGAGTTTATGCGCGAGGTTATCGCGAGTTTATCTGCGTTGTTAGCGCACGTTGAACGCGAGCTTAGTGCAAATTTATCCCCGGGCCTATTGCGAGTTTATCTGCGAGGGTAACGCGAATTTAACGCAATTTTAACACTAGTTATCCCGAGGTTAAAGCGAAATTAATCTGAGGTAATCCGTGAGGTTCTCTCGTGTTAATCCGCGTGGCTAGCTGGCGTGAGAATATCCACGAGTTTAACGCGAGTTAATCCAGGAGGTTAACGCATGTCAACTGCTAGGTTAACGCGAGTTATCCGCAAGGTTAACGCGAGTGTAATGCAAGTTTAACGCAAGTTAATCCACAGTGTTAACATGTGTTTACCCACGAGTGTAACACGAATTTATCGCCGAGGTTAAGGCGAGTTTAACGCGCGTTTAACACTAGTTAATCCGCAAGGTTAATGTGAGATTAACTCGAGTTAATTTGTGAGGTTAAAGCATGTTTATTCGTGAGATTAGCGCGAGTTTATGCGCGATGTTAACGCGAGTTTATCTGCGAGATTTAACGCGAATCTATCTGCAAGATTAACGCAAGTTTAAAGCGAGGTTAACTCAAGTTTTCATCCGCGAGGTCAACTCGATTTTGAAGGGAGATTATCCGCGTTGTCAGCGCGCGATTATCCGTGAGGTTAGCGTGTGTCTTACGCCAGTTTGTCCACAAGGATAACTCGAGTTTAACGTGCGTGTATCGCTGATGTTAATGCGAGGTTATTCTTGAGGTTATCGCGAGTTTATCCACATTGTTAGCGCGAGTTAGGCGCAAGGTTAACGCGAGTTTAAAGCAAATTTATCCACGAGGTTATGGCGAGTTTATCCCTGTTGTTAGCGAGAGTTAATTCGCGAGGTTAACGCGAGTTTAACGCAACCTTATCCACGATATTAATGCAAATTTATGCGCAAGGTTATCGTGAGATTATCGGGTTTAAAGCGAATTTATTCCCGAGATTAACGCGAGTCTATTAGGTAGGTTAACGCGAGTTTATCTGCAAGGTTAACTCGAGTTTTCCGCGATTATAACGCGAGTTTATGCCCGCGGCTATCGCGAGTTTAGCTGCGTGTTTTTCGGCGAGTCACTCGTGAGGATAACGTGAGTTTGGCGCGTGTTCGTCCGTGAGTTTAACGCGAGTATATTCCAGAGGTTAACGCGATATTAACGCGAATTAATCCGCGAAGTTAACGCGAGATTAACTCGAGTAAATCCAGGAGATTAATACTAATTAGTCCGTGAGATTAAGGCGAGTTTAACGAGTGTTTGTCCACGAGTTGAACGCGAGTTTATCCCCGAGGTTAAAGCGAGATTAGCGTGAGTTTATCGGCGAGATTAACGCGAGTTTAACGCAAGTTTAACGCGAGGAAATCCGCGATGTTAACGTATGTTTAAACGCGACTTTAACGCGAGTTTATCCTCGAAGCTAAGGCGAGTTTAACATGAGTGTAATGCGAGTTAATCCGCGCGGTTAACGCATGATTATACGCCATGTTAATGTGAGGTTAATGCGTGATTATACGCGAATTTAACCCATGATTGTCCACAAGTTTAACGTGAGTATATCCCCAAGGTTAACAGGAGATTAACGCGAGTTAATTCGCGATGTTAACGCATGTTTATCCGCGTGGTTATCGCGAGTTGATCCGCGAGTTTAACGCGAGGTAATCCGTGAGGTTAAAGTGACTTTATCCCCGATGTTAACGCGAGTTTATCCGCGAGTTAATCAGCAAGGTTAACGCGACTTTAACTCGAGTTTATTTGGGAGGTTAACTCGAGTTTAGCGTGAGTTTATCCGTGAGTTTAACGCAACTCGTAGTTAACGCGAGTTTATCCGTGGAAATAACGCGAGTTTAACGGGAGTCTGTTCGCGATATTAATGCGAGTCTATCCGAAAGGGTAATGCCAGTTTAACGCGAGTTTATCTGCTGCGTTTAGTCGAGTTGAACGCGAGTTTATTTGAAACGATAACGCGAGATGATGCGCGAAGTTAACCCGAGTTTAATGTGTGTTTTTCCGCGAGGTTAACACGCGTTTGGCACGAGTTTATCCACGAGGTTAACACACGTTTATCCACCACGAGGTTAACTTGAGTTTTCACGAGTTTATCGGCGATGTTAACACAAGTTTATGCATGAGGTTATCGCTAGTTTATCCATGTTGTTAGCGCGAGTACAATGCGAGGTTAACTCGAGTTTAACGTAAATTTGTCCGCGAGGTTATCGCGAGTTTAGCTGCGTTGTTAGCGAGAGTTAACCCGCAAGGTTAACGCAAGTTTATCCGCGATGTTAGCACAAGTTTAATGCGTGTTTATCCAGGATATTAATGCAAATGTATGCACAAGGTTATCGCGAGTTTATCGCGATATTATCACAAGTCTGCCGCGAGGTTAACTCAAGTTTGGCTCGAGTTTTTCCCGAGGTTAACACGAGGTTATCCCTGAGGTTAACTCAAGTTCAACACGACTTTATTTGTTTGTCCGCGATTTTAACAGGAGTTGATTTCTGAGGTTAACGTAAAATAAACGCGAGTTAATTCGCGAGGTTAACACGTGTTTATCCGTGGGACTAGCGCGAGTTTATGCGTGACGCTAACGTGAGCTTAATGCTACTTTATCCACGAGATTAATGCGAGCCTAACCGCTAGATTAACGTGAGGTTAACTCGAGTTAAACACGAGTTCATCTGTGAGATAAACTTGAATTTAACAGGAGTTTATCCGCATTGTTAGCATGAGTTGGACGCGAGTTTATCCCCGAGGTTAAAGAGAGATTAGCATGAGTTTATCGGCGAGATTAACGCGAGTTTAACGCAAGTTTAACACGAGGAAATCCGCGATGTTAACGTATGTTTAAACGAGACTTTAACGCGAGTTTATCCTCGAAGCTAAGGCGAGTTTAACATGAGTGTAATGCGAGTTAATCCGCGCGGTTAATGCGTGATTATACGCAATGTTAATGTGAGGTTAATGCGTGATTATACGCGAATTTAACCCGTGATTTACGCAAGTTTAACGCGAGTATATCCCCAAGGTTAACACGAGATTAACGCGAGTTAATTCGCGATGTTAACGCATGTTTATCCACGCGGTTATCACGAGTTGATCTGCGAGTTTAACGTGAGGTAATCCGTGAGGTTAAAGTGACTTTATCCCCGATGTTAACGCGAGTTTATCCGCGAGTTAATCAGCAAGGTTAACGCAACTTTAACTCGAGTTTATTTGGGAGGTTAACTCGAGTTTAGCGCGATCATCCACGAGTTTAACGCAACTCGTGGTTAACGCGAGTTTATCCGATGAAATAATGCGAGTTTAATGGCAGTCTGTTCGCGATATTAATGCGAGTCTATCCGAAAGGGTAATGCCAGTTTAACGCGAGTTTATCTGCTGCGTTTAGTCGAGTTGAACGCGAGTTTATTTGAAACGATAACGCGAGATGATGCGCGAAGTTAACCCGAGTTTAATGTGTGTTTTTCCGCGAGGTTAACACGCGTTTGGCACGAGTTTATCCACGAGATTAACACGCGTTTATCCACCACGAGGTTAACTTGAGTTTTTCGCGAGTTTATCGGCGATGTTAACGCAAGTTTATACGCGAGGTTATCGTTAGTTTATCCATGTTGTTAGCGCGAGTACAACGCGAGGTTAACTCGAGTTTAACGTAAATTTGTCCGCGAGGTTATCGCGAGTTTTGCTGTGTTGTTAGCGAGAGTTAACCCCCAAGGTTAACGCAAGTTTATCCGCAATGTTAGCACAAGTTTAACGCGTGTTTATCCAGGATATTAATGCAAATTTATGCACAAGGTTATCGCGAGTTTATCGCGATATTATCACGAGTTTGACGCGAGGTAAACGCGAGTTTGGCTCGAGTTTTTCCCGAGGTTAACACGAGGTTATCCCTAAGGTTAACTCGAGGTTAACGCGAGGTTATCGCGAGATTATCCGTGAGGTTAATGCTAGTTTATCCGCAAGGTTAACGCTAATTTAACACGAGTTTATCCACGAGGTTAACTTGAGTTTAACGCGAGTTTATCGGCGCTGGTAACGTGAGTTTACGGCGACATTACCGCAAATTTACCCGGTTTGTCAGCCGAGTTAAACGCGACGTTAACGCGAGTATGAGGTGAGTTTAACCACTAGGTTATCGCAAGTTTGGAGCGAGTATATCCGCAATGTCAACGCGAGATTAACGTGAGTTTATTCGCGTGGTTACTACGTATTTATCCGCGAGGTTAACTCCAGTTTATCGGGCGTTTATGCATGAAGTTAACGCGATTTGGCGCATGTTCATCCACGAGTTTAACGCAACTTTAAAGTGAGTTAATCCGCGATGTTAACGTGTGTTTACCCGCGAGTTTAACGCGAATTTATCCCCGATGTTAAGGCGAGTTTAATGCAAGTTTAATGCTACTTAATCCACGAGGTTAACGCGTGTTTATCCCCGGGGTTAATGCAAGATTAATGCGAGTTAAATCGCGTGATTAGCTCGTGTTCATCCATGGGATTAGCGTGGGTTTATGTGAGACGCTAACACGAGTTTAATCGCGAGATTAACGCAAGTTTATCCACTAGGTTTATGCGTGTTTAAAGTGAGGTTAACTAGAGGTTAACGTGAGTTCATCCGGGAGGTGAATTCGAGTTTAACGGGAGTTTATTCGCGTTCTTAGTGCGAGGTTGAAGCGAGGTTAATGCAAGAGCGTTAATCTCGTTTCAACCTTGTGGATCAACTTGCATAAAATGCGTGTTAAACTCGAGTTAACCTCGCATATAAACTCGCGTTTACTGTGCGGATAAACTTGCGGTTAAACTCTTGTTAACTTCGCGGAAAAACTCGCACCAAACCCGCGACAGCCTAGCAGATAAACTCCTGTCAAACTCGCGTTAACCTTGCGTTAAACTCGCATACAACTTGCGTTAAACTCGTAGTTAAACTCGTGTCAAACTCCAGCTAACCGTTATCCTCGCGGGTCAACTAGTGTTAATCTCGCGCCAAACTCGCAATGGCCTAGCGGATAAACTCCTGTCAAACTCGCGTTAACATTGCGTTAAACTCCCATTAACCTCGCAGATAAACTCGCGTAAAACTTGCGCTAACCTCACGGATAAACTCGCGTTAACCTGATGAATTAACTCTCGCTAACAACGCGGATAAAGTCATGATAACCTTGCGGATAAATTTGCGTTAATGTCACCGATAAACTCGCTTTAAACTCGACTTAACCTACAGCACCTTTTATTTGATCAGATTTCTTGGCTGCCCCCTACACACCTTTTATTTGATCAGATGTGCCCATCTAGAAGGTTTTCTGGGAGGTTGTCACTTCCAGGGCCTTTGTTGCCCCATAAAGAAAGGACTTATGCGGACAGGCAACATGTCAATCAACTCGTCTTCATTTGTGTCACCCTACAGCACCTTTTATTTGATCAGATTTGCCCATCCAGAAGGCTTTTTATGAGGTTGTCACTTTTAGGGCCTTGGTTGCCCCATAAAGAAAGGCCTTATGCGGACAAGCAAAATGTCAATCAACTCGTCTTCATTTGTGCCACCCTACAGCAGGTGCCATTTTTTCCTGTTTTGATGGAATAAAAAATGTCAAATAAGGAATAAGTAACTAACTTCACTGGGAATTTGGCAAGTTTGTCACTCTTAGGGGTCAAGTTCAGCCCCATTTAGGGGTCCCACGAGGAAGGTCATGGTGTCCTTGAATTTGTCTCGTTCTGTGCCACCCTACACCACAGTTTGTTTGTCAAAATTCCTCCATTATAGGGGAATTTGGCAAGTTTGTCACATTTAGGGGTCATGTTCAGTCCCTTTTAGGGGTCCCACAGGGAAGGTCAAGGTGTCATTAAATTTGTCTCATTCTGTGCCACCCTACACCGCAGTTTGTTTAGCAAAATGTCTCTATTATAGGGGAATTTGTAAAGTTTGTCACTTTTAGGGGTCAAGTTCAGCCCCTTTTAGGGGTCCCACAGGGAAGGTCAAGGTGTCCTTAGATTTGTCTCGTTCTGTGCCACCCTACACCGCAGTTTGTTTGGCAAAATTTTTCCATTATAGGGAAATTTGGCAAGTTTGTCACTTTTAGGGGTCAAGTTCAGTCCCTTTTAGGGGTCCCACAGTGAAGGTCAAGGTGTCCTTAAATTTGTCTTGTTCTGTGCCACCCTACAACGCAGTTTGTTTGGCAAAAATTCTCCATTATAGGGGAATTTGGCAAGTTTGTCACTTTTAGGGGTCAAGTTCAGCCCCATTTAGGGGTCCCACAAGGAAGGTCAAGGTGTCATTAAATTTGTCTTGTTCTGTGCCACCCTACACCACAGTTTGTTTGGCAATTTTTTCCATTATAGGGGAATTTTGCAAGTTTGTCACTTAGGGGTCAAGTTCAGCCCGTTTTAGGGGTCCCACTGGGAAGGTCAAGGTGTCCAAAACTTTATCTTGTTCTGTGCCACCCTACACCCCACTTTGTTTGGCAAAAATTCTCCATTATAGGGTACTTTGGCAAGTTTGTCACTTTTAGGGGTCAAGTTCAGCCCCTTTTAGGGGTCCCACGGAGGAGGTCAAGGTGTCATTAAATTTGTCTTGTTCTGTGCCACTCTACACCACAGTTTGTTTGGCAAAATTACTCAATTATAGGGGAATTTTGCAAGTTTGTCACTTTTAGGGGTCCCACAGGGAAGGTCAAGGTGTCCTTAAATTTGTCTTGTTCTGTGCCGCCCTAAACCACACTTTGTTTGGCAAAAATTCTCCATTACAGTGGAATTTGGCAAGTTTGTCACTTTTAGGGGCCAAGTTCAGCCCCCTTTAGGGGTCCTGCGGGGAAGGTCAAGGTGTCCTTAAATTTGACTTCTTCTGTGCCACCCTACACCACACTTTGTTTGGCAAAAATTCTCCATTATAGGGGAATTTGGCAAGTTTGTCACTTTTAGGGGTCAAGTACAACCCCTTTTAGGGGTCCCACAGGGACGGTAAAGGTGTCATTAAATTTGTCTTGTTCTGTGCCACCCTACACCCCACTTTGTTTGGCAAAAATTCTCCATTATAGTGGAATTTGGCAAGTTTGTCACTTTTAGGGGTCAAGTTCAGCCCATTTTAGGGGTCCTGCAGGGAAGGTCAAGGTGTACTTAAATTTGTCTTGTTCTGTGCCACCCTACACCATACTTTGTTTGGCAAAACTTCTCCATTATAGGGGAATTTGGCATGTTTGTCACCTTTAAGGGTCAAGTTCAGGCCCTTTTAGGGGTCCCACAGGGAAGGTCAAAATGTCCAAAAATTTGGCTCATTCTGTGCCACCCTGCACCATAGTTTGTTTGGCAAAATTTCTCCATTATAGTGGAATTTGGCAAGTTTGTCACTTTTAGGGGTCAAGTTCAGCCCCTTTTAGGGGTCCCGCAGAGAAGGTCAAGGTGTCCTTAAATTTGGCTCGTTCTGTGCCACCCTGCACCATAGTTTGTTTGACAAAATATCTCCATTATAGGGGCTAACGAGTTAATGAACTAACCACGCGATTTAACTCGCGTAAAACTCGCGCTAACCTCACGGATAAACTCGCATTAACCTGGCAAATTAACTCTCGCTAACAACGCGGATAAAGTCGTGATAACCTCGCGGATAAATGTGCGTTAATGTCGCCGATAAACTCGCTTTAAACTCGACTTAACCTACAGCACCTTTTATTTGATCAGATTTCTTGGTTGCCCCCTACACACCTTTTATTTGATCAGATGTGCCGATATATAAGGTTTTCTGGGAGGTTGTCACTTCCAGGGCCTTGGTTGCCCCATAAAGAAAGGCCTTATGTGGACGGGCAACATGTCAATCAACTCGTCTTCATTTGTGCCACCCTACAGCACCTTTTATTTGATCAGATTTGTCCATCCAGAAGGCTTTTTATGAGGTTGTCACTTTTAGTGCCTTGGTTGCCCCATAAAGAAAGGCCTTATGTGGACAAGCAAAATGTCAATCAACTCGTCTTCATTTGTGCCACCCTACAGCAGGTGCCATTTTTCCTGTTTTGATGGAATAAAAAATGTCAAATAAGGAATAAGTAATTAACTTCACTGGGAATTTGGCAAGTTTGCCACTCTTAGGGGTCAAGTTCAGCCCCATTTAGGGGTTCCACAAGGAAGGTCATGGTGTCCTTGAATTTGCCTCGTTCTGTGCCACCCTACACCACAGTTTGTTTGTCAAAATTCCTCCATTATAGGGGAATTTGGCAAGTTTGTCACATTTAGGGGTCATGTTCAGCCCCTTTTAGGGGTCCCACAGGGAAGGTCAAGGTGTCATTAAATTTGTCTCATTCTGTACCACCCTACACCGCAGTTTGTTTAGCAAAATGTCTCTATTATAGGGGAATTTGTAAAGTTTGTCACTTTTAGCGGTCAAGTTCAGCCCCTTTTAGGGATCCCACAGGGAAGGTCAAGGTGTCCTTAAATTTGTTTCGTTCTGTGCCACCCTACACCGCAGTTTGTTTGGCAAAATTTTTCCATTATAGGGAAATTTGGCAAGTTTGTCACTTTTAGGGTCAAGTTCAGTCCCTTTTAGGGGTCCCACAGTGAAGGTCAAGGTGTCCTTAAATTTGTCTTGTTCTGTGCCACCCTACACCGCAGTTTGTTTGGCAAAAATTCTCAATTATAGGGGAATTTGGCAAGTTTGTCACTTTTAGGGGTCAAGTTCAGCCCCTTTTAAAGGTCCCGCAGGCAAGGTCAAGGTGTCCTTAAATTTGTCTTGCTCTGTGCCACCCTACACCACACTTTGTTTGGCAAAAATTCTCCATTATAGGGGAATTTGACAAGTTTGTCACTTTTAGGGGTCAAGTTCAGCCCCTTTTAGGGGTCCCACAGGGAAGGTCAAGGTGTCCAAAAATTTGGCTCGTTCTGTGCCACCCTGCGCCATAGTTTGTTTGACAAAATTTCTCCATTATAGGGGAATTTGGCAAGTTTGTCACTTTTAGAGGTCAAGTCCAGCCCCTTTTAGGGGTCCCACAGGCAAGGTCGAGGTGTCCTTGAATTTGTCTCGTTCTGTGCCACCCTACACCACAGTTTGTTTGTCAAAATTCCTCCATTATAGGGAAATTTGGCAAGTTTGTCACTTTTAGGGGTCATGTTCAGCCCCTTTTAGGGGTGTCACAGGGAAGGTCAAGGTGTCATTAAATTTGTCTCGTTCTGTGCCACCCTACTCCGCAGTTTGTTTAGCAAAATTTCTCTATTATAGGGGAATTTGTCAAGTTTGTCACTTTTAGGGGTCAAGTTCAGGGGTCAAGTTCAGCCCCTTTTAGGGGTCCCACAGGGAAGGTCAAGGTGTCCAAAAATTTGTCTCTTTGTGTGCCACCCTACACAACAGTTTGTTTGGCAAAATTACTCCATTATAGGGGAATTTGGCAAGTTTGCCACTTTTAGGGGTCAAGTTCAGCCCCTTTTAGGGGTCCCACAGGGAAGGTCAAGGTGTAATTAAATTTGTCTCGTTCTGTGCCACCCTACACCAAAGTTTTTTTGGCAAAATTCCTCCATTATAGGGGAATTTTGTAAGTTTGTCACTTTTAGGGGTCATGTTCAGCCCCTTTTGGGGGTCCCACAGGGAAGGTCAAGGTGTAATTAAATTTGTCTCATTCTGAGCCACCCTACACCACAGTTTGTTTAGCAAAATTTCTCTATTATAGGGGAATTTGTCAAGTTTGTTTGAAATGAAGTTTGAAATGAAGTTTATTTGCAGTATACGTTTACATGAAGTATAATAAACAACTTGCAGAAATGTACAGAAGTAAATGTAAAACTGCATGGGAACAGCATAGCCCTCGGGGCTGTCTTCCTGCCATTCCCATATTAAAAGATAATTAGTCCTGACATCAAAATTGTAAACAATTTGCATCCTTACGGGATTCATGAGGGGAACTTTTAATACATAATTATTTAACCCCTAGCCCAGCGCAAACAGAACACTGTTTTCACAAGAAATACTCTTAGATAGGATTTCCATTTATTTTCTTATCAGTCCTTTGACTTTCAATTCTAGCCTCAGGGACAACGACATGGCACTCAGCGTAATGACTAAATAAGCTTACTCCAGTGATAAACCATGGGCCCTGTTCCGGAGGCAAGAACAGAAACGAATTATACCCACACAGTGCATCTTTGCGAACAGTGCAGGCCAGACACGACTATTGCGCTAGGTAAGGGGCCAAAGTACTGGTGAAATTGCATTACAGTAATTGCTCAACAATTTAATGGTCTAATCATCAAAGCCTAGATTCCGGAGTGTTAAAATCTGATGTGGGTTGGAGATCCAGGCGGAATGAAGTACAATCTGTGCAGGAAGGGTTATTACAAGAGACATCTGAATGGTATGAATTTAGAGCCTTGTCTATTATCGCCTTCTTAAATTGGCATCTATTGAGACGCTGGACCGATGGTTCAGTGTCATTCCAAATCCGCGGGAAAGAATGGAACGGGAGTTCGGCCGAGAAGCAAGTTCTGGGTTTTCGTGTGCGTATATTGCCAGACTGTCTAGTATTCATGCCAGATGGGTTTGTATAAATTTCAAATGTGTTATCGAAGGACTCGGGTAGTTTATTATTAAACCAATCATGCATGAACAGGAGACTGTGTAGTGTATAAAGGTCTCTGAATTTTAGTATACCACAGCTTTTAAAAAGGGGATCGGTGTGTGAAGTATAGGATCGTTTCGTTATCGCTCGAATAGCTTTTTTTGCAGACCAAGGATCCTATTTGTGGCTGCATCGTGTCCCCACACTTGTATCCCATAAATTAAATGACTTTGGATCAGAGAGAAGTACAATAATCGTAGAGCTACTCGGGGAAGGAATTTCTTAGCCCGATTTATGGCAAAAGTAGCCCTGGCTATTTTCAAGCATAAGGTGGAGATGTGTTGCTTAAATTTGAGATTTTCATCCATATGAATACCGAGAAACTTAAATGTCGTTTCCTCTTGATGGTTACCCACTAGTGTAATATTCGTATTATTCAATGATATGCTCTTGCCTATCGCACTATATGGATCATTTTGGGGGTGGAATATCATGAATTTGGTTTTAGAAGCGTTTAGAGCCAATTTATTCGCAGAGCACCACTCACTTATGCTATATAACTCAGAGTTTGTATTTTCTATAAGAGTATCGACGCTATTGCCAGCTGCATGCGCTGTTGTGTCATCTGCGAACGACAAGACTTTTAACAAAGTCGATTTGCTGATGTCGTTAATATATAGTACAAATAAAATGGGCCCGAGGATAGAACCCTGGGGTACACCTGTGGTGATCTTTCTACTGTCAGATACCTCATTATGGAAAGAAACAGACTGGCTTCTTTCTGTTAGATAATCCTTAGACCAGGAATTAGCTAACCCTCTAATGCCATAATATTCCAGTTTCTTTAGAAGAATGTTATGGTCAATGCTATCGAAAGCTTTCGCAAAATCTAGGAAAATCGAAAGAGTGCAATCTTTCGTTGTTTTATCGTTTGCTTCAGCAACATTATTTATTAGGTGAAGTATAGGATGTATGGTTGAATGATGCTTTCTAAACCCAAATTGATACTGGTATACAGTCTTTTGGTCATCTAAGAAACTGGATATGCGAGAATACATACATTTTTCAAGTACTTTTGAGAATGCCGGAAGAATACTAATGGGTCGGTAGTTATTGAATACATGGGGGTCGCCGGATTTGAAAATAGGTATAATTTTGGCTATCTTCATTTTATTTGGCACTATACCAGTAGAGAACGAGAGGTTAATTATGTGAGTTAGCGGATTAGCCACCTCGAAGATGATTTCTTTTAAAAGCTTAGTCGACAAGTTATCACCATCTTTAGTTGCCTTTCCGCGAATGCTATTAACACAGAGAATTACTTCCTGTACGTTTGTGGGCGATATGAAGAAAGATTCCGCATTGATGTTGCCAATGTAGTCCGAGAAATGACGGTTTGATGAAGGTATTTCGTCACTGATTGATTTACCTATGCTTGCAAAAAAGGTATTAAATCTATCGGCAATCAGTCTAGGGTCGGTTAGTTCGTCATTGTCAGCATGAAAGGAAGACGGCAGTGTGGCGGTTTGTTCAGTTTTGCTGATTGCTTTACGCAAAATTTCCCAGGTTTTTTTAATGTTATTTTTATTTGACAGTAGGATATCGGTGTAATAATCAGATTTACTTGTTCTTTTAAGTCGGTTGAAAATCCGGCAATAGTCTTTGTATTCAGTGATGATTCGGGGGGTTGGGGATTTTATCTTTCTAGCATACAGTTTATTTTTGTTCAAAGAGGATTGTAAGAGGCCACGTGTCATCCATGGTTCACGTTTTATGTACTTCTGTGGCGTTGATCTCACTTCCAGTGGGAACGCTCTGTCGAAGAGACAATAAAATTTATCGAGGAAAAGATCATACGCTCCATTCGGACATTCTATACTAAGAACGTCCGAAAAGTCGCATTCCGATAAAAGCTGCTTAAATTGATTAATATTTGTTCTTTTGAACACGCGTTTCGTGGTTTGAGTTGAGTGGACAGGGCAGTTGCTTTTGTTCTGGTAATAAAATGTTGCGAAGTGGTCACTAACATCAGTAATTACAATTCCTGATTCGTATGGGGTAGGATTGTTGCTGAATATATGATCGATTAGTGTTGCGGAAGTGTCCGTTATTCTCGTTGGCCTTGTGATAACTGGCATGAATCCTGCACTGAACAGAGAATCTATATAAGAATTGGTCTTTGTATGAGTGTTGAAATTTAGGAGATCAATTTTAAAGTCGCCCATGAGATAAGCCCTTTTATTTTCGGCGTTTATTACATCCAATAGTCGAGTTAATTCGGTTAGAAAAAGGTCGAGATCTGCTTTTGGTGCAGTATTGGGTCTATAGATGGAACCAATTATACATTTATTTTTGCCAGTGATTTCTAGGAATAATGATTCAAAGACATGAGGGATAAAGACTGAGAGATCACTGCGTATTTTGAAGGGCAAATTATCTTTTACAAATAAACCTACACCACCTCTTCCATCATCACTGTCGGGTCGTGTGTTGCAAATAAGAGGGTGATAGCCTTTAAGTTCGTGGCAGAGAGCTTTGGGGTTAAATATTTCAGTCAGACCTATTACGTCAAAAAAGTTTCTATCCGACTGGAGATCGCACAATAAATTACGGAGATTTTCGAAATTCGCATTTAGACTACGGCAGTTTATATTGAAGAGGGAGAGAGATTTACTTTGGCCCGATATATTATCTTGGAATTGCTCGGGTGTATAGTACTTGCACAGTTTGTTATCCATAGCAAAAGGGCGAGTCATGTCCTCGCTGTCTTCGGAGAGTGTACCATTGAATTTAGAGATAAAATCAAAAATATCCTCATTCTGGATCTCATCAAGTGTAGCATTGTTAGCCATGTTGGTCATACAGATCATCGAAAGCACATTTATATGGGCCCTTTTTAGAGGTATGAACAATGAATTTATGGATTAGACCAGGCATGAATATTAATAAGAAAAAATTGTATTGTACGTGGAAGAGCATTTTGATGTCAGGAACGTGAGACAGATATATACGCATGACAAACAATTATTGTACAGATTCTGGAAAAAGCTTCTTCCTTTTCCGGGAAATGAAGTCAAAGAAATTGTACATTCGTGTGACTTCTAGGCTGAAACGAGTACAACATTTATATATATGTAAGAAACTGGACTTTTCGTCCAAGTAGCTGGGCGGAAGTTTATGGTTACAAGATTCAAATCATTCAGACACAAACACATAAGTATCATAAGTGGGGATTTTTTTTAAAAGACGCGATCTATCTCTACTATTATGCTGAATGTCCTGTAGTCTGATGATTGCTTTCCAATTTCGTATAAAAATTATAGTAAGGCGAAATTCACAAAGAACATTAACTCAATTTGCGACAATTCACGATGATTATTATCAAAATCTTATCAAAATCAGCGTTAATACAAGGCTGTTTTATCAAATTTTATTAAAGTCCAGTGTTCACTGTTCGAATAATCATATGGACATTCACCGAGTCATTGCTATCCAAAGCCGCCTTCGGCATTTTGCAGAATGCAACTATAGATACCAATAACCAAGTAAATGTCCATACTTTACATAAAGATAAAAAAAAAAAAAAGATATCAAATTTTGTTTAGATCCGAGTCTACTTTTCGTGAAGTTTGGCATAACAAGACACAAAGGGCAATAACTCTATAATTTCGTTAGGTAATTGGAACGGACCAAGACACTGATTGTGTAAAGTTGACTCCACAATAATTGGAGGCGTATGATATCGCATAATCAGGTTTTCGAACAGACGGAGACAGAGGGATGGGGCTTCTTATTAGGCCCCTCCATTACTCCGGTGGAGAAGGGGGGGGGGGGGGGTAAAACAACTATGGCTAAACGTGTGTATCAATTCTTACTTTAGCGAGATCTTGCAAAAGTGGCATATGTTGTATAAGGTACGCTCTTTGGTGGAGGGGGGGGGGGGGGGGGGGAGGTAAAGCAATTACGCCCCAACGCGTGTATTTTTTCTCACTTTAGCGAGATTTCGCATTTGAGGTAATTTTCATTTTCAAATGCGCCACAAATGTGATAATAAAAAGATGAAAAACAAGGTTAAAATAAGAATAGGTAAGTAAAATAAGTGGGCAATGTCTTTACCATAGTGAATAAGCACTGTTCCCTAGTTTGTCTTTTCGTTGGATGAAGGATAGTTGCATGTGTTTTATAAGGTAGGCTTCTTGTAAGTGTTCCCTAGTTTGTCTTTTCGTTGGATGAAGGATAGTTGCATGTATTTTATAAGGTAGGCTTCTTGTAAATATTTCATGCATGTCAAGAAGAAAAAAAAAAAAAAAAAGGTCGGGGGGGGGGGGGGGGGTTGGGGGGACGCCTCCGGCTAAACGTGTGTACCACGTCTTACTTTAGCGAGATTCTGCAATTGAAATAATATGCATGTCCCAATGCGCACCAAAAGTGATAAAGAAAGATGAAAAACAGGGTTAAAATGAAAATGAGTAAGTAAATTATGTTCGCAACTTCTTTACCATAAGAAATAAGAACTGTTCTCCGGTTTTGTGTTCTCGTAGGATCAGGGATATGTTGTATAAGGTAGGCTCTTGTAGATGTTTCGTACGTGTCAAGGAGGAATGTCGACTGTGGTTTTATAAAATGAAATAAAATTTCAATAGATACCCGTCCATATATATGATACCAGTGGTTTTTTGGTACATTAGGTAGGTGCACTTCTAATAGAATCAGAGCACGTAGAGCAGCGAGTAAAAAGCGTGCATCATAATGACACGGTAATTGATATGGACCATTTCACCACGCCAGACAATTTGAACAAAACAGTAAAACGATTTAATTATAATACATGTGTGGCATAGAATACCAGTGCTTACAAGTGGGTCAGCTGTCGACAGTTCAATTGGATGTAAGGCGTCAGCATAGTGCACGACGTGAAACGCGATTTTTTTTATGGTACAGCAGTGCGTATATAATTTGTTTATTTATCAGTTAAAACATGGAACAATTCCGAGTTCGTTTAATCTGGAAAAAAGGATTCTATGTGCCATTCTATGTCACTTTTAGGGGTCAAGTTCAGCCCCTTTTAGGGGTCCCACAGGGAAGGTCAAGGTGTCCAAAAAATTGTCTCCTTCTGTGCCACCCTACACCACAGTTTGTTTGGCAAAATTACTCCATTATAGGGGAATTTGTCAAGTTTGTCACTTTTAGGGGTCAAGTTCAGCCCCTTTTAGGGGTCCCACAGGGAAGGTCAAGGTGTCTTAAAAATTGTCTCCTTCTGTGCCACCCTACACCACAGTCTGTTTGGCAAAATTACTCCATTATAGGGGAATTTACACTTTAAGGGTCAAGTTCAGCCCCTTTTAGGGGTCCCACAGGGAAGATCAAGGTGTCATTAAATTTGTCTTGTTCTGTGCCACCCTATACCATAGTTTGTTTGGACAATTTTCCTTTTTTTCGAATGTCGAATAAGGAAAAAGGAATAAGTAGGTAACTTCACAGTGCTTAATTATTTTATTCACTCGAATCTCATTGTTTCCCTGATATATTCTTGGCCGCACTGAACATACTGGCATTTTCCAAAGCAGGTTTCTCTGGATCACCATATAATATTAGAGTGATATAAGTGGTGTGGCCCAATTTTGTGAGAAGCAAATTTCTTTGTTCTGTATTTTGAGGACGCAATAGTAAATAGTGTTCAGTGTCTTCATATTAATGACCATAGCTTCAAGAAGCATTATCACTTATGAATCTATCGAATTTATGTCCGTTTAAATCACTACAATTTTCACTCACATAATAAAACTCAGGAACGATACTGTTGTTAATTGCAAGTTTCTTCTTAAATAGGTCAACGGAAGTACAGTTCTGCAGATCTGCACTTAGGCCGTCCAAAGTTTTACCACTGATGGCAGAAAGAAGTTGGAAAACCCATTAGTGTTGCATTTAATTTCCCTTAGTGAGTTTGAAGACCTTATCGGGTAATAGGTCAATTCTGATACAGGTCGCGGAATGAGCAGCCTAATGTAGTTTGGTACGTTTGTGAACATGCTTTTATACAAAGCTATTAATTTGTGACGTCGTTTGCGCTCTTTGATTGGTATGAAACCCGATTCCCTGTAAATAAGGTGATGACTTGCCCCCCCCCCCCCCCACAAGTGACCCCTTTTATAGTTCGTAGAGCGTCCAAGTGCAGATCGTCTAGGAGTGTTGATTTAGTCTCCGTGCAACCATCCCATGTAACATCGGCATAATCAAACAGCGGGAGAATGAAGTATTTATATAGAGTTTCCAATGCGTGTCTAGACAGTCTTATTTTAGTCTTCTTAGACAGTTTGTCATGTGGCTGACTTTATTTATAAGGCTCTCTATATGTGAATCCCATTGTCCTGTTTTTGAAAAGACCAACCCAAGATGTTTATAAGTGTCCGTCTCTTCTATTTGCTGTCCTAGGAGGTAAAGATGGGGACGAAGCGTAGGGTTTACTTTCCTTGAAAAGTACAAAGATTCAGTCTTTAGTGGATTAAATAAGACCTGCCATGTGTTGGACCACTGGACAATTTTTCTCCGGTCATTATTCAAAACTTCTGCTGCTAAGTTTGCATCTTCCATTACTTAGATCTAGTGTAGTATCATCGGCATCAAGTCTAATATTGGACATAGTATCTTTAACAATGTCATTTATGTAGATATTAAACAGAAGAGGGCCTAAAACGGATTCTTGTGGCACGCCAGCTTTAATGATTTGATTTTTGGATTTCTCTCCATTTACGATTAGGCCTACATGCTGGGAGAGATTTGTTAAGTAGCTTTTAAACCACGTGAGTACGTTACCTCTTATTCCAATAGAGTCTAATTTATGAATTAATCCGTCATGCCATACTCTATAACCTATTGAGTGACATAAGTCGTACAAAGTTTTAAATATGTATGGTCAGTCAGAACAGCTCACATAACATGACCGAATCTCACAGATTTATCCACCAGTTGACAAAAAATACTGACTGATGGATTTGAAAAAGTTATCATAGGCCTATTATAAAACTTTGCTCTCTCAATTTGATTTTTCCTTAACGAAAAAGTCATCGAAGTAATTCCTGGGAAGGGGGGATATCATTCATATTGCTTTATGGTGGCTTCAGTTAACTCTAATAATAATAATAATAACACTTTGGCCAGCCGCTGATTTGTCGCGGTTCTCGGACGAGAAGGCCATGGGTACCCCTGTACTCCGAACTACCTCCCTATTCCCACGCTTCTCCTCTCCTCCCAACACTCGGAGACGAACTGCTTGATGACATCCCTTGTCCCATTCTTCCCAATCTCTCCGATTAGCATATTAACCCTCTCCTTTGAGTCTCCCCCTAACCACATGTCCTTCATTCTCCCATCCCACTTCCCCATTATACTCCCAGTGAATCTCATTCTTTTAGACTGATACTTTGGGCATTCTAGAAGAAAGTGTTCCAGGGTCTCCACCATGTCCAAGTTACACATCTGGCACTCCCTTTCACCGTCTTTCCCAATTTTTCCCCTCAGCTCCAGGGATCGCGACCTCAGCTTGAACAACAGTGACCCCCCAAAGGTGCCATCAAGGTACTCTTCAAAACCTGGCTTCTCTTTATCGCGCAGGCCACCCAAAGACCTCTTTGATTTGACCCCCTCTCGCCAATTACGGTTACAATCCTCCATGACCCTTTCTCTGACGATTTTTTTACCCTGGTTTGCCCCAACGTCCAGGTCCGAGATCTCCAATGAGTAGTTCTCTACTAGCTCCCTCACTTGGACCTTCCACCCCGTTTTGATATTTAAGTTGAAAATTCTCAGGAACATTACTTTACACCATCGGCTGTCGGGGAGATTTACCAAATAATTAAGATAACCGAGCTTCAACAGGTCTATCCTGTCCTTGATCCTCATCCACCCAAGCTCGCCCCTGATTGCTTCTAGCGCTGCGGCATTACTCGACCCCGTTATCCATCGGCCTGCATCATTCTGCAGGATTTCCAAGCTCTTGACGGCCGTCTGGTTTAGATATTCAAAGTTCGATAGTAAAATTTATAGACTGCAATCGCACGATGCCATCGAATTGAAGGACGTGGAGACGCGTGGGTTGAGAGAGGAATACAACAGATATGTATTACCTTTGAAATTGAACGAGACCGCCCAGGATTTAATGTATGGATGTCAAGACGATCTATTGGCCATCCTCTCGAAGAAGATAGAAAATTTCAACCCAGACGATTTGTCACTATTCTACGGGAGTGATATATATCCGAATATCTCTCAAGAAGTGGTCGATAGATTGAATCTGATCACCGAGGAAGAACAGATGTTCAAGAGGGTGAATCTCGTTTTCCAATGGATTTATCAGCGGGGAGACGATAGCTTTAAAGTTAACATGCTCGTAACGGATGTGAAATTATGAGAAACAGTTAGTCCATTAGATAGATTTTAATCTCGACTCGAAGCCCATTAAAGTGCTTTTCATCTCACTCTTTCAGTTGAGGAATGTATGTGTTTTCATGCTCGATTAATATTTCAATCGAGCATGATTCTACAGGTGTGAATCAAATGACTGCTTTTCACTCAGACTGTTCATTTTGCACAATAAAAATATCCGGATGTTTCCCACTTTGAAGTGTGAACTGTTATATATAACCACGCACATATCGCTGTGTGAACACCTGGATATTTTTATTGTGCTGTTTTATTTGAAAAATAGAACCGATTTTCAAAATACCTGCATTCATTACTGAACGAAGTGAAAAATGCGAAGTCGATGAATTTTATTTAATATACAATCTGGGGCGAGTTTTTTTGATGTGTGTGACAATTCACCTCTGTTTGGAATGAAGTGGGAAGTGAGGTTGTACTCGTTTTCCGCAGTGTACAATTTTTGTTGTTGTTGCTTTACTGATGGGACTCAGTCGTCAAATATTTTTTTTTTTGGAGTGGAGGTATAAACGATTAGTTCGGATGCGATGTACCTAATCATTTTAATTTATTTTGTGTTAAATGTTTTGTGTTAAAAAATATTGATTTTCATTAAAAAAAATTGTTTTTCATAAAATTCCACCCCGATAAGTGTAAAGTAATAAGTATTCGGAACAGAGGAAGAGAATCAGCCAAGGCTGACTATACTATGAAAAATGAGAACGGACAAAGAACCAGCCTGGAGGAAATTAGAATGGAAAAGGACATAGGCGTCATAATAGATGGGCACCTGTCATTCGAGGACCACATCCAAAGCCAAATCAACAAAGCATCATCAATCGTTGGCCTCATCAGACGCACCTTCTCAACATTAGATGAAAATACGTTTACACTTCTCTACAAAGCACTAGTCCGTCCCCACTTAGAGTGTGCAAATATCATCTGGTCACCATACAAGAAACGAGATATCGAGAATCTGGAAAACGTACAAAGGAGGGCGACCAAACTACTTCCGAACCTAAAACTACTAGATTACACCAGTCGCCTGAAGAAGCTAAATCTCCCAACCTTAAGATTCCGTCGCTTACGAGGGGAAATGATTGAAGTATACAAGATTCTACAGGGCATTTATGATCAAAACGTTACGGGGGTCCTCCTGGCCCTTAGCACCAACTCAAGAACTAGAGGTCATTCTGTGAAACTATTAAAAGCCAGAAGTAAAAGGGACCTGAGAAAATATTTCTTCAGTAATAGAGTGACAGAATCATGGAATAGCCTACCAGAACATATCGTGAGTGCACCGAACCTCTATTGCTTTGAAAATCGACTTGACAACCACTGGAAACTCCACCCCATGAGGTATGACTTTCAGGACGATTCTCCTGCTTATAAAATTTTTAACCAGGGAAACGTACAAACATGCGCACACCAGAACCACGACCAAATAGATTTTGATTGTACCAAGGAGCTGAATATAGAGGCGACAGCCTGCGTTCAGAATCAACATAAGGTAACATAGGTAAGGTAAGAAAAAAAAAATATATATGTATATTAAATAAGAAGTTTAAGACTTCCCCCCTGTGGCATAGCAGGGTTAAGTATCCCGGATAACTGATCGTCTAGTGGTTTTTCGTTCGGACTATAATCGTGGCAAAAATGGCCACAGGACAATTTAAGTGTTCAGTCTTAAGAGGCAACCAGTTCTGTAGAGTCTGCAACAATTCTTGATACTGCAGCCGCAGCGAAAGGGTGAAGTCAAAAACACATAAAATGTACTTACAGTTTTCTACACTTTTATTAAAACCCTAAGTAAAGTTCCTACAAGTTAAACTTGAAACAAATTCTCTCTCTGGTAAATGTTTGAAAATATCAGATACGAAATGAGACTAAGTCGAAATTATCGCATCGCTCTCATCGCGTCCTGTGTCTGGAAATGTTGTCTGGCCTGGCAGCGTTCGGCGGCGTCCTTCCACGAGAATAGGAGAGTGACTTCTTGTACGTACGGAAGACCAGAGAGAAGCACCGTCTCGGGTGATTCCGTTGGCTTAAATACGAGTTGAATCGTGTCTACTCGGCAGAATTTACGTCATAAAACACCACAAAACACCACATATACCCCAAGATGGCAGAGAGGTATTTCTTAACCCTTTACTTCCATCCTGGAATAGTAGGGCATCCGGTGGGTATCCTATGCTAAGAGTATGCGTTCTCGCATTTAAAAGGATGCTGGCAATTAATAGGTGTATAACCGCAAAACCAGTCGGCCATCTTGTGAACGTGCAAGATTGCACAATTCTCAGAGCTGAAACTGATACTGGGTGTGTTGAGGTTAGGTCGGGTCAGTATACAATGCTAAAACCTGTCAAAAGCATTCTGATGGGGTTATTATAGGTTAGGCTTTTACTAGCTCATATGCCAATCATAATTGCAAATACTGTCAAAAACACCTTTTTACAGTAAGTGCATAAAGTACTTCTGTAGGTCAGTTTGCACTGTTATTATGCAATGCAAATATACGAGGAATTGAATAAAATTACATAACTTGGGCTTGAAAACAGCGTTTACTTATTAAAGTTTATACAACAGAGAATTATTACCAAGTAGGACTTGGCCACTCTGATTAACACATTAACACTTCGGGAACCAAGATTCTCGAGTGCTATCATAAGACTCCGACGCACCCCACGGAGGTTAACCCGACGCGCTCCATGGAGGGGCTCCGTGGAGGGCATTTCGTTACAATCCTCCCAACCAAGACGCGAGGTCCGGTAAACTTTTAGCGGAGCTCGAGTCTGGATCAGATGAATTCCAGAATTATCAATAGTGATCAGGATAGTGACCAGGATCACCAGGATCACCGGCTGACCGGATCCAGGAAAACTGGATGACCAATCACCCGCGGTGACCAAGATGCTATCAGCATCACGGTCAACACGGTGACGGGAATCCATGACCAGGATCAGTCACCATCGGTTTTTAGGGAGAAGAAATGCACTACGGGAGTATTTATTACGGACTAATAGTATCGGAACGCCACCAGACAACAGGAATCACCTTTTCTCCTAAGGTATTACATTCTTACATTCTGAATTCCTGAAAGTAATAAAGATAACAATAAATTCTATCTGATTCTGTTAGCGGGGAAAAACTGATAATTACGGATCGTAAAATCAAAGCTATGCTTCTTCAAAGGAGTTCCCCATAGGAGGTCAAATCGACACAGAGGACAACTTTGTTTTTGCTGCATCAAAGTTAACCCACAGTAGAGATGTACTAGCTGAGTACATTGAGGACAACGATATGCTTCACGGGGCCCAATAATGTCCAACAAGCATATCGCACATTGTCTCCCATCTCCATCAACTATATTTTGTCTGGCTTGAAAGATTCGAAGGCTTGCGTACATTTCAAGCGAGTATTGCAAGACTTGATGATTGTATTGTGCATTTTCCCATTCATATGTATGTTCCACCTGCACATGATGGAACGTTTCACCAATTATCATTCGGTATTCGCGAGGTAAATCGGGTATGGAGATTTGACTATATTCACTCGGGCGAAATGGACGGACCGGAGTCGATGTGATGAATAGATCGATCCCATTCTCCGATTGATAAGGAATTCGTTGATCATAATAAGTTCCGTCCCACCGTGGGTCATTCCAATAGCGAATAACACTTACACGGCTTGATCGTGCTGCCTCCCAAGGGGTTGCTAATCGAGCCTCATGTTCGATTACCACTATGTGAGGCATCACCAGTTCGCGTCCTACTTCCATTGTATGGAGACAATACCGGTATAAAACTTGACTTCGAATCAATTCTAAGTGACCGGTGACTTCGTTGAACTGGACCATATCCCACACACGAATTTTGCGCTGAAAAGCGGAAGCTCCGTTGTGAAAGATCATAGGTACAGGTATACGAAATCTCTGTGTCCAATACTCTAGTTGCTCCGGAAGAAAATCTTCCGAAGTTGGGTTAACTTTACGGTAGGCATATGCCGTGGCCATTTTTCACGGATTCAATATTACTTATAAACTAACTAAAAACGTGTTGAAACTAACTACAACAATTAAATATCAAGTGCAATAACCAAATTATCAAATTAAATGTGACTGACTATACTCTAAAACTGGAAAATAAGAAATAATTTCAAACCTTAAAAACTATTTTACACTATGCTACAGCTGTGCCGTATGAACAATTCTACTTTCCCCGTTAACGGTTCTTCGTTAGTTTTTAATCTGTTGTCGATAGTGACGAAACTAGGAGTCACGTCTAGAATGTCACTATATAATTTTGATTGACAAGAACTTTTTCGTTTACTTTACGGAGATACTTTGTTGTTTGCGCAAGAAAAATATTATACAATAATGTCCAAAGATGACAACAGTGCCCGACGGCACGCAGCTGTAGAGGTCGCCTTTTTAACTTCTGTCATGTCATACGCAACTCAAAACTGATGTGGATCCAGTTCAGCTGGTACTGGAAGCTTCGGCTCGTTACCGATACCCCACCTCATGGGTGTACGGCAGTGCGGGCAAGAAGCTGGCTCAGGAGCACCGGCTTTTGATCTGGCCCATGCAATACCACAAGAGTAGTGGATTTGTTGTTTACATTGGCCACATTCAAATAAATCCTGCCAAGTTTTTGAAATTTCTGCTAAGCAGATGCAGCAAGGGTCCCCAAGACCCTTATAATGAGTTTGTACCTCCTGCGTCTCATTATATTTAATAATTTGGCTGCGTAAACTAAAACGTTGTAATCATCTTCCCTCGTGTCGGATTAAAGCTTCACGAAGGAGCCGATACTGCTTTTGCTGTTTCTCCAATTCATAAGTTTTCTGTACGTTGCCAGGAGGAAAGAATCGTGCAGGGTGCATTTGGTGCTGATAAAATCCAAATGAATCATCAGCATCTTCACTGGCGGGATAAGTACTACCAGGGAAGACCTCATGACTCCTGAATGGACGAACCAAGCCAGGATTGGCTATTAGGTCCAGTTCAGCATCCAATTTATTTTGTCGATGGTCATAATATCGGCCATTCCAACAGGGGTCATTGAGATAATGAATGACCTCGTCAGGACCGGGACCAGTGACCTCGTGGGGTCGAACTTCGGCTTGGAACTCCGGAGAGTATAAAAGATGGGGAAATATTACCTTTCTTTCCTCAGAGAGATAAAAACGATAGGCAAGTTCGTGTTGTATTATCTCCGTCTGGCCATTGGCAGGATTATAATGTCTTGTTTCCCAAATACGAATATACCTTAAACGGCGACGTCGCCATAAATCTTTTGGAAAATATAGAGAATGACCATGACAGGGAGCCGCTGCTTTATGAAAGGCTGCACGTTTATGTTCTTCAAACCTTGCCCGTTCCTCATAAGTGTGGCAAGGAGTTACAGCATGTTGGTAGGCTTCGCGTTGATGTAAATCGTACATGGCCTGTTCTTCGGCAAATTCCTCGAATTCCAAAGTAGTTGCTGAAGCCATACCAACAAGAAAATTTATCAAATATAAAATAAAATATAACTATATTTAAAAGAAACCACTATGTTACCAATAGTATTATGTTTATACACTAAAATTTACACTGATAATTCGCTCCCCTGGGTTCGTCTGTAACTTGGTGCACTCAATCCACACTCTTTCCACCAACTTTCAAATTTGTTTGCCTTGATACTGGAGTCCTGTGTGTAACTTATCTAATACACTCCAGGAACTCCGATTTTATAAAAACTGTTACACTGCAGTGCAGAATTACTAACTTTGGGAAATTTTTCACTAGTAAACAAGACAAACACAGACGACCCGTTATCGTCATGGATCAGGTTTCCAATGAAGGATTATACATATACATAAATTGGGAAACCAGATTCATGAAAATCTTATATATATGTAGTAGTCTACGTAGACTTTTCTGTTTGTTGTTGCGTATTAAAGTTTCCACTTCTCAATCTTCACTCTGAAGGTTTTCATTTTGTGTTGGCAACTGATAATGCCGATACACAGTATTTGGGCCTGTTCGGTAATCAAACGTTGACCCTGTGAAATGTCCAATATAATCTGGGTGGTATTGACGATAGACAACAAAGGGTTGAAAACTCCTTGGTTGGCCATCTGAGTGATATCGTGCTCGTCTGCGACGACCAAAGTCACGATATCTTGCACAGAAGGGAGTAAACTCTGCTACATTTCTTCGCATGTGAAACCTATGATGGACACTACTGGTAGTAGCCACCCGGTGACTATAATACCGTAGAGGTTCACTTACCTCACCCTGCTCGTTGATTTTTGGATATTGCAAATCAGGGCAATTGTATATCACTAAATATCTAGACCTATTCGCAAAAGTTAAATGAGTATTAACAGCACTGTCATAATAATATATTAACTCTCGCTCAACCTCTATATATACTATTTTCAAATCCATATCAAAATATTGACATCCAAATACATCCTCAATGTCTAAGAGATCTGTATCTTTCATAAAGTCTTGTTCATATGTATTGGGTCGTATGATATCTCGACCAAATTCATGAGGAGAGGTCAACGGGCGAGGTGTTCTGAAAAACTCGCTCCTTGCCCACTCCCACGGCCTTGGTCGAATATCGATTATAGGTTCTGAGACAATATCAGTAGATAATGGAGCAATTTGTCTTGCTTCTACATCACTTAAAGGAGGGGTGTGTACGTCTAATCCAAGATCAGCTCGTGCAAGTTCATTTTGTATCACACTGATACCTGACTCTGCAACATCAGTGTCCAGAACAGTGGTAGAATCACTAGGCAAAGAATCACTTGTAGGTGTGGTCATACTGGAAGAAGTATGTGATCTCATTGTTATATCATAAACAAATCCACCGAGTCCATCTTGGCTCTCGGGGTCCCGATGAATAATTGCATCATGGGTTCTAATAGGTAATCTTGGAGGAAGGACTAACGTTTCCACTGTATCCGTAGGCGAATAAGGTGGAAGTCGTTGAAGTCGTTCCGGTGTAGATAGTAAAATGGAGTCAGAAGGAGTTTGAACACTACTTGGAGGGGTCGACAAAAGGTCGGAAGATGCTATAGAAGGTGATGGTGACGTTTCTATTGATGCCAATACAGATACATTATTATCAGAGGAATTGCTATTTATATTTACGTTTATACTAGATGAATTAGTGTCTTGAAAAAGTTCTCGTGAAACAGTACTATTACTGTCAGTTCCAGTACTAACTGTACTTGAAGTTTCATCATCATATAAAGTGTCACGATCATTATAATAACTCTGGTAATCAGGGAAATCATCGAGCCCACTGTCAACACTAGAATCAGATTCTGCCATTTGTACACTGGTCACTGAAACAAAAACACACAGTGTGTGAACTACTGTTTTTCAGTTTCTTTGTCTGTATCAAACATAGTTATGTGGACATTGGCAGAATCCACGTCATGTTGTACACGGGGATATATTGATTTCCTATTAGGTTGAGGAGAAGGTCTAAAGTTTTGAACAGCTTTTCTCATCATGTCTCTAATACTCTTAGGAGGTTGTTGTTGTTGTGCTCCAGTTGGATCAGCAGGAGCTGAAGGCTGTGGTCTAGGTCCCATACTAGTATAGATTTCATCATCGGCAAATGCAAAATGAGACATTTCACTATCATCAACAGCAGAAAAAGTCGGTTTACTTTTACGGTTTCTTAACCATTTGTATATCTGTTTGTGTCTATCGGCTCGATAGCACTTCCAAAGCAGATATAATCCTATTATTAATGCAACGGTCGCGAGAGCATAAGCCCACTTAGGGACTTCAAATGAGTCCGTCATTTGTAAATTTAGCGAGTCAAGTTCATGAATTAAGTCATCCATGGGTAAGTCATCCAAGTGATCTATTCCTTTCGGTATCGTAAACGTCGATATGTTCACCCTCTCTATGACAGGTTTCCACATCTGTCGTTGTAACAACGAGAAATTTGGTAACACTGTCTTGGTAACTATCCGAAAAGTAGAATTATCCCTTTTATGGAAATAACTCGGTAACATTAATTGACCGCTCGATGCCATACATAACGGTTTTAATTCCAAAATTCCAATTGGCGGAAGAATCCGTTTCAGTTTCGGATGTCTTCGTTTCGGACACGTAATTGAGAATCGTAGTGGGACATCTGTCGTGATGTACCACATTCCTTCATCGATTCTAGTACTGAACGGGAGGTCGATATTCAATCGAACTTCCGTTTGACATAAGTTCGGAATTTCTAATTTCATGTTTAAAAACAAAGCTAACATACAACTTGTCGTTGTATGTATCGTTCGTACGGCACCTACTAAAGGACAAAACAACTTATTGTTATCTACACATTGGTCATGTCCTATTTCTGGGACATACTTCGTCCTTTCTTTATTAATAATTAGTATGTCAGATTCAAGAGTATATATTGCTACTAATTTATTTGCAACTCGCGACGCATTCTTAGTTACATTGACAAAGGGTACAGGCAAAGCCTGCACCTTGAACACTTCAAATTGCAAGTTCGAATTACGTAAGGGGATCTTCATAAAGATCACCAATTTATCGTCATCATAAATGGCAGCCGTCGTAAGCAAATGATAATATTGCCATAACTCTGTTGTCAGATCTAGTGGCAACATTGACTTGTCATCTAATTGAACTTTAATACTCATTAATATTGAGGTCAATAGTGAAGGATCCACTATTTTCGGTGATAACTTCCTATCGGCTAGGATATCCATTTGATCATGTAATCCCCGCAGAGTGGTTTCTGCGGCGATTATCATTGATTCTAATCGACTCATTACAAACTCAAGCTGATGATAAGCATGAGTGAAATGTTCAAGATATAATATTCGATCTGAATGATTCTGAACTACTTGATTTACTCGACCTTGAAATAACATCAATTCGCGCGACATATTTAACATAAATTCTCTATTTTTCAGAATTGCTTCATGATTCATCTTAATGAAGGTTAAACTTTGTTTTTGAATATGTTGAATCATTGCTTGATTAGTACTGACACGTCTTAAATTTTCTGTTATCCCATCTAAATCTGACTGGGATACAGTTCCAAAGAGAAAACTCAATCCTTCACCTACAAAGTCGAACAAACCTCGTTTCTTCCGAGACGAGTTTATTGTGTGGCCATGTAATCTACGGTAATCGTTCAGATCCTCTTTTATTCGTTTAACACGATTATTTAGGTATCTGATCTCCTGGTGTATATCCGTTATGATTGATTGTATCGCAACGGCAAGAGTAGAGTTTTCACCATTTACTTCGACAAAAGTTCATCGAAAAGCTATGGTTGTAGCATTATACAAACCAGCAGTATATTGCATACTTCGATCAAGTCTGCACACATATTGTATAAAAGGCTGGAGCTCATAAACAAACATTGTACTCCAATCACTAGTTACCATATTTACTTCTTTCACTTTCTTAAAAATCACATTGTTTCTAATAATAGTATGTCCATCTATTATTGTAGTCGTAGTCAAAAGACCAACTAATAACATCCAACGCAACATCTTGCTCCTACAATGAGAAAGGAAGCAAGAGTTAGCGCAATGAGTAATACGCGATTCAATTACTTTCACTCTGATGATTCACTTCCCGGGTGTAAAAGGTCAGAAAGTTATTCTAACTACATGAAGTCTCAGTCAGTTCGTGAGGCTGACAAGACTCATAGTTTCGTTCCAAACAAATCATAAGTCAATACAATTTTGTTACTCATTTTACACTTTCTCTCGTCTCTCTCAAACTTAAGGAGTGGCACCATAGGTGTTACGTTTTAGGTATCATTAGTCCTGTGGTAATATTTAATCACTAGTACTCCAGGCAGAGGGTACCATAATTGCTCCTAATTCTAATTTCTCACCTGGTTCTTTAATCTTATTATGATCTTGTAACACAGCTTGTATACAAGAGATCATCTCAGTTATATCTTTAGTTGATTGTTTTGGTTGAGGCTCACTACTTTGGCCTTTTTCTTCAGTTATTTGCAATTGGTCAACTTCCATCGTTGAATCATTTAATCGATCATTTCGATCGTCAGCAATGAACCGTAATGGCAGTTGATCAGTGGAAGGAGCTGGTAGCTCCTTCATTCGTCTCTTGTAATCTCGTACCTGTTGTACTTGTTGTCTTAATTCTGCTAATGGAACACCATCTTCTTCTGAAGAAGAATGTTCTCGTCTTTGTCTTTTATTCTTAATGATTGACGTTAAGGGGTGTTTTTCTTGAATCCCTTGCATATCGTCACTTTCATTACTGTCACTACTGCTACTGTATTCAGTAGTCGACTGTTCTGGTGGGGCAGCGTAACGTTGTATTCGTCGCGCTCTAACAGGTTGGACAGGTTGAGGCACCTCCCATTCTTGAGGCGCTTTACTCAGTCTTTCTCCATGACATTTAATTATTCTGCGAGTTAATTGATCTTGTATCTTGTAACTCACTGGACCTGTTCTCTCAATGACTCGAAATGGGTAGTCCCATTTCGATTCTAATTTTCCTTTAGATTTTCCTGAGGAGTATAAAACAGGATCACCTACTTCAAAGGTGATATCCTTTGCTGTAATATCATGTAATCTTTGTTGTTTTAATACTCGTTTCTTTTGTGCAGCTTGTTGTTTTCGAAATGCTTTATGTTGTTCCTGAATGGCTAGCTTATGAGGTTCTTCCCCTACATATTTTTCTCGAGGTTTAAGTATATTGTCGAGTGGTAAAACCACATCTCTGCCATACACCAGGTAAAATGGCGAGAATCCAGAGGATTCACTACCATTAAACCTGATGGCTGCCATAGCTTGGTTTAGGAATAAATCCCAAGTTTCTAATTCTTCTCGAGCTAGTTTTGCTAAGATGTCATTCAGGGTTCTATGTAGCCTCTCCACCTTCCCATTAGATTGTGGATGGAAGTAGGAAGTGGTCACATGATGTATCTTGAAATAATCAGTTAAATATTTCATCACTGCATTTACATTTTCAGATCCATTGTCTGTTAATATTTCTAAAGGACATCCAAATCTTGGAAAAATTTGATCTATTATCAAATTAGCAATTGTTTCCGCCTTTTTATCAGGCACTGGAAACGCTTCAGGCCAGCCAGAATAAATATCTATGAAGGTCACAATGTATTTATTTCCTGATAAAGTTTCAGGGTGTGGACCACTCATATCCAATGCTATTTTAGCGAAGGGATATGGAGGTCTGTCAGTCTCTTGCAATGGCAAAGTGTGAGCTCTGGTGTTACGAGCTCGACACACAAGACAATTTTCTACATGTTTATAAATATGTTTATATAAATCTTTCCAATAATATTTTCTACTGATATTATTGTACACTTTGTCTATGCCAAGGTGACCTAATTCGTCATGGTATTGTTTCAACACATCTGCATGTAATTGTTCTGGTATGCACAAGCGTACCCGTGGGTTATCATCAACTGTACTAATGTAATATAATACTCCCTTAATCATGAGGTATCTACTACTAATGTGTGCAGGGGTATTGTTACCTTGATACTTCTTAATGATTTCAACAATCTTTTCATCTTTCTGTTGCTCTACCTTCATGTCCAAATCTTTGTAATTAATTGCTTGTGGTTCGGGCGGAACCTGAGGTTCATCTGTGATGACATGTACATATCTTTGAGGATCAAATTTGTTACTATTTATAATTCCAATTTGTAATGCTTTCTGATTTTCCACATTATCCATCTCGTACCCAGGGTCAGCGTTTGCAATTCCTTCAGGTAAACGAGAAAGTAGGTCAGCACATGTATTCTTTCTACCTGGTAAATATTCAATCTTACAATTGTAGCTAGCTATCTTTAATGCCCAGCGTTGTACTTTGGCATTGTTTTGCGGACTTTTCAACAAGTACTGCAAGGGGGCGTGGTCTGTCTTAATAACAAACTCTGCTCCCTGCAGGTAGTTATTGAATTTATCCAATGCGTATGAGATAGCGAAAGCTTCTTTCTCAAATGTCGACCATTTTTGTTGGGTTTCACCCAATTTATGAGAGAGGAAGACAATGGGTTTTTCATCAGGTACTCCAGGTAGTTGACCTGTTTCGTCATCACATGGTTGTGCCAAAACCGCTCCGACACAGCGGCCACTGGCATCAGTGTAAAGCACGTAAGGCTTTCTGGGATTTGGATATGACAAATGAGCAACTTGAGTTAAACGATCCTTCAACTCTTGAAAGGCTTTTTGATGTGTTTCTCGCCAATGAAATCTTGCATATTTCTTTGTCAGTTCTAAGAGTGGTTGAGCAATTTCGCTGAACCGAGGAATAAATCTACGGTAGTATGAGGTCATGCCCATAAAAGATCTCACTTCTGTTACCGTTTTCGGCGGATTTAATTTTCGAATGACCTCGACCTTTGAAGTCTCAGGTTTAATTCCATCTTTACTAATTACAAAACCAAGATAAGATGTTTCAGATTGAAAGAAGGAACACTTCTTAGCTTTTAGCTTCAGTTTATGTTTTCTTAGGCGACCAAACACTTGTTTAAGGTGGTCGATATGAGATTTGATGTCACGGCTGAAAATCAAAATATCGTCAAGGTAGGCCAGAGAAAAATCCTCTAGGCCCTCCAAGACGCTTGTCATGAGGGATTGATACACCGAGGGTGCGTTCACGAGTCCGAAAGCCATTACATTGAACTCATAAAGGCCCTTATGACAAACAAAGGCCGTTTTTGGTCTGTCTTCTTCATCCATCTTGACTTGCCAGTAACCCGACTTCATGTCAAGAGTGGTGAAGTATTGACATCCATTCAATAAAGTAAAGATGTCGTCAATCAATGGAAGCGGCCAGTTCGTAACTTTCGTGACTTCATTGAGCTTGCGGAAATCAACGCAGAAGCGTTTCGAGCCGTCTTTCTTGTCCACGAGTAGGCACGGAAAACTCCATGCACTGTTTGACCTTCGGATAATTCCGGATTGAAGCATTTCTTCAAGTGCTTCATCCATAATTTTTCTCTTCAGTAATGGAACTCTATATGCTCTACTTTTGATTGGTGGCGCATCACCTGTGTCGATGCGCATCTTCACTGTATCTGTCTGAGTTAATTCTTTATCAGTTTTTGCAAACAAGTCTTTATTATTATTGATGACTGGCATCAACAGGTGCCGTTTGTCTTCAGGCACCTGTATGTCAGCATCTGTGATCTGGTCTTCAGGTGTATTTTGAGTTAAGATCTGATTAATTTCTAAGACTTTTTCTTCCTGTTCTATTGGTTCAAGTTTTCCAATCAAACAACCCCTTTTTAAGGTGTAGTGTTTGTTGGTACTGTTCACCAACAGTACAGGTATGGTTTCATTTCCATTAGTGACTATACTGTTACTAACTAAGAGGCCAGGCTGTTCAGCCACATGACCTTTAGTCAGTCCATGATGTTCTAAGTATTTTGTGTTGAAGACAGATTTTGCACCGGAAGCTTTTGCTGTACACAAACAAGTGGACTGTGGTTTCAGTTCCACCTGATTGATCAGTCGAGTAAGACAACTCACCTGTATGTCTTGAACAATGGGTATATAGTGACCATCTAATCTCAATTTATGAAATTCCCAATATAAATTAACTCGATTGCCCCTAATCCAATCCATTCCTAACAACATACTTCGATTCAATTCATTTATTACTAAGAACTCATGCACCTGATAAATTCCTTGAATATAAAATTCAAGTCTAACTTTTCCTCGAGGGAGGGTGTCATTCCCAGTAATACCCGCAATGCGAGGCAAAGAATTTTTATCACCAACTAGTTTCGGTCGGTGTTTAAGATTTTTCCAAAATTTTGTACTAATACAACTAGTCTGTGCCCCTGTATCTAATAAGGCACGTACTCGTTGTCCTTTGATGTTTACTAAGACACTATTCAAAGAAGCAGCCCCATAATTTATGGTTACTGTTTCCGGTTGAGAATGTCTAAGTTTTTGTTGCTGTTGTTCCTCATTTGGGTAATCATCATTGTTTACTAAGTTATTTCCCTTGGTTTCCATAGAGTGTTTCACTTCCTGTTGATATGGGTTTTTCCAATTACTTCCCCTTGGGTTTTTCCTGTTTTGTTGTTTTGGGTTTTTCCCAAGTGATTTCTCTTGGCTCCTTATTCTTGGATTCCTATTTCCTGATTCACTTACTGTCTGTTTCTGTTGATTTATTTCAACACAACCCTGCTTACCTGGTTGAGTTATAACTTGATTGTCATAAGCATTTTTCATATAAATCATAATATCAGGGTCTACATCTACAATGTGTATCTCTTTTAATTGTTTAGGAGTAAAGTTTTGTAGAACTCTCACATAAACATCTGCACACTTTTGTTTAGGTACACCATATATCCCGCTACTGATGAGTGGGATAGCTATGCTTACAAAATTTTCTTTGTCACATACCTGTAATACTTTTTGTACAGTACTGTATAAAACATTAAGACATTTATTTTTATCACTGTAATCATTCCAGCGTGGTCCCACAGCATGTATCACTTTTAAACATGGCAACATTCCACAAGTGGTAATCATATTCTCACCTACTGGAAGATTTCCATGCTGTTGAATATATTGTTGACATTCTTGTTCAAGGGCTGGACCAGCTCCAAGAGCTATAGCTCGAGCAATACCTCCGCCATGGGTTAATTGGCTATTAGCCGCATTCACCATAGCGTCAGTAGCTACCTGGGTTATTCCAGTCCTGTATACTTTTATTTCCAGACACTGGTGGTCCGATAGCTGAAACAATTTTGTGAAGTAAATTTTTCTTGCTGACTGTCCCTTGCAGGGCAGCCATTTTGTGAGTTGGCCTTAGGTTTCTTAGGCCTAGGCCTACCAGTCAGAGGAATGGTTGTGAATTTTACTGTACGATTTTTCCTATTATGTGTGGTCTGACCACACTTTGTGCATTGAATGGTTTTACTTTTCACTGGAGGAGAACCATTTTCGGTTCTCCTTGTTTGAGACTGAATACTTGGCTTTATATTACATGTTTTATTACCCGTATGTCCACCTGTCTTATTATTTACAATTTTATTTTTACAATTATTCATGCATTTATTTGGTACATTATTTACATTAATTAACACTTCTCCCTGGTGATTTCCAGTTTCACTTCTGTTGGGAGCATGTGACTTCTCATTAACTCTGCTCATTGCCCCATATGGGCAGAGTTCACTTCGTTTAAATTGACTCGGCAATCGCGAGCGAAGTGGTTTGGCTTCCCATAGCGAAAGCAGCAAAAGGTCGCCCCTGGTGACCTTTCACCTGCTGGCTGAATATCTAGTGTTCTCACCTGCTTGGTCAAGTTAACGCGGCAATCGCGTTTCACGTGGCCAACGCGGTTACAACGATTGCAAACCGGTCGTGAAAATCGTGTCGGTTTCTGATATCTGTTGTAATTTTGTCCTCCCCTATTTCTGTATTGACTATTGTACTGATTTTTGTTCTGATTCTGATATGGAGGTCGCGCATAACCTCCAGTGTAATTTTCCGTTAAAATATTCACCTTATGGCGTCGGCGTGCCACGCCTACGTCCATGGGAGCCTCGTCCCTTGTCTCCAGAGGGAGATCTACCTGTTCTTCCTGTTCGTCGATGGAGTCGCGAAATACAGGGTCCCGATAGCGCTCATATTCTTCGTATTGTCGGTCAAATGCCTTCCCAAAGGGCGCTTTTCCTTTGGCGGCTTCAGAGCGAGCGCGAAATTTGATTTTCGCGGCATTTTCAAATAATGCCTGACTAACAGCGTTTTCTAGCGTCTTGGGCATGCGTCGGATCAGTTTCATCCGAACATCGTTGTCATACAACCCGTCACAAAAGTAATCTGAGAGGTTTTTCTGAATGGTGGGGTTATCTATTTCCTGATCAAAGGCATCTTTCGCTAGATCAAGCAGTTGCTCAGCATATGAGACAAGAGTTTGATTTTTCCCTTGTCGCATATGGCGCAACTGATTGGTGGCCATGGAGTTATCCATTGTAGCGCTATAGCGACTTTTTAGTTCGCCATACAGTTCGGACCAGGGCATTTCAGGATTTTTCTTCATTGATCGTAAAATAAAATCAGCAACTACGAAGTCACTGGTTTGGGCGGCGATTTTAGGTCGTCGCTTCTCTTCCACATCATTTGTCTCACAAAAAAGGTCAAGAGATTTTATCCAACCCCGAAAATTCAGGGGGTTCCCGTCAAATTTTTTAATATGGGAATGAATGGACTGCGCCTGAGTGGCGTTAGCTGTCTTTGCATTACTCTTTTCACTTTGGCGCACGGTTTTATGCAGGTCAATTATGGCAGAAGATGTGGGGTCTTTGGCTTTCCTTTCAGCCTCTGCCAATTTTTGTTGTACTTTTAGTAATTTTGCTTCGGCTCCGACTTTGTCAGTAGCTAACTGTAGTTCCAAATCAGCTTTCTGCTGTACGAATTCTGCTTTAACCTGGTCGAGGGCTGCCTGCGTTTGGTGAAGGGTTTGTTGTGAGGCAGCATGCTGCTGCGTCAAGCTATGAGCTTGCGAGCTCAATTCAGTAATTTGCCGCTCATACTGACCCACAAGACCTTCCCTTTCCTGTTTTAATTGAGTAATTTCATCGATGAACCGTTGCTCTCTTTCTGGCGTGGTCATTTTTAATGAGTTTTATAATTTACAATTGAATTTTTCTGCTGTTAACGAACGTAAAATGAAGAAAATTGCACCTACCTTGCTAGCACTATAACTGTTGAAACACACGCGGCTGTCGTTTCAGAATTTCCTGGAATTCCTCGAGATTTTTCACAGTTTCCTGAGTTTCCGTTTTTCTCTGATGTTCAGTCAAAAGTTCGATATATCTGATGAGCAACGCTCGGTGCGACCAGTCGAGCGTAGTTTGGATGTGATAGCAATTGGCGGTCGGCGTCAGTGTAAATAATGGCACGTTGGACATGCAACCAGTTCCACCATGGAGTTGTACCAATTTTAGATTCAGAGGGCGCTGTCTGCGTCTGCTGCCTTACAAATTTGAGCTGCCAGGCGTTCAATTTACCAGTAAAATTAAGGGATGTCTGTCCCTCATAAATAGTTAGCAAAAAGAGTTCTCACAAGTTCACTGTGCTCCCCAGCGGCAACGTTTTAAGTCAATTTCGGCTTCACTGGGTCTGTTAGGGTTAATAAATGTTTCTAGAATGTTCACCCGATCGTTTCAAGAGAGTTAAAAGTCAGAGTCTACATCCTGACGAGCGGCACCATATAAACTGGCCTGTGGCATAGCAGGGTTAAGTACCCCGGATAACTGATCGTCTAGTGGTTTTTCGTTCGGACTATAATCGTGGCAAAAATGGCCACAGGACAATTTAAGTGTTCAGTCTTAAGAGGCAACCAGTTCTGTAGAGTCTGCAACAATTCTTGATACTGCAGCCGCAGCGAAAGGGTGAAGTCAAAAACACATAAAATGTACTTACAGTTTTCTACACTTTTATTAAAACCCTAAGTAAAGTTCCTACAAGTTAAACTTGAAACAAATTCTCTCTCTGGTAAATGTTTGAAAATATCAGATACGAAATGAGACTAAGTCGAAATTATCGCATCGCTCTCATCGCGTCCTGTGTCTGGAAATGTTGTCTGGCCTGGCAGCGTTCGGCGGCGTCCTTCCACGAGAATAGGAGAGTGACTTCTTGTACGTACGGAAGACCAGAGAGAAGCACCGTCTCGGGTGATTCCGTTGGCTTAAATACGAGTTGAATCGTGTCTACTCGGCAGAATTTACGTCATAAAACACCACAAAACACCACATATACCCCAAGATGGCGGAGAGGTATTTCTTAACCCTTTACTTCCATCCTGGAATAGTAGGGAATCCGGTGGGTATCCTATGCTAAGAGTATGCGTTCTCGCATTTAAAAGGATGCTGGCAATTAATAGGTGTATAACCGCAAAACCAGTCGGCCATCTTGTGAACGTGCAAGATTGCACAATTCTCAGAGCTGAAACTGATACTGGGTGTGTTGAGGTTAGGTCGGGTCAGTATACAATGCTAAAACCTGTCAAAAGCATTCTGATGGGGTTATTATAGGTTAGGCTTTTACTAGCTCATATGCCAATCATAATTGCAAATACTGTCAAAAACACCTTTTTACAGTAAGTGCATAAAGTACTTCTGTAGGTCAGTTTGCACTGTTATTATGCAATGCAAATATACGAGGAATTGAATAAAATTACATAACTTGGGCTTGAAAACAGCGTTTACTTATTAAAGTTTATACAACAGAGAATTATTACCAAGTAGGACTTGGCCACTCTGATTAACACATTAACACTTCGGGAACCAAGATTCTCGAGTGCTATCATAAGACTCCGACGCACCCCACGGAGGTTAACCCGACGCGCTCCATGGAGGGGCTCCGTGGAGGGCATTTCGTTACACCCCCCCACCCCCCCCCCCCAAAAAAAAAGAACTAAAAAAAACCCTAAAATATTGTATATATTAAATAAGAAGTTTAACACAAAAATGACAAAAACAAAAACGTCTATCGTGGAAAAGTTATATTCGTCTACCGTACCCGAGTTGAAAAAGCACTGTAGAAATCTAAGAATTAAAAATTACAGACATTACAGAACCAAAGAACAATTGATTGAAGCCGTGTGTGAGGAGACCTGTGATCTAACACTGGTGAAATTACAAGCCAAAGTGCGCCAGTCATTGAATTTGAAAGGTGTTAAATACATGAAAAAAAAGACGAATGCATTGGTCATTTGCTCGACGACAGCAACGAAAACTCGAATCGTGAAAAATGAGAAGGCAGTGACAAAACAGTGCCGCCAAACGACTGTGGAAACTGAGAAGAAGGCTGTTAAACGAAAAGTGAAGCAGCAGGTTTCGAAAGAGAATAAAAAAAACGAAAAGTGATGCGGTTCGAGATGACGATTCGTTACAAAAAATGATGGATGCACTTGTGAGAGCACTGAATGAAAAAAGGGACTCGATGCGATAAAGGGAATCATAATCAAAGCATTAAAGTCATCGTTGATTCCAATAGAACGAGATGTCACCATTAAAGGACTTTTTAAAACTTTCGACGTGATTCCCGGTCTCGCAAAACTTGATCCCGAATCGTTCATGGAACTGGTGAAGGGTGGAGTGTTGGATGTATTTCAAAAACATCTAGTTATGGGTCTAAAAATAAAAATGATCTTGCATTGCCTGATCAAAAAGGTCAACGTGAACACGGGTGAGAGCATGGTGCAAGATGCCTATTTCCATTCTAAAATCGAGACTGTATTTAGAGACGATGAATTAGCCGATGGTTATTAAGTGATGAAAGACAAGCTGCCACAATAGAAGATTAGAACTGCCATTCGTCATCTATGCCGATTTCGAATGTTTCCCCACAAAAATGAATTCTTGCCAGCCCGACAAGCATAGGAGTTACGCCGAAAAATAACAGAAGCACGTACCTTCGGGCTATTGTTATAACGTGAAATGTTCTTTTGATGATTGAGAATCGTTAGGTCCATTCGTCTACACTAAACGTTTGGAATGCAACGATGTGGCTCAAAAATTTGTGGAAGAGTCAAAATCGAAAATTCAAAAATTATACGAAAAATTAAAAAAATCCAAAGACATGATCATCACGCCAGAGCAACAGCAAGAATACAATGAAACCACTGAATGTCAAATCTGTAGACAATCATTCGATAATAAGTCTGAAAATAATGAAAAAGTTAGAGATCACGATCACTGCATGGGTATGGTTCGTGGTGCGGCTCATGACAAATGTAATTTAAGATTTTGAGATGCTCAATTCTATCCGGTGATATTTCACAATCTCTCGGGCTACGACAGTCACCTGTTCGTGAAAAATATGGGTCTCACTGATGGAGAGTTGAGTTGTATTGCGCACAGCGATGAAAAATACATTTCCTTCACTAAATGGAAGGTTGTTGATGAAAAGATAGTCATCGATTGATTGACTCAGAAAACGATTCCCATCTGTAGAGAGATACGTTTCATCGACAGTTATAAATTCATGTCGGCCAGTCTGGAAAAATTAGTCGATAGTTTGAATAGGGAGAAATTTAAAATCACGAGTAAACATTTTGATCGACAACAATTGGTGGATGTCATGTTGAGGAAAGGCGTCTACCCTTGCAATTACATCAGTAATCTTGAGAAATTCGACGACACCACTCTACCTCCTAAAGGAGATTTTTATTCGAAATTATACCAGTCCGACATTTCCGACGACGATTACGAACATGTGCAAAAAGTGTGGAAATTATTCGACATGAAATCCTTGAGAGATGATCACGACCTCTATCTGAAAACCGATGTGCTTCTCTTGGCCGACGTGTTCGAAAATTTTCAATGAGTATGTCGTTGACATTACAAACTAGATCCGGCTCGGTATTTCACGGCACTCGGACTTACCTGGGATGCTCTTTTGAAGATGACCAAAGTTCAGTTGGAATCATTAATGGACAGTGACATGTTGCTCATGTTTGAAAAGGCTGTGAGGGGTGGCGTCTCTATGATTTCCACCAGATATGCTAAAGCTTATAATTCTCACATGGGAAAAGACTTCGATTTGGAAAAAACGAGTAAATACATACAGTATTGGGATTCTAATAATTTGTATGGTTGGGCCATGAGTCATCCTTTACCGATCGGAAATTTCAAATGGGTCGAAACGTTAGAAGAAAAACAAAAATGGAGACACTATCCTTGTATTCTAGAAGTCGATTTGGACTATCCGGAAATGTTACACGATCTACACAACGATTATCCACTGGTTCCTGAATGAATGGTAGTGAACAGCGTTGAAAAACTCATTCCCAATTTAAACCACAAATGCAAGTACGTTGTCTATTGTGAAAATCTGAAATATTACATCGATCGCGGGATGAGATTAATCGACGTGCATCGAATCATTCGATTCGACGACGAGCCTTGGATGAAGAAATACATCGATCTCAACACGAATTTAAGAATGCAGGCTAAGTGCGACTTTGAAAATGATTTCTTCAAACTCATGAATAATTGCGTGCATGGGAAATCTATGGAAAACATTAGGAATAGAACCAACGTTCGACTTGTCACGTCTGAAGGGAGGTCTAGAAAATTAATCTTGAAACCCAATTATAAACATAGAACAATATTCGATGAAAATCTAGTGGCCGTACACATGCAAAAGACGCATCTGAAGTTCAACAAACCCTATTATCTGGGAGCGGTCATCTTAGACATCAGCAAGCAGTTGATGTACGAGTTTCACTACAATTACATCAAATCCAAATTCGATTCGAAAGCCAAACTATTGTTCACCGACACGGACAGTCTGGCTTACGAGATAGAGACTAGAGATGTCTACGAGGACATAGCGCCAGATGTGAATGAATGGTTTGACACGAGTAATTATCCCGATGATCTCCCATCTAAGATTCCAACGGGTCAATAAAAAGGTGCTGGGTAAATTCTAAGATGAGAGCGGTGGAAGACAGGTCACCCACTTCGTGGGTTTGAGACCAAAATTGTATGCTTATCTCCTCGGCGGTGAAGAGATCAGGAGATGTTAAGGCGTTCAAGCGTGTGTGATGAATAAAAACATCACTTTCGACGAGTATTAAGAGTGTCTTTTCGAAGGGTCGACGGTATATAAAAAGATGACTGCGATTTGAATCGAAGAGCATGAGATGCACACCAAGGAAATCAATACCCAGAAAATTTTGAATGGAATTAAAAATAAATTTAAAAAAAAATGCTTCAATGATGAAAAGAAAAGTTTTGTGCAGGGTGCAAGAGTCCACACATGCAAGAAGGATTTTGATAAAGATACTTTCCAAGTACTAATCTTCCTGCAGTAACTGAACATTAGGACATCTCATTCTGATAACATTTTCAGACTTGGGGAAATTATTAGCTTAGTAGACTTTGATAAAAACAAACCACAGGTGTTGGTGCTCCGTGGGTGGGTGGGTGGGTGGGTGGGTGGGGGTCATGAATAAGAGGATGGCGGTGGGGGGGGGTCAAATCAACAATTATTTTAGGATTTTTTAACATAGCATGAATTCATCAGTATAATTGACAACTAGATCTGGATATAACCTGGTGTTAATGGTGGTCCATGAGCTGAAAATTCGCAAGTTTTTTCTTTTGTTTTATCCCAACACCAACTTTTCTCTGAAATCCATCCCATTTCCCTGAAAATCACCCTCAGGTTCCCTGAAAACTTATTCTGGAGGTTAACATGTCTGTATATAGCCCCCATATTATATTGAGATTGATATTTCCTTAGTTGATAATTCTTTGAGTTTGTTATTTTTCTGCATTTTCTGACTGGTCTGACTCATTTGCACTGAGTGACCTTTGTTTACATCTTTGTTACACTACTATATTGTACATATAGCTGTTGATTGTTTAATTGTTTAAGCAGGTCAAGGACCTTGTTTACTTGAACTATGACAGAATCACCTAGAAACTGTTAGAACTTTGTAGACATTTCATCTTCTAGGACATTCTATCTGGTTACTATATAAAGGTTTGTCAACAGAATTCAAAAACTCATTTTTTAGAAAGCATTCCAGAAAGACTCACTTCAGTTGTTTCCATTGGAGATTATTATTGTTTCAGAACAGTGCATTTATTATAGAAGCAGTGCTTCTTTGTGAATGTGGAAGATTGATTCCAAAAAGAGAATTTTGAAGAGAATTTATTCATCTTGGAAAAGAGAATTTATACTTTCTGTGAAACAGAATAATATTATTTTGTGAAAAGCCAAGATTCCACTGGATTATTTGGAAATTACCTGTGGCGCCAATACTTCTTGGATTTTTACTCCATTTGAATTTTTGCGGAACATTTTATTATATTTTATTGGAGACTGCTGAAATTTCTAAGTGAAAATTTTATATTATTACGGGATACTGTTTCTGAAGAGACATTCTTGGATTTAATACTACGAGCTGGTAACTTTCTTCACAAGATTCTTCACCACTGGATTACTGGATTCTGTCAAACTGTACTTTGGACTAATTCAATAATTGATAAGTACCACTGTTTTTATTTTCCGTAAACCAATTAGTGTAAAAGATCTTTGTATCGTTTTTTTTTATGTTAATTTTTTTTAATTAAATTTCAGAATAATTAAATTCATAGTTATTATCGCTGATTCTCAGATTTCTTTCTGTTACCAATATCAGTAATATTTCCACACAGTAACAAACACATATCCGTAGAAGGTGTCGTCTTACCCAACGAACCCTTATCCAACATTCATCTGTCGAAGGCGGCGAAAGATTTAAAGATCAAACATTTTCGAGGTGTGTTTTTTATAGATGCCTTACAGAGGAGAAAAGATGATTCGGAATGTGGAATTTTAAATCTGGACGATATCGGAGGTGATGGCATGCAATAAATTGCCACGCATTGGGTTGCGTGGTTTTCGAACCGGAATAAAAATTATTATTTTGGTAGCTATGGAATCTCGCTGCTGATAGAAATAAGGAACTATTTAACGTAAGTTATTTGCAATACCAAACGAGTGCAAGCACCGGATTGAGTGTTTTGCAGTCACCTGTGTCTTTTTTTTATCACCCCATCCAAATTGAAATTTGGTACCGATCACTTTACCAACCAGCAAACATTCGACTCTCTCTCTCTCCTAGTGGGATTAAGTATATTTTTCATTTCCATCAACATGTTTTTATCACAGATTCGATTACGAGTCTTGCTCCAAGATTTAGGAGTCAGATCTCGATTCAATCTCTTATTTAATTTTGTTCTGGGTCCCGTGAATTGATGTCCGGGCAGATGCATTTCGAAGGGTAGATTATTAATCATTTTATTTGTCAGGCCAGCACTGCAATTGACGAATTGCGTCTTGGTCAAACCGCACACTTTACACGTTCCGTGAAGCATGAGTCTGTTATTTTCTGTCAGTACTTTTTTAATGTTAAGCGTATCGGTAACTCTCTTGCATTTGATGCAATACATTTGTTTTTCGTATATATTTAATTATTTATTTTCGTATTTTTAATTTATATATATAATTTTTTTTTCTTTTTTTTCTTTCTTTCTTTCTTTTTTATATATATATATATATATATATATATATATATATATATATATATAGATATATATATATATATAGATATATAGATATATATATATATATAGATATATATATATATATATATATATATATATATATATATATATATTCAATCGACTGCTTCCAGAATCTTTTGGGATCCAACCATTTACGAAATGATCGTCTCGCTTCTTCCCTACCTTTTTCCATGACAGAATCCTTCAATTGTTCCTTGATGATCTGATGACTCTTGACTCTTATATTTGCTTTCATGACTTCGTATTTTTGTTTTTCGTTCAATATGTCGATGTATTCACGGTCCAAAATCCTACCATCTTTCAACGTCAGGGAGATCTTATCCGGCATGGTGTTGATCTTTGCATCGGCCAAAACACTGATGTTTTTGTGCTTTCTGACCTTTAGAGGTAATTTCTTAGCGAGTAATTTTACCGATCATACTAATGAATCTGGCAGTCAAAGCCAATCCTTCTACAGCCAACACGACCGGAAGAGAAACGATGGCAGTCAACAGTAGACTGATTCCGGCAACATTCAAACCCATAAAGGCCACGATGAGAGTCAAATCCACAGCATTCACAAATTTTTCTAATCTCGAATATTTCTTATTCAGCGAACGACGAGAATCTCTCACTCACATCAGATACGATTTAATTCTATTGATTTGTTTGATTCGATACCTCTGTGCCATGTCGTCACTTTCTCCAAATTCTAGCGGTGATGGTAGAAAAGGTGCTGTGGGTTCAACGCTCAACTTCTCTAAGGGTGGATATATTTTTTTACTTCAAGTTTCCATTTTTTTATTTTTTTTTAAATTTATTTATTTATTTATATCTAATTTTGATGTATTTGTTTTATTTTATTTTCATCCCTTATTATTTTACGAAAAAATTTTTTTAGTGGTCTCCCCCCTTTTTCAACAATAATTCCAATGCGTCTAGTCTTCGGTAGTGAGACCTTGATGCACTAACTTCCAACATTCGATCACGTCGTCACGTCAGTCGTATTCCAATGCGGGCATGAAATATGTGGTGGCGATGTCTTCCCATTCCATCATAAGACATGAATGATTAACATGGTTAAAATCTCTCTCCTCCCGACAGCCGAGGCATCTTTCATGCAAGACGCGAGGAAGTTGTTCGTTCATGCAGATTGCGTAAGCTCTGCACAGCACCCTTCGAAGAAACCAAGCCCTCGATTCCACGGAATCGTTTGTTTCACTCATAATTATTATATATGTATAAAAAAAAAATTTCTAAGTCTCAAAAAAAAAAAATTTTTATAATTTTTTTTCTATTCTTATTTTTTCTATTATTTTTTTATTATTTTCTTTTGATATATTACTTGCCAGCTTCCGAAGCTATTTTACCGCTTGCTTCAGTCGCCGCTTTCTTACCCACATCGATCGCCATCTTCTTTCCAATTTTGAGAGTGCTCGAGGCGATATGTTTTGCGGCATCGCCAGTGAATTTACCAGTTAAAAATCATCATCGAATCCACGATGCCTGATCCACCGTAGACGTAAGATCTAGAGTATCCCCTGTTATTTATCACTAACATTTTTTTTTTTTTTAAATTCATTTTTTGAAAATTATTTTTGAATATATATATTTTTTTTTATTTACTTAATATTTTTTTTTCTTTTCTCTTACTATTTTATTATTTCAAGCGGTTCACTTTATAATCCTTCCTAGTCAAGACCTTCTGCCTCAACAATTCGTCGCACATGCTCACTATCTCGTTATCCACTCCAGTGTTACCGGCTGGCCATCAACAATCTCAATCTCTCCGACAAGGCATCAGGATCACACGGAAGAAATATTGTATCGGTCATTCCCTTTCCAGTCATCCCTCTCACGAATCTCTCATTCGCCTCCCATATGGGTCTCACCACGTTCTTCCACTTGTAACCTCTCCTATCCTTTGGTCTCGTCTCATTTGGATCGTTGTTCCACTTCGTGGAGTGGGTCTGAACCAGAATGTCTTCGTAATTGGCGTAATCCCCATTGGTGTAATCTGCGGGTCTCTGGTGAGCGAGCAGAGTATACAGTCCGTCGGTCAATTCATATCTGTTCGAACCGACGATCAAATAGTCACCTTCATGTGTCACCCATGAAAGTTTTATCGCGATCATGACAAAATCTGTACGTCAGATCTTTCACGATTCCACTACTATCGTCAGATCTGATGCTAACAATGGTCGAAGCGTCGTTATTGACACTACTTCGATCGGTCTCAATTTCCATCGGAGTGTATTCAGACAAAGTTCTCGGTACAAAACTACCAGGGATCGAATCCATCCTCTGAGAACCTTCTTTTATGGGTCTCAATTCCTCGATGATCTCGTTCCTGTCCCGTTCCTGTCCCGTTCTTGAACCTTGGTGATGGGTCTGAACAACTTGGTCGTCTGATGTCTCAATCCCATCTCTCCCAATCGTCTGGCCCTATCCTGTGCCTGAATATTCTTCTTACTCTATATTTATTTGCGAACCAACTCGTCCCTTCGCTGCAAATCTCCAATGTGTAGAAACATTGTTTTATTTATTTTTTTTATTTTTTTTCTTTAATGACAAAAACAGTTATTTTTTTGTATTCTTATTTTTTTTTTTAATGTTGTTTTATATATATATATATTTTTAAATTTTTTTAAACAATTTTTTTATTATTCATCTTTTAACTTATAATATATACATTTTCAATCGCGATCCCATCCCAGATCGCCATCGAGCTAATTTTTAGACTCAGATGCGCGATCTCAAATAACCAACTTTACCAGCCCAATTTTACGAATTCACCGGTCAAATCAGAATCTTTTTCCTATGGGAATCACCGCTCGATCGCATCTTTTTCCAGTACACGACCGCAAAAAAAAGCATGTCTTTTCAGAATTTTGCCAATGGGAATCTCAGTGCTAATTTGTCTCCAGTCAAATCGTGCAAAACCCCATTCCAGGAAATTCGAAAAAATTCACCCCAATGGGAAAGTCAGTGTTAAATTTATGAAAAAAGTGAATTTTTCAAACCAGTGAATTTTTAGACATTTTCAGGAAATTCCATCAAAAGTGGGCCAGAAATGTTCGAATTTTAAACATTTTCCGGAAAACCCCATGGTTTTCGGGCAAAAATTTGAGTTATTTTTGGGAAAAACTCAATATTTTTCAAGAAAATAAACTTTTTTACGAAAAAAAATTAGGTTTTTCCAAAATAACTCAACTTTTCCAGGCCGCCTAACTTTCCAGCCACCCTCTGGTTGTGGTGGTCTGGAACACCCCATTATACCCTACTTACATGTATTAAAATTGTTGTTTTCAGTGAACCCTGTTGATTTATGCTTTTTGAGGAAAAGTCATTGACCCCTTCAGGATAAGAACCACCCCAACAAAAACGGGTGGGTTTGTTACAGTGAGACATACGTCCACGCACGGGTTCTCGCAACACTCCTTGAGTTTTGGATGAATACGCGTCGTGAATCTATCTCCCCCAGCAACGACAAAGCCCGGTTTCCGACATCTGGCGAGGCTAACACCAGGATCTTCCAAAAAGGTAACAATTGAAAAGTTCAAAATCAACAGGCTCACTCAATGACAATTTTAATACATGCTTCAGTTTAAATGTTCATACAGGTTGCCGCATTGGAATTTTAATAGGCTCATACATTGGGTAGGGGTTAATCATTGGTTAAATTAGCTCTTCAATTCGATCGCCGAATTTAAAATAACCGTGGTGGAAATTCTTGCGTAATAATAGGACGCAGTGTGGGATAGGCAATAATTAACCTTTGAAGTCAAAAAAACTATTTTTGTGTGGAACTTTTAGTGATAAATTTTAATAACGGATACCCCAAGCTTGGAACAATTGATTAATATGGGAGAGCGGTTGGGCTTCGCGTGAAATGAGTTGCAAAAATTTGTGAGATATGAGCAAAAGCGTATGGCGAAAGAAATGGCCGCAGAGTCAGAGCCTCAGGTTGCGTTAGAGCGCGAAAGATCTGAAAGAGAGCGAGAAAGAGCTGGGAGAGAAGCTGCGTTAGAGCGAGAAAGAGCTGCATTAGAGCGTGAAGGGAGAGAGAGGGGCAGCACTAAAAGCTACGGAGCGAGAGAAAGAGATTCAGGTTGAGCGCGAAAGGTCTGAAAGGACGCGTGGGGAGGGTGAAAGGGCGCGTGAGGAGGCTGAAAGATATTGTGAGACGGAAATAGAAATTTTAAGGGCTAGGGCGCAGTTACCCGGAGCTAATGGTAGAGAGGGTGGAGGAAAGTCCCGGGGAAACGTGAGGGCACCTTATCCCCAATTACCCAAATTCAATGAACAGACTGGCAACATTGACGCATACTTACAGAGGTTTGAAAGGTTTGCTTCGAGTCAGGGTTGGCTTGAGGACGCTTGGGGGTGAGTCTTAGTCCGCTGCTGGCGGGCAAGTCGCTACAAGTGTATGTGAGCATGCCCCCTGACCCCAAGCTAATGCAGAAAAAGGCTGTACTCAAGAGGTACCAGCTCAGCGAGGAGGGTTTCTGGACGAAATTCAGAGAATGCAAGGCTGAGAAGGGTGAAAGTGTGTACCAGTTTGTGTCAAAGGCCACGAAGTATTTAGACAGGTGGGTCGAATTATCTGAAATTGAACAGTCATTTCCCTCCCCGAAGGTCTTACTTATCAGGGAACAGTTTATGTCATAGTGTTCCCCAGAGATGGCATTGTTTGTTAAGGATAGAAAACCGAGTAGCGTAGACGAAATGACTAGGGTGGCCGAGCAGTATTTGGAGGCTCATGGTGGAGGTCTGACCCAGGGTAGATCGGGCAGGAGTGGGAGTAACGGGTTTGCAAAGGCACCCGTTATGAATCTAAGCCCCGAGCCCGAAAATTCTAGGGGGAATCAGAGAGGCCGGGTCAGGGCCCAGGGACACAACTGGCTTTGTGTGCAATAAGGGGCACCTGGCAAGAGACTGTTGGAGAGGGATGGTCACGGGGGAGACAAAACGGGGTTCCCCAAAGAATTGGAGGGAGGGACCCGTCTCCGATCAGTAGTGGAAGGAGGAGTAGTAATTCGATACAAGTGGAGAGAAGGCAGACAGCGGCATTCTGCCAAACAATTGGGCCAGAGAGGAGACCACTACGCCAAGCACTCAAGGCTGGGCAGCTCAAACTGGAAGGGGGGGGGGGGGGCAGGTATTAGCCATAATTAGTGGCCTGTGCGAGGAATACTCCTCGCTTGGTAAAAATGAGGAGATGCCGGTTTACTCAGCATATGTGGGTTACCGAGAAGTCATATGCTACGGGACACAGGGTGTAGTAGCGACGGTACGGGGGAGCTCGTTAGCGACGGACAGCTAACGGAGCACGACCACATGTGCGTGCTAATAGATGGGACGATTAGGAGGTTCCCCCTTGCGAAGGTGAGGGGGATACCCCTTTCTATAGCGGTGAGGTAGAGGCAATGTGTATTGAGGCGCCCATCTATGACCTCGTGCTTGGGAACATACCCGGGGTATGTTCAGAACCCGACAAGACATGGTCGGTGAGGAAAGCATGGGGGCATGATGGGGCATCGAGGCGGTCACCCGAGCCCAAGCCGCGGAGGTAGATAAGCCGGCGAAATCACTGGAGGGACCAGTGGAGTCGAGCACGGATGCCCATGCAGAGTGCACAATGGAGGCCCCTAAGGTTAACCCTTCGACGAAGGAAGTCAAGGGATTGGCTGAACGGAAGTAGCCAATGTATGTGGACGAGAGGGGGCATAATGAGGGCCGGTATGGAAGTAGACCAAGGGTTGGGAACTTTTGGATCGGTCAAAAGGTGACCGTACTTCGGCCGACAAAGTCAGGTAGACCGCGATTACAGTGGGAGGGACCATACACTGTAACAAAAATAATGGCTAGTGGTCATCACTGAGTAGACATGGATGGATGTGGGGTAGTTTACCACGCAAGGTTTTTGCGGAGATGCCAAAATATAAAGGACACCGAACTCACGCGATCGGCGGAGGGGGGGGGGGGGGGTGGTTACATTAGGTCAGAAGAGGCTGCAAGAGGTGGCCGGAGTAGCCACACAATGACATCAGAGACGTAGAGTTAGGAGGGGCCCTGGGACTTGGAGTGGAACACCCAGGGAGGGTTGGCAGGAGTTAATCTACAGAGCGTTGCATCTGAGACAGAGAGTTCTGGTACGGCAGGTGTTGGGTGTGAAGATGAGTGGGGTCCCTGGTGGAGGACACGCCGGAGGAATAGGTCCAGGTGGAGGCGGTCTAGAGGCTCTCTAGGAAATAGTAAGAGTCCCACCACCCATGGGAATATTTAAAGATAGTGCCTAATAGGGCACGAAACCCGTTGACGGGCATGAGCCGGGCGGGCCACCCTATCCAAGGATGGGGCAAGTTAGTTGGGGTAACGGGAATTGGGGCAAGGGGCCCATCGGATGGGCAGGTGTTGGGCGTGAAGATGAGTGGGGTCCCTGGTGGAGAACACGCCCGAGGAATAGGTCCAGGTGGAGGCGGTCTAGAGGCTCTCTAGGAAATAGTAAGAGTCCCACCACCCATGGGAATATTTAAAGGTAGTGTCTAATAGGGCACGAAACCCGCTGACGAGCATGAGCCGGGCGGGCCACCCTATCCAAGGATGGGGCAAGTTAGTTGGGGTAACGGGAATTGGGGCAAGGGGCCCATCGGATGGCTTGGGTCAGGGTGGATACCCCTTGCTAATATTTTTTTACGCAATTGTTGCGTGAGTGTATATAGATACAGGTGTGTGTGTGATAGGGTAGTATTATATTTTGCGATGGGGAGAGGGAGAGAGAGTGTATAGGGGGACCTGTTGGCTGCATGTGTACCAACGGACCACCTCCTCAGGTCGTATAATTTGGGCTGCATCCACAAAGCGGTAAACATATGCGCCGCATCAGTCGAGTAATATGGGCTAACCCCACTCACTGAAAACACAGGCGCATATAATGCCTATATCACAGTTAATCGACCATCCATTTTATCGAGGTCGCCGATATGTTCTATCTCAACTATCGCATCACCAATGCGAGTCTGAATTACGAACCCAACTGTCTTCAGACGAACGTACTCTAATGTCATCAATGACTTATGGGCTGAAGCTTTGAGCAATACATATAACATGTCGCATTATGGGTTGACAAACTATGAAAAACTGTACTTGGCAAAAGGTTGAAATAAATACCCACACTAATGAGCCAAGAACGAGTTACTTCAATGTACTGAGCAAAGGGTTAAAATTTATACCTCCTCCAACTAAGCATCTCATTGGCCACTTTAGCTAATTTGGCGCACCTATGAGCGCGCCTAACCCCCATAACGGGTAATGAAAACCCTCATGGGCATTTGCTGGCGCATTTTTACACTCGCGACCAACAGTAATATTAATGATAGCGCACGTACCTCAATGTATTTAAGCCTAAAACCTCTCTACTTGGCGGCAAAATACGCTGTACTGTAAGAAGGAGCGGTATATTTAACCCTGCCAAGCCCCCAACGTCTGGGGGACAAGTGACATTCTACTTCATCCATAACAATACCAATTAATACTAGACTAGGGCGGCCAAATATACTACACTCATGACCCTCTAATACTGCACAAACGTGTATTTTGTAGAGTAGTAGTATCTTTATTACAGTGACATGTGCTAACAGTACATTAAAACAAACAGTATTTCCAGATATAATAAGCACCCGAACCATGGGATCTATATGTCACAGATATATAAGATGTAAAGGTATGCCTCAGGGTTAATTCGGAATCATTCGTCACTCAATCACTCGCATCCACAGCTCACCACCCACCCACCCGACCCCATCCCACCCCACCCCACCGCCCCACCTCCATAAATACCACCCGCCTACCCCACCCACATTCTTATTCCATTTACTCACAGATTCATTCTACTAGTTATACTAGGACGTGACTGCAACTAACCGTAAATAAATATAACTTTAACATAAGTTGAATTAATTTGGATACATGAAGTTTCTTCGCCTTGTGTATGCCCTAACCAAATAGTCAGCGCATTGTCGTGGATAATTACGCAGTATTATAGCCATTGACCCGTTTTCTAGTAGAAATATTCCGTCCGCATCTTCAGCTGATATACAGTCTAAGAGTCGTTTCCTTATGTCATTATAAAAAGGACACTCAAGCAGAAAATGAAATTCATTCTCCACTGAGTGTTCTTCGCATAATGTACACAATCTTTCATGTGGTTGTTCGCCTCTAAATCTACCTGTCTCAATTCGTATTGGGAGTACACCGCAGCGAAACTGGGCCATTATTGATCTTTGTTGACGATTGAGATTCATTTTCACATAACTTTCTGTCTCAAAAGAGTTTTTAAATAACTTATAAGTTCTAAGTTTGGGTACGAATTGTATACTGTTCAGCCATTTGTCCGACCAATATGTTCTTAAAAGAACCTCCGTTTCATTTATATCACAGACGGATTGACTATTAAATGTTTCAGTTTTATCAAGTTGTTCAAATATGTATCGAATATCAGCACACCACCCGTTTTGTCCACTACTGTAATCCCAAACAAAAACTTTATGCACTAAACTATCATTATTCATTTCGACTAATTTATTCCACAGTCTAACTATATTTAGCCAGTGTCGCTCTTTACAGGATTTTAACCCCATGTCCCCATTTACTGCCAACAATGGCGTGTAACGGTGGACCCCTAAAAAATATCGAAGTGCCCTATTTTGGATTGCATCTATACTGAAATGTGTTTTAAAGCCCCAAATAGCTGATGCATAGTCCAAGATTGGACAGACACACTGATTGTATAATTTTTTAAATGTCTGAAATCCTACGTCTTTAAATGGGTGTATTTTTGATATAATCGACCCCAGGGCCCTGCCTCCTGATTTTGCAAGATTATCGGCTGTGTCAGAAAAGTCCTTATTTTCATGTAATGACACGCCCGGATAATTATATTTTTCCACTATTTCTATTGGTTTTTCTCCCAAATTAAATTTAAATGAGGTTCTACCCACAGTACGTTTCCTAAAATGGACCACTTTTGTCTTTTTTTCATTGATTGACATTCGCCATCTGTTACACCAAACATTGACAATCTGCAGCATATGTTGCATATCGGCCTCATTTTCGGACAAAAGAACGATATCATCTGCATATAAAAGAATGGAGATTATGTCATCATCAATTTTTATCCCCCTTTTACTATCTTTTATTTCTCTTGCCAAATCGTCAATAAAAAGACTAAAAAGTGTTGGAGATAAATTATCGCCTTGTTTTACGCCGCACGTACACGGAAAAAAATCGGTAAGTTCGCCATTTACTTGAACACATGATTCAGTACCACTATACATGTTTTTAATTGACCTATAAATGTTACCATCAACCCCAAGCTTCAGCAGCTTATACAACAATAAATCACGGTCAACACGGTCGAATGCTTTTTGGAAGTCGACGAATGTTGCAAAAATTTCGTGCTTTCCCCTAATCAATGATGTGATAGAAAAAATATTATCAACACAAGATCTACGAGGTCTGAAACCGTTCTGTTCATCCACGAGTAACCCATTTTCTTCAATATAGAAGACAAGTCTATTGTTTAATAAAGTAGAGTACAATTTACTACATGTTGGACTTAGTGAGATCCCCCTATAATTACTGGGAATCCTGGGATCATTTGCACGATTTTTAGGAAGAGGGCAAATAATAGATCTTTTCCATATTGTAGGTATAATCCCTGTTTCAAAAATTAATTCAAATAATTTGTGCAATAATTTAATTACATGATTAAATTTAAACACTTCATAGGGCAAATAATCACACCCGCTTGCCTTCCCATTCTTAGATTTATTAACAATTCGTTCCACCTCACTGTACGCTATAGGGTGATTGAGTAATTCGTTTTGTTCATACAGAGGATCTAAGAATTTGTCTTCGAAAAAGGCTTTTTCTTTTCTTCTATCAGAGTAGAATTTATTATCAAACTGGGTTTCGTGAAATTCTGGATTATAAATTTTTGTAAAGCCGTTTTTCCATGTATTAAGAACCTTCGGTGTCTCCCTATTTATAGACCCATCTTCATCGTATACCTCATTTGGAATTTTAGACGCCCTTGGCGGGCCAAGATGCTTTATTTTATCCCAAAATAAATTAGGATTTGCTTCACTCAATACTTCTGTATCTACCATAAATGACTTTTTATACTGTCGTTCGAAAAAACGCAATCGAGTATTAAACTGTTTACGAGATGATTTAAAAAGAGCAAACGCGTCGTTTTTTGTTTTATCATTTTTACCATCTTTCTTAATTCTCAGGAATTGTTTTTCATTTTGGTGCATATGGTTCCAGAGTTTAGTTAATTCAGTATTCCAAAATGGTTTATAAAATTTTATTTTTTTATTTGTTTTATATATTTTTGCTGAACCGTAATTTGGAAACACATTTTCCAATTCTTTCACAACAACTTCAACAAGCCGTGAATAAATATTGTCAATCTGACACTGCGACTCCCTGGCACCCTCAATGGCTTGAACTATTTGGTTAAGGCACAACTGCGAGTTTTCATCCAAAAGAAACGTATTTGGTAATGGTTTATTTAATTTACTTTTACCCCTTGATATAGTTAGGTCAAGTTGATGCGTCGTTTCGAAAACAAAATCAAGATTAAGTTGAAAAATAATAAAACTATGATCTGGTTGTTTACTTCTTTCTCCCAGGAGACATTGCAGATGGAAATTTTCTATTAAGGAGGCTTGTGTTATAACACGGAAATTCTCGCACTTACCAAAACAGTCCTGTGCTGCACAAATAAAGTCCACAACAGACTTCCCTTTTGAGCTGATACATGTGAAATTGTCATTTGACGGATTACCCCTCCCATTCAAACAACACATTTTGGACTCATTAAGGAACTCAATAAAAGCGCGGCCATGTTGGTTCACCGTGGTATCCATTATAACTCTGGTGGGTAAATTATCAAATTCACTATTATAATCCAACAAATTTCCTATCCGTGCGTTAAAATCTCCACACAGAATGGTTGGATAGTTCCCACAATGCATGTAGGTATCAACAAGCAGTTGCGAAAAATAGGAGTCTGCGTCCCGACCCCAAGGGGAGCTCTCCGGAGGCAAATAACAAGCGAATACAACAAATGCTGAATTCGTGTGTTTTGATTCGAACTTTACACATAAGATTCCATCGTATGATCTATCCAGTACAGCGTAGTCAAAATATTCCAAAACTTTAATTTTAACAAGAAGACCCACACCTCCCGAGCCCTTGGGGGCTAATCTGTGCGTTACAGATCTGTTAGACCCTATCCATTTATACCCATCTATCTCAATGACATTTTCACCGGTAAGATGAGTTTCACTAATACATAAAATCTGACAATCGGCTGACCTAATAAGTTGCTCTTTCAGCGCTCTACTCTCCACAGCCCACCCATTTAAATTTATGTGACCTATTGTTACACCGTGTGGTTCAGATAGAGAATCATTACTTGAGTTGTACAAATCATTTTCAAAATTGTTTCTATAATCAGTTTGACAGTCAGATTCAGTATCCTATCTATGAGAGTCATTTTTTCATATGATGCGACCACTTCCAGATACCATAAACTCATTGCCTCCCGGAAGTTGATTCAACAAAGTTCTGGAGTTTATTTCGATCAGTCTTTCAGTATGTGACTTACCACCTCTGAGATAGCAGCGACCAAAAGAAGTACTGTCCTTAAGTGTTCTCTTATGCCTCAAAACTAATATTTTCTGTTCCAATGATTCAAATTGTAATTTTACTAACGCAGGTTTGTCTCTGTATCGTTTCTGAAGACGAACGGCATTCACAACTTTAACTTTCGCAGCAACTTCACCTCCAAGACTAGACACTAAATCATTCGCTGTAGAACAGCGCGTAATAACATGTAAAAATGGATGATTTCAAACCATGTGCTGTGACAATGACTGATAGACCGTGAAAAACTGTTCTTATGTGTGTTTGTATTATTTACAAACTATGACATGGTTGAACACATTTATGCATCGATTCCAAAGTCAGATAATACTGAACTAATCTTGTACTGAGCACACTCACTTTTATGTTCAATTACAAAGGTCAGGTACAGGGAGACTTCAATTAATTCAAATGTGCTCGTTCATCAAGCTTCCATTGCTACTCTGAGTTACTCGGTGGTGTCTGACCTCCCCTATTTTAATGATTTTATAATGGATCTTTCTTTTCAGCGTAGGTTTATCCTACCCACTTTGAATCAACTTCTCGAGTTTCTACGATTGCAAATCCGCTGCTTTTAGCACGAGGTGACTTCCACGTATTACGTGGACGATTCCTCCACAACTATTGTGCGAGTTGATGATTCCTCCGCAACTACCATGCGAAACGATTCCTCCACAACCATTGTGCGAGATGAACTCTAGAAAACAATACCTCGACATAACACCGGTGTACCCACCCGAGTCCTGATAGCTGATAAAACCATATCCACATCAGCCTTGCACGCAGTGTAAACAAAACCTACGGCTAATACCAACTTCTCTGCATACTGATAACAGCTGTGTGAACGATCCACTCTTCGTGAAAATTTCACAAGGTGATCTATCTATATGAGTTATATACGTAGCGTGGCCTCAAAATCTACATAACACTCCATTCTTAACACAATGACACTGATACCAGTCGTGTACACAGTCTTCATGGAGACAGAATTGATTAGCAGAGAGCAAACGTACAAGGCTATTCTCTTGTATAAACATAATGACTGAGTGAGCCTTATCCACGCTTTGTAGTACCACTCAACTTCTGTAGTGTAAAATAGCATTTCAGTACAGCTTCAGCAAGCTGTTTGTCACTACAGACGACATAACATTCGAAATATTTCTAAAGCGTACACACGCTATAATAAATGACCACAACATAACTCCAGGTGGTCTAAGTATAAACAACCTGAACACGAAATCTTATGTATTTGTTTATTTGATAAGATCCTACGGTCGAAACTATAGTTATACCAGCGACTCTACCGGGCAAATACTGCGAGATTTCCTTACCCCAACCATGGGGTTCTACATTCTAACACACTGAAACAAATACAAAAGTCCATCTCATCCAGTAATGGACAAAAGCAGAAACATGCCTCCTCCTGGACTCCTTCAGTCCAAATGTTCAAGGGGGGCTAGGTCTGAAACCATCCGACCGATTAGGAGAAATGCAACATCTCCATGTTGTTCCAAGTGACTTCCACGGAACCAACTGAATGAGAAAATACAAAATATAGTGATCGGTTAGCAAAACACAACTGTATATACATAAGCATATCTTGTTACAAATCCTGACAACGATAAAATTGTATGAATGATAGACTTCATACCGGCACCTAGCAAACTCTTTCAAATATGATAGGTGAGGTGTTCATATAATGAATAAGCGAAGATCTTCTATAAAGCAGCCAAACGCTACGATTGCGCAACCAAGCTCGTCGATAAAGCAGCCAAGCTCCTCGATAAAGCAACCAAGAACCAAATAAATAACCCTTAAATACCTTAAATAAGGGTGCTGACATCTGATACAGCCTAACCTGTTCTTAACAGCAGTAAAGGGTTATATAACCCCAAATGAGTGGAATCCACCCACATGATTTTTCAGCACAAATTAAGCGCAAATATAGGGCACAAGCTGACAAAGGATGGCATACATTGCACACTTGGTCTCAATCTATCGACAATATCCCTTGATTGTCGACAGTTAATTACTCCGACAATGTACTCAGTCTGATGATTGGAAAGCACACACCCCCAGCGGCCATATCTCATGCTGCGCGACGACACTGGTACGGTATTACACGCTAAACATTATGCCGTCCTCAAAATAGGGCCGAATCATTTTATTGGAAACACTGACGGCCTTGGCGTCGTATCACGGAAAGCACATGCATTCACCAATATAGCATGCAGTTATAGATGAGCCTTAGAGCGAGGTCTGGGGTGGATGGGGGAAACGGGTAGCTAAGCCATTCACCTTTGGTCTTCCATCAGTGCCATCGACCATCATGCATGCCATATACAGATACGATCTCACAAATAAAACAGTGTGCACGTCGTATATTCGAACTGCATCCAGTTAGTGAAAACACGTATTCGCACACGCAGCAGTTACTCAGAAACCACACACAACACACCGTATCATGCGCCTAATAAGTAACCCGTAACTGTGCTCAGCCTACAACGGATGGAGCACTATCAATTTTCATAAGCAGTGAAAAGTTACATAACTCCACTCATATGAGTGTCCAAAACATGGACCACAATCTTTGCCCATATACTCAGCGTGCAGAGAGCCGTGACCGCATACTCTAAGAGTATTGGGGAGGAACCCCTCTCCCTACATACACACTGGGCCGGACCCACCGAATGTCTTGCACTGAATGTGCAGTGGTAAACATGCAGCCACAAGACTAGCTCTTGAGACATCCTAACTCTCTTCGCAAAAAAGTCATGTAACGGACTCCCACAACTGTTTGTAAGCATGCCTTCGTTTCTGCATGCCTCTCCCTTTTCAATCATGCAGTAAATATATACTGAGTCAAAAAAGAAATTATAATAGAAACAAATGTGAAAAAAATAGCATAAAGGATGAAATATAATAGTTCTAATGTTTATGTTTGTGGACAAGTCGTGCAAAGAGTTTAATGACATGCTGTTGATGTCCACCCAACCGTATACAATTTTTGCTACTGATTTCAAAATAGCACGTGCTACCCGAGAATGTCAAATTGAATGGGTGACCGACGATTTTGTTTGTGCTATGTTGTGCTAGAGAGCCTGGGTTATTGCGAAAACACACTAGTTTTTGTCTTCCGACATTTTAAAAAATGCCAAGGTTAACCGAAAATCAGAGGTTGCGTGCCATTGGTATGCATAAGGCTGGGATACCTCCAGATGAGCTCGCTGCTGAGTTCGGAGTCATTGGTATGCATGAGGCCACTATTTACCATCTCATTGGAAGGTATAGAACCACTGGATCTACTGCCGACCAACCGCGTTCAGGTCGACCAAGAGTTACGACCCCTGCACAAGACCGACGCATCGGGACGTCTCACTTGCAGGATCGCTTCCTCCCGGCGACGAGGACAGCAGCAATTACTCCTGGTAGAACTAACAATAGAATCCAGTGGCGGCGCCAGAAATTTTTTTGTGGGGGGGGGGGGGGGGCACCTAGGGGGGCAGACTCCCATGAAGGGGGGCAAATACGTAAACGATCATATCATTACTTTGTCATGAGGTAGTCCAAACTTGGACCCTAAGTCCGTAATATACTTTTTTGGTTTAGGACGTACCAAACCAAAAAATTATATTACGGACTTTGGGTCCAAGTTTCGAATAAATGTAATGGTAATTAGCGGTCCTCCTTTCAAAAAATCCTGGATCCGCGTCTGGTGGGTCTGTGCGTGAGAGAGAGAGAGAGAGAGAGAGAGAGAGAGAGAGAGAGAGAGAGAGAGAGGAGAGAGAGAGAGAGAGAGAGAGAGAGAGAGAGAGAGAGAGACTCATAATGCCCGTCTGTCATAATGCGAAATCCATGAATTTTTTAGACAAGGGATATGGATAGACATGCCTTTGTTGGCTCATAACTTAATCATAACTTATAAGTATCTGCATCCGAGTCTTTAAATCTCTACTGCCTGGATGTGTTCATCAGCTAGCCTGAGGCTTTGGGCTAAGTATGTATGGGAAATTATTGGGAATAAAAAAAAGAGAGGGGTGTGTGTGAGAGAGAGTTACTGAATGTGTTTGTGTGTGAGAGTGGATGGAAATGCATGCGAGATGGTTGGAGGGGGGGGGGGGGCAACTGGGGGGGGGGGTCTTCGTTTGGGTGGGGGCAAATGCCCCCCCCCCCCATAGCGCCGCCACTGATAGAATCAGTGCACAAACTGTGCGCAACAGACTCACCGAACACGGCATCCGGAGTAGGTGTCCATACCACGGACAAATCCTTACCCAACGTCATCGTACCGTCAGAATGGAATGGGTACGTCAGCGTGTTCGCTGTACTCAGCAGCGCTGGAGCCCAGTTCTTTTTAGTGGTGAATCTCATTTTGTCTACGGCGCGCTGATGGTAGGTCAAGAGTGTATCGCCGACTAGGAGAAGTGTTTTCTGATGCTTGCGCGCGGGAATGCGACCGTTTCAGCGGGATAGTGTAATGGTTTGGGCCGGAATTTCCTTACACCATCGAACGCAGTTGATCCTCATCGATGGTAATCTGAATGGACAGCGATATAGGCACGAAATTCTTAACGCTGTTGTTGTCCCGTTGTTCAACGCTAAGGTCGGATTGCAGTTATCCCAGCAAGTCAATGTCCGATGTCACGTGGCGCGTATCTGTCGTGACTTTCCTGAGGAGCAGAGCATCGAACTTCTTCCCTGGCCCCCACTTTCGCCAGATTTGTCGCCTATCGAGCATCTTTGGGATTAACTGGACCGTCGGGTACGACTTCATGATCTTCAGAGGTTAGGCGATTTACGTAATGTTCTAAGGCAGGAGTGGAACGCAATACCACAGGGTGACATCCAGAGACTTATCAGGTCCATGCGCCGTCGTGTCTGGCCATCCAAGAGGCAAACGGTGGACATATACACTATTGACTGCATGTGTGAACTTTTCATTTCACCCCATGTCTGAACTGCGACGTCCTGACGTGACGCTGGCAACAGTAAGAACATGAAATTATGCAAATTCGAAAAATCTTCGTCATGGCGGATATGGTGGCCACTTAATTTTGTGCTCCTACAAATACAGACTTTTTCATCAGAATCAGTGCAATGTGAAAATCACAAATTTACAAGGGGATGCCTTAATGGCTGTAGCAACCGTTCAAGATCTTAGATGACACTTTTTGAAATGGAATATGATTTCTTTTTGGACTTTTTCTTCATAGAATTCGCATATTATTTTACCGGTGAAACGACAGTAATGAGTTCTTTTTGTATTGGAGAACAATAGACAATCGATGTATGTTACACACCGCTGATCTGTGTCAAGTGTTCAGTGTTCAATGACTTGTGATCAGTGATCACTTGAGTGACCCACAGCCAGATCAATAGTTCACTGTGTCAATGAAAGATGGGAAAGAAAAGGAAAGGCGCCGACCGTCGTCGTGAAAATAAATCGGACAAGTCATCATCTGCTCTGGAGAGTGAGGACAGCACTATTAACCCTGCACCAAAAAAGCAATTGACCATGTCGGACTTTGTGAGAAAAAGTACAATAGATAGTGAGTTTGAGGTGACTACTTCATCGGATAACGCTAGTCTGGAAGGTATACAGGGAGAGCTACGTACAATAGTATCTCGTATCGACCATTTAAGTGCAGAGACTTCAAAAAACTTCAAAGAATTCAATGAGAAACAAGCCACTAAGTTAGAAATAGAGAAAATAAAAGAAGCGATAATAGACTCACTTAGTAAACAGATATCTGTTCTTGAGAGTCGTGTTTTCGATCTAGAGATTACACATGATAAACTCATGGCATCAAACAAGACCATTAGAGAAGAAAACATTTACCTCAGATCTCAAATAGAGGCACAAAAACTGGCAGCGAACGATTTGGAGCAGTACACACGTAAAGACAGCGTTCGAATATATGGTGTGAAGGAATCTCCACGCGAAACCATACAGCAGTGTGGAAAAGCAGTCTTAGACATTCTCAATGCTAATCTGAAAACGAATATTGTGGAATCAGATATATCGATAGCACACAGAGTAAACACTCGGGCGCAAGGCCGAGATAGAAACAATCGTCCAATAATAGTGAAATTCTGTTCGAGAAAACCAAAATTGAAGGTTATTTCTAAAAGGAAAATGCTGAAAGGCTCCAGTATAAGTATATCTGAAGATGTGACACATTTCAATTATTTTCTACTTTAAAAGGCATACAAATCACCAGGTATTTCCAACTCGTGGTGTTCAAATGGCAAACTGTTTTTAAAAACGACACAGGGAAATATTCACCGCTTCCGGACTGAAGAAGACTTGAAACGGATAACACAGCCTGCTGCAAATATTTCGCCAATACCAAATAGTTCAGGAGACTTTCATTTTACACAATCTGACAGTTTCTATTAAGGAAAATTCTCTGAAGAAAGTGTGTCATTGACGTTGTTCATAAAAGATAAGAAGTAAGAAGATAAGATAAGAAGTAACTTGTATTCAATTGGGATAGAGTACTCCTACAATACAGCTAAATATAGCTAAAATATAGCTGAAAGAAAATGACCCCTCGCTGTCTGTCTGTCAGTCTACCTGTCAGTCTCTCTCTCTCTCTCTCCTTCCCTTTCTCTCTCTCATTTATTGCCTCTCTCATTCGCCCCCCCCCCCCCCCGTCACCAACACAGAAGACCCATCCACGCATAATCCTGACTTTAAGATATATAATCAACTTCAATCATTTCCACCCACATGTTTGTAACTTCGTTAGTGATAGGGTTAGGTCTGCACGATATTCTAAGAAAATGACCCCTTGCTGTCTGTCTGCCAGTCTACCGGTCTATCTCTCTCTCCCTCTCTCTCTCATTTATTACCTCTCTCATCGTCTCTTACTCGCCACCCCCCCCCCCCCACCGCCCACCAACACGGAAGACTCATCCACGCATAATTCTTACTTTAAGATATATGATCAACTTCAATCACCTGCGTATTTCCACCCACATGTTTGCATCTTCGTTAGTGATAGGGTTAGGGCTGCACGATATTCTAAACCGATATCCTAAACCGAATGAGTAAAAGGGAGTATCTCAGCATGCTTCTAATTTTGATACTGATAGGCTTTGGGCTGCAAGATACTCTAAACCGAACGTCGGTATCGTTAGTTGAAAACAAAAATACCACGGTATACCAGTATGCCGGAAGAATATTCAGATAGCCAAACATACGTGCTATGACTGGGTCTTGAGCCGTCACAGTCAGAACTAATTAGAATGTCCTGAAGACACAATTTGATTGTTAATTTACCTAATGTTATCAAAATTTATTATTTTAAATAGTAGTTTATCGATTTTTTCAGAGATTTACGCGTAACAATATCGTGTGACCCCCTGATAGGAACGACCTCGACGAGCTCTTTCCAGTGATGGGTTATATGATGTGGTTTTGGTGAAATGTCTTGAAAAAAATATTCTTTGACTGCTGAATATGTATATTACATGGGCGGATGTGGCTGATTCGATAGGTAAAGAGGTAATGTTACTCGTTCTGGGCTACAGTTAAAACTCACGACACCTTGAAAATTGAATTGTGAGTCAGTAAATAAATAATGACGACAAACCGATATATATATGTTATTACACAGGTATTCAATCTATACTGGTTAGAATACCGGTATGAATCGATTTATCGATATATCGTGCAACCATAGATAGACTTGAAGCCAAAGAAGTTAGTTTGCTGTAGTAGCAAGCTCTGTGTCGACAAGCTTCATGTCGCTTTTACTTATCCATCTCTCCCCCGTCGTCTCATTCCCTTTCTCTCATCTTCCGTCACTCTTCCCTCTCCTATCTCTCACTCCCTCTTATTTTTACTTCCACCCCATTACCTTTCTTTCACTGATACACACTCGCTTTATCTATCAGGAAAAGTAACATAGATAATTGACTGGCTGAGGGATAGCTTATGTTTGGTGGTCTGAATTTGTTATTAAAATATGTTTTATTGCAGATTGCTGGTGATTGAACAAAAGGCACTATCCGGTGGTTTGTAATGAAACAAAGTTATATAAACAAAATAGTGTTATTGGTTTGGGTGTAATTATTTGTCTTCCCTTCGGCCAACTCACTCTCACTCTGCCCCTCCTCTCTTTTCCATTCTTTTCCAACTGCTCCCCACCCCATCCTTCTTGCTATTTGTCTCTACCAACTTTTCTCTTTCCCCTCACGCTTCTCTATTTATTTCTATTCATGAAATGGATTAATAGCATGTTTCATTTTCATATCCCCACTGTTAACGTGCCTCAACGTACATTTGACCATTTCACAGGATCGTGATCAGTCTAGTCCCAGTATACACACAGATAATGTAACATAGTTGTATATGGTTTGTCATAATAATTTATATGTCTATATGTTAGGTAACTCCGGAATACATTATGAACAATTTACGGATTATTCTCTAGGGTGTGCACTGTTTTGTCCACAAAATAGTGAGTGGACATTACGAAATCCGTTTGTCACTTCATGTCTGCCTGCTGGTGTATACCCGCATCATCATTGTCCTTCCACAATCTACTTGCCTGCATGTTAGTCCCTTTACCCGTCTGCGTACTCTCTCTCTCTCTCTCTCTCTCTCTCACTTTCTTCTATCTTTAGCCCTCCCACTCTCTTTTCTCTACTCTCTTTCTTTTTTCTCCCTTAGACATTTCCATGACCATTTCCCTCTTTCGAGTAGAGCTCATCCACTTATCTTTCCTTCGGTCGCGTCACTCACTCTACCCCTCCTCTCTTTTCCACATGATCTCCCACTCTCTCTCTCTTTTATTTATTTAATTTTACACACAAGTTTGGCCAACAACATAAGATAATTTTATGTAAAAAGTAGATAACGTATATCAGCGCTCTATAATATATTGTGGCCTGTCCGATTCCACATTTTATTTCGCTTGCTCCTTTTTCTCTCTCTCCCTCTCACTCTTTGCATCCTTTGTTCTCGTCTGGTTGTTAACCTCCATTAACTGTTATAAATACTGTTTTACCGCCGCTCGTCCGTTTATCTGTTTGTTGGTCTGTTCCTCTGCCTGTCTGTCTGCCTGTTCTTCTGTTTGATTCGTCTGTCTGTCCGGCAGTTACTCTTGGCTTCCTCTAAAACACAATTGTGTCACAATTGTGTCATTTTTTTTTTTTTTTCGGTGTGCAATAGTCTAGTGGTTTAGGCGCTGGACTCCTGATTGCCAGGAGGTGTTGCTGAGTATTCGCATCCCGGCGGGGGATCAGAAACCAACATTCAAAATTCCTCCAAAACATGACTGTGTTATTCGAAAAACACACCATATACACATCTTCTCACTATCTATTTCTCTTAAAAAACAATGATGCCTTAGTACATTTCAAAATTAACAAAAAAAATTTAAGCTCAAAACATATACATGTGATATAGGTTCTATATTTCACAGTTAGTTCTGGCACCCCTTGGAGTTAAATCATGTCACCCAGACAGAAGTTTATGGGGGACCTATGTCGGCCAGATTCCCCTTGTTGTTGTTTTGTTTTACAAAAAATTGTTTTGAAACTGGCATATATATTTAATCAAAATATTAACTCTAATTATGAATATACAGTAATACGACTGACCTTGCTGATTGTTTATGACAGCCTAAGCCAAATGAATCCTCATGGATAGTATAATTTTCGGAAGTTTGAATTGCCGAGGTCTATCCTCAGACCCCATTAAGCGGAGGGACATCTTTTCAAAATGTAGAGACGCTAACGATATAACATTTCTGATTGACACACACTCCTCAAATGAAGTTGAAAATATTTGGAAACATGAGTGGGGGTTTGAAATAGTCTTTTCATCGTACCAAAGTAACAAAAGGGGTACTGCCATTCTGTTCAAAAACAGTTTTGGCTACGAAATCAAAAATAAGGTAATTGATACAGCTGGAAACTTCGTCGTGTTAGATATTTTGATCCAATCGCAACGATTAACCATCGCTGCGGTATACGGCCCTAATAATGATGAACCTAGTTTTTATAGAAATCTGTTTAATACTATTGAAAATACCGGTAACACCACAGTGTTGATTGGTGGGGATTGGAATGTGGCATTGGACCAGGGTTTAGACACACTAAATTATAAAAAACAAAATAATGTTAAATGTAATGAATGCATCCACAAACACATGGAAAAACTAGACTTACACGATGTGTGGCGTTTAGAAAATCCTGGCAAAAAAATGTATTCATGGAGAGGCCCACATAAAAAACTGTCGCGATTAGACTACTTTTTAATCACATCTGACTTACAGACAGCTGTTCAAAAAGTAGATATTGGTATCATGTACAGATCGGACCACGCACCCGTTGTAATTTCCCTAAAATTTATAAATCAAACTAGAGGACGCGGTATTTGGAAATTTAATAATAGTTTGTTAAGCGACCCCAAATACATACAAATAGTTAAGGACACTATTGCAGATACTGTCCTTCAGTATTCATATAACAATCGCAGTAGGAGAAGTAGTAGTAGTGATAATAAAATTAATAATAATAATGATGATGAAAATAATTCTAGATTCACAATAAACAATCAGTTATTTTGGGAAACACTAAAGTTAATGATCAGAGGTAAAACAATTTCATATTCCTCCTTCCTGAAACGAAAACTTCAATGCACCGAATTAGATATCGAAAAACAAATAAAAGTTCTTACTGAAAAACTCGAAGATGGTTGTGAAAATATGTTAGAAAATATCCGCTGCCTAACTAATGAACTGCAAAATATAAGAAATAAAAAGGTGCAAGGCATGATCATCAGATCAAAGGCTAGATGGAAAGTTGAAGGCGAGAGGCCCTCAAAATACTTCTGTAACTTAGAAAAGAGACAGTACACAGAAAAAATAATACCCAAATTAATAAGAGATGACGGTACAGAGTGTACGGAAATTAACGATATACTCACCGAGCAACGTAACTTTTACGAACTACTGTACAAGTCAAAAATTAAGAGTAATCACAAAACTAACCTTTTAGAAAGCTTGTTTTTTGACTCTGAAAATCCACACATTTGCAAACTGGATACAGAAGAAAGTTTACTACTAGAAGGAAAACTATCTTTAAACGAATGTGCTATGGCTCTAAAAGACATGGGTAACAACAAATCACCGGGTTCCGATGGATTTACAATTGAATTTTATAAATATTTCTGGGGCGACTTGGGCAAATACGTAGTTAATTCCCTAAACCATGGCTATGACTTAGGAAAATTATCTATCACTCAGAGGCAGGGGCTTATTACCTGTATACCAAAAGAAGGGAAATCGAAAGAATATATAAAAAACTGGCGACCGATCTCCCTCCTTAATGTTGATCAAAAAATAGGCTCATCAGCAATTGCCAACAGGCTTAAAAAAGTTCTTCCTAAAGTAATTTCTGAAAGTCAGCTGGGATTCATGAAGGGAAGATTCATAGGCGAATCCACGCGATTGGTCTCTGACTTAATTGAAAAATGCGAATCTATGAACATTCCAGGAATGTTAGTTCTAGTTGACTTCGAAAAAGCATTTGACTCACTTGAATGGTCTTTTATCAGAAAAACTCTCATGTTTTTAAATTTTGGCGAATCCTTAATTCAGTGGTTCAGCACGTTCTACGGCGAGGTTTCTAGCTGCATCATGAACAATGGGCATTGTTCAGATTATTTTAATATTCAGAGGGGAGTACGTCAAGGGGACCCATTGTCTCCTTACCTGTTTATTTTGTGTGTCGAAATACTTAGCGCATTTCTTAAATTCAATCCCAAAATAAATGGAATCAAAATTAATGACTCGGAGTATGTAATCAACCAATACGCTGACGACAGTACTCTATTCTTAGATGACGACCAGGATTCCCTAAACGAGACCTTAAATTCTCTCGACAACTTCGCTGCGATATCCGGATTAAGCGTTAACTTTGATAAGACTCATATCGTTTGGATAGGATCTCGGCGTAGCTGTGGGATTAAACTGGAAACAGAAAAACATATACAGTGGAATCATAACGGAACGTTTACCATACTTGGCATAAAATTTGAACTAAATTCGGCCAATTACTTCTTTAAACACTTCTCAGAAAAAATAAACAAAATGCGAAAACTTTTAGCAGATTGGTCCCTCAGAAATCTTACACTAGTCGGTAAAGTTACAGTCATTAAAACGTTAGCGATCCCCATCTTATTACACTCTCTCACTGTTCTCCCTGATCCAGCCGATAAGATATTAGATGATATTCAAAGTATAATTTTTAAATTTCTATGGTCGGACAAAAGGGACAAAATTAAACGTGACGTAATAATCAACTTAATCGAAAATGGCGGGCTCAATCTACCCCACGTAAAAACACTGTGTTGCTCCTTAAAAATGATATGGATCAAAAAGTTACTAGATTCAGAAACAATGGCCCAATGGAAAACACTCGTAGTCGATAATTTTGAAAAATTTGGGGGGAGCAAAATGTGGTCTTTGAATAAACGTGGTATACTTAGTGTTTCAAATTATATGGACCCTTTTTGGAAAAACGTACTTAAGGTATGGGCTCTCTTAAAAAATAGCAATCACACAACCCCGACAGAAATTCTCTCACAACCACTATTTTATAATAATTATATAAAAATTAATAATGAACCGTTTCTTTACAGACGTTGGTGTACAAAGGGTGTTTCTTTATAAATGATATACATAGCGCTTCAGGATCCATCTTTGACTTTCAAGAATTTAAGCTGAAATATGACCTTGATATTCCATTCACAAACTACCTCGGTGTGGTCAATGCAATACCAAGGTTATGGAAAAATATAATATCTAATAGTACAAAACTTGAATCTGTTGCAGATCCCTTGGTAAATGAACTCATATTTTGCACTAAAGCAAACCGCCACTTCTATCCCATATTTCTTCAGAAAGTATCAAAAAAACCTACACATACCCAAGAGAAATGGAACACCGCATTGGACGAAAATCTTGACCATAATGATTGGCAATACATTTACAAACACACTTTTAGGGAAACAGATGATACTTATCTACAGAGTTTACAATATAAGATCAACCATAAAATCCTATTCACAAAATCTAGACTCTTTAAATGTGGGCTTTCGGAAACAGAGCTTTGCTCATTCTGTGGAAATACGAAAGAAACGATTGCACATCTATTTTACGATTGTTCTTTCTCAAAAACAGTTTTACTTTCACTAGTGGAAAGGATTAACCTTAGTCCGGATCCGCAAATTCAACTAAACATTAGTAAAAGAGAAATAATTTTAGGCTCTACTTCCGAGCATGCCTATCCAAATGTCTGGAATACCTGTCTCCTCATCTACAAAAAGTATATTTACACCTGCAGTCGAAGTAATACCATCCCCTCCTTCTCAGATCTAGCAAGAGCTATAAAAAAATCCTACAAAAATATTGAAATGTATTCTCTATACATGTACACAATCAGCAAGGCCGAGCGTATTAGGGATAAATGGAACTACCTAACTGACGCATTCTTTGAATAATTGGAGAACTGCTTTGTATATACATTATATTGTAAAAATCATGTTGTAATCTTATATAATGTACTATTTTTCTAGTGATGCCAATAAAAAAAAAAAAAAAAAAAAAAAAAAAAAAAAAAAAAAAATTATGCAAATTCATACAGATAGACTAGAAATATGAATTTACAATAATTTGTTTGGGATTAAAGTCGGTAATACTAAAAAAAATGCTCCTCAAAGTTTATTATACTTTCTTTTTTGACTCAGTATATATGTAATATATACCAGGCCTTTGAATCCCTTTATTTTTGGGATGCCGTTTTGCCCTTATTTGGGGACATTAAAACCAGAAATAACAGATTTATCCTGTTATTTAGCGCGCGGACGCGCGTTATATTTGGGGCCATTTTTGACACGGTTTACTGAAAATCACATCTGTGAGGAAGATTGAATTGAGTTGATGAAAAATGGACCTCGGTAAAATCTGAAACGAATATTTGTAATTCGCCTTTATTTGATTTTGCTTTATCATTTCCGTGCATTGTTTTGAGCTATACAGGCAACGCGATCTGTAATGCATATAAATATACTTCCATGACTTCTGGTAAAGTGTTTCAGCAACAGTGAAACGAAAACAATCCGACAAGAAAGTCCGACCCAATTTTTTTGCAGGTAACATTGAAAACCCGGTCATACTAAAATAAGACCTCAGGTAGAAAAGAATGAGACCAGTCGTACTAAAATAATACCGCAGGTAGAAAATGAGACCGCAAGTGGCCGCGGGCAAAGTACAGGGGTTAGTGCCCCCAAATGAACACTATCCGGTTATATGGGGTATACCAAATTTATATCCGAAGTTTGATACCGATATTTTTAATTTTACCCCTAAAATTGTACGTCTAATGTTTTGCGCGATATCCGACTTGCGATCTCACTTTTCCGCAACTGAGGACAGAGAGACCGCAAGTAAACTTCTGGTCCCCAAAATACCAAATGAACACTCTCTGGTGACTTGGGGTATATTCAATGTATATCCAAACTTTGATATTGATATTTTAATTTTAACTGCCAAAATTACACTTTTAATGTATAGCGCGCTTTCCGATCTGCGGTCTCAGTTTTCGCAAGCAGGGATAATGAGACCCGTAAGTAAATTATTAGTTTTGAAAATATCACATAAACCCGAAAGTATATATATACACTTCATCAAATATTTTATATAACTTCGTCAAATTGCCTTCATGCTCGGAAGTAAAAGAAGAAGGAAGAAAACTTAGAAGGAAGTAAACTTCCGAGCATGACGGCAATTTGATATATATATATATATATATATATATATATATATATATATATATATATAATACTAGCGGGTGAATACCCGGCCTTGCACAGGAGAAGATGGTTATATCAATATACCCTCAGATATGATCGGCTCAGCCGTTTTCGAAATAGGTCAAGGTCACCAATTTCACGGTCAATGTCACCCCGCACGGGCACCCCGATAAGTCAAAATGATCGATGGGTCCATATACCCTCACATATGAAATTTTAGCCCGATCGGCCCAGCCGTTTTCGAAATAAAAGGTCAAGGTCATCAATTTCAAGGTCAAATTCACCCCGCACGGGCACGGCACCCATCCCGTGTTACTCGCAGGGACAAATTACCCCCGTGTAGAAAATTTGAGATCGATCGGTCGAGAAACGGAGGAGTTCACCCGGAACAAAGATAGAGAGATAGAGAGATACAGACATTCGCATTTATATATTAAGAAGATATATAATTTATACCAAATATGGTGGTAATATCTTGATTTAACCCCTTGTTATTTCAGGTTTAAAATCTGATAGAAAATCACATTTTCGGTCTGATTTCTACCAGGCATAAAGACACAGATTGAGCGGAAACCCTTCTTTGAGATAAGCCAATTAAGAGGTTGACTTAAAATATCGGGTTATAATTTATCAACACTCCTCATCTTTTACCTGGGTTTAACATCGGCGACTATAATTTTTGGAAGCTTTAGGTTTTTTTCTGTAGTGAATTTCGCTACTGTTATTTTTTTTTCGTTTTTAAATTATCAACTCCCCTCATAAATTATAAACACTCCTTATCTTTTAGCTGGGCTGACGATCGTCAATTCTAATACTTGGCAGATGTATGTTTTTTCTGCAGTAAATTTCGCTACTATTTAAATTATCAACTCCCCTCATTCTTTACACGGGCTTGGGACCGGCAAATTTGTAAAATTTGGCAGGTCTATAATTTTTTTATACAGTGAATTTTGCTACAGTTTATATATTTATTTATTTTCCTTTTTTAATTTATCAACTCCCCACATCCTTTACCCAGACTTGGGACTGGCAAGGGAACGGGTCAACTCGCCACTGGGTCACCTCGCCACCGGGTCAAGTTGCCACCGGATCAAGTCGCCACCAAAAAAAAAATAATAATATAATACAGGTTTGACACACTGAGTTTTATTCATGATCCTATTAACATTGAGCATTTATGTGATAAAACGTAACAAAAAACACAACATATTACACAGCTAACTGGGATTCACCGTATGCAATGTTAGCAATATTCGTATTGTGTTATGCCACCTCTAAACATAGAAGTATTTTTAAAAAACATTTTTGTTTTGATATATCCACCCTCGATTATATCAGATGGGATGAGTACGTGAATATTTTCCCCAATTCGCTAATTGCCTGTAACCTGCTAAGTATTCTGCTTTGTTTATCTTGTGTGGAGGGGGTGGGGTACTCTTTCTCAAGTTCTTTCGAATGGAGATATTAACCCTTGTCCAATAAGCTTGAAATTCTTTAAAAAGACTTTTCGAGAACCCCCACTGATAATACTTTGAGGTGGGCCGAGGCAGTCCTATCAAAATCACCTTCGGTTTGTCCCAAATCGAATATCGTATCAAAAACGTTGATCTTTTTGGGTGGGTTATGGGGAGGGGGGGGGGGGGAGGGGGCCTTTCAAGTGTTTTCGAAGGAAGATATTAACCCCATAGCCTTGAACCTTGCCCAATATACTTGAAGTTATTTTACACTAATTCCTTGTGAATCACCCGTCACAATGCTTTGAAATGTGGTATTCACCTCCTTTTAGTGAGCGAGATTCAACTTTGTTCACAAAATGTTTCTTGTTTTTGTTCCAATACGGAGAGATTGCATGATGTATGCACAAAATAAGTGTTTCATGGTTTTTTTTCGCGCGCTTGTGCTTGCATAAAAACGTTTTCTTGTGTTTTATTGTCATGCCTTCTTTGTGTTTCTGTGGTCATATTATGGGTCCTACTAAATACCGAGCGATACCGTGGGATACGGGATGCCGAGGTGAAGGGAAATAAGTAAGTAAGAGTTGTTTAAAAGGTTTAAATATATGTGCAGACATATAATTTAGTCCCTTGAAGCAATATATGTGATATAACCGTTGATTTATTCGAGTAAATGCAAGATATATAGACCGCCATGTCGCCGAAAGCTGTCCCTCGGTATTTGGTGGCTTTGTAATTAATAGGCCACCTCGGTGTCTAGATGAAGCGCGTATTTTCCAATTTTTTATAATATTATTCTTACTCTCGCAGTTGTTGTTTGTCCATAATTTTGGGATGTCAGGATGTGTCTGTCTTGGTTCGAATAATTTGGATTTTAGTTTAGGTAAAAATGTCAATGCCAAATATTTGCTGTCTCTGTACATAAAGCGTCGATAGGTCAGTTGAAATTTCGTCGTATGTATACAACCGGGTCCTCAGTCATGAGAAGCCATGCATTTGAATTGAAGATAATGCTGATCATGTTATTTGCGGTTTCTTTGTTATGTATCTTATGAAAATTGTGGAGCGCATTCTCCTTCAAATGACTGGTACATAATATGTGTGTTGAGTCTGGGACGCAGGCTTTGATTGCAATTGCCGAAAACAAAGAAAACTAATTAACAAGTCACAATGTGATTAACAATTCCCGCTGTCGCTTACCGAGATGCAGCCGCTGTAAATACTAATCACCAAGCTACCCACTAAATACCGAAGGGGTATTTTCAGCGAACGCTATTGCATTAGCGCCCATAATTTTCAAATATGACATTAAAACCACGCACATGCTGCTTAAATGTATTTATATACTCAATATACACAACCCCATACCCTTTTCAGAGTTTTCAACCCCATTCCCACCCCTATTATCCTTCACCTTGGTATACCTAGGTATCCCTCGGTATTTAGTATGACCGCATATTATGATGGCAGTTATTCTAAAATGCAGAATAGTCAAAGAGGATTTATATATTTTTCTTGGATGCCTTCACACCTTCTCTAATTTGGGGACACCTGTAAAAGGTGTGAAATTGGGATAATGTAAAGGCATGCATATACTTATGGGCATCTAAATACCCCATTTCGTTCGTCTGGTTGTTATGTTATACAAGACTCTGTGAGCCTTTAGGAAAAAAAGCAAAACACATTTTTCCGGACCGACACCCACCCACTCCGGACTAAATGTCCGGAAATGTTTTTTGGCTGGGCCGCGGTACACCGACCCCCCCCCCCCCCCCAATCATTGGGCACCATGAAATGATAAGTATTTTTTAAATAAGCTTTTGAGAAACTGTCCGCATAAACAAATCTTATTTTTCCGCAAATCAACAACACGATTTGGGCTCATTTTCCTCATTTGAACAATCTTTTTGCTGGTGGGTAATTCACAGCATTTGAGAACGAGTCAATTGAACAGGATTTATTTTTTGACGCCACGTGTAAAATTAAAGGAATTTCCACTTTATTTTCGCCGCTGATCACCTCTAAAAATAGAGTTGTTCACTTCAAGTCCATGTACTTTGATCTATTCTTCTCAGAGTCGGATTTTATTCTTCTCCGTAATCCTCTTCGGTATCTCACGTTTGTTTCTTGTCATATAGGCCCATATTTGTTGGCGTTATCATTTGCAAACAGTGACAGTCGAAATCATAGATCAGATTTCTTTGCTCTAAATTACAGTTCGCCAGTGGCGGGTTCTTGACACAAATCTTGACAAACTCAGCAAATCCGTTTACACGTACTGCTACACGTTCAGATTTTCTGTCTGATAACATCTTGATGTCAAGGTTAAGCTATAGTCTGTGGTTTTACCAGGCGTGTAATTACCGTTAATTTGTCGGGTGGCGAGGAGTCCGAGTTCGTCTTGTTCTTTCACTGAGGACATTTTAATCTGCAGGAAATACATAGGCCTATAGGCTAGATATTATAAGTTTTTACCTCGAGATGTCTGAAGGAGAAATAACAAGAACCCCGGAAATCAAATTCACTCAGGTATGTAATTTGTTGTATCTTCCAAGATAAAAAGTGTCGCCGACGCCCACATTTTAAAGGTTCCAGGTCAACTCGCCCCTCTGGTCAACTCTCCCCCCCCCCCCCGCATATATTTCCGGGTCAAGTTGCCCCGGTTTGTGTCGACTTGACCCTCCCCCCAATTTTTATAAGCCCGTTTGATTGATCTGTCTGTCCACAGGCGCCTGTTAACTCATTATATATAGCCAAATGATTCAAAATAGCCCTCATACATGCCACCCCCCTAATATATAAACTCATTATATATAGCCAAATGCTTCAAAATAGCCCTCATATATGCCATCCCCCTAATATATATAATAACAATATTCTTATTATATATATTAGGGGGGGTGGCATGTATGAGGGCTATTTTGAAGCATTTGGCTATATATAATGAGTTTCCAGGCGCCTGTGGTCTGTCCATCTGTCCATCCGTAAACTTTTCCATTTCCGGATGATAACGTGAGTTGGGATTTATAGATCAGGACCAAACTAGGTTTTTGCCTCAGTTATCTCTAAATGAAGGTTAAGTTCGAAATGGGGTGTGGTCCGATGATTTTTACAAAAGTTATGGGCCTTTTGACTTAGAAATTGCACATTGCCATCAGCATTTGGGTTTCCAGATGATAACTTGAGTTTGGATTTATAGATCAGGACAAAACTTGCTTTATGGCTCAGTTTATATCAAAATGAAAGTTAAGTTCGAATTGGGGCATGGTCTGATGATTTGTACATGAGTTATGGGCCTCTTTGACTTAAAAATTGCATATTTCCATCAACATTTTGTTCGAACTGGTGACGGGTCGTTTCGTTCCTTTTCCTTCTCGTCCCCTGGGTCGTTTCGTACATTTACCTTTTCGTACTGGGTCGTTTCGTACTCTTTTAGGTACGAAACGCCTCACCAAAATAAAAAGGAACGAAACGACTCACATAAAAATGGGGGCGATGAAGTAATTCTGAGCTGTAGAAGAAGAAACAACAGAACGATGTGAATACATGTTTTTATTTCAACAGAGTTTCAGCATTTTTTTTCAATTTTCACAAAAAGAAATAAACAACGGAATAGCACTTTCGAAATTTTACAACAACGGTGTTTCTCAAGTTCATTCTGTTTAACAGTGTCGATTTTCATTTTCTTGATAATTCCAACCCTTGACGTCTTTCCTGGTAAGCTTTTGATGTTGAGCTTCCCAAGAAATGACGTCAAGTGTTGGAATTATCAACAGGGGAAAACTGTGAAGAAAATTGCATTGTGGGTATCCTAAAACTCATTTCTGCTGATACTGTACCATATTCTTTTACTTCTTTCGCATCTTTAGTTTTCAAAGAAATATAATAAAATAAGAAACAAAAGGGCATAATTTTTACAAAAGCACTACTTTGAAAGCTCTATTGTAACCCATATAAGAGAAGTGTCAAATACGTACTGCATTTGTATTATTCACATTTCACGTGTTGTTACTAAAATATGATGCCACGGTTCCACAAATTAATAATCAAAAAACATTACGATTAATCGTTTATTTTATTATCAAAGAGATTAACTGCTTTATCAGCCAATAATTGGCATTCTTTTTTAACACCCCTAATAATACTACAAACAGATCGATTGAATTAAAAACAATGCAGTGATGTCCACGACAAGACTGCATTGTTTTCAATTTGTTTGACTTGTTACCCACCTTCCAATCTTAACCCGTCTAATACACTATGCTGCCTCAGAACTTTCACCCCCCCCCCCCCCTTATTAGAATTCCCCCCCACAAAATCGGGCCAGTGCCTGTGTTTTACAACAGTAACTCAGGCGGAATACTATTCATTCATTGGAAGGGTTTGTGTTTATTACGAAAACTTTCATTCCGTTTTTACAAGTGAATGTGGCTTCATTCAGGGCTAGGAAGTGTTTTCACTGAAATTGCCATTTTAGGCATAATGTTCTTTAAAAATCTATGTTATATTGATTTTTTAAAGTTGAAAACTATGCCTAAAACTTTCGAATAAAAATTTAGAAAAATTGAAGTGAAAATTACCCGAGTCGTTTCGTTCCTTTTTAGGTACGAAACGACTCAGTACGAAACGACCTAGTACGAAAGGGAAAAGGTACGAAACGACCCGTAACCGTTCGAACTTTGTTTTTGGCATAACTTGAACAATAGTTAAGGGTCTATATAAGTAATGGAATTTTGTTTATTTTGAAATTCTCACCTCTCATATTCCTTAAATTCGGATTAAATATACGCAAATTATACATCAAAATGAAGGTTGGGATGTACAGAACACGAAACACATATGTAATCAACTCATAGAGTCGACTGTAGGCACCACTGGTTCCTGGAAGTCTACTACCGTATTCGCACCAGAACTGTTAATAAAATAATATTTCATCAGAACAACTTGTGGCCAAATGTGCTTCATGTATCCAAGAACAAAGCTAGGCATTCAAAACACTTTCGAATACAGCGATAGGTTTGCATTTTGGAAAAAGACAACACTGTCTGCATTTTTTATTGAAGATGGTTTCCATGCTCGACAGACATGCGCAAATCACTCGTTACCACGAATTTCCATCAAAAAACAAAATCGTAATTCTAAGAAATTTCAACAGGTATCATGATACCTTGCATTGAATATGGCAACTGTGCAATCTCTATCTAATAACAGTATACTGTATGAAGGCGATCTTTTTCATTATTTGATTTTAGACGGCGTTGTTTTTACATGCCTTTTCTGTCCGATGACGTCGACCGGAAATCGAAAGTATACTCATACGTAAACAAAAGCAAAGGCTTTGGAATTTCCCCCAATGCAGCTCTGTCGCCGTGTTTTGAAGAATTTTTATCCCCTAGCTTTGTTCTTGGATATGTAAAGCACATTTGGCCACAAGTTGTTTTCATGAAATATTATTAAATTATCAGTTCTGGTACGAATACGGCAGCAGACTTCCAGGAACCAGTGGTGCCTACAGTCGACTCTATGAGTTGATTACACATGTGTTTCGTGATCTATACATCCCAACCTTCATTTTGATGTACACTTTGTGTATATTTAATTTGAATTGAAGGAATATCAGAGGTGAGAATTTTCAAAATAAACAAAATTTCATTACTTATATAGGCCCTTAACATATTTCAATTCTTTTTGGTATATGTTGCTATAGCAACAATGTCTATGCCAAGTTTTATTGCCCTTTGTTTAAAAAAAATATCGGGTAATGCTTGTTTATGGCATAACTTGAACAATAGTGAACAAATTTCAGTTCTTTTCGATATATGTCTCTATAGCAACAATGTCTACGTCAAGTTTGATGACCAGGGATATCTGATGAAAATTATGGGAGTTATTGCCCTTTGCTAAAAATATTGTGTGATGCTTGTTTATGGAATAAGTTAAACATTATTAACCAAATTTCAATTTTTTGGTGTACATATCTCTTTTGGAACATGTCTACCTCAAGTTTGATGACCACCATCATCCGATGAAAATTGTCAGAGTTATTTTCCTGCCTGCCGACCCCCCCCCCCCCCCCCCCCACACACACACATGAATTAGGCATATTTTTTCTTTACTGCAGAAATTAAAACCTTAAGGCCATTTTTTCTTTTCTCCAAAATACATTTTGAAGGATTTAGAGTGCTTACTTGCCGAAAGAATTGACCCCTATGACGCCCACTCCCCTCCCCCTGCCCCACTCCCACCCCTGTCAAGTAGTCAGTTTTTTTTTTTACTCCAAAATGCATTTTGAAGAGTTTAGTGTGATTGCATGCAGAAATTTTTGTCAACTCCTATGACCCCCCCCCCCCCCCCCCCCATTTCGAATAGGCAATTCTTTTTCTTTACTCCAAAATGCATTTTGGATTTAGAGTGGTTACTTGCAAAAAAAAGTGACCCCCTATGACACCCCAGACTCCCCCTACCCCAGATTCCCCCTCTCCCCACCACCACCATGCCAACTGCCAAGTAGGCAATTCTTTTTTTATTTACTCCAACATGCATTTTGAAGGATTTAGAGTAATTCCATGCAGAAAAAAATAATTGACTCCTATGCCCACCCCCCTCCTCCCTCCCCCCCTCCCCCCTCCCCCCACTGTAGTCCAATCCAGTCAGTTAGGCCGCAAAAATTTTTTTTTTTTTTGCTCCAAGATGGGTTTGGCCTGGATTTAGAGTGATTTTATGCGCGTGGGAAAAAAACCCTCCCAATCCCTTCCCCCCCCCCCTCCTCAGTTGGGGGTTCTGGGGGATTAGCAGCGCTTTTGTGATGCCGGCCTCTTGTTTGTTGGATGATGATTATGCACAAAGCAGAAAAGCCTAACAGGCGTATTATACACCGCCAGGCATAGCTCTTGTTTTTAGTCCCCTACGGGAACCGTAAGGGGACTATAGGATTGCAGTCCATCCATCCATCCATCTGTCTGTCTGTCTGTCTGTCTGTCTGTCTGTCTGTCCGTCCGTCTGTCCATCCGTCCGTCCCTCTGTCTGTCTGTCTGTCCATCTGTCTGTCCATCTGTCCGTCTGTTTTTTATGTTACCACCTCTCCCTCCAACATGCTTTAAGCTATACGTTTCATATTTGGTACATGGATAAATGGTTCTGAGGGGATGATGCACGATCAAAATTTTTTTTTCAAAATCCAAGATGGCGGAATGGCGGCTATTTTTGTTGTGTTTTTTAAGCTTTTTTTCTCTCTATTTTCATGTTACCACCCCTCCCACCAACATGGTTCAAGCTACACCTTTCATATTTGGTACATGGATAAATGGTTCTGAGGGGATGATGCACGCTCAAAATGTTTTTTTCAAAATCCAAGATGGCGGAATGGCAGCCATTTTTGTTGTGTTTTTTAAACTTTTTTTTCTCTATTTTCATGTTACCACCCCCTCCCGCCAACATGGTTCAAGCTACACCTTTCATATTTGGTACATGGATAAATGGTTCTGAGGAGATGATGTACGCTCAAAATGTTTTTTTCAAAATCCAAGATGGCGGAATGGCGGCCATTTTTGTTGTGTTTTTTTAAGCTTTTTTCTCTATTTTATGTTACCACCCCTCTCTCCAACATGGTTCAAGCTACGCCTTTCATATATGGTACATGGATAAAGGGTTGTGAGGGGATTATGCACGCTCAATATTTTTTTTTAAAAATCCAAGATGCTTATATACTCTAGTGTCTTCTGTGACAAAAACACCTTATGTCACAAAAGCGCCGTAGGGGACTAATACCACCTCGGTGGTCAAACACTTGTTTAATAATATTATTTTGATAATTTTTAGTAAAAAAAAACAGACAATTATGGAATATTAATTTATATACATATCTTTATAATAAGAAAATCCTGTTAAAAGTAAATAAAATCCTTTTAAGCAAATTTAAATCCACTACACAAAGCACACATGAAAGAATAAATAATTCCTTTCCAAGAATCAGGGCCATATCCAAGACGTTTTTTGGTACCGGTGTGCTACAATAACCCCCCCCCCCCCCTTCTGGGGGGGGGGGGGGGGGTGTTCTAGAATATCTTGCCTCTCCACCCTGGATATCTCCCTGCCACCAAAGCAAAATAAAACTACTAAAAATAGCATAACATTTATTTACTGAATTTTCGTCACATTAACATTGAAAAAGTTGTTAAAACTGTTGAATACATACATTTATGCATTTCCTTTTTAGCTCATCTTGACAAAGTCAAGCTGAGCTAATCTCATCGCTCTCCGCCTGTCGTCCGTCGTCTGTCGTCCGTTGTCCGTCAACACCATGTTTTGGTCTTCTCCTCCAAAGCCACTGGGCCAATTCAAGTGAAAGTTTGTGTGAGTGATGGTCCCAAAGGGGCATTTCATTTTTGTTCAACTCAGCAGAGTCAGCATGCCCAGCCCCATAGGGAGGGAGTGGGGGAAAATGCTCCAAAATATTTTTAAAATCTTCTTCTCAAGAACCAGTGTGTACAATGACTTGATATTTGCTATGGAGCTTCCATATGAGGTCTAGAATCAAGTTTGTTCAAACGAAGTTCGTGAAGTAATATTTGGCTTTGTAATAGGAGGGGTAAGATTTTTGGCCCCGCCCAAAATTTCTATTTTCTGAACCGATGGTCCGGTATGAACCAAATTTGGTTTGTGGTAGTATTGGGTCATAAGTACTTGACCCATGCAAAAAAAAAAAAATTCCCGCATCCCCATGGAAACCCTGGGAGCTAAAAATAGAAATATTTTCAAACGCCCATATTTCCCAAACCCCACGGAACAGAGAGCTTTTATTTGGCATGAAGTATCCTTATGACCAGTAGAATTGAATGGTAAAAAAAAATGGCCATCGGTTATATTAGGGTGTTCTGTAATGGGCATCGAAAAAATGCTGAGTCAGCATATTTGCAAAAATTAAAAAAAATCTTTTATCCAGAACCAATCATCAGAATCTTTTGACATTTGGTATACAGCATTCATAGGGGGGGGGGGGGGGGGGTCAGATAAAAGTTTGTTGAAATAAAGCTCATTGGTTCATATTTGGGCTCTCTACAGGAGCCCGAAGTTTTAACATAGGGTAATATGGGGAATATTCTTTAAAAATCTTCTTCTTCAGAACCACCGGTCAGAATCTTTTAATATTTGGTATACGTCATTGTTATGAGGGTCAGATTCTAGATTGTTCAAACCAAGTCCCTACGTTAATATTTGGGCTTCCTATGGAAGCCCAAATTTTATCTTGGTTCAATATGGAGGGTAATTTAAAAAAATCTTCTTCTTCAGATCCATCAGTCAGAATGCTTTGATATTTGGTATGCAACATCTCTATGGGGGTCAGATTCAAGTTTGTTCAAATCAGATCCCTAGGTATATATTTGGGCTCACTATGGTAGCCCAAATTTTTACTTAGTGCAATACGAGGAAATTTCTTTAAAAATCTTCTTCTTCAGATCCACCAGTCAGAATGCTTTTATATTTGGTATACAACCTCTCTAGGGGGGTCAGATTCGTTCAATTCGAGTGCCTAGGTTAATATTTGGGCTCCACATGGGAACATGAAATTTAACTTAGTGCAATATGAGGGAATTTCTTCAAAAATCTTCTTCTTCAGATTCACTTGTCAGAATGCTTTCACATTTGGTATACAACATCTCTAGGGGGGTCAGATTCAAGGTTGTTCAAATCGGATCCATAGGTTAATATTTGGGCTCTCTATGGTAGCCCAAATTTGAACTTAGTGCAATTCGAAGAAATTTCTTTACAATTTCTCTTCTTCAGATCCAACGATCAGAATGCTTTCATATTCGGTACACAACATCTCTAGGGAAGTCAGATTTAACTGTGTTCAAATCAAGAGCCTGGGTTAATATTTGGGCTCTCTATGGGAGCCGGAATTGGCCATTTTGCTGAAAAATTAAAAATTTTATATTCAGTACCCTCTAGAGGTACTAAGATTAATACACATAGGTTGTATCAAGGGACTTCATAAGGGAGCTCTACATTTTACTTATGATCAACTGAAGAAAAGGCATGATGCTCAGATTATTTTTGTCACTCCTGAGGTACTCAAGGATTGACAGTGTAGCCTTTGGAGATGGCTTGCTTAATGTAGACTCATTCTTGGACTCTGTTTAAATTGTGTTCTGTACAAGATGAGTGCTTCAGACCCCGTATTCTTGTATTAAGTTCATGTCAAAATATGGGAGGGCGGTGGCTCAGTGGTAGACTGTTGGACTTCTTATGCTAGAATCAAAAATCCGAAACCTGTATGCACATCTAGAGACCCTACTGTAACATATGAACACACTTTTAATGTTTTGAATTAAAACCACTAGGAGCCTTTTGCCCCAAACCGATTCTCTAACGACAAAAGTGGCGCTACGGGTACCCCGTGGGATCGAAGCAAAAATCCAAATCTTTATACGCATCTACAGACCCTACTAGAACATATTAACACACTTACAATGTTTCTGATTAAAACCCCTAGGAGTCTTTTGCCACAAAGTGATTCTCTAACAACATCAGTGGCACTACGGGTGCCCCACGGGGCCGAATCAAAAATCCAAACCCTTTATGCACATCTAGAGACTGTACTGGAACATATTAACACACTTTTAACATTTCAAATTAAAACCCCTAGAAGCCTTTCACCACAAACCAATTCTCTAATGACAAAAGTGGTGCTATGGGTGCCTCGCGGGACTGAGTCAAAAATCCGAAACCTTTATGCTTGCACATGTGGAAACCCTTCTGGAACATTAACACACTTTGAACGTTTTAAATTAAAACACCTAGGAGCCTTTCACTATAAACTGATTTTCTAACAATAACAACAAAAGTGGCGCTATGGGCACCACTCAGGGCCAAATCAAAATCCGAAACCTTTATGTACATCTACAGATGCTACCTGATCACCTCAGCATAGTTTAAATGTTTCGAATTACTTACTCTTCGTGATATGAAGTTTGGACGGGACAGATGAGATGGATGGAGATCACTACAATATCCCTATTTTTCATTAAAGAAATTCTGGAAAAATTCAGCAATTATTTCATAACGAAAATTCAAATAATTCTGTACAGTATACCATCATGTGAACCACCAGAGTTTGATCATCTTGACATAAAAAGTGATTTTTCTAATTTTGACTCTCTCAGAAGACGACATTCGAAAAATGATTTTATCATTATCCAATAAATCCAATGATCTAGATCAAATTCCAACATTCCTTTTGAAAGAGACAATTGATTATCTTCTGCCAGCCATAACATCTATTATATCTGCATCCCTACATGAGGGGTTTGTTCCAAACCCATTGAAAAAAGCACTTGTTACACCACTCATCAAGAAACCATCTCTTGATCCTGACAACCTGAAGAATTACCGACCAGTATCGAACCTCTCTTTCCTGTCTAAATTGTTGGAAAGGGTTGTTGCTTAACTTGCTTTACAACTCAAAAATCATCTGCATGAAAATGATCTTTTAGAGCTCTTCCAGTCTGCATATAAAGCCAACCACAGTACAGAAACAGCCTTACTGCGAGTCAACAATGACATTGTTAAATCAGTGTCTGAGGGTAAGGCTGTACTGCTTGTTCTCTTGGATTTGTTGGCAGCTTTCGACACAGTCGACCATGGAATTCTCATGCAGACATTGACACAGCATGGCATATGTGGAACTGTCTTATTGTGGTTTGAATCACATCTAGAAGGTCGCAGTCAACAAATATACATCAATAAGATCGGTTCAGAAAGCAGGACATTAAAGTGTGGTGTTCTTCAGGGCTCTGTTCTTGGACCACTCTTGTTTACTCTGTACACTTCTTCTCTGGGTCGCCTTCTTTAAAAGCATGGCATATCATATCATCTGTACGCAGACGACACCCAGCTGTACATCACATTCAACCCATCTGTTCCAAGTGACTCATTCACCGCAGTCAATAACATGGAAACTTGCATAACTTTTTTGTGGGAATGGATGATAGACTTTAAACTGAAAATGAATGACTCTAAAACTGAATTCTTAGTGATATCCAGGGTTCGCATGCCTACACCCCCTGTTACATCAGTACTGGTTGGAAACAACATCACTCTGAAAAGTGAATCGGCCAGGAATATTGGACTGATTATGGAGTCAAATTTAAAACTAGACATCCATATCAATAAAATATGTCAAAAATGCTACTGGCAGCTTTGTAATGTTGGAAGACTGCGACCTTATCTTAACCAGTCAGCACTTGAAAAACTTCTGCACTCCTTCATCACCTCACAACTAGACTATTGTAATTCAGTGTTAGTGGGGCTGTCCCAGTGCCTGATTCAGAAGCTTCAAAAAGTTCAGAATACTGCTGCTAGGATAATTACTGGTACCAAACGCTCTGAACACATAACACCTGTTTTAAGACAACTACATTGGCTTCCAGTTACACAGAGAATTGATTTCAAAATATTGATCTTAGTATTCAAATGTATCCACAAACTGGCTCCAGTTTACCTGCAAGAGCTCCTCACTGTATATAAACCATCACGCAGTCTCAGATCTAAAAACCAAATTCAACTAGTTGTACCTTTTAGCAGATCTAATCAGGCTCATGATCATGTGTTCTCCATTGTGGATCCCAGATTGTGGAATTCCCTGCCAATTAGTGTCAGAATTTCAGAAACTCTCGATGTCTTCAAAAGAAATCTTAAAACTTTCCTATTCACTGAAGCATTCTCCTGAACTTCTGTAAGAGGCAACCCAAAACAGATGTGACTCTTATTTCAGAAAAGTGCATTTATTTCTGTCAAGCGTTTTAGAGCACAATTTGTGGTTTTACGCTCTAGAAAATAAATTATTATTATTATTATTAAAATGTGGGATAAAAAGTGCTCTTGCTGCCAATCACTTACTGATACACTCATCTATTTTAACAACTTGAGCCAGGTGAGCATTTTATGCTAACTTGAGCCTCTGGTTTAGTTTTTGGAATCTAATATTATTGCGTCCGAGGAAATATTGCCCTCCTGTGGAAAGTGACTAGTTCAGGGTAGCTGTCCTTTAAGACTTTGGTAAAATCAGAATTTGGCAAAGCAGCTGTTAATTATTTAGACCATGTTGTGGGTCATGGGCATCTGACGCCAACTGAGGCAAAAGTAGAAGCCATTGTAAATTTTCCAGTACCAAGCTCTAAAAAGGAGTGCATGAGATTTTTGGGCATGGCTGGAAACTAGAGAAAATTTTGTTTAAATTTCCCAGATATCTCCCCTTTGACCAATTTATTGAGAAAAAGGATCAAGTTTGTTTGGACAGAAGGTTGCCAGAAATCATTTGACAGAATAAAAACATTATTAAAGAATTCCCCCATCCTTGCTAGCCCTGATTATGAGAAGCCCTTCAAATTATTTATAGATGCAAGTGGCAATGGAACAGGTAGGTACATGTATATTGACCAAGAAGACTCCCAAGGTATCGGTCACCATAATTGTTATTTCTCCAGAAACTTTCTCAAACACCGAAAGAATTACAATACAGAGAAAAAGAAACTTTGGCTTTAATTTTGGCATAAACCTGTTCTGATGTATATCTAGAGACCACTAAGTCCCCAATTAGAGTTTACACCGATCATAATACCTTAACTTTAATCAATATATTGAAAAACAAAAATCAAAGATTATTGTGGTGGAGCTTAGCCCTGCAAGAATATAGTTAGACATTAGGCATACTTCGGAAAGAAGTAATTTTTAGCTCAACTTTGGCGAAGCCAAATTTGAGCTTTTGTCATGGCCCGTCGTCCATCTGTCCGTCTGTCCGTACGTCAACAATTGGATACGGCTCGGGCTAGAGGCCGTATTTATGAACCGATCTTTACGAAACTTCTTGGGTACCTTTGATATGACCGTGGGACGAGAACAAGTGTTTTTGGGTGCGGTCCGAAATTCAAGATGGCCGCCAGCTGCCATTTTGTACCGACGATGCAGAAATCTCTTTTTTGTACAGAATTTCCATATGAAAGCTCTGATGTGAATAATTTTTTGTATGAATGTTTAGTACCATGGGATACATCACATATAATACGGGTTTTTTTCTCGTGCGTAAATTGTGCAAATTAAACTAATTTTGATGTTTTTTGGTGTTACTTTCAGCACTGTAAGTGCAAATGCTAATACGGCTTGGGCTAGAGGCCGTATTTATGAACCGATCTTTACGAAACTTCTTGGGTACCTTTGGTATCACATTGGGACGAGAACGAGTGTTTTTGGGTCCGGTCCGAAATTCAAGATGGCCGATGGCAGCCATTTTGTACAAAATTAGGTGCAATCAGATTTTTGCACAGAACTTCCATATGAAAGCGCTGATTTGAATAATTTTTTGTGTGAATGTTTAGTACCGTCCATGGGATACATCACATATAATACAGGTTTTTTCTCGTGCAGAAATTATGCAAATTAGATGAACTTTGATTTTTTCATTGCGACTTACACACAGTAAGTACACATGTCAATACGGCTCGGGCTAGAGTCTGTATTTATGAACTGATCTTCACGAAATGTCTTGGGTACCTTTGTTATCACCTTGGGACAAGAACGAGTGTTTCTGGGTGCGGTCTAAAATTCAAGATGGCTGCCAGTGGCCATTTTGTACCGAAATTAGGTCTAATCAGTTTTTTGTACACAACTTCTATACGGCTCTGACTAGAGGCCATATTTATGAACCAATCTTTACAAAACTTCTTAGGTACCTTTGTTATCACCGTGGGATGAGAGCGAGTGTTTTTGGGTGTGGTCCGAAATTCAAGATGGCCACCAGCAGACATTTGGTACCAAAATTAGTGCAATCAGTCTTTTGTACAGAACTTCTGTATGAAAGTTTCGATTTGAATAAATTTTTGTATGAATGTTTAGTAACATGGAATACATCACATATTGTAAGTTTTTTTTTTTTCGTGCAGAAATTATGCAAATTAGATGAACTTTGATTTATTCAGTGCTACTTACACAATGTAAGCACACATGTCAATACGGCTCAGGGTAGAGGCTGTATTTATGAACCGATCTTCACAAAACTTCTTGGGTACCTTTGTTATCACCTTGGGACAAGAATGAGTGTTTCTGGGTGCGGTCCAAAATTCAAGATGGCTGCCAGTAGCCATTTTGTACCAAAATTTGGTCCAATCAGTTTTTTGTCACAAGTTCAATACAGCTCGTATTTATGAACTGATCTTCACAAAACTTCTTGGGTACCTTTGTTTTCACCTTGGGACAGGAACGAGTGTGTTTTGGGGTGCCTTTGTTATCACTGTGCTATGAGAACAAATATTTTGGGGTTGAGTCAGACCCACTCTGGGACTCAAAGATTTCTTTTCAGTTTAGCATCTGACTGTAGCCCACCTTTACAATACTTCACCTATACATTTGTTACAGGCAACGGTCAGTATTTATGTACAGACCGTTACAATACTTTATATGTACCTTTGTTATCAGGTCATTACCTAGATGTTTGTCATTGCTGTGTCACATACTATACATGTACATGTCTTTGTCTTGACAAGTTGAGCTACAGTGTCATTGACACTTTCATTTAGCAGATGTTCTTCCCAGAATATTCTAATTTATTTAGAATAATGTGATCGGTTTCCTTTTTACTTCGGTGTGTATGTTTATTATAAAATTTTGTGAAGATTTTCATGTGTGTATATTGTAAACCAGTCAAAGTCTGCTAAAATTATCATAAAAAGTTTTCAGTACCTTCAAACCTTTTCTTTTAAGGAGGGGTGTGTATTGGCCCACTATTATGATATCCGAATTGACATTTCTTTGCTTAATAATTGTAAACAATTTTATATTTTGTAAAAAAAATTTGATTTAAAGTTTACAAGCTTCAGCTGGACTGATCACTTATTTGTACTGAGTTGCATTTGTGACTGTACTTATGTCTCATCACTATTTTTACAAATACTGTCATACAGGATCTATTTTAGCTCACTGATTGTTTATTTGGGTCACATTTGTAAACTTGAAATTAGACAGAATGATCTAGAAACTCAATGAAATGATTTAATTCAGCCAATCAGCAATTAGTTGAACAGACTTTCTTTTTCTGGAACTTTCTATTTGAGGACTATATAAGCCTCTGTCAACAGACTTGTGTCAATTTGCCTGATGTTACAACATTGAGAAGTGACAATTGGTTATACATTCAATATTCATTGAACTTTTGAGATTATTATTACACGACAGTCTATTATTAGAGATAACAGTGGAGATTATTATATATTCTACAGAATATTTTTTCTATTTGAAAAGTGTTTCCAAATTTTTAAGAGAATTTCTTCCCCTTGTGAAGCATGATTCAACTGAATTATTTTTGGTTCCTTCTTCTGTAAACTAAACAGTGTAAAAGATATTGTATAGTTTTCCTTTCAAATTATTTTTTAGCTGCGACGAGCAGCTCTATATGTGGCAATGTCGGTCTGTCTGTCAGTCTCTGTCACCAAGGAGTTTAAAAAACACCATAACTCCTAAAATACTTGATGGAATGACACCATACTTGGTATGCAAGTGTATCTTCATGATGTCTACACCCTCTCAATAGTGCATGTCATTTGGATAATTTCTGTCACATTTATGGGCTTGTCACCAATAAGATTTTTGTCACCAACAAGTTTTTTTGTCACCAAAAAGTTTTAAAACATCATTGGCGTTGCACGAATCGTCATAGCTTTGGCAATGTGACAGTGCTTCTAGTTTATTTATCAAATTTTTAGAATAGTTAAATTGGAGTTATTGTTGTTGATTCTCAGATTTCTTTCTGTTGCCTTAATTATTATTATTACACACCATAGAACAGTAATTTCTCAAAACGTGCCTCTCCACAGCAGTCTGTAAAATCCTGTGTTAAGAAAAGTTATGTTTATAAGTTCAGTCAAAGACTTTCTTAGCCCCTTGCATCATTCTAGAAATCCAGATGAATTTTTTGTGCTTTTGCTTGCAGATTTTTATCAACAATGAGTGGCAAAATTCCATATCTGGGCGTGTCTTTCCAACTTTAAATCCTTGTACGGGAGAGAAGATCTGTGATATACAAGAAGGAGATAAGGTAGATATACCCATTAGAACAAACAATAATACATGTATTTGTGATTATGGTTTTAAAACTTAAAATATCTATTTTAGTTCAGACCTCGTTCTTTGATAGAGACTTGCAGTACTAAAATTTGAACTGTGAAATGTCAAATATTCCAAATTACAGATAAAAATGTGATAACTGCTTTATTTAGAGAGTGATAACAACTTGTGTATTGGGAATTTGGCTGATTTGTTAGGTAAAGGTACAGTGGAACCCTATAACTGAAATAATCACTTAGCCAGTGAAAAGTGTTCAATTTACAGGAGTATTCATTGAACAAGGATTAGGATATTTCATTCATTCCAGAGATAAACCGATCATTTATTCTTTTATACCTTGTTTGATAGATCTTATTGAGCTCTGTAAAATAAGATATATTAGATTAAATGTTCTGAGGCCAAATAGGTCTATAAACAAAGTTGGTTTAGTACCTTAGAAAAGATACCTCAACATGTGTTTTTTTGGTAAACTTCCATGGTATATTCTAAGTACATTGGCAGTTGTTTCTAGACCAGTCTTAGCTGCCTAAAACAGGCCTTTAGATTAGTTTTAATTTTTTTTCCGGTCCAGGAACATGATACATCATAATTGCATTAAGTGGGATGGCTGCTGAGTGAATATGTGTGGTAAACCAATCAATATTTCCACTGTGCAGCCCTAAGGCTGCACACTGAAGATTTTAGTTGACCTAATCCCAAACAATGCAGTGTGCAAAATTTAAAAAAATGACTCTAACCAATTGACCATTCACGTTGTTTGGAGATGGCTAACCAAATGCTCGGCTATGTCAAAATTCTTGGAAAACTGTTTTTTTTTTTATCATTAACAAATATTCTTATATTGTGTGGAACTGAAATATATATAGCCTCTCAAGGAAAAAGTCTAAAAATCTATCAGACACAAGAAAGGCTGGTTAACTGGTAGGGTGCTGGAAGCCCATATTCAGGCTTTAGTCTGAACAGCAAACCTAAAGTTGAAGACTTCATATTTTGTAGATTTCCTTCTTATTATCTTGGAAGTAAAAAATTATTTCATCTCCATCAATTTGCATTGTTACAATTTATGGGTGAGTGACTATATTGTAACAAGACAAAAATGTGTGAATAAATCATAAGGCTGAGAAAAAATTTAGTACTTTACCAGTTAAGTGACTCAGAATTTACCATTCAAGATGCAACTTTTGGCTAACTGGTCATCCGTTAGTGTTCTCGTCAAATTTTGCACACTGTAAGGAATATGGACTCTTCCAATTGCTGCCATTGGACTGACACCAAAGACACCACAAGGGTTCAAAGGGTTAAAGCATTTTGTCAGATACTGTGGTAATGAAAAGGTATGTTATCTGTTTATTATTAAAAAAAACAAAATTTGTCTATCAAATTGGTTATAATGTCAGTAAATGACCTCATTGGAAAGCTCTACAAGACAGAAGTTCTCTAATTGTTTTCCAATACTCTATTTGTGGTTCTTCTCTTTTACTGGTGGAGTTGTGGATTATTTTTCAAAGATTATTTGTAACATGAATATTTTTTTCAAATGTAATGCTACCAGGAAGGAGAGAGAGCCTTAGTTTACAAGGTAATTTTCATAAATAATTGTCGTATTACCATTTGTTGGAGAGTACCTATTGACATTTTCCAATAAATTTTAATAAATTAATTTTATTCAATTTTTTTTGTACTGCTGAGCAAACAAACAAACTAATGCATATAATGTAAAGCCACTAAAGTGGCTTCCAACACTTTTTCAATAGAATCATGATGGTGGATTCTAGCACTCAACAAGTTAATCATATTATAATGGTAAAACTATGTAAATTTGATTAAGTGCTGTGAATGTTTTAGTATGTTTTGATTGCATTGGTGTAGATTGTAAGTGCCAGTATGCCTTGCAGGACTTATATTTCATCTAAATTTGGTAGAATCCAATTGGATTCTTGTGAAAATGGTTGCGAGAATCCATACTTGCTATGAGTGTCCCAGGATCCCATGAGGACATCAACTGAATTTTTAAAAAAATATAGAATATTTACCAATAAAACCTTACTTATATGGATGTCATTGGAACTCGGTTCATTGAGCCGGTTCCATTGACAGCCATATTTGTACAATTTTATTGACAAAAGTGTCAGGATATTTCAGGCCATTTTAGCCCTGTATTGCCAGGCCATTTTAGCCATGTATTGGTTAATTTGCTGCTGCTGTGTTAGGTAAAGGGTTAAATTGACTCTATTCTTTTCACATGAATCCAAACAGAGGTGCAGCAAGAATCTACATGGATTCTCACTAGTTTTGTTGGACGAATCTTTGCGTGACTCGTTTCTCTGATTCTCGATGAAATAAAAGCTGTAGAGAGTGAAGAGTTTTTCCCTGTTTAAAATTTCAGGAAGATGTTGATAAAGCAGTAGAAGCAGCCAGAAATGCTTTCAAACTTGGATCAAGATGGAGAACAATGGATGCATCAAACAGAGGAAAACTCATTCATAAATTTTGTGATCTTCTTGAAAGAGATCAAATGTACATAGCTGTAAGTATCATTGTACCACATAGGGTACTTTTAAGCTGTTCATTCGATCGTCCAATTTTTATTTAGACATGCGAGTGCAAGTCTATTTTAATAAGTTATTAAAATAGGCAGCATGTGTATATGAACAAGTAACATGGACTTTCTTTCTGTTTTTTTTTAACATTGTTGATTCTCTCTCTCTCTTCAAATCAAAATTAATTAACTCTTTACAACATACAATGGTCATATCTGACTAGTGCTATTCATGAAAAACACAATTAAAATTATATTTCTTTCCAATTCTTCACCTCCAATTTATAGCTTATAACCTCTCCCCCCTATTTGTGGTTCACATTTCAGTGAGAGTTTGCAAGCTGTACTTATATAGCTTATGAGTCTCTATTTAATTTGAGTATTTTTAAGATATTGTTCATCAAATCTAGTCAAGGCTTCTTTAATGCAGCCATGATCAGATCTGATGAAAAATTAATCTAAATGTAACACAAGAAATCATTGGTGAAAGATCCATTCCATTTACTGGGAGACAATATGATTAAATATGCACAATTTATACTTATTTCAGAGCCAAGAAAAACCTTGTGCTGGGCAGGAATACCTGCCAGCAGAATTCAGAGAGTTAAAATATATACAATTTATACATGTACTTATTTCAGAGCCATGAGAAACTCTGTGCTGTGCAGGAATACCTACTTGCAGAATTGAAAGAGTTAATGAGCTTGTCATGCCGTTCTAATGAGGGGTGATAAGCTGTGTTTCAAAAGCAAAAAATGATTATTTTTTGCATTCATGACATTAAATTTATTGTTTTTTTTTTATGCCCCTGCAACAAATAGTCGGTGGACATGTTGTTTTACCCCTGTCCATCTGTCTGTCCATCTGTTTTCCATCCATCCACTGCCCATCCATCTGCATCTAGGGTGCATTGTTTGTCCGGCTAACTCCTCTCACAGTTTTCAAGCTAGGACTTTTTTTTATTTCACAGGATGTTTGTTGATATACCTGAGGTGTGAATATTGTCAGGAATTTGATTTGCTTCAGTATTTCACAAAGTTACAGGTTGTTGAACTTGGTCAACTGTTTTGTAGACTTTCCTCTGTATGGTACATGGTTTGTGTGTTGTAGACTTTGAATTGTGATTTACATTCTCTTTTCAATGTTCAAACACAGTGTTGCAGCAAAACTTGCGCACCCTTATTCAAATACAGAAAAACTATTTAAGAGGAATTTTCTGTTGAAAAAAACGTTTTTTTGCAAACCAAACATCAAAAGATGTTGGCGATCAGGTGTTTGAAATTGGGTCTCCACAATGTCAATGAAAAAACAGCTGATTGAGAGATGAGACAAATTTTTTACATTTTAAAAAGGAACAAACATCTTCTTGGGCTTTTCATAATGAGTTTTATGATAATTTTAATGATTTTCAAACTTTATGATAATTTTAATGATTTTCAAACAGGGTAATTCCAAGACTGTAAATCTTTTGAAACTGATCGCAAATTGACCCTCGAATCATTTAAAAAACTGTCAGATATTTTGATTGATATTTTACATGATTTTCGGACCAAGCAGATCTTTTTCCCTGATGCCAGGAACAAATTTGAATTCCCGGGCATTCCAGGAGGGTTAACATGTCTGGACTTTGCAGGGGCATCATATGTGTCTTACAGACACGGCTCATGTATGAGTAACAAATCACAATTTGCTCTTCAACCTCTGGTGTCCATGTGCTGTGCGGGGGCATGCTTCAGTCTGGTTTATGCAACTGGTCGAGTGCTAAATAACTTATAAAATGTCTTTGTAACGAGACTATTTTTAAAAAAAAATATCACACTACTAGCAAAAGGAGCCTTTGTTTAACAAGATGTTGCTCATAAATAATTGTTTTGTTGCAATTTATTGAAGAGTGCCATTTGGCACTCTCCAATAAATTGTAACAAAACAATAATATACTCGACTTTATGATTCTGGAGAATCATGGCTTTTCCCCGATGAGATTCCATGATTTTTCATGACCCCACAGTGTCTGATGAATTGTTTTTGACTGTCTCACTGAAGTTCCTTCATTGATGTTATGAGAAAGGTGAGTATAGTAGTCTCAAATGACTCAGTTTGATAAAAAAAAATTGTTTAGGTAAAAACCACCATTAACGGTGGAGTGGGTTAATATCAATATTGTCGTCTGACAAGTTAATGAACGACAAAAGGAGTTATGTTTGTTTGACACATACCCACTGAGTGCTGTGTCTATTTGAAAATGGTCCATTTTATCTCAAATGTATCCAAAATATTGATGTCTGGCAGCTTGTAGGGGGTTAACAAGTGCTAACAGGAATATTTATTCATGCAACTTGTAATTTCACACCAAAAACTGTGAATGGCCATTTCTTTTCAACCTACTCACAATTGTTTACAATTGGCTGTAACATGAGTGCAAGCCCTACTTCGGAACTAACTCAAACTTTTAAGAAACTTTTCCAAGCAAGCTGGAAAAGTAATAGAGTGAAAAAGATCGAAAAAGGGTCGAGCGAGACCAGCGCTTGAAATTACAGGTACTCTCTCTGCACACCTCTTGCGTTTACCAAGCGCATGTGCAACAACCGTGACGTCAATTCCTTTTATTTCCGCCATTGTACATGGTCGGAAATGTTTGTGACTCGTGCTATTCTTAGCTGTTATCTTCGTGAACAACTTCTTTGTATGTGCTTTCTTCATCTGATTGTGTGCAAGTGGATTGTATCCTTTTCAAGCTTTCAAAATTATTATTATTTTATGCTATTTTTGATAATTTTTGCTTGCTTTTTCACACATAGTCTTGTTTTTCCCCCCCACTTGTGAACACGACCATTGTTCTGTTTTCCGGCGGTGGGAAGCTTGATTTCATTTGTCATATTAATATTATGCCTAAGACTATTCCTTGTACCTCTTGCTTGCAGGTGAAACATGTGGACGACTCTCATTCCACATGTGTCACTTGCAACAATTGTACTCAGGCCCAATCATGTGGTATTTGTGGTGTTTGGTCCTCAAAATTCTGGGCTTCTGTAAACAAGGTGGTTCTGTCTAGAGCTAGTACCCCTCGTTCTCGGGGTAAGGGTAGCCGTGCCTTATCAGACATTTCTGTGAGTGCACGTGGTGACTCTGTCACACAGGATGCTGATCTGTCTTTTTCTGTGGCGAGTTCCTCTGCAACTGTTGACGGTGCTAGTGCGGTGATACCTGACATGGAAACCGTGGTCTTTTTGTCTTCTGATGTCACTCTTGAGGCGTCTGTTTTCGTAGAGAGCTTCTCCGAAGTTAGCGCGGTGACCCTCTCTGATTTGCCTCCTATGCCGTCGACAGTTGCTGAGGAAATTGTTACTACAGATCCTATTCTGTATGATGGTGGCTCTTCCATCTCCTCTGGGGAGATATACAGTCTCGGGGGACTGAGGCTGTATCTGCTGGTGTATCTGTGAGCTCTCTGCTTCCCCTGGCTTCGCGGCGAAGCTGTGCAGGTTTGCTGTCTGCTCCATCTCATCTGGGTAGGTTTGCTCCTAGTCGGTTGAGCCGTTTGGTCACTTCGGCAGCGATTCCTCGCCCCTGGAGCGAATCATTTATTGTTCCTCCTTCCCCTGCTAGTGTGCCGACTAGCAGGATGGAGTTGGGACATTGGCATCCAGGGCCTGCTGTTCGGCAGAGGTCAGGGACAGTCCCGGTTAGCTGTCACTCTCGGAACCTTCCTCCGGTGATTCCTCACTGTGTTTCGAGTCTGGATGTCGATCGATGCTTGCCGTCGGTCTCAGAGGATGGGCAGTTGGGGCCTTCAGCCACGCCGAGGCCAATGGCAGGATCCTGTCATTCTTGGGACAATCCTCCGGTGTCTTCTCACCATGTCCCAGGTCCAGCTACCGAACGACGTACGCCATCAGTCTCTTTAGAGGATTTGCAGGCCGGACCTTCTGTTCCGCAGAGGTCAGTGATTGCCCCTGGGCGTCACAATCGGGACTATCCTCCAGTGTCTTCTCACCGTCTCCCTATCCTGTCTGCCGATCGACGTTCGACATCGGTCTCTTCTGAGGATTTGGGTTCTACCAGAAGGGTCCATTGGGAGGACACTCCGTCGGGAGATGCTGCTGTGACGGATTCTCAGGTTGACCTGCATCAGGCCCTTTTGGCGCTCACCCGGTTGCTTTATGGCAACCCTCAAGTTGGCCTCCCTGTGCCTCCTGAGGCACAACCTCCTTCGGTCGGTCGCCGAGATGTCTCGCCTGGCCCCTTGGATACTGTGCAGCATTCACAGGAGGTTTCTGCTGGTCAGCCCGAGTTGGGCTACGTCTCCTCTGCAACAGAGGATGACGATTTTCTTGAAGGTGATGGGCCCCCCTCATCAGTCTTGGGGCAGGCTTTGGATTTTGTCTTTGGCTTATTGCCGGACATTCAACCTTCTGACCAGCCATCTGTGACCGTCCGGCCGCGGTCCTCTGTGGAGCGCCATAACCCTGTTGAGCCTTCTAGCTCTGGGGCTTTGCATATTCTGCAATCGGCTCAGGTTGTTGAGTCCTTCCAGGGCTTAGAAGCCAAAATGCATTCTAAGGCCCTCAAGGGTTCTTTCTTTTCTAGAGCTGATGCCTTTCTGCCTCCATCGCTGTTTCGTGTTTACGATTCCATCTGTCCACCAGTCTTCCAAGGGATGACTACTGTGGATGAGGATTCTTCTTCCGTTGGGTTAAATAAGCCTAAATCGGCAGTTCTCCCAATGTCGGTAGTTGAATCTATGGTGGGCCTGTCCCGAGAGATGCTGGGTATGTTATCTCTCGCGGACCATGTCGTTGCTGCCCTGGCTGAATATTTTCCACCAAGGGAGTTTGATGATGCTCAGGCACCTTTTCGTGTTTTGTCACAGGCTCTCGTGAACTTAACACATGCTCACGCCTGTAACAAGGCTAATTTGGAGCTGGCGTGCCGGGATGCGGTGTTGGATTCTTCTCCATCCCTTCCTTCTGAGCAGCGTGCTGTTCTGAGATCTGCCTCTTTGGTTGGCCCTCAGTTGTTCCATGGTTCCGTGGAAGCTGTCCGTGGCGAGGTTCTTCGTTATTCGAAGGAACAGCTTTTGCTGCGACAGCTTGACCAACCTGCTGCTGCGGGTGGTGGTTGTTCCAGGCCTGCCAAGTGCCCTGCTGTGTCTGCCTCGTCGGCGACGCCTTCGGCTCCGTCTGCTCCTTCTGCTCAGAAGAAGCGCTGACGTGGCCAGGCTCGCTGGCAGCCTCAGGCAGGAAAGTCTCAGGACTTTGTCACTTACCGAGGTGGTGGTTTCTCCTCTCGGGAGCCTCGTCGAGGCCGTAAGTGAAGGTTCTCACCTCGATTCGCCTCCAGTCGGGGGAAGGCTGTCACTGTTTTACGACTGTTGGACAGAGATAACGTCAGACACTTGGGTCCTCAACGTCATACTATCCGGTCTGCGACTGTCCTTCCATCGGCACCCCAGTTTATCTCGGATGCCCGTCCCGACTCGGGTTCCTTCCGATTCTCTACGTTAGGGCCTTCTGGTGCAGGAGATTGACAATCTCCTCTCCAAAGGGACGATCGAGGTGGTCAGGAACACCCTTTCACCAGGGTTTTACGTGAGACTTTTCTTGGTGCCGAAGAAAAACGGCCAATTTCATCCTGTCATCGATCTGAGTATCCTGAACGAGTACATAATAGCTCCTCGTTTCAGTATGGAGACTTTCTGGTCGATTTGACGTTCAGTTCATCAGGGCGACTTTGCTGCCAGTATCGACCTGAAGGATGCCTACTTCCATGTACCCATTCATCTGGCGTCACGGAAATACCTTCGGTTCTCGTTTCGGGATCGAGTCTATCAATTCAGAGCTCTCCCGTTTGGTTTGAACCTGGCTCCTTGGGCCTTCACCTGACTGATGTCACATGTGCTTGCTTTCCACCGTACTCAGTCGGCTGTGACTTCGTCAGCCTACCTGGACGACATCCTCCAACGCACCACGATGCTGCTGTTCTGGAGTTAGATGTCTGTCAGTTTCTTTGCCTACTAGCATCGCTGGGTTTCAGAGTCAGTCACGAGAAGTCAAATCTCCTTCCTTCTCAGCAATTTCGTCATTTGGGGATGCATTTTGACACTCTTCACAATGTGGTGTCCGTCCCCAATGCTCGGGCGACGATTCTTTCCACCTTGATTCGGAACCTGCTTCAATCTTCCTCGGTCTCGGCCAGGACTTTCCTTCAGATGTTGGGCCTTTGCGGTTTGGTGACAGATCTCATTCCGCTCGGTCGCTTGTTTGGCCGACCTCTCCAACACTTCCTGTTGGATCATTGGCATCCGAATGTAGATCTGCTGGACCTGGAACTTCCTATTCCTCGGTCCCTGCTTTGTCACCTCCACCCTTGGGCTGATGTTCCCTGGCTGACACAGGGTGTTCCGTTGGATCTTCCTTTGGCCTATCGCATCCTTACTGCGGATGCCAGCGACCGGGGCTGGGGTGCAACGTTGAATCCTCTCGTCTGTCCACTCACGGCAAGTGGGACAGCGAGCAGGTGGGTCTTCATATCAACCAGAAGGAGCTTCTTGCTCTTCTGTTGAGTTTTCGGCTTTGGATCCCTCACCTGTCGGACCATATTGTCATACTTGTTTCAGACAATTCGACAGTAGTGGCCCACATACGGAATCAAGGAGGCACACATTTGATTCCCATGTATCGGCTGCCTCGGGATCTTCTTCTGTTGGCGCAGGATGTAAACGCTCGGGTGTCCATTCGACTCATTCCCGGGCGTGTCAACGTCCTAGCAGACTCCCTGTCCCGACGCGACAGTGTCTTTCCAACCGAATGGATGCTTCATCGGTCGGTGATTCAGGTGATTTGCGAACAGTGGGGTCGTCCTCAGGTCGACCTTTTCGCCACTTGCTGGAATTATCAGGTAGAGACCTTTGTCTCCCCTTGTCCAGATCCTCAGGCATTTGCGGTAGGTGCTCTGCCTCTGGACTGGACAGGTTGGATCGGCTATGCCTTCCCTCCTGCACCGATTCTTCCTCAAGTATTAGCGAAGATTCGTGCTTGCAGTTGAAGGATCATTCTGATTGTACCTTTGTCTCCACAGAGGGTGTGGATCAATCTACTGCGGCCTCTGTTGGCAGATCGGCCAATTCGTCTACCTCTACGTCGCGATCTTCTTTCCCAGGGTCATCCCAGGAAGTATCACAACAACCTGGCGAGCCTGTCCCTTCACACCTGTCTTTTATCAGGTCCTGTCTCCGACTCAGAGGTTTCTCGAGACGAACAGTGGAGTGCATTTCTGCATCACGGTGACATTCCACTGGCATGACTTATGCTGCAAAGTGGAAGGTTTTCTGCCGCTAGTGTACAGATCACAATGTGGATTACCGTGATCCGTCAGTGGCTCAAATTGCAGATTTTCTGGTTTACCTTTTTGACTCCAAGGGCCTCCAGCCTATTATGATTAAGGGCTATCGGTCTATGCTGTTTGATACTTTCTCTTATGTGGGAAAGCTGTGCATCGGTCGTAATCTTTTTCTCTCCAAACTCATTCGGCACTTTTCTTTGAAGAGGCCTCGAGTTTTGCGTCTTACACCCAAGTGGAACTTGGCATGGGTGTTGCACTGTTTGGAGGGGGCGCCATTCGAGCCTTTATCTGAGACCGATTTGCCTTTTCTCACTTATAAGACGGCTTTCCTTCTAACGTTTGCTTCTGCTCGACGAGTCAGTGAGCTTCATGCCCTATCTGTTGATTCTGCTTTCTTCAGAAATGAGGCTAACAGTGTCACCTTCTCTACTGATTGCTCTTTTCTGGCTAAGAATCAACTTCCAGATTCGGAACCTCCTCCCATCTGCATTCGGGCTCTCCCTGCTGTCAATGGTCGGAGACCTCTTCTTTGTCCTGTTCGTGCGATCAAGACTTACATTAATCACACTCAGTTCATTAGGAGGGGTTGGAAGAGATTCTTTCTGTCTCTCATTCCCAAGAGGCAGTCTATCTCTTCCCATTCTATTTCCAGGTGGATCTGTCTTGCAATCAAGCTAGCTTATTCACGCTTGTCTGCTTCAGATCTTGTTTTGAACCGGTTTAATACTCATGAGGTTCGTGCCATTTCTACATCCTGGGCGTTCTCCAATTCTGTTTCGCTCCGGGATGTTATGAATGCGGCTTACTGGAGGAATGCTTCTACTTTCTCCTTTTATCTTTGCTACCTACAGCAGCAATCTGAGGACCTTTATTCTTTAGGCCCTCTCGTTGCTGCTCAGGCTGTTGTGCACCCTCGTTAAAATTGTTTTTATCGGGGTTGTGTTTCGCTCAGCCTTGTTCTTTTCAGGTGCCTTCTCTCTATCTTCATTACAGGTTTCGCTATTGTTCTCTGCCCTCCTTGCTTTCTTTCTGCTGCTCTTGTTGGTATTGGTTATGTGATTCACCTCCTCCTATTGTTTATTCAGCCAATTGTAAACAATTGTGAGTAGGTTGAAAAGAAATTAAAATTTTTTAGTAAATTTTGTTTCTTAACATACCTACCACAATTGTTTACCGGATGCCCATCCTCCTTGGGGATATTTTTGATATCGATGCCTCCCCGCTAAATCACAAACTTCTCGTTGGCAGAAATACGGAATTGACATCACGGTTGTTGCACATGCGCTCGGTAAACGCAAGAGGTGTGCAGAGAGAGTACCTGTAATTTCGAGCGCTGGTCTCGCTCGACCCTTTTTCGATCTTTTTCGTGCTTTTGCACTCTATTACTTTTCCAGCTTGTTTGGAAAAGTTTCTTAAAAGCTTGAGTTAGTTCCGAAGTAGGGCTTGCCCTTATGTTACAGCCAACTGTAAAGAATTGTGGTAGGTATGTTAAGAAACAAAATTTACAAAAAAATTTTAATTTTTACTTAAAATCTACGAGATGTTTTCAGAGAAATCCAGGGAGAACATGAATTTTAAGCTTCTGATGGGTATCATTGTTTATCCATCTCAAAACAGGTTAAGGTTTGGGTTTTTTTGAATACGCTTATTACTTACAAAAATAATTCTTAGTGAATTCTACTTCCACTTATGTTGATTTCTCCTCTTAACTTTGGGTGCTGCTGGTACGCAAACACAGCCCATTTTATCAAAATTTTGATGTTTGAGAACCTGCATAGGGTTAACAAATGCTTACTGGAATATTTTGTACATGCAGTTTGTAATGTCACACTAAGATCTGAGAATGGCCAATTTTTCTTGAAAATCTACACAAAGTTTTTAGAGAAATCCTCGGATAACATGAATTTTTAACCTTTTGAGGGGTATCTCTCAGTAACCGGCTCTAAACAGGTTAATGCTGGATTTTATGAATACCCTCATTACTTGCAGAAATGATCCTCGGGGACTTCCAAGTAGGTTATGTTTTTCTCGCAGGTGCACATTGGGTGCAATGGATGCCCAAGAACAGCCCATTTCTCAAAATTTCTATACTTTGCATTCTCTGGAGGGTTAACAAATGCTTACTGGAATATTTTGTCCATGCAACTTGTAATGTCACTCCAAGACCTGCAAATGGTCAATTTTTCTTGAATACTTACTAGATTTTTTGGAGAAATCCACAGAAAAATGGGATCTTTAAGCTTTTAAGGGGTACATCTCCTTAACCAGGTGAAAATGGGTTAAGACCTTGATTTTTGAATACCCGTACTACTTACTAAAATTTTTCCCTATCAGTTTTGCATCCGGTAAAAAGAAGTTATGTTTCTCTGTGGCATTCCCATTTGTTGTTGTTGGTGACCAAAAAAAGACTATTTCTTCAAAATGTTGACATTTAGTAGCCCATAGAGGGTTAACAAATGCTTACCGGAATATTTTATCCATGCAGCCGGTAATGTGATACCAAGTCCTATCAATGGTCATTTTCTGTTGAAAACTTACAAGATGTTCGTAAAGAAACCCAGGGAAAACATGATTTTTTAAGCTTTTGATGGGTATCGCTATTAACCACCCCAAAAGGGGTTAACGCTTGGGTTTCTGAATACCCTCATTACTTATAAAAATGGTCCTCAGTGAATTCTACTTCCAACAAAGGAGATTATGTGTATCTCTCGGGTATACATTGCGTGCTGTGCGTGTCAGAAAACAGCCCATTTCAACAAAATTATGATGCTTGGCAGCCTGTAGAGGGTTAACAAATGCTCATCGGAATATTTTGTACATGCAACTTGTAATGTCACACAAAGACCTGCGAATAGTCAATTTTTCTTGAAAACCTACAAGATGTTTTTAGAGAAATCTACAGAAAATGGGAATTTTAAGCTTTTAAGGGGTTTCTCTTTTTATCCTGTCAAAATGGGTTGAGACTTCGACTTTTGAATACCCTTACTACTTATAAAAATGTTTGACATTTAGCAGCCCGTGGAGGGTTTTAACAAATGCTCACCAGAGTATTTTGTCCATGCATCTTGTATTGTCACACCAAGTCCTGCGAGTGGCCAATGTTTCTTGAAAATCTACAAGACTCGTTTAGAGAAATCCACAGAAAACATGAATTTTTTAGCTTTTGAGGGGTATTGCAGTTTAACCAGCCCAAAATGGGTTAATGCTTGGTTTTTTGAATACCCTTATTACTTACAAAAATGATCCATGGTGAATCCCACTTCCAATAATTGAAGTTATGTTTATCGTCTGGGTGCTTTAGGAGCCCGAAAACAGCCCATTTCATCAAAATTTCGATGTTTGGCAGCCTGTGGAGTGTTACCATTTGCATCGCCTAATATCTATTGTATATGAATGGTCGTGTCACAGACAGGTCTAATAATGATGAATGTTTAAAAAAATATCTACAAGGCGTGTTTCGAGAAAGTGCCAATAAACTCAAATTTTGAGTTTCTTGCCAGTTCTGACGAATTAAGGGTTAAATCGAAAAATGTGCTTCTGTACATTTTTAGATTTTGTCACCGTCTATGAGTGTGCAAAATTTCGTGAAAATCGGTTCGAAAATGGCTTCTGAATCATACGGACAAAATGTGTGGAACCCCCCTCCTCCCCCCTCCCAAGAGTCTTCCAGAGGGAAAAGCCTAATTAATATTTTTCTTCCACTGCTGAGCCAACAGTGTAAAGCCACTATAGTGGCTTTCAGCACTTTTCAGTTGAGCCCCAATAGTGGCTTCTAGCACTCAACCAGTTAAGCCATATTTTAACCCTTAAGTCCTCAGATTAATTTTACATTAATTACTATTCTATACACATACATGTACATACATAGTTGCAGATGACTTAACAGTGTTTCTACATTATTGAAGGCTGTCTCTACATGCAGCCAACAAAAATGTCAAAACACTTGTCCAGATAATTGAAGCATACCAGTCGGGTTCTTAAGGAAGAATACAATTAGGACGACTTTTTCAGAGCAGTATAAAAGAGGCTGTGTGTGGATGTATGGGAACTTGAGGTGGCTAAAAGATTTTTTCCCCCTTGCATGACTGAACATTTTTATGGTATGTTTAACAATATTTTTGGTTAACCGAAGGGAACTCAACTTATCACTTGCCGTCTGTCGTCCATTGTCGTCCGTCGTGAACTTTACATTATCGACTACTCCTCCCAAACTACTGGATCAAATTTGTGGGGTGGATCTGATTCAAGTTTGTTCAAATCGGTCCCCTGGATTCATATTTGGGCTCACTATAGAAGTCCGAATTTGAACTTACTGCATTTCAGGCAAATTTCTTTGAAAATCTTCTTCTCAAGATCCAGCAGGCAGAATCTTTTGATATTGGGTATGCAACATTGTGGGGTGGATCTGATTCAAGTTTGTTCAAATCGGCTCCCTGGGTTCATATTTGGGCTCAGTACAGGAGCCCGAATTTGAACTTACTGCATTTCAGGCAAATTTCTTAATAAATATTCTTCACCAGATCCAGCAGGCAGAATCTTTTGATATTTGGTATGCAACATTGTGGGGTGGATCTGATTCAAGTTTGTACAAATCGGCCTCCTGGGTTCATATTTGGTCTCAGTATAGGTGCCCGAATTCAAACTTAGTGCATTTCAGGCAAATTTCTTTAAAAATCTTCTTCTCAAGATCCAGCAGGCAGAATCTTTAGATATTTGGTATGCAACATTGTGGGGTGGATCTGATTCAAGTTTGTTCAAATCGGCCCCCTGGATTCACATTTGGGCTCAGTATAGAAGCCTGAATTTGAACTTAGTGCATTTCAGGCAAATTTCTTAAAAAATCTTCTTCTCCAGATCCAGCAGGCAGAATCTTTAGATATTTGGTATGCAACATTGTGGGGTGGATCTGATTCAAGTTTGTTCAAATCGGCCCCCTGGATTCACATTTGGGCTCAGTATAGAAGCCCGAATTTGAACTTAGTGCATTTCAGGCAAATTTCTTAAAAAATCTTCTTCTCCAGATCCAGCAGGCAGAATCTTTTGATATTTGGTATTCAACATTGTGGGGTGGATCTGATTCAAGTTTGTTCAAATTGGTCCCCTGGATTCATATTTGGGCTCACCTTTGAAGCTTGAATTCGAACTTAGTGCGTTTCAGGCAAATTTCTTAAAAAATCTTCTTCTCCAGATCCAGCAGGCAGAATCTTTAGATATTTGGTATGCAACATTGTGGGGTACATCTGATTCAAGTTTGTTCAAATCGGCCCACTGGGTTCATATTTGGGTTCAGTATGGGAGCCTAAATTTGAACTTAGTGCATTTCAGGCAAATTTCTTTAAAAATCTTCTTCTCAAGATCCAGCATGCAGAATTTTTTGATATTGGGTATGCAGCATGATTATGGGGGTGAGATTCAAGTTTGTTCAAGCCAAGTCCCTGGGTTCATATTTGGGCTCACTGTGGTAGCCCAAATTATAACTTAGTTCAAAATGTGGAATTTTCTTTAAAAATCTTCTTCTTCAGATCCAGCAGTTGGAATGCTTTGATATTTGGTATGCAGCATCCTTAGGGGGGTGAGATTCAAGTTTGTTCAAGCCATGTCCCAAGGTCTATATTTGGGTTCACTATGGGAGCCTGAATGATAACTTAGTTCACAATGAGGAATTTCTTTAAAAATCTTCTTCTTCAGATCTAGCAGTCAGAATGTTTTAATATTTGGTATGCAGTATCCATAGGGGGGGGGGGGGGGGGGGGGGGGGGGGTGAGATTCAAGTTTGCTCAAGCCATGTCCCTAGATCCATATTTGGGCTCACTGTGGGAGCTTGAATTGTAACTTAGTTCGAAATGAGGAATTTTCTTAAAAAATCTTCTTCTTCAGATCCAGCAGTCGGAATGTTTTGATATGTGGTGTGTAGCATCCTTAGGGGGTGAGATTCAAGTTTGTTAAAGCCAAGTCCCTGGGTCCATATTTGGGCTCCCTGTGGGTTGGTTTCTATATGCTCACGGACAACTGCAACTGAGGACTAACCCGCCCCACAACATACATGAGATGCCACAAAATCGGTCATGAACATATCTTTTATTTCACAACTGTCCACTGCTTTAGCATTGCAGATGGTGCTTTATTGCATTCAAGAGACAATATATTTCTAGCTAGTTTGGTTCTCCAAAATCAGGTCCTTGAGGCAGAAATTCATTGTGTTGTTCATAGTGCTGTAAGTTCATATGAGCTTTATACCGGTAATAGTCCTTGAAAATTGTGATCAGGATCCTTGAAAAGTGTTTACATAGTGCTTGAATTTGATTTTCAAATGTCAGTTGGAACCATGAAGTAAAACCAGCATATCCAAAAACTCCTAATCAATTACATTCATTTAGTAATCAATTTCTCTGGATAGGAAAAAACTGTTAATCAAAAATATAAAAACAAAATATACCCTGTCCGTCCACAATTTCTTTAGCACACCCTACAGGCTGCATCTCTCACCCGATCAGTTTGAAATTTCATATGTGTCTTTGGGGTAATATCTAAATGGGAGCTAGCAAATTTTTCCGAATTTCATTGAAAAACAGGGGCACCATAGCCATCTTGATTTTGGCACATAAATTGTCTGCAAATCCATTACCATACCCTACAGACTGCATCTCTCAGTCGATATTTTTCAAATTTAATATGTAGCTTTGGTGTGATGTCTAGATGGGACCCATAAAGTTTTTCTTAATTTCAGAGAAAAACATGGCTGCCAGTGGCCATCTTGGATTTGGCATATATATTGTCAGCAGTTCCATTAGCACAACCTATGGGTCGCATCTCTCACCTGATCAGTTTCAAATATATGTAGCTTTGATGTGATGTCTAGATGGCAGCAATCAAATTTTTCCAAATTTTGTTGAAAAATATGACTGCCAGTGGCCATCTTGGATTTGGCATATAAATTTTCAACAATTCCATTAGCACACCCTACAGGCCACATCTCTCATCCGATCTTTTTCAAATTTCATATATAGCTGTGGCGTGATGTCTAGATGGGCGCTATCAAATTTTTCTGAATTTCATAGAAAAACATGGCTGCCAGTGGCCCATCTTGGATGGGAACATCAACTGTCAGAAATTCCATTCGCACACCCTACAGGCCACACAGTTCATCAGAACTTTTTCAAATTTTATATGTAGCTTTGATGTGATGTCTAGATGGGAGCTATCAAATGTTTCTGAATTTTGGTGAAAAACATGGCCGCCAGTGGCCATCTTGGATTTGGCATATAAATTGTCAACAATTCCATTAGCACACCCTGCAGACTACATCTCTCACTGGATCTTTTTCAAATTTCATATGTAGCTTTGGTGTGATGTCTAGATGGGAGTATAGAAGTTTCTAAATTTTGTTGGAAAATATGACCATCTTGGGTTTGGCAGAAAAATTGTCAACAATTCCATTAGCACACCCTACAAGCTGCACCTCTTGTCTGATCTTTTTCAAAGTTTATGTATAGCTTTGGTGTTATGTCTAAGTGGGTACAATCAAATTTTTCTGAATTTTATTAAAAAGATGGCCACCAGTAGAAGTGCTGCGCGGTATTGAAATTTCCGGTTCAGTATCGGTATTTTTCAGGTAAATACCTCAGTTTCGGTATGGTATTCATTATATGCACAGAACACTGAAAGAAGTCGCAAACTGACCCAATTTCCCAACATTCAACCAAAAAGGAACTTAACAGGTTCAGCACCGATATCTCATGAACTTCACAAGTTAATTCAACTGCGATAACTGATTAGTCTAGCAAATTATTTAATGAATCACTCAATTCAAGGTGATTCATCACACTGAATCAAGTGATTCATTAAATCACTTGCCCAGCTAATCAGGTGGCCTCTATGTCCTTTGTACCATGCCCCTCCCCCAATGAATAAGGTAGAAGAAACATATATGTTCTTCAACTTCAAGGCTTTTCAGTAAGTTTTCACTTGTAGTAACACTCTTGGTCAGTCCCTACTCCCTACCCCTTATCTTTCAAAGTGACAAGAAGATTAATGTCCACTGTTCAGTGAATCCAGTGTCCAATATCCACACAAATATGCAAGTAAATTGAAGTAATGCAACTGTTATTAATCTCTCTCTGATAATCCCAGTTGTGAAAACATTGCAATCATTACTAGTCATGCAATACGTCAGTGACATGGTGTCATCCGCCTTTCATTGTTTGGGTTCATCCTTTGTGAACATTTAAAATAACATGTTTTATGACATTCATCCAGTTGTAATTATAGGATATTTTAAGTGGAATCACTCTAATGGTGTTCACATATGATTCCTAGCTTCATACACATTTCTGAAAATTCCAGAGAATCCATGATTTTCCATGTTAAATTAGGGTAAATTTTCATTTTCCCTGAGAAAAAAGTACAAATTGATGATTTACTGAAAGCAGCAAATCATTTTCAAAGCATTTGCTGCACCTTGATGGATCAAATGAACTTCGATAATGCTAAATCTGATTTCACCTGTTGGATTCCGTACATTGTTTTTTTAATGTGTTCTTTCAATTAAGGTCAGTCACGTCTTTCCAGTATGCACTGGTGTGTAGTATAAATTATTTATTTGAAAGAATATAAAGCAGATGATCAGGTATTAAAGTTTGGGGGCTTGTATTTTAATAAAATGGTCAGTTGTTAAAAATATCTGCAACTTAAAATAGCAATGCTGAATTGAAAGAAATGCTTTAAAAAATCGCCGAGAAACGATAACCACAGGCTGTATTACCATTTGTATGTCAAGTTGTCAACGTATTGAATTGTCAATACCAGTGGATTACTTCCATCCACTTGTCAACCAGTCTACCACCCACCCGACCCCTAATGTCCTCTGTGAATAAATCGCACAGTAATTTCCAGAAAATATATTGAATCAGCCTGAATGTTAGGAACACTGGAACCTGGCCAAATTTCTTCAGAAATGGAAGTACCAAGTTAACAACTTGCCATTTTTAGCTTAACTTGACATAGTAGGTTTAACTTAATAGGTTAACTTCATATAATGTCTAGATGAGAACGTCCCCTTTTGAACATGATTGGGCTACTGTGATGGCTAAAGGTGCCCGAAGCCCGAAAACCTTTAGCACAGTCTACAGGTCATATTTATGAGGGGATTTCATTGTAACTTGGTAGGATGACTCCAAATAATGTCTAGATGAGAACATCCCATTTTGATCGCGATCATTCAGCCTTGATGGGTGCCCGAGCCCAAAAACCTTTAGTATAGGTAAAAGGTCATATTTATGGAAGGATTTCATTGTAACCTATTAGGTTGACTCCATATAATGCCTAGATGATGACATCTCCTTTTGGTCGTGATTGGTCAGCTGTGATGGCTACAAGTGCCCGAAGCCCAAAAACCTTGAGCACAGTCTACAGGTCATATTTATGAAGGGATTTCATTGTAACTTCGTAGGATCACTCCAGATGATGCCCAGATGAGATTGTCCCCTTTGGTTGCGATCATTCAACCATGATGGCTGCCCGAGCCCGAAGCCCAAAAACCTTAATCACAGTCTACAGGTCATATTTATGAAGGGATTTCATTGTAACTTGATAGGTTGACTTCATATAATGTCTAGATGAGAACGTCCCCTTTTGGACATGATTGGGCAACTTTCACTGCTAAAGGTGCCCGAAGCCCAAAAACCTTTTGCACTGTCTACAGGTCATATTTATGAAGGGATTTCATTGTAACTTGGTAGGATGACTCCAAATAATGTCTAGATGAGAACGTCCCATTTTGGCCGTGATCATTCAGCCTTGATGGGTGCCCGAGCCCAAAAACCTTTAGCATAGGCAAAAGGTTATATTTATAGAAGGATTTCATTGTAACCTGTTAGGTTGACTCCATATAATGCCTAGATGATGACATCCCCTTTTGGTCGTCGTGATTGGTCAACTGTGATGGCTACAGGTGGCGAAGCCCGAAAACCTTCAGTACAGTCTCCAGGTCATATTTATGAAGGGATTTCATTGTAACTTCTCAGGATCACTCCAGATGATGCCCAGATGAGATTGTCCCCTTTGATTGCGATCATTCAACCATGATAGCTGCCCGAGCCCGAACCCCGAAAACCTTTAGCACAGTCTACAGGTCATATTTATGAAGGGATTTCATTGTAACTTGGTAGGTTGACTTCATATAATGTCTAGATGAGAACGTCCCCTTTTGGACACGATTGGGCAACTGTGACGGCTTCAGGGGCCCAAAGCCTGGAAACCTTTAGAACAGTCTACAGGTCATAATTATGAAGGGATTTCATTGTAGCTTGGTAGGATGACTCCAAATAGTGTCCAGATGAGAATGTCCCCTTTTGGTTGCGATCATTCAACCATGATGGCTGCCAGAGCCCAAAGCCCAAAAAACCTTTAGCACAGTCTACCGGTCATATTTATTAAGGGATTTCATTGTAACTTGGTAGATTGACTTCATATAATGTCTAGATGAGAACGTCCCCTTTGGACGCAGTTGGGAAACTGACGGCTACAGGGGCCCGAAGCCCGAAAACCTTTAGCACAGTCTACAGGCCATATTTATGAGGGGATTTTAATGTAACTTGATAGGATGACTCGTTTTGGAATAATTTCACTGTAACTTGGTAACTTTTGTTGATATACGTTAACTGTGAGGGCCACATACATTAACTGTGAGGTCATATTAACCCACCCCTCAGCTCTTTAGTACAGTGTACACCTCATATTATTTTTATCATAAACATAGCACACAGGGAACAGAAATGAACATATTCCCAATTATCACAATTCTTGTCTTATTTCATAATCCTTTCATAAACATTGAACATTATCCTTTTCATCAAACACAACACACAAGTTAAGCAACAGTGTCATTGACACTTTCATTTGTTTTTCTGCTGTCACTTTTTTGCTCAACTGTGACGAAGTCAAATTTGAGCTATTGTCATGGCCCGTCGTCCGTCGTCCGTCTGTCCGTCTGTCCGTCCGTCTGTCCGTCTGTCCGTACGTCAACAATTGGCTATGGCTCGGGCTAGAGGTCGTATTTATGAACCGATCTTTACGAAACTTCTTGTGTACCTTTGTTATGACCCTGGGACGGGAACGAGTGTTTTTAGGAGTGGTCCGAAATTCAAGATGGCTGCCAGCGGCCATTTTGTACCGATGATGCAAAAATCAGTTTTTTGTTCAGAACTTCTGTATGAAAGTTCTGATTTGAATAAAGTTTTGTATAAATGTTTAGTACCATGGGATACATCACATATAATACGGGGTTTTTTCTCGTGCGTAAATTATGCAAATTAGACTGACTTTGATTTATTTTGTGTTACTTTCAGAGCTGTAAGTGCCAAGCTGCTATGGCTCGGGCTAGAGGCAGTATTTATGAACCGATCTTTACGAAACTTCTTGGGTACCTTTGTTATGACTGTGGGACGAGAACGAGTGTTTTGGGGTGCGGTCCGAAATTCAAGATGGCTGCCAGCCGACATTTTGTACCGACGATGGAGAAATCTGTTTTTTGTACAGAACTTCCATTTGAAAGCTCTGATTTGAATTTTTTGTATGAATGTTTAGTACCATGGGATACATCACATATAATACGGGGTTTTTTCTCGTGCGTGAATTGTGCAAATTAGACTAATTTTGATATTTTTTGGTGTTACTTTCAGCACTGTAAGTGCCAATGCCAATACGGCTCGGGCTAGAGGCTGTATTTATGAACCGATCTTTACGAAACTTCTTGGGTACCTTTGGTATCACCGTGGGACGAGAACGAGTGTTTTTGGATCCGGTCCGAAATTCAAGATGGCCGATGGCAGCCATTTTGTACAAAATTAGGTGCAATCAGATTTTTGCACAGAACATCCATATGAAAGCGCTGATTTGAATAATTTTTTGTGTGAATGTTTAGTACCATGGGATACATCACATATAAGACAGGTTTTTTTCTCGTGCAGAAATTATGCAAATTAGATGAACTTTGATTTTTTCAGTGCGACTTACACACAGTAAGTACACATGTCAATACGGCTCAGACTAGAGTCTGTATTTACTGATCTTCACGAAATGTCTTGGGTACCTTTGTTATCACCTTGGGACGAGAAAGAGTGTTTCTGGGTGCGGTCTAAAATTCAAGATGGCTGCCAGTGGCCATTTTGTACCGAAATTGGGTCTAATCAGTTTTTTGTACACAACTTCTATACAGCTCAGACAAGAGGCCATATTTATAAACCAATCTTTACGAAACTTCTTGGGTACCTTTGTTGTCACCGTGGAATGAGAGCGAGTGTTTTGGTGTGTGGTCCGATATTCAAGATGGCCACCAGCAGCCATTTTGTACCAAAATTAGTGCAATCAGTCTTTTGTACAGAACTTCTGTATGAAAGTTCTGATTTGAATAAATTTTTGTATGAATGTTTAGTAACATGGAATACATCACATATTGTAAGGGGTTTTTTTTTTGTGCATAAATTATGCAAATTAGATGAACTTTGATTTATTCAGTGCTACTTACACAATGTAAGCACGCATGTCAATACAGCTTAGGGTAGAGGCTGTATTTATGAACCAATCTTCACAAAACTTCTTCGGTACCTTTGTTATCACCTTGGGACGAGAATGAGTGTTTCTGGGTACGGTCCAAAATTCAAGATGGCTGCCAGTGGCCATTTTGTACCGAAATTAGGTCCAATCAGTTTTTTGTCACAAGTTCTATACAGCTCGTATTTATGAACTGATCTTCACAAAACTTCTTGGGTACCTTTGTTTCACCTTGGGACAGGAACGAGTGTGTTTTGGGGTGCCTTTGTTATCACTGTGCTATGAGAACAAATATTTTGGGGTTCAGTCAGACCCACTCTGGGACTCAAAGATTTTTTTTCTAGTTTAGCATCTGACTGTCACCCACCTTTACAATACTTTACCTATACATTTGTTACAGGCAACGGTCAGTATTTATGTACAGACCGTTACAATACCTCTTTATATGTACCTTTGTTATCAGGTCATTACCTAGATGTTTGTCATTGCTGTGTCACATACTATACATGTACATGTCTTTGTCTTGACAAGTTGAGCTACAGTGTCATTGACACTTTCATTTATTTCTTTCTCCGGCGTATTTACAGCATCTGCTGCTACCAGTTGCTTACAAAGTTCACATTTGCATGTTTTCTTATCAATTCAATCAAAATATGCAGCCCACAGGCTTTTAGATTTATGATCCACCTTGATGAGTTGACTTTTTGTCAATGTTGCAGAAAAATATAAATACCAAATAAGCGATATTTTGATTTGGTTCAGGCTGCATCCCTAACCCAATCTTTTTCTGATTTCGTATGTAGCTTTGGTGTGATGTCTTTTCTGTAGAAACTTGAGCGAATGACTTGGCATTACTGGAACTTGCTATTTAGTTCAATCCCTTCTTAGTCAAGTTGAGCTGCAGTGTCATTGACACGTTCATTTAGTATTCCACGACTACTTTGCAACAGATCATTTTACTGATATTGCAGTTGAGATAAACAACATAGAAAACGCGAAAAAAAAATCCTCCAGAATATGCCATTATAAACATCTGAGTAGATGGAATATCAAGCCCATGAGTGGGAAGAAGGGAAAGAAACCTTTTTTATTCAGGCAGTAGGATTTATATAATACTAGCAGGATTACCTGGCGTTGCTCGGGCTGAGGAGAGTATTATAACTGTTGGTGCCCCACCCCGATACTTTTTTAAACCTCACCATTAGATTCCTGGTAAAAAATTACCCCTAGTAGACCCCTTTGAAGACCTATATCGATGAGAAAAATTTTGGTCATAACTTTTGGTGCCCCTCTACGCCCCCACCCCGATACTTTTTTAAACCTCACCATTAGATTCCTGATAAAAACATACCCCTAGTAGACCCCTTTGAAGACATATATCGGTAAAAAAAATTTTGGTCATAACTTTTGGTGCCCCCTACACCCCAACCCCATTCCCACCCCCACACACTTTTTTAAACCTGACGATGGCCTCCGCCATAAAAAGTACTCCTAGTAGACCCATTTTGGACACTCGGGGTGGCCCCATATTCATTTCTATTGCGGACAGACAGACAGACATACATACAGACATTCTAAAATATAGTATAGAAAGATATATACTTGCTGAATTTTCAGGTTTAATCTTTTCTGGTGTGTATTAGGCAATTTGAGAGCAATTTGTACACGATTTTTCAAACTTCAGAAATTCTCAACTGCTTCAAACCCCAGTCCCTTTTTCCCTCACAAACCCTTTTTTTACATGTTGAAAGAACTAACTGTCATTGGAACTTAAAAGTTTGTACCTGAATATACAACTGCATGCTTTATCCAAAGCAATAAAAATGATGAATCTCTGCCAGTATATTTAACCCCAAACTAACATACGAAAACCTGCATTTTTTTAAACTTTTTCAAAAATGGTCTGATTGCTTTGAAATTTGAAATGTAGTTATATCTCATGAATTGCAGAACTTAAAATTTTTTATTTTCAATATTGCCCTCCAGAATTTTTGGGTTACATTGCCATAAAAAGAGAATTTTATGCATGAAATAACATCTAAACCATGCAACTGTCAGGTGTGAAATTTCAGGACTGTTAGAAACTAGTAGAGAGAGTTGCATTTCTTAAAAAACTCTGTTCTTCCTCTTAACCCTCTCCCTCTTCTGGACCATACTCATTTTATGCTTTTTTAATAGTATCAGGGTTATATTTTGGCTTTTGATTCTGATATTTCACATGGTTTTTCTACTCCTTGCAATAAACTAAACACACTACAAAAAATCATGTCTTCTGTTAATTGAATATTTATGATTTTATCACCCAAAAGGGGTGGAATGTGAAAATTATTCGATTTTGATGAATTTTGGTTTGTGGATAGATCTTGTCATCCTCTTTCAGTAAGGTATGGGAATTTTAAGGTTATCTCTTACCATCTCTGCGTTATGGAGATTTAAAAGTTTTAGGTAATACCTTTTCAGAAAAATGTCCCAATTTTTCACCCTATATTTAACCGTTTCTTAGTTTTTGTCAAACAAAATTAGGAAATTACCTCATTTTATGCTTTCACCCTACCGAAAAGGACACATTCTTTCTCTGATTGGTGGGATGGATTGACTAGAAATTTCACAGACAGATAGACCATCAAATTCCATGAGGTATGTATTTTTGCTTGTTATAATATCTCTTACCGTTTTGGAGTTACAGGCCTTCTAAATTTTGGTGTAATCAGTCTTCTGGTAAATTCTGAAAAATAGCTAGTATTTTCCTGTCGCCAAAATTACATTTTGTATAGACTGTTTGCCACAAAGTACTTTCACATAGACAGATGTTCACATGCTAACGTAACACATTTTTATGCCCCCGCCAATTTTGATAGGGGCATTAAGTGTTACCCTTGTGTGTCCGTCCATCAACTTTAGTTTGACTGAACAAAATGAAACAAAATTTTATACATAAGTCTATAACCACATAATACAGGTTGAAATTGATAGTGGGCTTGGTCTGATATTTTTTGTCCGCGTTATGGCCCTTTTCCGTCTTAGAAAACATGATATTGGTTTACGGCTATAACTTTAGTTCGCTTGAACGAAATGAAACAAAATTTTATACATAGGTTTATTACTACATAATGTAGATTGGGATTCATAGTGGGCTTCGTCCGATATTTGTGGGCAGAGTTATGACCCTTTTCCAACTTGGAAAATGTGTTAATATTGGTTTCCGGATGATAACTTTAGTTCGACAGAACGAAATGAAAAAAACTTTTATACGTAGATTTATTACCACATAATACAGATTTAAGTTGATAGTGGGCTTGGTCCAATATCTTTTAGCAGAGTTATGACCCTTTTCTGACTTAGAAGACATGTTGATATTGGTTTCTGGACAATAACTTTAGTTTGACTGAACGAAATGAAACAAAATTTTATACATAGGTTTATAGCCACATTATACAGGTTGGGATTGATCTGATATTTTTGGACAGAATTATGGCCCTTTTCCGACTTAGAAGACATGTTGATATTGGTTTCTCGATGGTAACTTGAGTTAGGGGTGTCCAATTCCAAACAAACTTGGAATATAGCTTACTGTAGATAATATACCAGTTGAGTTTGATTTTAAGTGTGGTGCGATAAATTTTATCTCAGTTATGGCCCCTTTTTGGACTTTGTTAACCACTAAATATAGTTTATAATGAAGCAGGGGCATTAGCGTCCCATGGGCAAATTCGATGGCCTGAAGTATTGGTGCTATGGTTTAATTGAGATAAGAGATATTTTTTAATTCAATACCAACAAAGATAAATGACTAGAAACTTATACTTGGTAAAAGGGGAGGGAGGGGGTAAGGTGGGCATAGCCACCCTTGGGCATTACACTTGTTTAAATTTAGTAGTATCTATCATCATTTGTGAGTTGGTGAGGGGTGGGGGGACTTTGAAGTTTTGAAGTAATCTCCCTTTGGGAGAGTAACTTTCACTGCACCGAACTTCAAACAGGGTGATCTCATGTTTGTTTCCAAAAACATTGTGCACGTTGGGGCTTGTGTGCAAAAAAGGTTTGTCTGTGCATCCTGGATCCAACAGAAATCTGGGGACTTCTATGTTCGCGAGAAAGCAGGTGAACATAATCAGCTCTAGTTTATATTTTTTCAGTTATATGTTTTGTTAACATCCATTTTGCTCCATTCTGCAGAAAATATATTATGTGGATGGTATTTGTTTTTCAGAAAGGGTGCATAAATATAACTGAACACAAATGTATTTCTTTTTATTCCCTCACTACTACAACTTAGTTTGATACATTATGTGTTAATTTTATTCACTGAAAGTTATGTACAAAACATTCAAACATTTTACACTTGTTCGCATGTATACAGTTAACTTGTTTTTAGTTCACCTGACTGAAAGTCAGGGGGAGCTCAAGTGATCACTTTCTGTCTGTCGTCCGTCTGTCCATCCATCGTGAGCTTTACATTATCAACTTCTCCCCCAAAACCCCTGGGCCAAATTGAACCAAATTTGATATGCATGGTCCTTATTATATGTCAATTCAAGTTTGTTCAAATAAAGTTGCCATGTTCCATAGAGAGGGAGTGGGGGAAAATGCTCCAAAATTCGAGAAAAATCTTCTTCTCATGAACCAGTGGGTACAATGACTTGATATTTGGTATGAAGCTTCCTTCTGAGGTGTAGAATCAAGTTTGTTCAAACGAAGTTCGAGATGCAATATTTGCCTTTGTAATGGGAGGGACAAGATTTTGGGCCCTGCCCAAAATGTCTATTTTCTGAACTGATGGTCTGATTTGAACGAAATTCAGTATGTGGTATTATTGGGTCAGAAGGACTTGATTCATGTTAAAAAAAATTTCCCAAGTTCCATGTGGGAACCCTAGGAACTAAAAATAGAAAACGCTCCATATTTCCCAGACCACATGGAACAGAGAACTGTTATTTGGTATGAAGCATCCTAGGACCAGTAGAATCGAATGATAAAAAAAAATTGCCATCGGTTTTGTTAGCGAGTTCTGTAGGGGGTGGGGGGAAGAGGTGGGGGCATCAAAAAATACTGAGTCAGCCTATTTGCTAATATTAGAAAAAATTTCTTTTCCTGAACCACTATCAGAATCTTCTGATATTTGGCATACAGCATCCATAAGGAGGTCAGATACAAATGTGTTCAGTTTAAGCCTGGGGGTGGGGGGGGGGGGGGGGTGGGTGGGCTGGTGGGGGGTTGTGGCAGGTGTCAGATTCAAATTTGTTCAAATCGAGTCTCTGGATTAATATTTGGGCTCTCTGTGGGAGCCCAAATTTTACCTTATTGCACTATGATGAAATTTCTTTAGATAATCTTTTTTTTCAGCTCCACCAGTCGGAATGCTTTTATATTTGGTATGCAACATCTTTAGGGGGCTCAGATTCAAATTTGTTCAAATCGGGTCCCAGGGTTAATATTTAGGCTCTCTAATGGCGCACAAAGTTTAACTTAGTGCAGTATGAGGTTACTTCTTTGAAAATTTTCTTTTTCATATCCACCTGTCAGAATCCTTTCATATTTGGTATACAAAATCTCAGGGGGGTGGGGGGGGGGGGGGGGTGGATTAAGGCAGATTCAATTTGTTCAAATCGAGTCTCTGGGAGCCAGAATTTACTTAGTGCAATATTAGGGACTTTCTTCAAAACACTTTTTCTCCAGAACCACCAATCAGAATCTTTTCATATTTGGTATACAACATCTCTGGGAAGATCAGATTCAGTCCCTGCCTTAAAATTTGGGCTCTCTTCAGGGGAGAGAGGGGTATAAGCAGGGGGGGGGGGGGGTGTCCAAGTTTGTTCAAATCCATTCCTAAGTGGTTTTTTTTCCATAAAATTGCATTTCAAACTGCAGTGACATAAGGCCGCACAAAGTAGATCTTCTGTTTCTCAGGCCATTATTTGTGAAATTGCATGCGGGCGAGCGGTTTTTTATTTTATTTTTTATTTCAGTAATTTCTTCTTTGCCATCAAAAGTTCATGTTCTTGGTTCAAGATTTAGGCCTCATAATTTACAGAATAGCATGGTTGGTGGTGTATTTCATCCCTTGAGTGCAAGAAGGCTTTGCAATGCTAAAGCATTGCAAAGCCTTCTTGCACTCAAGGGACAAATTCATAAATTTTTTTAACTTGGGTAAAATATCAGACATAAACAATTTATTTTTTATTTTTTTTAAGTTTAAAATGGTTATAAAAAGAGAGCATGCGGCAGCCAAAAGGACCATGTGGGAGGGCCTGAGAAACAGATTTTTAATTTTTTTAGGCCTAATAATCCTTGGGAGTTTGGCAGTGCTGGTCTACAGCTGATAGAATTGGAAGCAGTCAGAAAGTCCTATGATAATTAGCATCTGACATGGGCACTAGAGTTATGAATAATTTCATGACATCATTCCTCTGTAGGGTTCATGAACCATGACTAACTGAATGTGATCTTCTTTGAACCACTTTATCGGGTGAGCGATTAAGGCCCCTTGGGGCTTCTTGTTTTCAATAAATATTGTTTAACCCTTTACCCATCATAACGGCCAAAACCGGCCAGCGCTATTCACAAAAATCACCAATTAATTTTCATTATTTTTTCATTTTTTTGTCTCAAAAACATAGGTTATGACCCCTCTTTGGAACGAGCTTGTGAAGCTCGTTCCAATAAGGGGTCATAACCTATGCTTCTGAGACAAAAAATGAAAAAAAATTAGTTATTCAAGAATTATCTTTGCAAGTGTTGTCTGCTTTTCATGTTAGGTAAAGCGTTAAACTAAATTTATTTCATATTTCTTTCTTTACTGGTTGAGTGCTGGAAGTCCAAATTTGGGCTTTTTTTTATAAATAGGTTCTGCAACTTGAAGGCTTCAGATTCTGTGGATATGCTTCACATTATCTGTGATGTGAAGTTATTTCTTTATTCTGTATGTGTTTGCCTTGTGACAATTTATGGCAAAGTGCCTATAGACACATAAACACAAATTTGAACAAGGCAAGAATCTTTGAACAGATTTTTCTAACCCAAAATAATTTTGCACTCTAACAAAATAAATAAAAAATAAAAATAGAGCCTCCCTCCCTCCCTCCCTCCCTCATTGATCTAAACAAGGCTAGGACCTTGGAACAAATTTTCAAGCCAAAAATAATTATCACTCTTCCAGATATCAAACAAAATAAATACAAAATAAAATTAAAGCCTCCCTCCCTCATTGATCTGAAATATTAATTGCTCAAGAACCAACTTATTGGCCATATAGGATGCAAATGAAATTTTCCAAATGTCAAGTGTCCATTTCAGCAGGACAATTTGAAGGAAACAGTTAGAAATAGTTCAAAATCAGATGTGAAGAGATAATATTTTATTGTAATAGAATGCAAATAATCATTTGGTTTTATGTTGATGTTCAGAAGTTATTGGATGAAAAAAGAAATTTTGAAGAAAAAAATCTGTTTTTGCGCAAAAATCTGAAAACATTTTTCAAATTTTCCAAAAGATTTCTTCCCTTTTTTAGCTCAACTTGACAGTGTAAGTCAGTGTAAGCTATTGCCATCACACATGCAGACGTCTGTTAGTCTGTAAGTCTGTTCACATTTACTATAGCACAGGCTACACCCTATAGTTCTTGTCCAATCATCTCAAAATTTGAGGTCATGTCCAGATGAGATCATCCCCTTTTGGTTGCGATCGGTTAACCGTGATGTCTGCCCGAGCCTGAAACCCAAAAACCTTTAGCACAGTCTACAGGTCGTATTTATGAAGGGATTTCATTGTAACTTGGTAGGATAACTCCATATAATGTCTAGATTGAAATGTCCTATTTTGGTCGGGCTCAGTCAACCACAATGGTCGCAGGATCACGTTACTTAGATTCTTTTAGCACAGTCTACAGGTTGCTTTTATGAACGGATTTCATTGTAAATTGGCATGACTTGGTATAATGTCTAGATGAGAATGTCCTATTTTGGCCATGATCTAACAACCGTGATGGCTGCACTGGCTCTTGACCTAGATTTGTTTAGCACAGTCTACAGTTCACATTTATGAAGTGATTTCATTGTAACTTGGTAGGATAACTTGGTATGATGTCCAGATGAGACTATCATATTGTAGTCACAATCGGTCAGCCATTACTGCCACTTTGCCATGTGACCTAGATTCCTTCAGCACTGTCTACAGGTTGTTTTTGTGAAGGGATTTCATTGTAACTTGGTAGGATAACTCGGTATGATATCTAGATGAGACTGTCCTATTTTGGTTGTGATCAGTCAACCCTGGCCACTGGACCAGCACATGACCTAGATTCCTTTATCAAAGTATACAAGTCATATTTATGAAGGGATTTCATTGTAACTTGGTAAGATGACTCATTTTGGAATGATTTTACTGTTACTTGGTAACTTTGTTGACATACGCTAACTGTGAGGGCCACATCAACCCAGGCCTCAATTCTTTGGTACAGTCTATAGTATTGAAACGATTAATGCCATTTGGATTTTTACTAACCGACTAATCGCCGGGTAGTAGTCGACGGTTAATCGACTAGTCGGGTATGCAATGTCAGATGTTAAACTAAGCAATAAATTCTACAAAACTGTGGTTTTTAACTAAATTCATCGGCTGGAGTGGCTTCCAAATTATGATACAATTAATGGGTCTAAGACGATATTACAGAAGCCAATGTCTCCATGTCCTTACGACCAAACAGCCGGTGAAAAATAAATTTGGTCTAATAATAAATCTTTGGTGTTCCAATATTCGGTTCTGTCAAATATTTTTAAGTGAAATTGAACTTTTCCCCCCAAATTCCCTTGTATATCGTGGTCTAATAAGAAATTTCTGCACTTTGTTATTGTGGTAAAAAACTTTGAAAGCAGAAAACAGGTTACTGAAGAAGTGTACTCTGATGACGTGATTGTTCCATGCCCTGATAACTTAATCAACCCCCAATGAAAAGCTAGACAAACTATAAACAATAGCCTCGTTGAATATTAAATACATCACGTGACCAAACAGTGCGATCTGTTTTGTCAGAATGTGCATGACGTAATGCGAGTTGTAAAACTTCATTCAATAGTAAATATCATTATGTGATGTTTTGTTTTCTGACCAATCTTATTACAGCAACATTTACCTAAAATAAGAACGTGTTGAAAAAGCTGAACATTTGTAGATGTAATTCAGCTGTCACAGCCTGTCAGCGTTAATTAAAATGACACAACAGTTTGCAGGCATACTGTTCACACCTCATTTATGTGTTTTAATCAGTGTAATGGGATCACGAATCTTTGACCAGTAATTTAATCTATTGTCTTGAAAATTAGAGAAGCATGAAATTGATGAAAAGGAGAGCTTCTTGTTTCCAATGTAGAATCGTGAGTGTGATAGCACACCACAAATCAAAAGCACTGAATTAATTTTAATAAAATTAAATTAAATTTCTTAAAGGAACACAAAGTGGAAATTTCAAGGCATTTGATAATACACTCAGATGACTAATCCACTAATCGGTTAATAGATTTGTTTAGTACCAATCGCATCGGTGTTGACTAGTTGAAAAATCATTTCAACACTAACAGTCTACACCTCAAATTATTCTTGTTGAAAACATAGCATGTAAGGTATAGAACTTATCATATTTTCCATTATCACAATTCCTGTCTTATTTCATAATCCTTTCATAAACATTGAACATTATCCATTTCATCAAACACTACACATGTACACACAGTGAAGTTAAGCTGCAGTGTCATTGACACTTTCATCTTTTGTAACATTCAACATGGATTTTCTGTTTACAAACATCCTGCGTATATTGAATATCTCGTTGATGGAAATTTCTTTTAGAGTCTAGAAACTCTGGATAACGGAAAGCCAGTTCTTGAGGCTATTGGAGACATTGATGCTTCTGTTGATGTTTTGAGATATTATGCCGGCTGGTGTGATAAAATTACAGGAAAGACTATTCCCGTAGGTATGTACATTATGTACAGTTGAAATGCATGAACTCAGAGTCTGTTATCTCGAATAACACAGATAACTCTAAGTTTGTTATTGGCGCCTTGGCGCCTCCCCCCCCCCAAAAAAAAAAATAAAAATAAAAATGAAAATAATAATACATATATGTGCAATTAGTATTAAAAAAACTTGATAAGTCGAAAAGTTTAGGTGTTTGATCTTGAATTAATTTTCCTTGCACGATTATTACCAAAGGCACTAATTTTAAATATTGTTGTTCACCTGAGCTGTAAAAAAGTTTAAAAATGCAAGAAAAAAATTATAACAGTGTTTTGTTCATCATTAATAAAAAAATTCTTCTGCAGTGATCATACAGTATGGCCACTGTGGACTGATCACTTTCCATGGGTGGACAGTATTTCCACGGACACATTAATATTAGATTCCAAACACTAATTACAGGAATAATCATCAAAAATTTAATTAATGAAGCACTGGGTGCAACCTGGGGTTTCATTAATTAAAATTTTGCTGCTGATGATTTTTATAACCTGGTAAATGCATGCGTGGACATTACTGCCCATGTGTGAATTACGACCAGTCCATGGTGACTGTACTGTAAAAGTGGACATAAAATTTCTGTCACAGTCACGACCCATTTGAAATTTAGTGATCTTTTTGTGATCAGTGCATGGTAATTTCTAATGGACAAGAAAACAAGTTTGTCACTTGCATGATGTTGAGTTATATTATTTCTTCTCAACCTACTTGTTTACAATTGACTGTAACGTAAGTGCAAGCCCTACTCCGGAACTGACTCAAGCTAATAAACTTTTCTAAACGAGTTGGAAAAGTGGAAGAGTGCAAAAGCACGAAAAAAAAAATCGAAAAGGGGTCGAGCGAGACCGGCGCTTGACATTACAGGTACTCTCTCTGCACACCTCTTGCATTTACGGCGGGCATGCGCAACAACCGTGACGTCAATTCCTTTTTTCTGCCATCGTGCATGGTCAGAATTTTTGTGACTCGTGTTGCTCAGATTGTTTCCTTCGTGAACAACTTGATTATTTCGCTAGCTATTATTGTGCAAAGTGGATTGTATCCTTTACTCAAGCTCTAAATTGATTGTATTTTATTATATTTATGCTCATTTTCACTTGTATTCTCTTTACGTGTCTTGCTTTTTCCACGCGCGAAAACCCCACACGCGTTGTTCGGTTTTCCATCGGTGGGAAGCTTGATTCTTTGGATATTTTGGTGATTTTTTTTCCAATAGAAATTCTTCTGCCACCTTTTTGGACAATGCCTCAAACTATTCCTTATCCTTCTTGTATGCAGGTGAAACGTGTAGATGATGTTCACGATACTTGTGTCACTTGCAACAATCGCTCTCAGGCCCATCCCTGTGGTGTTTGTGGGGTTTGGTCCTCCAAGTTCTGGGCTTTCGTGAACAAGGTGGTTCTCACCAGAGCTAGAACCCCTCATTTTCAGGGCAAAGGTAGCCGTGACTCTTCAGATTTTTCTGAGAGTGCACGTGATGACACTGTCACGCAGGATGTTGGACAGTCTATTTCAGTAACAAGTTCCTCTGCAACTGTTGGCGGTGCTGGTGCTGGGATACCTGAAGTGGGGACTGCGGTCTCTCTTCCTTTGGCTCCGGAAGTCACCCTTGAGGCGACTGTTTTCGTTGAGAGTTTTTCCGAGGTCAGCTCGGTCACTTGCTCAGATTTGCCACCTGCATCATCGGCAGTTGCTGAGGAAATTGTTCCTGCTGCTCCTATCATGCATGATAGTGCTTCTGCCATCCCTTCCGTGGATGGTATATAGTCTTGGGGGTCCGAGGCTGTATCTGGTGGTGTGTCACTGGGCTCCCAGTCTTCCCTGGCTTCTCAGCAAAGCTGTACGGGTTTGCTGGCTGCCCCGTCTCATCTGGCTAGGTTTGCTCCTGGTCGGTTGGGATGCTCGGTCGCTTCAGCAGCGATTCCTCGTCCCTCGGGCGAATCGTTTGTTGTTCCACCTTCCCCTGCTGGTGAGCCGACTAGCAGAATGGGGCTGGGACATTGGCATCCAGGGCCTGCTGTTCGGCAGAGGCCAGTGACGGCTCCTGTTAGCTGTCACTCTTGGGGCCTTCCTCCGGTGATTTCTCGCTGTGTCCCAAGTCACGCTGTCGATCGATGCTTGTCGTTGGTCTCAGAGGATGGGTAGTTGGAGCCTTCTGTCGCGCAGAGGCCAATGGCATGTTCCTGTCATTCTTAGGACAATCCTCCGGTGTCTTCTCATCATGTCCCAGGTCCAGCTACCGATCGACGTACACCATGGGTCTCTCTTGAGGATTTGCAGGCAGGGCCTTCTGTTTTGCAGAGGTCAATGAATACCCCTGGGCGTCACTCTTGGGACTGTCCTCCGGTGTCTTCTCACCATCTCCCTACTCTGTCTGCTGATTGACGTTCGTCGTTGGTCCCTTCTGAGGATTTGGGTTCTTCTAGAAGGGTCCATTGGGAAGACACTCCGTTGGGCGTGGCTGGTATGATGGATTCTCAGGGTGAGCTGAGGCAGGCTGTTCTGGCACTCACCCGGTTGCTTTCTAGCAACCCTCAAGTTGGCTTCCCTGTGCCTCCTGAGGCACAACCTCCTTTGGTCGGTCGCAGAGATTCCTCGCCTGGCCCTTTGAATGCTCTTCAGCATCCACAGGAGGTTTCCGCTGGTCAGCCCGAGTTGGGCTACGTCTCTTCTGCCACAGAGAATGGCAATTTGTTTGAAGCCGACACCCCCCCCCCCCCCCCCACCCCCCACCCCCACCCCCACCCCCATTGTCAGTCTTGGGGCAGGCTTTAAATTTTGTCTTTGGCGTATTGCCAGACAAGACAATCAGCATCCAGACCAGCCATCAGAGACCATCTGGCCCGGTCCTCTGTGGAAATCCTGTCAATTCTGCCTGATAAGTTATGTCAATTAATGCTGTCATTAATGCAAATCAGATAAATTGAATACGGGAGGTCTTGGGGTTGGGAGGATGTAATATACCCCAGGGTACAATGGTACCTGTGATATATTCCTTCACGAAAATGCTATGGTACATTATAAAATTATATCAGCTGGTGCAAATCAAGGCCAAGCTGTTGTCACAAAATTAGGCCAGTTGTTGTAAATTAAAGAAATTGTTATATTTAAAAAAATATGTGATGTTTCGAATCAGTTTTAGTACCAACTTACCCGCTGATTTTTTATTGTCAGTGGTATATAAGTTTCAGTCAGAATTAAGTTAAATTATTTTATAACACGCCGATTTGTGTTCTAAAAAATTGCACATTTTTCGCCGGCGTGAAGTTGTACATATTTCGGTGATAATTCCAGACATTTTTGGTCGTAATGATGAAATTAGGAGTTGTCATGCCTGGAGCTTTCGGTAATTCGAAGAAAGTATTCTTCTTCATGCTGATATCTCACATTTATTATTTATTCAGTAATGTGCGATTTTACCGCACTCCTATTTAACTTTTCACTGGTTTCCATTGTAAACTTTTTTTCCTTCGAAGCAAACTGGTCACATGTTAACAACTTACCTTATTTGGATCAACGATCAGAATCAACTATTCTGGAAAAATATAGGGGTGTTTTATTAACTGTCATTGTTTTGACGCTTTTCTGCCGTCTTACATTCAATAATTCACGAATGTACTGTCGAGTTTAATGCAGTTTGTGTGCGCTTTCGATTTTAGAATGAATTCTTTTGGCGCATCGGCTAACGTTTTGCGGCCATGTATCTTATTACTGCGCACTTATCGTCAATTTTTATCTGTCAGCATTCGCCTTTTTCAAATGTCGTCCGTAATCCCTTCTGCTATTAAAAAGCTGTAATAGTCTTCATGTTAGGGCGTAAATGGTCATTCTCTTCCTAGTTTTATAGGTTTTATTGGTCCATTGTGGACAACATGTCTATATAAAATGTTTTGTGTAGGTCCTGTTCAGGATCCTGACACAAGTAGTCTGTCTGTCAGCATGCTGATGGTCACGTGGTACGAAAAATTTCCTATAAAAGGAGCCCCGGCCCCGATTTTTATCTTCTTGTCTTTTGATCAACAAAAACAATATCGTCTAAACAAACAAGCTTCTAAGCTCTAAACATCTTTTGATACCTGATAAGGTGAGAATAATGCTTAGGCATTAAACTAAGGGAAATTGCATTATGCAATAATTTAGATTCGGTGATGAGCCCTTCTATCTGTAAATATCTGTAAATATGTTTTTTCAATTCCCAGTTAGGAATTAATAGTTTATGGATTTACCTCCCTTTGATTGGAAAATTCGTAACAAGTAGTTTTAGAAGGTTATTGACTGAAATTCCTCTTAGAAGTTATATGTAGACCCTTATTGAAGTTAACCCATCAGTACCACTTGACCAGCAACAGGCCAAAAATAAAACAAACGATGAAATAATTGGAATCATTGTAAATAGTAGAACAAATCCATGCATAATAAATATAAACCTTATACTGATGTTGTTATAATATAAATGTAAACAAGCAACTTGTAAATTAACCCTCCACATGTCACCCATAGATGTATAGATGCCCAGGGCCTAGATGTATGGATATCCAAAGCCTATATGTATGGATGCCCAAAGCCTAGATGTATAGATGCCCAAAACCTAGATGTATGGATGCCCAAAGCCTAGATGTATAGATGCCCAAAGTCTAGAAGCATAGAAGCCCAAAGCCTAGTTGTTAAAGGATGTCACAGAATTAACCCTCCACAAACCGAGATTCCCTCGTTATGAGTCAAGTCTATATACCCTCCCTACCAAACCCAGCTCTTAGTTATTTGTTAGCCATCTCTTGGTATTTCTTGGTGTCCACAAATCCTTAATTGTGGTGGTGTCAGAAACCTGAAATATATCTATACCGGGGAAAGGTACATTTACACCCTTTTTAGGTCACCTCGTTCCTACTAGCCACCGGTCAAGCCCATTACAATGCCTTCGGTTCTCGTTTCGGGATCGGGTCTTTTAATTCAAAGCTCTCCCGTTCGGTTTGAACCAGGCTCCTTGGGCCTTCACCCGATTGATGTCACATGTGCTCGCTTTTCACTGAACTCAGTTGGCTGTGACTTCGTCAGCCTACCAGGTCGACATCCTCCAATGGCACCACAATGATGGAGTCCGATGTATGACGGTTGCGTGGCCTACTGGCATCGCTGGGTTTCAGAGTCAATTTCGAGAAGTCTGATCTTCCTTCTCAGCAATTTCGTCATTTGGGCATGGATTTCGACACTCTTCACAATGTGGTGTCAGTTCCCAATGCTCAGTCGATGATCCTTTCTGCCTTGACTCGGAACCTGCTCCGATCCTCCTCGGTATCAGCCAGGACTTACCTTCGGATGCTGGGCTTTTGCGGTTTGGTGACAGATCTCATTCCGCTGTGTCGCTTGTTTGTACAACCTCTCCAACACTTCCTGTTGGATCATTGGCATCCGAATGTGGATCCTCTGGACCTGGACCTTCCTATTCCTCGGTCTCTGCTTTGTCACCTCCACCCTTGGGCCGATGTTCCCTGGTTGACTCAGGGTGTCCCGTTGGATCTTCCTTCTGCCGATCGCATCCTTACTGCGGATTACAACGATTGGATCTGGGGTGCGACATTGGATCTTCTCGGTCTGCCTACTCACGGCGAGTGGGACAGTGAGCAGATAGCCCTTCATATCAACCAGAAGGAGCGCTTTGCTCTTCAGTTGAGTTTTCAGCAATGGATCTCTCACCTGTCGATCCACACAGTCCTTCTTCTTTTGGACAACTCGACAGTGGTGGCCTACATACGAAATCAAGGTGGCACACATTTGATTCCCATGTATCAGCTATCTCAGGATCTTCTGCTGTTGGTGCAGGATGTAAACGCTCGGGTGGCCATTCGGCACATTCCCGGATGTCTCAACGTTCTAGCAGACTCCCTGTCCCGACGCAACAGTGTCTTTCCCACCAAATGGAGTTTGCATCGGTCGGTGTTTCAGGCGTTTTGCGAGCTGCGGGGGCATCCTCTTGTCGACCTTTTCGTCACTCGCTGGAATCATCAGGTAGAGACCTTTGTCTCCACTTGTCCAGATCCACTAGCCTTTGCAGTAGACGCTCTGGACTGGACAGGTTGGATCGGCTATGCCTTCACTCCTGCACCGCTTCTTCCTCAGGTGTTGGCGAAGATTCGTGCTTGCGGTTGCAGGGTCATTCTGATCGCACCCCTGTCTCCACAGAGGGTGTGGATCAATCTGCTGTGGCCTCTGTTGGCAGATCGGCCCATTTGTCTACCTCTACGCCGCGATCTTCTTTCTCGGGGTCAGCCCAGGAAGTATCACAACAACCTGGCGAGCATGTCCCTTCACGCCTGTCTTTTATCAGGTCCTGTCTCCGACGTAGAGGTTTTTCGAGACGAACATTGGAGTGCATTTCTGCATCACAGCGACATTCCTCTGGCATGACTTATGCTGCTAAGTGGAAGGTTTTCTGCCGCTGGTGTACAGCTGAACATGTGGATTACCGTAATCCATCAATCGCTCAAATTGTGGATTTTCTGGTTTACCTTTTTGACTCCAAGGGCCTACAGCCTATTACTATTAAGGGCTATCGGTCTATGCTGTCAGATACTTTCTCTTATGTGGGAAAGCGGTGCATCGGTCGTAATCTCTTTCTCTCCAAACTGATTTGGCACTTTTCTCGGAAGAGGCCTCAAGTTTTGCGTCTTACACCCAAATGGAACTTGTCATGGGTGTTACATTGTTTGGAGAGAGTGCCATTCGAGACTGCTTTCCTTGTAGCGTTTGCTTCTGCCAGACGTGTCAGTGAGCTTCATGCACTTTCTGTTGATTCACCTTTCTTCAGAAATGAGCCTAACATTGTAACCTTCACTACTGATTGCTCTTTTCTGGCCAAGAATCAGCTTCCTGATTTGGTACCTCCTCCCATCTGCATTCGGACTCTCCCTGCTGTCGATGGCTGGAGGCCTCTTCTTTGTCCTGTTCGTGCGGTCAAGACTTATATTAATTGCACGCAGTTCATTCGGAGGGGTCGGAAGAGATTCTTTCTCTCTCTCATTCCTGGGAGGCAGTCTATCTCTTCCCATTCTCTTTTCAGATGGATCTGTCTTGCAATCAAGCTGGCTTATTCCAGTTTGTCTGCTTCGAATCTTGTTTCGAACCGGTTTAATGCTCATGAGGTTCGTGCCATTTCTACATCCTGGTCATTCTCCAATTCTGTTTCGCTTAGGGATGTTATGAATGCGGCTTACTGGAGGAATGCTTCTACTTTCTCCTCCTTTTATCTCCGCCACCTGCAGCAGCAATCTTGAGGACCTTTTTTCTTTAGGCCCTCTCATTGCTGTTTAGGCTGTTGTGCACCCTCGTTAAATATGTATTTTCAGGTTTGTGCATCGCTCAGCCTTGTTCTTTTCAGGTGCTTCATTCTTTCTTCTTTTCCAGGTTTCCCTCTTTGCATTTCTTTCTACTATTATTATTTATTATTTATTGGTGTTTAAGGTCACATACTTACGCACAATGGCTAATCGTGACCGTGACAGTTTTACGGGTGGAGGAAGCCGGAGTACCCGGAGAGAACCACCGAGCAACGACGAGCAGCTGTCAGCTCTCCAACATCGTAACTCTGAACTCTGCACCGCAGCACAGGCAGGGTTAGATTGGTTGAAGACATGCGCACCATCGACGTGCAGTACGTCTCAGTACACAGCGTCATCGTGCCCCCATGTAGGCAATCGGGGTGAAGTGTCTTGCCCAAGGACACAACGCGGTTGCCGCAGGTGGGATTCGAACCGAGGACCTCTCGGCTTGCAGCCTGCACCTCTACCAACTGAGCCACCGCGCCCCCATTTTCTTTCTACTGCGCTTGTTGGTATTGGTTATGTGATTCACCTCCTCCTATTGTTTATTCAGCCAATTGTGTAAACAATTGTGAGTAGGTTGATAAGAAATTAAAATTTTTTAGTAAATTTTGTTTCTTAACATACCTACCACAATTGTTTACCGGATGCCCACCCTCCTTGGGGATATCTTTGATATCTTTGCCTCCCCACTAAATAACAAACTTCTCGTTGGCTGAAATTCGGAATTGACGTCACGGTTGTTGTGCATGTGCTCAGTAAATGCAAGAGGTGTGCAGAGAGAGTACCTGTAATGTCGAGCGCCGGTCTCACTTGATCCCTTTTTGATCTTTTTTTTTCGTGCTTTTGCACTCTTCCACTTTTCCAACTCATTTGAAAAAGTTTATTAGCTTGAGTTAGTTCCGAAGTAGGGCTTGCACTTACATTACAGCCAATTGTAAACAATTGTAGTAGGTATGTTAAGAAACAAAATTTAGTAGAAAATTTTAATTTTTGATGTTTTGTTATTTAGAGCTGGGAGGTTTTGATTTTTTCAGATTCTGTTTCGGTTCAGTTTCAGGAAAAAACCTTAATTTCAGTTTGATTTTTTGTGTATTAAGAACAGATAGTAAATAACACTTCAGGCTCCTTAACTTGGAAATATGTGAAACTGTTTGTATGACACCACTTACCACAAAAGCCATGTCTGTATAGGGTTCAGCCTAACTTCCCTTTAGGTTCTAGTGGATCAGTTGCTAAGCCTATTCAGTAAGAAAGAAACCATATATCAGGGTAACAAATGAATTAAGGTTCATCTAAACTATGTTGTGTTCTCATTGTCACATTTTCTCCTTTACTGACTTGTCCAAATAAGAGAGAAAATGTGTCATTGAGAACATGAGTTATTTGCCCCTTTGCTCGCTAGACAAAGTGATGAGAGTCTATAGTTGTTGCTAGTCCAGTTCCCACCAAGTAAATAGTTTGATCAGTTTTTGCACAAACACAGTAAAATCGTTTTTTGCTGGGTCTTGTGGTTTGGTTTCTGGTTTGCCGCAAAAACCGGAACCAAACCAGAAAAACGGAAAAATCCCCAGCCCTATTGTTATCGACAATTTGAATACATATATTTCCTTTGCGTTGTGTATTTTATGTGCTGATGCCATTGAATGGTCCAGAAAGCATGTGTTATAGTGCTCCACAAACATTTATTTTCTGAGGGCTACGGTTAACACATCAATCAACCAACCCTTTAAAAGCACAGAAAGAGCAAGCACTGTCATGTGCCTAAAATCAAAAGCCTAGTACTAGGTCATGAGGTATGATTTAGAAAAATGAAATTTTTAAATCATTTATTGATAAGTACTGGTTCCTGGAAATTATTTGAACTAAAAGCTCCTTAAATGAAATCTCATCCCTGTTAAAGAACTTGTCGCATTATTTAACCCTTAAATCCTCAGATTAATTGTATGATAATAACTACCATATATACATGTACACAACTGCAGAGATGACTTAACAGTGTTTCTACATCATTGTTGGCTGCCTGTACAGGCAGCCAACAATGCTGTAAAAACATTGTCAAAATATATGCAGCCTACCTGTGGAGTTCTTAAGGAAGAATACACTTTGGACATTTTTTTCAGTGCAATATAAAAGGACCAGTTTATGGCTGTCTGGGAACTTCAGGGTTTAACAAAAGTTACAACATGTGTGTTAGGGGCAGGGCATCCGACATTTATGTTATATGTTCTGTGTATACTGAATGTTTTTTATTGTTTTTTTTTTCTTGCCCTTGATCAATATTTTGTTTGAAACTGGTCTGATGTTCCAGTCAAGTACAGTTAATTCTGAATTTATACAACATATAATACAAGACTAGAAACAAGAAACAAAACTGCCACTATATATGATGTTCCTTTGTGTTTTAGATGGAAACTTTTTTACATATACGAAGCATGAACCAATTGGAGTATGTGGACAGATAATACCAGTAAGTTAATACTGTTAGTGTTTGTGCAAATTCCTGGGTTGTGGGTACATCTCTATGGTGTGAAATGAAGCATAGTTCTCTCCATGATTGAAAAGTGAGCAACTAATTAAAGAATTTCGAGTCACTTAATGCAACTCCTCCACCCTAAAACAATGTGCTGTTCAACCTCCACCACATCCCACCCACTCTGGAACATTTAGGTAAAACATTTTGTACACAGAATCATGTGGAATCATTCAAAACTTATTTTAGAGCTAAACAAACTACTTCACCTGATGGACCCAGTCTCCCTGCCCCCCCCCTCCCCCACCCAACCCCTGTCCCAGTTAAAAATGTGACATTGACACACTTGGAGCTTGAACACTGCATAACCTGGAAAATAAATATTTAGAATTCCAGGTCCTGAAAAAATGACCTGCTCTTTAGCATTACTGGAAATTTAGACATTTAAATCCTCTGACAAAAGAGTTTTTAAAAAGACATAATTTCATTCCTCTGCGGTGTTAACTAGCTGCTGAAAGTGACCTTAAATCTGTTGTTATGCAACTTGCTCCAGTGAGCGATTAAGGCATCATGGGGCCTCTTGTTTGACAAGTCACTGAATAACATTTAGTTTTCATTCATAGTAATGATTTCTGGTACCCTGATAAGTAAAACAGTTATATTTTATCTTCTTGAGTCCAAGGTATTGTATGTTCCAAGATTTCTCATGTTTGGTGAGTCTCCAAACAGGGGGGATTCTGGAATTTCATTTCCAGTTCCATAACTCTGTTTATGTGTTGCTGTAAACACCATTTAAACACCATTTAAACATCTTGTGAGCCCACACACCAAAAATATTTTAAATCTTTTGGTAATTGTAGAAATTAACCCTGGACAATTTTTGGTCATATGCGGACTTCTTTAAAAATTTTAAGGCAAAGGGGCATAACTCCTGGAAACTGGGGAAACATCTCAAGAGCCCACATACTGAAAATTTTTGAAATCCTTTGGTAATTGTTGAAATTACCCCCCAGACAACTTTTGATCATACATTGGCTTACTTGAAAAATTCTATGTCAAAGGGGCATAACTCTGGAAAGATTTTCACTGGGCCCCGAATGACTATCATAAGATGTATGCAAGTGAAGTTTCATGGAAATCTAGCCATCGATTGTGAAGATACTGAGCCCAGATGGATGGATGGCTGGACAGAAGGGCGGAGCCTATCACTATATCCCCTGCAAACTTCATTTGGCAGGGGATACTCAATTGGGGTTTGATTGAACATCTTTCAGTCCGAACTAAATAAAATTCATCAACTTTAATAGAGAATTATTTTGTGTGCTCAGCTTACATAAAACGCACTATGGCTCTACTTTCTATGAGCGGAGGGCAGACTGAGAAAACAATTAATTTGCATGCCAGCAAATCAAGAGTTATTTTGTCAAGCAGCAGGCGAACAGAGACATAATCTGGTTGATAAAGGGGGAAGGATCTGATTGGTTGCTTGAAACCACCTCTAATCATCATATCCTGGCTTTTTAAAGCTCTCGACAAAGGAGCATATAGTAGCTACTTTGTCTGTCTGTCGATCTGCCCGTTTGTCCATCCATCCATCCATTCATCCATCCATCCATCCATCCATCCATCCATCCATCCATCCATCCATCCATCCATCCATCCATCCATCCATCCCATCCATCCATCCATCCATCCATCCATCCATCCATCCATCCATCCATCCATCCATCCATCCATCCATCAATCCATCCATCCATCCAATCCATCCATCCATCCATCCATCCATCCATCCATCCATCCATCCATCCATCTATTCATTCATTCGATCTAACTTTGTCCAGTCCATAAAATATTATTCAATGAACCGATCTTGTTCAAACTTTACACAATGATTGCTTATGACTCAAGGGTGTGTCGAGACTTGACCCAAGGTCGCAGTTCCAAGTCCAAGGTCACTGACTGTTTGTTTGTTTCTCCATTGTATGTTTGCTCCATCCCTAAATGATTCATTGGATGGATCCTCTTCATACTTCATACACTGATTGCAGATTCCAAGGAGTACATCATGCTCTTTACCCAAGGTCATACCTCCAAGGTCAAGGTCAAAGACCATAAATATCTTTGTTTGATTGTTCTTATTTGTCTGGTGCATAAAAAGTATTCAATGGATTGACCCTCCTTATACTCCACACAATGATTGCTTATGACACAAGAGTGTGTCATGTCCTTGAACCAAGGTCATAGCTTCATAATCAAGATCACAGGCTGTTTGTTTGTTTGTGCTTAGTTTAACTGGACCATAAAAATACTCAATAAACTCATGTTGTTTATACTTTACACAATGATTGCTTATGACCCTAGGGTGTGTCATAACCTTGACCCAAGATCATAGTTTCAAGCTTAAGGGAACAGACCGTTTGTGTTTTGTTCAACACTTCTAACTTTGTCAAGTCAATAAAAAAATTATTCAATGACTAATTTGTTTGTACTTCACACAATGATTTCATAGAACTCAAGGATATGTTATCTTCTTGACTCAAGGTCATAGATCAAAGGTCAATGTCACAGAACCATTTGTCCCTCTTAACTTTGTCCGGTCCATAAACTTTATTCAGTGTACTAATCTTGTCAACTCTTGGCATAAAGGTGGGTCATGAACTTAACCCAAGGTCTAACTTCAGTAGCAAGCTCCCAGATCGATGTTTTGTGATAACTTTGGTTGGTTCCAAAAAAAATTATTCAATGGATGATCTTGCTCATACTTCACACAATGATCCCCTATAACACAAGGTTATGTCAAGGCCTGTACTAAAGGTCCTAACTCCCAAGGACAAGGTCTCAGATCACTCATCCATTCTAACTTTGACTGGTTCATAGTTTTGTAGCATACTTGACACAATGTTTGCTCTTGACTTGAGGGATTGTCATGACCTTAACCCAAGGTCCAGTGCACTGGCATCCAGTGCATATGTCAGGTCCTTAGAAATGTTTTAGCAGACAGATATTATCCATACTTCATGCAGTGCTGCCTCATTTCTTTTCAACCTACTCACAATTGTTTACAATTGGCTGTAACATAAGTGCAAGCCCTACTTCGGAACTAACTCAAGCTTTTAGAATCTTTTCCAAACGAGTTGGAAAAGTACTAGAGTGCAAAAGCACGAAAAAGATCGAAAAAAGGGTCGAGCGAGACCAGCGCTCGAAATTACAGGTACTCTCTCTGCACACCCCTTGCGTTTACCGAGCGCATGCGCAACAACCGTGACGTCAATTCCTTTATTTTCCGCCATTGTTCATGGTCGGAAATTTTTGTGACTCGTGCTTTTTATGCTATGAATTCTTCGTGAACAACTTATTAATCATCTTTAGTGTGCTACTGGATTGTATCCTTTTTCAAGCTACCAAATTATTATTATCATTTAATGTTAATTTGTATTTTTATTGCTGTTCTTTTCACACTTTATCTTGCCTTTCCCCCACGTGTGAACACGACCTTCGTACTGTTTTCCGTCGGCGGGAAGCTTGATTATTGTATTGATATCATGCCTAAGACTATTCCTTGTACCTCTTGTTTGCAGGTGAAACATGTGGACGATTCCCATACCACATGTGTCACTTGCAACAATTGCACTCAGGCCCAATCATGTGGTATCTGTGGGGTTTGGTCCTCTAAATTTTGGGCTTCTGTGAACAAGGTGGTTCTTTCCAGAGCTAGAACCCCTCGTTCTCGGGTAAGGGTAGCCGTGCCGTAGCAGACATTTCTGCTGGTGCACGTGGTGACTCTGTCACACAGGATTCGGATCTGACTTCTGTGGCGAGCTCCTCTGCAACTGTTGGCGGTGTTAGTTCAGTGATACCTGACGAGGAGACCGCGGTCTCTTTGTCTTCGGATGTCACTATTGAGGCGTCTGTTTTCGTTGAGAGCTTTTCCGAGGTCAGCTCGGTAACCCTCTCCGATCTGCCTCCTACACCGTCGACCGTTGTTGAGGAGGTTGCTACTCCAGATCCTATTCTGTCTGATGGTGGCTCTTCCATCTCCTCTGGGGATGGTCTACAGTCTCGGGGGACCGAGGCTGTATCTGCTGGTGTGTCTGTGTGTTCTCAGCCTCCCCCAGCCTCGCGGCGGGGCTGTGCAGGTTTGCTGTCTGCTCCGTCTCATCTGGCTAGGTTTGCTCCTAGTCGGTTGAGCCGGCCGGTCGCTTCGGCAGCGATTCCTCGTCCCTCGAGTGAATTGTTTATTGTTCCACCTTCGCCTGCTAGTGTGCCGGCTAGCGGGATGGTGTTGGGACGTTGGCATCCAGGGCCTGCTGTTCGGCAGCGGTCAGTGACAGCCCCGGTTAGCTGTCACTCTCGGAACCTTCCTCCGGTGATTCCTCACTGTGTTCCGAGTCTGGGTGTCGATCGATGCTTGCCGTCGGTCTCAGAGGATAGGCAGTTGGGGCCGTCTGCTGCGCAGAGGCCAATGACAGGTTCCTGTCATTCTTGGGACAATCCTCCGGTGTCTTCTCACCGTGTCCTAGGTCCAGCTACCGATCGACGTGCGCCGTCGGTCCCTTTCGAGGATTTGCAGGCAGGGCCTTCTGTTTCGCAGAGGCCAGTGATGGCTCCTGGGCGTCACAATCGGGACTATCCTCCGGTGTCTTCTCACCGTGCTCCTATTCTGTCTGCCGATCGACGTTCGCCGTCGGTCTCTTCTGAGGATTTGGGTTCTTCTACCAGAAGGGTCCATTGGGAGGACACTCCGTCGGGCGATTCTGCTGCGACGGATTCTCAGGGTGACCTGCGCCAGGCCGTTTTGGCGCTCACCCGGTTGCTTTCTGGCAACCCTCAAGTTGGCCTCCCTGTGCCTCCTGAGGCACAACCTCCTTTGGTCGGTCGCCGAGATGTCTCGCCTGGCCCCTTGGATACTGCACAGTATTCACAGGAGGTTTCTGCTGGTCAGCCCGAGTTGGGCTACGTCTCCTCTGCTACGGAGGATGACGAGTATCTTGAAGGTGATGGTCCCCCCTCGTCAGTCTTGGGGCAGGCTTTGGATTTCGTCTTTGGCTTATTGCCGGACGTTCAACCTTCCGACCAGCCTTCTGTGACCGTCCGGCCGCGGTCCACTGTGGAGCGCCGTAACCCTGTTGAGCCTTCTAGCTCCGGGGCTTTGCGTCCTCTGCAATCGGCTCAGGTGGTTGAGTCCTTCCAGGGCTTAGACGCCAAAATGCGTTCTAAGGCCCTCAAGGGTTCCTTCTTTTCTAGAGCTGATGCCTTTCTGCCTCCATCGCGGTTTCGTGTTTACGATTCCGTCTCTCCACCAGTCTTCCAAGGGATGACTACTGTGGATGAGGATTCTTCTTCCCTCGGGTTGACTAAGCCTAAGTCGGCAGTTCTCCCGATGTCGGTAGTTGAGTCTATGGTGGGCCTGTCCCGAGAGATGCTGGGTATGTTATCTCTCGCGGACCATGTCGTCGCTGCTCTGGCTGAATATTTTCCACCAGGGGGTTTGATGACGCTCAGGCGCCTTTTCGCGTTTTGTCACAGGCTCTTATGAAATTGACTCACGCTCACGCCTGTAACACGGCCAATTTGGAGCTGGCACGCCGGGATGCGGTTTTGGATTCTTTACCATCCCTTCCTTCTGAGCAACGTGCTGTTCTGAGGTCTGCCTCCTTGGTGGGACCTCAGTTGTTCCATGGTTCCGTGGAAGCTGTTCGTGGCGACGTTCTTCGTCATTCGAAGGACCAGCTTTTGCTGAGACAGCTTGACCCACCTGCTGCTGCGGGTGGGGGTCGTTCCAGGCCCGCCAAGCGTGCTGCTGCGTCTGCCTCGTCGGCGACGTCGGCTACGCCTTCGGCTCCGTCTGCTCCTTCTGCTCATAAGAAGCGCCGACGTGGCCAGGCCCGCTGGCAGCCTCAGGCTGGAAAGTCTCAGGACTCTGTCACTTCCCGAGGTGGTTTCTTCTCTCGGGGGCCTCGTCGAGGCCGCAAGTGAAGGTTCTCACCTCGATTCGCCTCCAGTCGGGGGAAGGCTGTCGCTGTTTTACGACCGTTGGACAGAGATAACGTCGGACTCTTGGGTCCTCAACGTCATTCATTCCGGTCTGCGACTGTCCTTCCATCGGCACCCCAGTTTATCTCGGGTGCCCCTTCCGACTCAGGTCCCTTCAGATTCTCTGCGTCGGGACCTTCTGGTGCAATAGATCGACAATCTCCTCACCAAAGGGGCGATCGAGGTGGTCAGGAACACCCTTTCACCGGGGTTTTACTCGAGACTTTTCTTGGTGCCGAAGAAAAACGGCCAATATCGTCCTGTCATCGATCTGAGTACCCTGAACGAGTACATAATTGCTCCTCGTTTCAGTATGGAGACTTTCCGGTCGGTTCGACGTTCAGTTCATCAGGGCGATTTTGCGGCCAGTATCGACCTGAAGGATGCCTACTTCCATGTACCCATTCATCTGGCGTCACGGAAATACCTTCGGTTCTCGTTTCGGGATCGAGTTTTTCAATTCAGAGCTCTCCCGTTCGGTTTGAACCTGGCTCCTTGGGCCTTCACCCGACTGATGTCACATGTGCTTGCTTTCCATCGCACTCAGTCGGCAGTGACTTCGTCTGCCTACCTAGACGACATCCTCCAACGGCACCACGATGCTGCTGTTCTGGAGTTCGATGTCCGGCAGTTTCTTTGCCTGCTAGCGTCGCTGGGTTTCAGAGTCAATCGCGAGAAGTCGGATCTTCTTCCTTCTCAGCGATTCCGTCATTTGGGGATGGATTTCGACACTCTTCACAATGTAGTGTCGGTCCCCCAGGCTCGGGCGACGATTCTTTCCGCCTTGACTCGGGACCTGCTTCAATCTTCCTCGGTCTCGGCCAGGACTTTCCTTCGGATGCTGGGCCTTTGCGGTTCGGTGACAGATCTCATTCCGCTCGGTCGCTTGTTTGTCCGACCTCTCCAACACTTCCTGTTGGATCATTGGCGTCCGAATGTAGATCCGCTGGACCTGGAACTCACTATTCCTCGGTCTCTGCTTTGTCACCTCCGCACTTGGGCAGATATTCCCTGGCTGACACAGGGTGTTCCGTTGGATCTTCCTTTGGCCGATCACATCCTTACTGCGGATGCCAGCGATCGGGGCTGGGGTGCGACGTTGGACCCTCTCGGTCTGTCTACTCACGGAGAGTGGGACAGCGAGCAGGTGGGCCTTCATATCAACCAGAAGGAGCTCCTTGCTCTTCTGTTGAGTTTTCGGCTTTGGATCCCTCATCTGTTGGACCATGTTGTCCTACTTCTTTCGGACAATTCGACAGTAGTGGCCTACATACGGAATCAGGGAGGCACTCATTCAATTCCCATGTATCGGCTGTCTCGGGATCTTCTTCTGTTGGCGCTGGATGTGAACGCTCGGGTGTCCATTCGACACATTCCCGGGCGTCTCAGCGTCCTAGCAGACTCCCTGTCCCGACGCGACAGTGTCCTTCCAACCGAATGGATGCTACATCGGTCGGTGTTTCAGGCGATTTGCGAGCAGTGGGGTCGTCCTCAGGTCGACCTTTTCGCTACTCGCTGGAATCATCAGGTAGAGACTTTTGTCTCCCCTTGTCCAGATCCTCTGGCATTTGCAGTAGACGCTCTGTCTCTGGACTGGACAGGTTGGGTCGACTATGCCTTTCCTCCTGCACCGATTCTTCCTCAAGTTTTAGCGAAGATTCGTGCTTGCAGTTGCAGGATCATTCTGATCACACCCCTGTCTCCACAGAGGGTGTGGATCAATTTGCTGCGGCCTCTATTGGCCGATCGACCGATTCGTCTACCTCTACGTCGCGATCTTCTTTCACAGGGTCGTCCCAGGAAGTATCACAACAACCTGGCGAGCCTGTCCCTTCACGCCTGTCAGGTCCAGTCTCCGACGTAGAGGTTTTTCGAGACGATCAGTGGAGTGCATTTCTGCATCGCGGCGACCTTCCACTGGAATGACTTATGCCGCCAAGTGGAAGGTTTTCTGCCGCTGGTGTTCAGATCACAATGTGAATTACCGTGATCCGTCTATCGCTCAAATTGCGGATTTTCTGGTTTTTCTTTTTGACTCCAAGGGCCTCCAGCCTATTACGATTAAGGGCTATCGGTCTATGCTGTCTGATACTTTCTCTTATGTGGGAAAGCGGTGTATCGGTCGTAATCTTTTCCTCTCCAAACTTATTCGGCACTTTTCTTTGAAGAGGCCTCGAGTTTTGCGTCTTACACCCAAGTGGAACTTGGCATGGGTGTTGCACTGTTTGGAGGGGGCGCCTTTCGAGCCTTTATCTGAGACCGACATGCGTTTTCTCACCTATAAGACGGCTTTTCTTCTAGCGTTTGCTTCTGCTCGTCGAGTCAGTGAGCTTCATGCGCTATCTGTTGATTCTGCCTTCTTCCGAAATGAGGCTAACAGTGTCACATTCACTACTGATTGCTCTTTTCTGGCTAAGAATCAACTCCCCGATTCGGTACCTCCTCCCATCTGCATTCGGGCTCTCCCTGCTGTAGATGGACGGAGGCCTCTTCTTTGTCCTGTTCGTGCGGTCAAGACTTACATTACTCGCACTCAGTTCATTAGGAGGGATCGGAAGAGATTCTTTCTGTCTCTCATTCCTAAGCGGCAGTCTATCTCTTCCCATTCTATTTCCAGGTGGATCTGTCTTGCAATCAAGCTGGCTTATTCTCGCTTGTCTGCATCGGATCTTGTTTCGAACCGGCTTAATGCTCACGAGGTTCGTGCCATTTCTACATCCTGGGCGTTCTCCAATTCTGTTTCGCTCCGTGATGTTATGAATGCGGCTTACTGGAGGAATGCTTCTACCTTCTCCTCCTTTTATCTCCGCCACCTTCAGCAGCAATCTGAGGACCTTTATTCTTTAGGCCCTCTCGTTGCTGCTCAAATTGTTTTGTCGAGGTTGTGCTTCTCTCAGCCTTGTTCTTTTCAGGTGCCTTCTCTCTATCTTCATTACAGGTTTTCGTTTTTGTTCTCTGCCATCCTTGCTTTCGTTCTGCTACTCTTGTTGGTATTGGTTATGTGATTCACCTCCTCCTATTGTTTATTCAGCCAATTGTAAACAATTGTGAGTAGGTTGAAAAGAAATTAAAATTTTTTAGTAAATTTTGTTTCTTAACATACCTACCACAATTGTTTACCGGAGGCCCACCCTCCTTGGGGATATCTTTGATATCGATGCCTCCCCGCTAAATCACAAACTTCTCGTTGGCGGAAATACGGAATTGACGTCACGGTTGTTGCGCATGCGCTCGGTAAACGCAAGAGGTGTGCAGAGAGAGTACCTGTAATTTCGAGCGCTGGTCTCGCTCGACCCTTTTTTCGATCTTTTTCGTGCTTTTGCACTCTAGTACTTTTCCAACTCGTTTGGAAAAGATTCTGAAAGCTTGAGTTAGTTCCGAAGTAGGGCTTGCACTTATGTTACAGCCAATTGTAAACAATTGTGGTAGGTATGTTAAGAAACAAAATTTACTAAAAAATTTTAATTTCTCAAGTGCGTATCATGACCTTGTCCCAAGGTTATAACTTCAAAGTCACATACCATTCGCCTGTGATACTTGCATGGAAAAAGAAAAGAATTTACAGACTTGTACTCATTCTATTTTCACTGAACTTTTAACTCCTCTACTTGTCAAGTTGAGTTTCCTTCCAAAGCATTACAAACTATCACAGTCATGCCTTATCTTTGGGTCTCATATTCGGGTAGCATCCATCATCTCTGCTGATATTTTCTTGTTTTAAGTGCAACTCGCCTTGCATCTAATGCTGTAAATGCAATGGGATGCACATGCAAAGTTTTCATATGGTGAAGATTGATGTAGTTGAAAATTGTTCTGCACAAAGCCCACCCAGACCCCTAATCTTACCAGTGGTGGACAAGTATAGATTGTCACCAGGGGCCAAACTTATAGGTACCACCCTATCCACATACATAGTTAATATTTTTTTGGTGGATGGTTTCATATAGATATCTGGATTTCCTGGCTTTATTGACATATTTTGATGCCATCATAGTTTCATAGGTGCCACTCAGAGTTGTTGCCCTCCTCTCTCCCTTCAACTCCATTGAATCATACTTATGCACTTTATTCCCACTCTCCCCCAGTCTACCTCATTAGCTTTCAAGATTGACTTGTTTACACTGACTCTTAAGACATAAAGGCAGGAACTTGTATATGTATATTGAAGTCACATGAAGTCCTAAATTTTTCCCATAATGCATCCAAGAGTTTAGCCAATTCAGTTCTGTTCATCATTGAGTTCTGTCAAACAAAGATTTAATTGGTTAAATTGGTAAAAATCAGTTGCATCATTGGAAACACTTGCTGCCCTGAAATATTTGGTATTTTCACATCAGTGTGCAGAGGGTTAATTTGAAATCTCAAATAAAGATGTTCTAAAATATAAAAATTGGGGTAATTCTGGTTCATGTGTGATATTCAATATAATTCTGATTTGTTTATGTCTTTTTTAACAGTGGAATTATCCGCTCATGATGGTAGCCTGGAAACTTGGACCGGCACTTGCGTGTGGTAACACTGTTGTTATGAAGCCAGCTGAGCAGACTCCACTGTCGGCCCTGTATGCTGCTTCATTGATAAAAGAGGTATGTAGTGTAAATAAATTCTTATCGCATGATCTGAACATATTTCTGGCCATTAAACTCAAACTACTTTAAAAACAACAATTCACAACCTTCAATAACATTTTGAAAGCAGTGCCATATGTGGGCAGTTGTATTCCTGTGAGAAACTTGAACTGTGACCTCTTCTCATCTGTTTACATTTGGAATAAAAACACTCAGGTTATTGTTTGAGGGGTTTTGAACCATTGTTTCAATGAAATTTTTTTGTCCAATATTTCTACATATCTGTGTCATTAAGGATTATTTTTGGTGGCAGACAAACAACGCTTTGTTTTTGGAACGTAATTCTAGTCTAGAAAGCACTGTTTGTTGCTTAATCTTTTTGGGCATCTTCTATTCATTTGGGGATCAAGTGATACGTAGAATCTTCAAATTGTTCCCAGTCTATTATAGTGATATCTACAAAACTCATCCAGTAAGTAGGTCTCTACCTCGTAAATGGCTTGTTTCATACCTAATTTACAGGACTCATTTCATAAATATCTCCATAAATCGGGGACTCCGTGGAGATGCTCTAGTTATTTTACAATCCGCAAAAATTACAGTGAAAATTACAGTGAATACAGTGGAACCCTGTTAACCCTTTACCCAACACAGACGATTTCAAAATTCATTATTTTAAAAAAAAAATTTTCAAAAATTTCAACAAAACCATATCATGTGCCCCCTCTTTGGAACGAGCTCGATGAGCTCATTCCAAAGAGGGGTCACATGATATGGTTTTGTTGAAATTTTTCGAAAAATATTTTTTCAGCAGCTGTATTTGCATATTATGCGGGCAGATTCGGGTGATTCGTTGGGTAGAGGGTTAATTGAACAGCGACTTTGCCAATGAAAATTATTCAGTTAACAGGAGTATTCAAAGAACAGGTATTTCATCATTTTCCTGTATTCTAGAGATAAACTGAGCATTTATTCTTTTATATCTTGTTTGACATAGCTCATAGAGCTCTGTCAAACAACATATAATAGATTAAATGCATGCATTGGATGTCCTGAGTCCAAATAAGTGTACAAATAAGGGGAATTTGGTGTTTGTCAGGGTAATTTGTTATCAACCTACCCTACAATTGTTTACTACAGGCTTGCACTACAGTGGAAGTCCCTAACTCAGAAAATATACTCTCTATTTTGATCTTTCCCAAGGGGTTTGGGAAAGAAAAGTGGTGCAAAAGCACCAAGAAAAAATAAGCCAAAACTGGGTCGAGTTCTACCGGAGTGCTTCTTCCAACACAAGTTCCTTCAGACGTTTCACGTCGGGAGCTTTTGATCATGGAGATGCACATCGCAAAAGTATCGCAGGTTCGCTTTTCTGGGGCCAGTTTAACAGTTCAAGGCCATGCCTTTCAGCCTCAACCTGGCTCCTTGGGCCTTCACTCAGCTGATGTTGCATGTGATAGCCTTCCATTGCACACAGTCCAGGGTGACTACTTCGGCATATCTGGATAATATCCTTCAGAGCCACTCCAATGCTGCTCTTCTGGAGTCAGATATCAATACATTATTGAGCTTGCTCATGTCGCTAGGGTTCAGAGTCAACGAGGAGAAGTTGGACCTGGTCCCTTCTCAGTTGTTTTGTCATCTGGGGATGTACTTCCGTACCCAGCTGAATACGGTGGTGGTTCCCCGGGCAAGGGCCGTGATTCACTCAGCTTTCGCCTTGACTCTGTCCCAGTGCACGTCCGCGACAGCTCGGAGTATTCTCTGGCTGCTCGGTCTCTGTGGTTCATTGACGTATCTCATTCCTCTTGGTTGGATGTATATCAGACCTCTCCAACACTTTTTGCTCAGTCGTTGGAGGCCGAATGTCGATCTTTGGATCTGGTGCTTCAGTTACCAGACTCTCTTCATCGTCACCTTCTTCCTTTGACGGATGTGCAGTGGATTATGCAGGGAGTTCTGTTGGACTTGCCCACGTCAGATCATGTTCTGACGGCAAATGCCAGCGATCTCGGATGGGGTGTGATGTTGGATCCTCTAGGTCTTTCCCTTCACGGTGTATGGGACCAGGATCAAGCAGCTCTTCACATCAACCAGAAGGAGCATCTTGCTCTTCTTTTGAGTTTTCGGCAGTGGATCCCCCACCTTTTGAATCGTCAAGTCCTTTTGTTATCCAACAATTCGACAGTGGTCGCTTACATTCGGAACCAGGGCGACATGCACTCGGTTCCCATGTACGAATTTGCTCAGGATCTTCTACTGCTAGCTCAGGATGTCAACACCGGAGTGGTTGTTTGTCATATTCCCGGTCGTCTGTACGTCCTAGCGGACTCCCTGTCACAATGGGACGGGGTCATTTCCTCTGAGTGTATGCTTCACAGGGCAGTGTTCCAGTCGCTTTGCGATCTCTGGGTTCGTCCTCACATCAATCTCTTTGCGACCCGTTGGAACCATCAGGTGAACACCTTTGTGTCCCCGTGTCCAGATCCTCTGGCTTTTGCCCTGGATGCTCTGTCACTCGATTGGAACGGTCTAGCTGGCTACGTCTTCCCGCTCTGGTTCCGATTCTGCCTCAGGTTCTGGCCAAGATCAGAACCTGCAGTTGCCGAATCATTCTGATCGCTCCCCTGCCACCTCAACGGGTGTGGATCAATCAGCTCCTCTCTCTGTTGGTGGCGGTTCCGGCACATCTTCCTCTATGTCGCGACCTTCTTTGCCAAGGTCAGCTGAGGAGGTTTCATGTTGACCCGACTTCATTGTGCCTTCACGCATATCTTTTTGTCAGGTCCTGTCTCCTCCATAAAGGTTTTTCGAGACGAGCAATGGAGTACATTCCTTCTTCAAGGCTGCACTCCACTGGTTTCGCCTATGCGGCTAAGTGGAATTTCTTCTGTCGATGGTGTGCTGATCACTCTGTTGATGATGCCAATCCTTCGATAACACAGACTGCAGTGTTTCTGGTATATCTGTTTGATTCTCAGGGTCTCCAGTCTGTTACAATCAAAGGGAGACCTTTTCGTATGTGAGAAAGCGTCGTATCGGCACTAATCCATACCTCTCCAAGCTAGTTCGGCACTTTTCTTTGAAAAGGCCTAGGATTTTGATGGGGGGGGGGGGGGGGTGGGGGGCGCCGTTCGAACCTTTATCCCAGGTGGATGTGCGTTTTCTCACATACAAGATGGCTTTTCTGATGGCTTTTGCCTTAGCCAGATGTGTTAGTGAGCTTCACGCCCTCTCTGTTGATCTGGCCTTTTTCAGGAGCTCTGCCAACAGTGTTACTTTTACCACTGATTGCTCCTTTCTGGCCAAGAATCAGATCCCAGGAACAACTCCACCTCCTATCTATATCAAGGCTCTTCCTTTGGCTGAGGGTAAGCACCCTTTGCTCTATCCGGATCGTGCACTTCGCATTTATCTCAACTGGATGCAGTTCATTAGGAAAGGCAGGAAATGATTCTTTCTGTCTCTTATTCCTGGTCGACAGAAGATCTCTCCTCAATCCATTTCTCGATGGATTTGTCTTGCTATTCGCGCGGCTTATGCATATCTAGTGACTGATGATTGTATTACCAATCGTATTTCTGCCCACGAGGTGCGTGCCTTGTCTACCACCTAGGCTTATGCTAACTCCGTCAAGTTGTCGGATGTTATGCAGGCAGCCTACTGCAGAAATGCTTCTACTTTCTCCACCTTCTATCTGCGTTAGTTGCAGGAGCAGTCTGTTGTCTACCCTAGCCATTAGGCTTCAAGGTCAGTTCCAGCCCTGTGCTGTTTACTGTCCTTTCTGTCTGTGCGTCACACAGTGCCAATATGCCTCATCTCTCCTTGTCTTTTACTAATGTTTGTGATGCTATAGTTTGATAGGCCTTGAGAACTCTTCTTCTGTCCATGGTTCCAGTGCAGTCAGGTTATGTGGGGGTTGGTTATGTGATTCCCTCCTCCTATTGTCTATTCAGCCTGTAGGAAACAATTGTAGGGTAGGTTGATAAGAAATTTAAATTTTATAGTAAATTTCCTTTATTATTATACCTACCACAATTGATTACATGGAGTCCCACCTGTCTTCTTATTAGGGTAAGAATCCTTCCTCCCCGCTGATCACATAACTCCAATGTTGGCAGATTCAAAAGAATGATTGATTAGTTACTCACTGCGTTCTGGTACCAGAAGCCGTGGATCTGTACTAGGAGAAGAGCGTTCCCTACTGGCTTTTGCACCACTTTTCTTTCCCAAACCCATTGGGAAAGATCAAAATAGAGAGCATATTTTCCGAGTTAGGGACTTCCACTGTAGTGCAAGCCTGTAGTAAACAATTGTGGTAGGTATAATAAGAAAGGAAATTTACTATAAAACTTAGATTTCTTGACCTGTTGTTTATACAATTATCAGGAGTTTTCTACTCTGTAACCTCTGTGTAATCGACAAGTAAAATTTGTATTGAAGTTATGGTAAATGGTTTTGCATTTGAAAGTTATATTCAATTAACAGGGTTATTCAAATAAGATACATCCCATTAAGTGGGTTCCACTGTAATGGTCAGTGATTGGTGAAGAACATATCACATGGAATAAAACAATTACAAACATATCATCATAAACTGCTCCTCGTAAAGAGCTCCTCAGAGAGAGGATAAAACACAATGTCCACTGGTTAATGAATATCAGTGTACCCATTGGATGACCTTATCAAGGAGAGAAGTTACAAATTGATAATTGTTATAACTTTCTTAGAACAGTTTTTTTTTATCAATTTGCTGTATGTGCTATTCTCTAACCATTTCCCAAATGTTGCAAACCATGCATTTGCGTGTCCAGTATCATCAGAAAGTTGTTGCCCTTGCATGGTTGAGACGGAGATTTGTTCCATGCTCTACAAATGTCATATTTCCCTTGAGTTACATGATATGCCTTGAGCATGGAGCAAATCTTCATGTCTGACCCATACAAGGTCACCATACTACCCTTGACAGGACAGACCTTTTAAAGCGGGTAATTGCTCCTGTACCTTTCTGCCCACCTAAAATTAAAATAAGGTGGCTGGTAAACACCTGCCTAATATGCCCAACTTCCACCCACCTGGAATACGTGATCTGTAAGAGAAGCCTGAGGAATCACTAGGTCAAGTAATGAAATTGTTGAGTACATGTTGTATGTCCCTTCATGTAATGCACACTTCACATCCAGCATTATTTTTAAATAGACTATAAATGTGTTACCAACATAAGCTACAAGCTTTTTGTCAAATCCCTCATTTAGCTTGTATCGATACATCTAACTGCTTATTTTGTTATATTGTCTTCCTGTTTATTTATTTTTGAGTTGATAATACACTGATGTCTCTATTATGTAACAAATAACACTTATTGAATAAAAATATTTTTTAAACTAAATGTTATCAATTTGTTTCAAACGTCACCACTAACACTTTTAAGGATTACATCTTCTTGCCATTATCATAATTTCGTAAATGTGTTTTGAGTACAAACCACTATTTTCCAAATAAATTGTGACTCATCACGTGTACAGTCCATTAAAAACCCAGTGACAGGTAGACAGCTAATTATAACCCTAGTCAGTCTATAAATAGACTTCCAAACTTGACTGGTTGGTGACTGCTGGGGCTACATTCACTATTTCAACAAACAAGCCAGCTGATTAGTGTTTAATTAAATGATGTTGAGAGTATAAATCAAGTGGTTCGGCATTTTCAGGACATGGCGTAAATATTGTAGTGATTGGGAGCCTTAATGATGACACCTGCACCTTGGGCTTATGGGAATGTTGAAATAGGTCTTACGGGGTCGCATAATTTATTAATTTTATTTGGTTCTTTTTTTCTTTTTGGGGGGGGGGGGGGGGGGGTATACAAAAATCTTGCTATATCAGGCATAGCTAGGATTTCCTATTGATGGGGGCATAATTTGTGGGAGGGAGTGCCAGTTCGATATGTGCCACAGGCATATCCGATGGCCATAGGCCTGAGGTGGGGGTCGGTATTGCCTTCCAATTGGTGGGGGTTTGGGGCCCTTATTTGTATCACACAAACATATATATATATGTGAAATAATTTAAAAGAATATTTTGTGAGGCCATTATGTCCTAAGAGCATTTTGTGCGGCATGCATTTTCACTGGTGGCATTATGTCCGAGGGCATTTTATCCTACAATTATTTTATAACACGGGGAGGGGGAATCGGTAAAAGGCTAAATTATGGTGGTGAAGATTTTCCAGCCGACAATTATTTTAAGAAAAGATTATTATCAACTCTTAGACCTTGGGCAATTGTAAAATGATGAAAGAAATATTTGTTTGTGACCAGTTTTATGACTTGACCGCCTTGTTATTCTTTTAATTGTTTATTGTTGCAATAATAAACTCATAATTAATGTTTGTCAGTTTTTGTGCTCTTTGTTACACTCTTACCCACTATCGATTAAGCTACCACCAAAAGTAGGTGTTAAAACACATGTTAGGTGTGATAAATTGATGCTATCGCAGAAAAACAGCTTCTATGATTAGTTGGTCATCATGTATAAAAATATAAAATAAAATATGGCAGGCTCCATTAAATACAACTTCTGGCTCATGCTCCCATTAGGGAAACAGACCCCATTTTTAAAGTGCATACATATATTTCCTGAACTCATGTAATAATGATGAATATGATTTAAAATCAACTTGGCGTGTCTATGACAGGCCAATAAAAATGGCTCGTCTAAAGTGGAAATGGCTCATCTTGTTGGTGGCACTTTATAGCTTGTCTGGGGTGATTTAAGGTAGGCAATTGTGTCTCCCCTAGTATTTTGAAGCAGCCAGGCCTGCTTTGATCGAATAGAATTATCAAATCACTCCACTGTAAGCCATTTGATGTTGAACATTGCATATTACTCAATTTCAATCCAGAATAATGTGACCAAGCTGTGATCACTAAATATTCCTTTTCCGGGATTAAATAAACTTTGAGAAAATATTTAGACATGATGATTTTTTAATTTACAAGACTTCATTGGATTCCAGCGTATGATTTAATCAGCGCTCCCTTCCGAGTCGGGCTTTTCTGCACTGCTATGAGCTGGTCTTTACAATTGGTATCCCAATATATATCTTACAAAAAACATTTTACAAATGTACATGTACATATATTGTGGGTAACTATATAAACAAACAACAGTGGTTAACAAAAACTATAAAACCATTCGGTTGTTAGGACTAGCTGGACGCAATCACGGGGGGCTTTGGTGCAAAATAATGAAGCTGGGCAGATTTAATTACCAGCTCTATGGGATTATATTTAAAGTCTGCATTAATCTGTTTTGTTGGTTAACGGCCAATGTTTCGATATTAATAATTAAGTGTACCTCTTAATCCATAAACTTTTTTTTTTGTCACAGACTGCTCTGTGATAATACTCCCTGTCTTCTAAAATGAAAGCCTCCTGGCATTAAACTGAACAGTTCATACACATTTTCTGTATTAAAAGTTTAGCTTGTATTTAATTCGAGGTGGCACTGTGGAAGTTGATACGGCGGACACGTATGAATCGAGATGAATCAATTAATTCAAAAACATAGAGTATCTCTAATGAGTCAAAATTTATGAACTAAGTTTGCTAAAATCGAGCAGAGCATCGGTAAACTACGTTTTTGCAGAAAAAATGAACATTTTTAGTTATCAGTAGATATATTTGCAAATGTTGTCTGCTGGTCGGTGCGTGCAGACAAAATGCCAATGGACAAAATGCCAATCAAGAAAATATAAAATTGACAAAATGCCAATCGTATTTTTTCGTCATCATAATTGTCTTTTTCTTTACATTTTCTTAACACCAACTATTGTTGTAGTGTAACCTTTAATGAGGAGCTTATTTTTTTTTAATTGATTTTTTTCTTTTTCTTTACCCTAACTGTTGTTTTTTCACAGGATTTGTTGGTTTGTCAGTCTCTTTTGTCATTTCTTTTGTTTTTGTGCAGTATTTATGTTGTAATAAGGTCATCAATTGAGTGAAGGGAACTGCATTCTGGAAAAATATAAAAATAAAAAAAATATAAAATTTTTCTGCCTACTGACCCTATTTTTTGGCTCACCTCTTTATTTTATCATTTGTTTTATTATGGATGGCAATCTGTAAATTAATAATTTAATGATGGCACATCTAGAATTGATAAATTGACCACCATAATAAATCCTACTCAAAACCTTTTTCATCCCCCATAATTGTTTTCTCAACGATTTCCCTGAACCATCGTTTGGGGATGTGGTGGCTCAGTAGGTAGAGGTGCAGGCTGAGAGGTCCTCGGTTTGAATCCTACCTGCGGATACCATGTGGGGGCACGGTGATGCTGTGTACTAAAAGCGTACTGCATGTCAATAGTGCACCTGTCTTCAACCAATGCTAACCCTGCTTGTGTGGAGTTAGTTTGTTGGGGAGCTGACAGTTGCTTGCCGTTGCTCAGTGGTTCTCTCTGGGTACTCCGGCTTCCTCCACCCGTAAAACTGTCATGGTCATGGATAGCCATTGTGCAGAAATATATGACCTTAAACACCAATTAAATAAAATAAAATAAATAACCATCGTTTAATTATAAATGTGATAAGACAGTCATTTTAGGCAAAAACATAATAAATAGTGAAGGGTGTAAAAATGTTGTTTTAAATGTTGAAAAAGTTGTTGTGAAAAGGTTGAAAAATTGTTATGAATAATAAGTGATATTGCCATTGGAAAATAAAATTTTATTTCACTTTATGTTACTGTTATTTATATTTTATTTTGAGAATCGATGGGCATTTTGTCTGATTGGCATTTTGTCCATTGGCATTTTGTCTGATGGGCATTTTGGCCATTGGCATTTTGTCTGATGGACATTTTGTCCACTGGCATTTTATTTTGTCCTGTCAGATAAACAGTGGATAAAATAAATGACTTCAAAAACAAAATATTAATTCTCATAATCTACTCACAGTGTTGAGACGTCACATTTGCTTTTGACATCACATGTTTATTAGACAAGTTGCGGACGACTTCCCGTAATAGGTTATTTGATCATAATTCTTTGATAAAATGCATGATTATATAACTTCCATTATTGAGAATAAATGAAGAATAAACTTTTCATTCATTAAGCCCTTACCTGTAGACATTGCCATATCTAGCCAGTGATGTTCACAAAAGTGTTCATTTAAACTGTGAGCTTCTTCCATTGAGGGTTCTTAAGCTATGTTTTGGAGGCAAAAAATGAAAATTTCTAGTTTTTCAATTTTTTTTTTCTCAAAGTGTCATCCTTGTACATTTTTAGGTAAAGGTTTAATGAGACTAAAATTACTTCAAGGCTCATAGTAAATAACCAACCATCAGGTAGCCAAGTGAGCCGATTACAGTTGGTTAACCGATTAAACACCGGTCACAAGTGTGTATGACTGGTCATAAAACCCATGACCGGTCATTAACCGGTTATAAACACCACCATTAACAACAGTAAGTCATATGGTATTCTGTCAGAAACTGTTTGTTAGGTGTTAAATTAGTGGGGAACATTCCTGTCACATGCAGTTCAGGCAATGTACATTTTCAAAACATCAAAGTGATCACATCATGCCAATGTAGCAAGTTTCAATGCAGCCTGTCTCTGAAACTAATTTCAAAGAGAGCTGAGATCAAAGGCTGATGTAAATTGACGACATGACTTAATGTTGTTATACATGCTCTGCATACTGATTGACATTGTTAAATGCACCTAAATTATTGGTGTGTTAAATGTATCGGTACTTAAATTATTGGTGTGTCCAACACTCCATAATGATATCAATTTATTCAGTAGAGAAACTATACCGCCGATTTGAAACACCTGCCTCGGCTTACCGCTGTTACCCATGCAGTGTGTCAAACCTGGGCATTAAAATATCGAGAGAAAGAGATTCATTTCTATATATCAACTTTGGAATAAAAGAACTTTCATTTATTAATTTTTCATTCAAATGGAAATGTATATTTTTATACTGTACCAATGACCCAGACTTGGCTGGTGCTAACTCTAATATTCTAGGGCCAAACACAAATTTTGCACCCCCAATCCACAAAATTTGCATCAAAATCCAAAAATTAGATGTCCTTTGTGGTCCTCCATACTTTTATCCACTGCGCATGCACAGTAGTCAAAGAAGTCCGAAATTGGAAACAAATCCTCATTTTTTGTTTGGCCCTAAAATCAGTAACATCACACTGATATCTGTGCTTTAAATCTCAGTTTAAACTTGGACTCAATTTGAAAATGTTTTCTAAAATTTTTTCTTTCGAATTATTTTTCGAAATGTTTGTAATGGATTATATTATTATCATGTATCTTATATCAAGGGTTAGTGCGAGTACCTTGACTGTTTAACTTTTTTCAATATGAAAGAAGTTTGTTCAAATTGTAATTCGAGGAAGTCTTCCTCTGATTCTCATGTTCAGTGTATTAATTGTAGTCAGTGTACTCGCACTAATTTTTGCTTTGTGTGTGTAAATTGGAATGAGAAATGTTGGAGACGTGTGTCAGGGTATATTATTAGTGATGAGAGGTCCATGCCGGCCCCCTCACCACAGGGTCACTCTAGTTTTTCAGTCTCTTTTTCAGAGGAACAAGAACAGGGTGATGTTTCCGTGATGTCTTCATGAAGTGTGCCTCCGTTGTCTCAGATAAAAGCGGAAAAAATGCTCAATGAAATTCGGCAAATGTTAAGAGGTCCCATGTAGGATCGACGGCATTGTCGCTCGCTAGCTTGCCCGGTGTAGCAACCATTCACGAAATGGTTGTGAAGCCGGGTTCATCCGTTGTGGTCCAGGAAAGAAAATCGGGTGTTGCGAGCACTATAAACATAGATCGTGCACACTCGGTGACGACGGACCCGAGGATAGTACGGAGGAAGCCAATTAGTCCGGCACCTAGCTCATCCAGGTCTGCCCGGACCGCGAGCGAGAGAGTTCCCTCTCTCTTACAACAACATCTGGGACCAGATGTTGTTGTATGTAATGTTCGTCAGTCGGAGCATACGTCCACCCCTCGGGACGCTCCATCGTATAGACAGTCCGGCACGACTAGTCTATTGGCTTCCTCATCCTCACGGCAGCACACACGACCGCAACTTGGCTACATGACTTCTGATATCCAGCCTGCGTCACCGACCAGGGATTCCACGTCGATCAGGTCACGCCATCTGGTAGCCAAGGACACGAGGCCTCACCAGTCGGGACGTTTGCATAAAAGAAGTATGCAGGAAGCAACGTCCCAGGAGCTCCCAGCGGCTAAATCCTCAGGCCTCCATGACGGATTTGCTATCACAGATAGCCCAACTCATTGCAGCATCCCAGCAGCCATCAGAAACTTATTCGGAACAGGAATTGTCTGAGGAAGCTGGGTCGGTTTGCTCCCCTGCAGAGCCAGAAAGGGACGACCGAGAATCTCATATGGTCCAGTTGGATGGTGAAAGGGAATCGGCGGAACCGGAATTTTCCCTTTCGGAACAACATAAGGTGGCCGTAGATTTCATCTGGCAACACCTTCCAGATGGTGTTCCTCTGGACCAAAATGCTGCATTACCGGATAAGAGACTGGTAGCGTCACTGGACACAGACTTTTTCAGCCGGATTAGGGACACTGTCCCTGAGTTTCCGACCCAGTCCAGTAATGTAGGGCTGCACGATATTCAGATTTGAATACCGGTGACGATATCAAATAAAATATCGCGATATACCGGTATATCGTCGAAAATTTGTTAAAAGTTGAGAAGGCAGTCAGATATCACCCTATTATGATACTATAGAAAATTGTCTTTTTGTCTATATTATTATAATAGAGGGTTATATGATTGCGCAATATATATTTCTGGAAAAGGGTAGCCAATGTTGTTGTTAAATTAAAATGCAAAATTTGCGAAACGGCAAGTCCATTCGCAACATTCGTGGCATTCACCCGCTACCAGTCTGGGGGATTAGTGTCACTGTCGGGAGAATCCGCACCAACATACAAAGAAATCACACTGCTGGCGTAATTTACCTTTAAATAAACTACCTATTGTCCCTTTTTTCTTTGATGGCGGTTGCTCACCATGGTCTGATGTTGCTTGTTTACTTCCCCCAGTGTTAGCCACATGTAAAGATTTCAGTGTCTGCAATAATTTCTTGCTTCCCTGACTCGTACTGAGTAGACAGTTACAGACAGTGTTTTTACAACAGTTCAATGGACAAAGGAACAAACACTTGGGAGAATATTGGCCAATATGTTGAGAATATTTCATGTACCGAGTATAAAGTTTACTGATGAAACAAACAAAAATCCCCCAAAATACTAATCTCGCCCATAATTCTTAAAAATCATTTCGGTTTGTCGATGCATAGTTCATTCAAAGTAGTTCAAAGGTCAGAAGACGAAGTCACGTTATATCTCGCTGTTCGTCGTTTGTTCGAGAAGTGAAAAAAGACTTCCTGTTTCTCTGATCAGTAGTTTGATTAAATAGATTTTTTTAGGAAAATGAAAGCAACTACGTTTTATATCGTGTGCTAAAAATGAACATCGTTACAGACGATATACCGGTATTCACATAGAATGGATGATATTTAACCGGTGAAGATTTCAATACCGGTATTACCGATATATCGAAATATCGTGCAGTCCTACAGTAATGTCACACGGACATTTGAACTTTTGAATGACGCTATATTCAAGCTAGCCTCTAAGGCTGGCAAATTAGGTTTCTTATCACCTAGCGCTATACAGCTGCCTTTCATCAATGCGAGACATAGATTTGAAACGGAAGGACAAGGTGTGCCGAGAGTTCCTCTGCGTTTGGACGGCCAGGCTGAAGACCTGGAATTGTCATTGCCGGCGTCCATGTCTATTAACTCCAGTATACTGGAGACGACAATCTCGTCTAATAGAATTAATTTAGATGCATTATCTTACGCAGATCACCTTACCAGAGCGTTATCATAACGTATCGAAGGGAAAGAATTCCAGGATGTTCAAACTTTCTTAAGAGTTCTTTCGGGGGCTATAGCATATTCTACGTATAACTCTGCCCTTTCAGTGGCAAATCCGGAGTTGGTCAGACGTGATGCTGCCCTGTCTGTGTCCACTAGAGTGGACAGTTTGGTGAAAAACTCTCTTCAAGTCGCTCCAGTCTCCGGAGAGCTTCTTTTCGACGGAAAGCTTTCTATTATTTATGATCAGATTACTAAGAAAGCTTCGGACTCTCTGCTTTTTAAATCCACTTCTAAAAAGTTGGACCCAGCAGAGAAGAGTAAGGCTGGTACTTCGGGGGAGAATATGTCCAAGGGAAGTTCCTATAGAGGATCTAAGAAAGCCTCTACGTCTTACTCTAGAGACCTTCAGAGTAGTGACTCAGGCAGGGGCCTTTATACTGGCCGAGATAACAGGTCAGACGCCCCTAGGTCAACGGGACGAGGTGCGGGTCGTGGAGGACGTGGTTTCTTCTCCCGCAGGTCCAGGAGGTGATGGTGTAAACCTCTAATGCGTTCCAGTCGGCGGAAGGCTGTTGAGATTCTTAACCAATTGGTTGTCAGTTACGGATGACCCATGGGTGCAAGGGGTGATTTCCGAAGGTCTAAAACTGTCCTTCAAGGAAAACCTCCATTAACTCGAAGTCCACGTTGGACTCAGCTTCCGTCAAATGTTCAGAAGAGAGAATCGCTTCTATCAGAAGTTCAATCTCTTCTGGACAAGAATGCTGTAGAGGTCGCAGAAAACCAGGAATCTGTTTCTAGTCACCTGTTCCTGGTTCCAAAAGCAGACGGCTCGTTTTGTCCAGTCATAGATCTGAGCTGGATAAACAAGCTGATCGTGGCTCCAAAATTTTATATGGAGGCTATCCGATTGGTCAGAGCGAGCATTCGAGTGAATGACTATGCTGCGAGCATAGATCTCAAAGATGCGTACTTTCACGTCATGGTATATCCAGCATTCAGAAAGTATCTTCACTTCGCTGTCCTAGGAATCGTTTATCAGTTCCGAGCGATGTGCTTCGGTCTGAATCTAGTGCCCTGGGCATTCACTCGAATAATGAACTCGGTAATGACTCATTTCTTATCAACCTACTCACAATTGTTTACTACAGGCTTGCACTACAGTGGAAGTCCCTAACTCGGATAAAATACTCTCTATTTTTGTCTTTCCCAAGCAAGTTGGGAAAGAAAAGTGGTGCAAAAGCACCAATAAAAATAAGCCAAAACTGGGTCGAGTGCAACCAGCGCAGACCCAGTACGGGACGCTCTCTCCCAAGTACAACTCCACGACTTCCGTTGCCAGTGCGCATATACCGTCTCTAAAGACTCATTCTTTTTAAAATCTGCTTCGTGTCGAGATGTTTTTGCACGCTTATCAGTGTTCCACCAGCTCGATGTTTGATGATTCCTGATTCATTATACCACAGTGTATCCTTTGTATTCTCAGGAACAGTGTTTTATATATTCTTTTTTCTATTATATGTCCATAATGTATATTTATTTGCTCTCTCTCGAGTCACGCGCGAATTTCGCGTTTCACGCGGTTCGGACTTAGATTTTTTCACAATTATTGTTAATGCTTTTTTTGCAAAATTTTCTAATTGTGTTAGAGTTAGGTGTCAGCGGGGTACCACTCCTGCAGTGTTTCTTCTTTCTTTTGAGAGTAGTCTTCCTGTTGGGTGGTTCCCGGTCGACCTTCTGGGGTCTTTGTTTCTGTCACCTTTCTCTCTTCTTTGGGGGTGTTCTGTTTTCTCATCTCACCTTCTCTGCTCCTCTCACCTCTATCATGCCCAGGACAATTCCCTGTGGGCAACGTCTGCTGCCAAAGCATGTGGACGATGTACATTCGTCTTGTTCCTCCTGTAATGGGTGTTCGGCCGAGAGGCCGTGTGGTGTCTGTGGAACATGGTCTTCCACCTTCTGGGCGTCAGTAAACCGTGTCGTTCGTTCTCGTGGCCGTGCCTCCCGCTCCCGCGGGAAAGGAGAACGTGGTCGTTCGGGGCCTCCCGAGCCGACTTTGTCTGGTGAGAGTTATTCCTCCTCCGTGGGGGATGTGCAGTCTTTTCCTGTGGTGGATACTGCGGGAGCTGTTGAGTGTTCTGGTGTAGAGATGCCTGGTTCCGGGACTACGGTCCCCCTCCAGTCGACATCTGAGGCTGTCACTAGGGTTGTGACTCCTCCTTCGGAGCCGAGCCGGTGTGCTCTCTCCACTATTTCACCAGCCTCAACGACTCTCGACGTATTTACTACTGCTGCTGGCCCGTCTTCTTCGTTATCTGTTTCAGCCGGCCTCGGCTTTTCGCTGCAGGGGACTGCAGGACTGTCCGATACTGTAGACGTGGGATATCGGCCTCAGCCTTCCCTGACTTCAACTCGGCGAAGTCGGAAGGGGCTGCCGGCCGAGCCCATCACTGTGGTCTCTTTGCCGTCGAGCACCACAGTTGTGTCTTTGGATTCGGATGTTCGTAGTGGAAACACTATGAACTCCGTGGCGTTTCCGTCTACTCACTCTGGTCACACGACCAGTTTTGGGGGACCAACGCCTTTTGTGCAGCCTGGACCTTCTGCCCCGCAGAGGTCTGCGGTGACTCTCATGAGTTCTCGCAATATTGATCCTCGGGGTGCATCGTACCCCTATACACGTCTGCCTTCAGATGTTTCGGCTGCCGCCCGTCGTCCCGCGTCGGGTGTTTTGGAGGATCGTGACCCTTCGCTGGTTAAGAGGGTCAGAGGTGAAGCCACTTTGCTGGTTCGCTCCCCTGTCGAACCGGTCGGTACAGGCAGTGAGCTTAGGGAGGCCCTCTCCTTACTCACTCAGGTTCTTTCTAAGAGCCTTCCTGTTGCTTCCAGCGAGGCTATGGGTGGTTTCCAGGCGCCTCCTATGGCGCCGCCTCCCGGGATTGGAAACAGGCCGATTTCCAATTCCTCTGGTGTCCCGACACCATGGGAGGCATCGGCTGGTTTGCCCACGATGGGCTATGTGTCTTCCGACTCTGGGGAGGAGTCCGACCTGCTTGAGGTCGAGGGCCAGCAGTCTTCGGACTTGGGGGCGGCTCTTGACTTTGTGTTTGGGTTTCTGCCTGAGCTCAAACCTGCTAACCAGCCGACAGTGTCAGCCTGGCCGCGATCATCGGTCACGCGCCAACAGCCTATGGAGCAACCTGCTTCCGGGCGCCTTCGACCGTGCCAGTCGGTACAGGTGGTTGAGGCTTTTTCAGCATTGGATGCCAAGCTGAATTCCAAGGCTTTGAAGACTTCGTTCTTCACCAGGGTTGACACCTTTTTGCCTCCTGTGCGTTATCGTTCCTACGTTTCTGCCAATCCGTCAGTCTGCCAGGCTTTGACGGTTCTGGATCAGGACTCCACTTCCCTCGGGCTTTCCAAGCCCAAGTCTGCCGTCATTCCAATGACGACTCTGGAGTCCACGTTGGGCTTATCTAGAGAGATGCTTAGCATGCTTTCTCTCTCAGATCACGTCGTCTCAGCTTTGGCTGCTTATCTGCCTCCAGGTAAGTTTGACGAGGTACAGGCTCCTTTGCGTGAGCTGTCCAAGGCGCTTATGCACCTTACTCACACGCATGCCTGTAACACGGCCAATTTGGAATTAGTTCGAAGGGACGCTGTGCTGGACACAGGACGATCCCTTCCCGAGGAGCAGCGTGCTACTCTTCGATCTGCTTCTTTGGCAGGTCCGCAACTTTTCCATGGTTCCGTGTCGACGGTCCGGGATGACGTCCTATGTCATTCCAAAGATCAGCTGCTGTTTCGTCAGCTTGATCAGCCTTCTCGGGGAGGCAAGGGCCGTTCCAAGCCTAACAAGTACCCTTCTGCTTCCTCTGTGAAGCAAAAGGCTGGTCCTTCTGCCGCCGCCTCTACTTCTTACTCACGGGGTAAAGGTAGGGGTCGGCAGAATCGAGGGAAGTCTCAGGATTCTTCATTTAGCAGAGGAGGTGGTTTCTCCTCTCGCGGGCCTCGTCGGGGCTCGAAATGAAGGTCCTCACCTCGACTCGTCCCAGGTTAGAGGAAGGATAGCAGAGTTCGCAGACCATTGGACCACCATCACATCCGATCCATGGGTGTTAGATGTTGTTCGGTCCGGGCTGCGCATATCCTTCCGACGGCACCCCACTCTGTCAAGGGTGCCTCTTCCAACCACAGTTCCTTCAGACGTTTTACGTCGGGAACTTTTGTCCACGGAGATTGCCAATCTCCTGGCAAAGGGGGCGATCGAGGTCGTCAAGAACGTTCAGTCAGTGGGTTTCTATTCCCGCCTGTTCTTGGTGCCGAAGAAGGACGGCCGACTCCGACCGGTTATCGATCTGAGTATCCAGAACCAGTCTATCATTGCTCCCAAGTTCAGCATGGAGACTTTCAGGTCGGTCCGCCAATCAATTCACCAGGGAGATTTCGCAGCCAGCATCGACCTGCGAGACGCTTAGTTCCACGTTCCGATGCATCGGGCGTCACGGAAGTATCTCAGGTTCGCTTTTCTGGGGCGAGTTTACCAGTTCAAGGCCATGCCTTTCGGCCTCAACCTGGCTCCTTGGGCGTTCACCAGACTGATGTCGCATGTGATAGCGTTCCATCGCACACAGTCCAGGGTGACTACTTCGGCATATCTGGACGATATCCTCCAGAGGCATTTCAATGCTGCCTTACTGGAATCGGATGTCGCCACTCTGTTGAGCTTGCTCACATCGCTAGGATTCAGAGTCAACGAGGAGAAGTCGGACCTGGTCCCTTCTCAGTCGTTTTGTCATCTGGGGATGTCTTTCCAAACCAAATTCAATTTGGTGGCTGTTCCCCAGGCCAAGGCTGTGATTCTATCAGCTTTTGCTCTGACTCCGTCCCAGTCCAGGTCCGCGACCGCTCGGAGTTTTCTCCGGCTGATCGGTCTCTGCGGTTCGGTGACGGATCTCATTCCTCTAGGTCGGCTGCGTGTCAGACCTCTCCATCACTTTCTGCTCAGTCGTTGGAGACCGAATGTAGATTCTCTGGATCAGGTGCTTCCGTTTCCGGACTCTCTGTATCCTCACCTTCTTCCTTGGACAGATGTTCAGTGGATTACGCAGGGTGTTCCGCTGGACTTACCCACGTCCGATCGCGTTCTGACGGCAGATGCCAGCGATCTCGGATGGGGTGCGACGTTGGATCCTCTCGGTCTTTCCCTACACGGGATGTGGGACCAGGATCAAGCAGCTCTACACATCAACCAGAAGGAGCTTCTTGCTCTTCTTCTGAGTTTCAGGCAGTGGATCCCTCACCTGTCGAATCGCCAGGTCCTTCTACTATCCGACAATTCGACAGTGGTTGCTTACATTCGGAACCAGGGCGGCACGCACTCGCTTCCGATGTACGAGTTAGCTCGGGATCTTTTACTGCTCGCTCAGGATGTTCACGCCGGAGTGGTTGTTCGTCACATTCCCGGTCGTCTGAACGTCCTAGCCGACTCCCTGTCCCGACAGGGCAGGGTTATTTCCACCGAGTGGATGCTTCACAGGGCAGTGTTCCAGTCGCTTTGCGATCTCTGGGGACGTCCCCACATCGACCTCTTTGCGACTCGTTGGAACCATCAGGTGGACACTTTCGTGTCCCCGTGTCCAGATCCTCTGGCTTTTTCCGTGGACGCGCTGTCACTCGATTGGAATGGTCTAGTCGGCTACGCCTTCCCGCCGGTTCCGATTCTTCCTCAGGTTCTCGCCAAAATTCGAACCTGCAGTTGTCGAATCATTCTGATCGCTCCCCTGTCGCCTCAGCGGGTGTGGATCAATCAGCTCCGCTCGCTGATGGCGGCGGTTCCGGCAGGTCTCCCGCTACGTCACGACCTTCTTTGTCAAGGTCGCCCGAGGAGGTTTCACGTCGACCCGACTTCATTGTGCCTTCACGCATATCTTTTGTCAGGTCCTGTCTCCTCCGTAGAGGTTTTTCGAGACGAGCAGTGGAGTGCATTTCTTCTTCAAGGAGGCACTCCACTGGTTTAGCTTATGCAGCTAAATGGAAGGTCTTCTGTCGATGGTGTGCTGATCACTCTGTTGATTATGCCAATCCTTCGATTTCACAGATTGCGGAGTTTCTGGTATATCTGTTTGATTCTCGGGCTCTCCAGCCTGTTATCATCAAGGGTTACAGGTCTATGCTTTCAGAGACTTTTTCTTATGTGGGGAAGCGTCGTATCGGCACTAATCCTTACCTCTCCAAGCTTGTTCGGCACTTTTCTTTGAAAAGGCCTCGGACTTTGCAGCTTACTCCACGATGGAATCTTTCGTGGGTGCTGCTTTGCTTGGGGGGGGGGGGGGGGGGGGGGGGGGGGGGGGGGCGCTGTTCGAACCTTTATCCCAGGTGGATATGCAATTTCTCACATATAAGACGGCTTTTCTGATGGCATTTGCTTCGGCCAGACGGGTTAGTGAGCTTCACGCCCTCTCGGTTGACCCGGCCTTTTTTAGGAGCTCTCCCAACAGTGTTACTTTTACCACTGATTGCTCCTTTTTGGCTAAGAATCAGTTACCAGATACTACTCCTCCTCCTATCTGTATCAGGGCTCTTCTCTCTGTTGAGGGTACTCGCCCTTTGCTCTGTCCGGTCTGTGCTATTCGCATTTATCTTGATCGGACACGCTTCATACGGAAGGGCAGAAAACGTTTTTTTTCTGTCTCTCATTCCGGGTCGACAGAAGATCTCTCCTCAATCCATTTCTCGATGGATTTGTCTTGCTATTCGTACGGCTTATAGTCGTTTAGCAACTGGCGATTGTATTACCAATCGTATTTCTGCCCACGAGGTGCGGGCACTGTCTACCTCTTGGGCTTATTCTAACTCCGTCAAGTTGTCGGATGTTATGCAGGCAGCCTACTGGAGAAATGCTTCTACTTTCTCCACCTTTTATTTACGCCAGTTGCAGGAGCAGTCGGAGGACTTTTTTGCCCTGGGTCCTCTTTCTTCTGCTCAGGCTGTTGTCTGCCATAGCCATTAGGCTTCTTGAAGGTCAGTTTCAGCCTTGTGCTGTTACTGCCCTTTTTCTGTCTGTGTGTCACACAGGCTCATATTGCGACATTATGGTTGATAAGCCTCGGGACCTCTTCCTTCTACTTCACGGTTCCAGTGCACTAGGGTTATGTGGGGGTTGGTTATGCGATTCCCTCCAGCCTTTTGTCTATTCAGCCTGTAGTAAACAATTGTGAGTAGGTTGATAAGAAATCTAAATTTTATAGTAAATTTCCTTTCTTATTATACCTACCACAATTGTTTACATGGAGGCCCTCCCGTCTTCTTTACGGGTAAAGGATCTTTCCTCCCCGCTGATCACATAACTCTAACGTTTACGGATTCAAAAAGAATGAGTCTTTAGAGACGGTATATGCGCACTGGCAACGGAAGTCGTGGAGTTGTACTTGGGAGAGAGCGTCCTGTACTGGGTCTGCGCCGGTTGCACTCGACCCAGTTTTGGCTTATTTTTATTGGTGCTTTTGCACCACTTTTCTTTCCCAACTTGCTTGGGAAAGACAAAAATAGAGAGTATTTTATCCGAGTTAGGGACTTCCACTGTAGTGCAAGCCTGTAGTAAACAATTGTGGTAGGTATAATAAGAAAGGAAATTTACTATAAAATTTAGATTTCCGAGCTCATTCGTCTGTAGTAACGTTGGCCTAACTGGACGACATTCTTCAGAGGTACGGCAACGAGTTAACGCTTCAACTGCTCCGACGTCTCGGTTTCATAGTAAACGAAAAGAAGTCGGATCTGGTGCCGTCCAAGTCATTTACCCACCTGGGAATGAGCTTCGAGACGCACAACAATCTCGTTCGTCTGCCGTTAACCAGAGCTAAATTAGTCAGTTGTTATGCTCACTTTTGTCTTCACTCAGAAGTAGTTACAGCAAGAGAATTCATGAGACTGACAGGTTTGTGCGGAGCCGATGCAGATCTTATTCCGATGGGGCGGCTACGCACTCGTCCACTCCAGATATTTTTTACTCAGAATTGGAGTGTGAAGACTCATTCGCTCGAAACGAACATCGTCTTGTCGAATCAAGTGAAACAAGAGATTCAGACTTGGGCAGATATTCAGTGGTTAACTCAAGGAGTACCACTGCAACTGCCGGATCTGAGTTTTACGATAATGACGGATGCGAGTCAAACAGGTTGGGGCGCAACTCTGAGCCCAACAGATTCCAAGTGCCAGGGTCTTTGGGATCCACAGTTCCTAAACAAGCACATAAACATCAAAGAGATGATGTCAATATGGCTTGCGCTACGTCAGTGGATGAACATTCTTCAGAATTCGCGTGTTCAAATTCTGTCCGACAATTCGACAGTAGTAGCGTATATTCGGAACCAGGGAGGCACTCATTCCATTCCGTTATTCAATTTAATGGAAAGGATCCTTCTGTTTGTCCTAGAGCACCAAGTTCTCCTATCAGTCTGTCATATACTGGGTCGTCTGAACGTTCTAGCAGACTCCCTTTCTCGGAAAGGTCGCATGTTGACGTCAGAATGGACTCTCAACAAACGAATATTCAATCAGATTTGCTACCAATGGGATCGTCCAATGATAGACTTATTTGCAACGCATCTCAACAATCAGTTGCAGACATATGTGTCGCCATGCCCAGATCCTCGAGCATTTGCAGTGGACCCTGTCTCGATCTCTTGGGACGGAATAATAGGATACACGTATCCTCCAGCTCCGTTGATTCAGCAGATATTGCTTAAAATCAAGCAATCTCACTGCAAGATTCTGTTGGTAGCATCTCTGTCACCCCAGAGACCATGGATAAATCTACTCAGGTGTCTGTTGTAGGACATTCCGCGGAAGCTTCCTCCACGGGAGGACCTTCTTTCGCAGGGGAAATCGCGCACACTGCATCACAACCCACAAGGTCTCAACCTTCACGTATTTCCGTTGTGCGGTCCTTCTTGCACGGCAAACATTTTACAGGACGAGCAGTGGACGCAATTTCTAACTGTAGGAGGACCTTCTCTTTGCTAAATTATGCTGCTAAGTGGAAGGTTTTCTATAGGTGGTGTAGGGATCATTCTATTGATATTTTTGATCCATCCATTCCAGATATTGCTAATTTTCTGGTCTATTTGTTTGACGAGATCAAACTGCAGCCAATAACCATTAAGGGTAATAGGTCTATGCTATCAGATACCTATGCTCATCATGATGGGTTACAGATTGGATCTACTGTCTCCTTATCTAAGTCAGTGAAAAACTTTTGGAGAAATAGACCTAGAACCCTTAGGTTAATTCCTAAGTGGAATTTAGCTTGGGTTCTTCTGAAGCTAAAAGAAGTGCCATTTGAGCCACTTGATACAGTGGACTTCAAATTCTTATAAGACAGCTTTTCTCTTAGCCTTCTCTTCTGCCAGAAGAGTTAGTGAGCTTCATGCACTATCGGTCAATGATTCTCACTATCGTAGTGTTGGTAATACTAATGTTGGATTTTTGGATAAGAATCAGGCTCCTAATAAGTATCCTGAACCTATTGTTATTAAGGCTCTTCCGTCTTCAGATGGTCATAGGCCTTTGCTCTGCCCAGTTAGAGCCATGCACATTTACAAACGTAGATCTGAATTTATCAGAAAGGGACGTAAGCATTTCTTTCTGTCTCGGCGCAAGAAGTAAGAGCGCTGTCTACATCTTGGGCTTATACTAATAGTGTTGCTATTACTGATCTGATGAAGGCTGCATATTGGTCTCAGCCTTCCACGTTCACAAATTTTTATCTTAGAAATATTGAGTCCATTTTTGGCGACCTACGTTGTTTAGGTCCACTAAAGAGTTGCAACTATAGTTATGCAGGCTTTCTGTTCTAGTAGTGATTCTGTCCTGCTTCCCTCTTCGTTCTGGTGTATTTGACCCAGAGCAATAGGAAGGGGGGGGGGGGGGGATGGTGTTCCCTTATATCACCTGCTTTATAGTGAAAAGCAAGGGAATACCTCCTCTGGAGCCAGTAATTCCGAGTCGGTGCCGGGATGGTTTTAAAGTGTAAAGTTAATGTCTATCTCATTTATGTAATATTTTTAAAGTGTAGCTCGGTGTGAAGCATTTGTATATGTCACGTGTCATACGAGCGCTAATATACAATCCTCGGACACTTTTAAATGAGTATAAAGAGTCTCATTCTCTGGACTATCTTTATTTATTGGCTTTCCTTAAAAGGATTAGTATAATGGGTTATACTGGATGTTAATGGAGATCATTGATGTTATTGTGCTCAATTACGGAATGGTATTGTGTCGTTCTTTTTTGTTACAAACAAGAAAGATACATGTAAAACCTGTTCTCCTCTTCTCCTTGAGGGGATAATTCTGTTTACATGTAATTGAGCCTATTGGATTTTCCTTCATGTCCTAGGCCCTCCAGCCTTTTTTCTGTTCAGCTAAGTCTGGGTCATTGGTACAGTATAAAAATGTTAAAACATTTATAGTCATTTATATATTTTTTATACTTATCAATGACCCAGATGGGGATGGCCCTCCCATGAGTTGGGAACTCATACCTCCCCGCTGATTACATAACACTTACCAGGCACTGGTTGTAAGAATGCGGATTTGGTTCCAATTGAATTATTTCGGACTTCCTTGACTACTGCGCATGCGCGGTGGATAAAAGTATGGAGGACTACAAAGGACATCTAATTTTTTGGATTTTGATGCAAATTTTGGGGATTGTGAGGGGGGGGGGGGGGGGGGCAAAATTTGTGTTTGGCCCTAGAATATTAGAGTTAGCACCAGCTAAGTCTGGGTCATTGGTAAGTATAAAAAATATATAAATTTTTTAACTTTCTTTCAAATCAACTGATAATTGAGAAGTTTCAGTTGTTTGTTTTTGCATTTCAGAATATTTACCACTGGCTTGTTCAAATAACACATGTGACAGACATGCTAGAACCAATGGCAAATTTACTGGAACCCAAACAAACATTGTTGAAGCTTTCCACTATTTGTCTCTCCATAATTAAAAACAACTCTTTTGGAATGGAGGGTTGATAAATGATAGTTGTTTATTCGAAAGCTGATAAAAAGAAACAAATCGTTTTTGATATTTTAATGTCCAGGTATGACATGCTAGTTTAGACTACTTTAAAATGGGCCAAAATATGACATGGGCCTATTACGTCATGACCAGTGGTATTGCTAGAAATACCAAAAAAGCCCTGCTTATGTCATTTATCATTGATATTTCGCAATTTATCTTTTACTTAACTGTCTCCACACATACTTCAGATTTGACCATGATTAACAGATTACGAAAATCCCATTACTGTTTCAGCCCTAGTGGAGCCCACATAATTGTATCTCTTTTAATTGAATAACCCTATTAACTGTGTATAACTAACAAATTCCAAACCATTCACCATACCTTCAGTATAAATGTGATCTGTTAATTCCATATAGGTTATACAGTATACTCCTGTTACTGGAATAAAAAATCTTGTAATCTGTCAAAGAATAACTCCGACATCCACAGAATTCACACATTTACAGACATTTTGGGCTTCAGTAAATCCAATATAGGCATTCAATCTATTATTTCTGGTTTGAAAGAGCTCAATGAGCTCTTTCAAACAAGATAAAATAGAATAAATTGTCAGTTTCTGACTAGAATATAGGAAATTGTATACTTCTGTTAGTTAAATATTTTTTCTCTTGCAAAGTGGCTATTCAGTTAACAAGATTCCACTGTATCTAAAATATCTTTTATGTTACCCATTGTGAAAAGTGTTATTGAATTAGCGCAGCAGAACGTGTTGGACACCAGCATTTATAAACAATCACCTAACAAATATAGTTTCAGTAGAAAATATTAATGAAATGTCATATAAATCTTTTGAAATATCTTGGAGAATTCTTATTCATTTATTTATTGGGGTTTAACAATGCTTTCCACAGTTGGGGTCACCTCGTGTCAGACAGTTTATGGGTAGAGGAAGCTGGAGTACCTGGAGAGAACTACTGAGCAACAGTGAGCAACTGCCAGTCTCTCCAATGTAATACCTCCACACAAGCAGGGTTAGCATTGGTTGAAGTCAAGTGCACCATTGATGAGCTGTACACCTTAGTACACAGTGCCACTATGCCCCCAGGTGGGCAATCGGGATGAAGTGCCCTGCCACCAAGGACACAATGCAGTTACCCCTGGCAGGGATGGAACCATCATCCATGGACCTTTCAGTTTGAAGTCCATTTCTGTAACCTTTGAGCCACCACCAGACCTGTTAACCTCTGAAGGTGACTGTCAGTGAGATTTTGATGAGCTCAGTGCGATTTGGATGCTTGTCAGTGAGATTTTTGCACGTGGCCAATACATCAATATTTTCCTTGTTATGCCTCCCACGGTCCCACCTGAGCACCCCCCCCAACCCAAATGCATTATATATTTCATTAAGTAAAAGCTTACAAATATGGATATCAGTGGTCCAAGCCCCTGCCCCCAGGGACAATGCCCCCCCCCCCCCCCCGACACAAATTTTATGTGAGTGGATGCCTATTGCCTATCTAGCCTTTGTCTGTACCCCCCCCCTCCCCCCATCCTCAGTCCGGGCCATTTTTCCTTGCTCATGCAAGCCCATCCCGGCGCTTCAAAACATGGAGGCTGAAACATCTTGTGCCAAAACGCCCCAGGACCAAAACGTTCAAGAACCAAAACAAGCATTCCTTCTTCATTCATGCCATTTATTCATGTAAATTCTTTGTTCAGTCGTACATTTTTAGTGAGGAAATATTCATTCTTATTATCTTTTGACAGGTTTTATTGTACAATAAAAATTACTCAGTGCTAACAATACATATCGTTTTGTTTAAAAAAAAAACACCTGTTGTTGTCGGTACAATGAAGTTGTGTGTGATTGTGGTAATTTCATTTTCGTTTTTTTTATTAAAAAATGAACTGTGTTTTGTATTACTCATATTAGAGAAGGTGCCCTCAGGATTCATAACTCCCATTGTGGAAAAAAATACAAACAAAATAATCCTGTTGGTTCAAAATGAAGACAAAATACTCTGCTGGAGCCTGGACATGATTGTTCTGAATCTGTTTGTATATAAGTAAGGGGAGGTAACTTAATTCTTGTGAAATCTCACAACAGATTTTTTTCAGTTTTCAACAAACTTTCAATTATATTTTTTTTTACACAAAACGGATAAATTTGGTATGAACCATAACAATAGTATATATAAAAGGTCAGCTGAAGTTAATTATACTTGAGATATTATGTTTTTTATTTAATTTATATTTTGAGTTTATATAATTTTGATTTCTTTCACGAAACCACGACAGGATGAAAATATTTGGCATACAATACAACTTGTTTAATTTAGAAATTAGGCATAATGGATGCGCTACAAATTATCTAAAATGAGACTCCCCGTGAAACTGATTAGATTACTATCCTCCTTCCTAAATGATCGCGAAATTGAAGTCAGAGTGAACAATGAAATGTCTGACAGTGTCCCCCTCGAAGCAGGCACCCCCCAAGGATCTGTCCTAAGCCCCCTCCTATACATCTTTTTCGTAAACGACCTTAGCTTCTCCGACGACCGCGTTCAGGTTTCCCAATTTGCGGATGATAAGGGCCTCTGGGACTCTAACAATACGGCCAATCTGCTCCAAAAACCCCTGCAACGCGCTCTCGACGAGCTTGAAGAATGGTGTGCCAAATGGAGAATTAAGCTAAATGCCAATAAAACCCAACGAATCACCTTTACTCTCAAGAAAACTAAATGGGATTTTGACCTAAAACTTATGGATAACACCCTCCCAGAATGCAAAGAAGCAAAATTCCTGGGCATCACCATTGATCAAAAATTGTCCTTCAACAACAGCGACAGCGAACTAATCTCTGAACTTGGAGTAATTTACGAAAGCCGACAAAAGCCCCAAAATTGTAACCAAAACTAAGACCGCTCGAATAAATGACAAGGTGAACTGCGATCTCCGACGCCCCCGAATACCCCTAAACTAAATTAAAATAAATAAGTCCGCAAACAGCGAAGGGTACAACAGGAAAGAAACACCCTCGGGTGTGGTCTAGTGTGCTAGACCTGTTGCCCTCCAGCTGACAGCCTCGGAAGCTCAACCCGCATTAAACGATCGTGATCCCTGGCATCCTCAACTTCAAATAAACTTAAACTAACCTAAATAAGGCCACTTCCAGCGAAGGACACAACAGGAAAGAAACACCCTCAGGTGTGGTCTAGTGTGCTAGACCTGTTATCGTCCCGCTGCAAACTAGGAAGTTCAGCCCACTTAAAACGCTCGCGATCCCCTGCACCTTAAAACTAAATAATAAATAGGGAACGATTGGGGTCCCAAGCACGAGAGTATGTTACTGCTCTTACGAATGTAAAGATTCGTGCATTTCATACTCTCCCCCATAGCGACAAGCACACACACAGCACAATACCACACAAGAGTATGTTACTGCTCTTACGAATGTAAAGATTCGTGCATTCCATACTCTCCACACACACACAGCAGATACCACAAGGACACGCAACTAAAGAGGTGCTACTTTTATCTTTAAAGTTTACATATTCTAATGAAAACTAATTCTACCTTCTTCTTTTAAGCAGGTACACAGAAGATGCTTTTTGACCAACACCCCAATAACCGCTACAGACAGTCTAACCGTTATGGAAACAGTCACTCCCACGGTTCCTGAACATCCTCCGCTCCATCCCTAAAAGTGGTCAAACACTTTAAGGGAGGCGAGCGTTGGTCCTGCGTCCTGCCTCTGCTCCTTTTTGTAAGCGCATTGCGCATCTTTTTGTCCCAACCCAATAGGATTACAATGCAGGCCTGCCTCCAAACCAGGGAAGTTCGGGTCTTCTTCTTGGTGGTCCCCGAAAGGGGTCGTTGTTGTTTTCCTTCAAAGAGTCCAACTATAACAGAGACAGCCTGAGGCAGATTATACTTGCCAGTTATGGCCATCACTCATTATCATCCTCGAAGCGGCAGACTATACTTGCCCGAAAATCCAGATCGACTGCACCCTAGGGGAGAGGTAGTACCTTTGTGAGAGGACCCAACCTCCCACACTGGTCCTCACCCGAGGGTCCAACCGACTTCAGTCAACGAAACCGCCTACCCACAACTGGAGACACCTGCTGAGTACCGGATCCTTTTCCTCCTTCAACACGCCTAGACATGTGACAGCCATCATATACAGCTACCGAGGGTCGAAAGGGGCCTGTCCCCCATACCGTCCCTGCGCGCCTTCGGCGCGCGCAATCATCATTTCGTCGAAATTAGAATAAGACAACTATTTTTGTAAAGTATCAATCAAATCGGGAGAAAATTGGATGTGACCGTGAGAGCGTGAGTTGGTGCCTCAAACCGGGAGACTCACGGTGAAACCGGGAGAGTTAACAGGTCTGGCCACCATGCTCCCAGTGCAGAATTCTTAAAAAGTGGCCAACTAGGTAACTAATGAAAGAAGCTGCAAGCAGATTGTCAGTCAATGGACTAGGGAGTGGAGCAGCATACCATTATTCCTGTCCTCATGTGTAATTGCTTCCCACCAGTTTGCCATGTTTCCAATTAGTGATTAACCAATCTTCGGCAATCACATCTGACATCGGCCGATTTTAAGCCACCAGTTGATCATCGGTAGAAGTTTTTGAACATCGGTTTGCACCATTTGTTACATGGAACACCACAGGATCAAAATTGTTCATATTTACGTTTAATTCATGACCTCATTCAATCAGTAACAAGCTTAATAAAATGCCACAATGATTGGCAGTAGTGTTGAAACAATTTGTTGATTATTCAACATTTATAATATCCCACTCCCTGTACAAGTTACACATACACTATGAATTGTTGTTTCATCATTTGATATCACTGTCAGTTCATCTGTAAACAGTCTAGTTACCCAATTCTTCTTTAATCACTCAACACAAAGTGGACAATAACAAATGAACATAAAATACACTCATCAGCCAATTGTTTTCACAGTCGGAGTAGAAATTCAATCTGTTGTGCATGTTACTTATTTATGTAAACAATCTAAAAATAGGCTATTTTGTGCATGGACTTCTGGAATTGGTTATCATCTGTGAAACATATTTTTCCTTTCGGAATCTTCCGGCACTAGAAGTATAAATACAAATCTACGAAATGGAGTGAATTGCAGTGTTAGACGCTATTTGAAAACACAGCTATTATGAATGTATTTTCCATTGTTGATTTCTGCCACATAACAAAACTAGTCTGAATTACTGTGTACAAAATGGGACCCACTTTTCTTTTGACCTGTATATCCACGTGGGTTTTGAATCTAAAATTCAAATTAAAACATAAATCCATAATCAAATCAAGTAAATATATGTTATTTAATTGCCCTTTGATATATTTTATTCACTTTCATCTTGAAACTTAATTTTAATGGAGGTGGAATTTAAAATAGTATGAGCATTAATCACGTATTTTCGCATCGATCAAAGATGCTGTGCTGTTAACATGTTTCCATCGTATTTTTATTTTGATACACACAGTGACTCACTCTTGAGATCAGCAGACATATCAACCTGACTCTACTGTAAAATTAACCTTATTCTATGCATTCTTAAACCTACTACTCCTTTTGGTTGTGACTTCTGACATCGGCACTCACAATCGGTCTATTGTGCATGCACTCAACTAATTGGTAAGCGGATGACGGTTGCAAATCCTTATCGATTAATCACTATTTCAAAATAATTCCCAAAGTGTGTTGTGTTTCATGTTCCTTCTGACATCGGCACTCAATCGGTCTATTGTGCGTGCACTCAACTAATTGGTAAGCGGATGACGGTTGCAAATCCTTATCGATTAATCACTATTTCAAAATAATTCCCAAAGTGTGTTGTGTTTCATGTTCCTTTTTTCAGGGCATTGTATTCATAATAATTAGTAAGTTATCACTTTGTGCATTGCATTTTATTACACAATGTGTTATTACACAATGCAAATTTCTATAAAGATTGAGTAAAAGTTTGCATTGTCGTGTGTTTATGTCATTACTAAGAAGTTGTTAAATGATTGCTTCTATTGGATTTGCAGGCTGGTTTTCCCCCAGGAGTAGTGAATATAGTGCCAGGCTATGGTCCAACAGCTGGTGCCGCCATCTCAGAACACATGGATGTTGACAAAGTTGCTTTTACAGGATCAACAGAGGTAGGAAATATTTTGTTCATTGAAAGCTTTCACTGTAACTGATATTTTAACTTGGGAAACACAAATGGTTCATTTCCATCTTCATCTTGATGTTAGCTGTTCCATAGTGAGGGTAGAATTTGGCATTTACTCAAATTGAATTTTTCCACCTATTCTATTGGTCTCACCCAGGCAGCTTTGGGGGAAATATGGGAGGGGGGGGCAGATGTTGTCATGAGTAGACAAGCCTTTGTTCTTGATAGTTTTTTTTATTTTTCCAAGCCTTGCAATTGCTGATTGTGTGTTTTTCTGTGAAATACTTCTATGTCTGCAGAAAACGAATATGTTGATACCCATTCAGAATTCCATTGGTTGGCAACCCATTTTTGAGTATAGTTTTCTTTGATTTCAAAATTTCAAATGACCAGAATGTGGTATGGGAAATTTCACAGTTGTATCTTGTGTAAGCAAGGGGCTGTGCGAGTCACAAAATCAGTGTTTTTATCAAAAAATGCAAAATGCCACCGAAAAAAGAGTAAGAACGTAAAAACATAAAAAATGGCAATAAATTGGAAAAATAAAACATACCTTATTTCTATTTTTTGAGCTATACAAAATACTAATAAGTAATATTTCATGGAAAGTGACTATACCCATTCAGAATTCCATTGGTTAGCAACCCATTTTTGAGTATAGTTTTCTTTGATTTCAAAAAGGGAGCTCAATACACGAATTTCTGTTGAAAGATAAATGGAAAAAACATAAAAGTGATGTTGTTTTGGATAAAGCTTGAAATGTGACCTTCCAAAAATGATTCCATAAACTACAAGCAATGTGTAGAGGTGTGACAAATTTCATGAGTGTTGGTGATAGAGAAGTGGCCAAAAAATTGTGTCTCATGCGAGAAAAAATGAAAAATAAATGCTAAGGATCACCATAAGTCATTTCATCTTCGTTGAATGATTTAATTAGGCCTAAAAAAGTAAAAAATCTGTTTCTCAGGCCCTCCTGCATGGTCCTTTTGGGTGCTGCATGTTCTCTTTTTTATAACCAATGCAAACTTTAAAAAAATTAAATTGAATGGTTTATGCAGTTTATGTCTGATATTTTACCCAAGTTAATAAAATTGATAAATTTGTCCCTTAAGTGGAACAAGGTTTTGCAGTACTTTAGCATTGCAAAGCCTTCTTGCACTCAAAGGTATGAAATACACCACCGCCCATGCTATTCTGTAGGTTATGAGGCCTAAAACATAAAACAAACAAAGAATATGAATTTTTGATAGCATAGAAATAATTATAAAAATACAAAATGAAATAAAAAAAAAACACCCTCCAAATGCAATTTTGAAAAGAATGGCCTGAGAAACTTTGTAGTAGGGACCTGTGAATTGCTGATTTTGATTGAATGTCAAATCGAATTGGAGAAAACGAATCGAATTTCAAATTGAACTTCGAATCGATTCACAGTAAATGGATACATCATCAAAAGAAACGTTTTTTTCTAAAATAATACCCCCGATTATTAAGACACACAGTTATGTAGAGTGCATTTTTTGCCTCACCACTTCCCATGCTATAAACTGAGTTGTAAACCCGTATACTAGCTATTGATTGAAACTATTTGAATTGTTAACTTTGTAGCTTCGAAACAACGGCAGGAAACATTTTTAAACAAACCTGGCTGATAGGGCTGATACCTCACTTTTATCATGTTTTCTTGGAAAAAAACTCTGTTTCAAATCGGATCGACTCCATTTGTTAACTCACCAGACTGAAAGTCAGGGTGAGCTATTCTGATCACTTTTTGTCCATCGGCTGTCATGAAGGATGTGTTTGGGTCTTTCTCCCAAACAACTGGCCACATTTTAATGAAATTTCACATGAGTAGTGGTTGTATAGGGGCATTTGGGTTTTTTTCAAATTGGGTTTCTGCTCATATTAAGGAGGGGGTGGGGCCAAAATGCCCCATTTTTAAAAAAAAATCTTCTCATGAACCAGCCGTAGCAGAGACTTGATATTTCGTATGCAGCTTCCTTTTGGGGTGTAGACTCAAGTTTGTTCAAGAGAAGTTCAAGGGGCAATATTTGTCATCGATACGGGAGGCCCAAAATTTCTATATTTTTATACTGTACCAATGACCCAGACACAGCTGGTGCTAACTCTTAAAATATAGGGCCAAACACAAATTTTGCCCCCCAATACCCAAAATTTGCATCTAAAACCAAAGAAAACATGTCCTGAATGGCCCTCCACACTTCACCTCTACTGCACATGCGCAGTGTCAAGGACGTTCCGAAATTGGCGCCATTATTCATTCTTAGTTTGGCCCTTCATCAGTTAACATCTGACTGATCTTTGTGCTTGTAAATCTCAGTTTAAATGATGCCAGACACATAAATATTAGTGAAATGGTGATTCTAAGGAGGATATAGAAGGAGGAGAGGAAAAATGTGTGACAGAATATTATCAGGGCTGTAACTTAAAATTTTTTAATGAAATTATGTTAAGTTACCTATTTTCGAGGCAGCAGCCATTTTGTTGTCATTCTTGTTATTTAGTTACACTGATTTTTCAGTGCTTTCCTCTCTCCCTTTCCTTTAAGTCCCCTCTTGCTATTCTCCCATGCTTTTGGCATAGCTCTGTAATTATTATTACTAAAATTTCTTGGGAGTTTTAGCTGAATAACAGAATGAATTCTGTTCTTTTCCCCATGTTTACGTCTTCACCTATGGGTGGTTAGGCGTTGTGTTCTGCATCTACCATCTGATGTTCTGCAGTTTCTTCCCTGGAAGTCTCTGTTTTGCATCAGATAGTGTATTTTTGGTAACTGATTTCGGGCCTGGGTGCCTGGAGTCTTATTTTAGTGTTTTTACACTCATTGTTTACATTTACAACAGCCCTCTGTATGAGGGGGGGATTTCTTGAAAATAATATCTTGATGTTAATTTAATCATAACTAGATATATTATTATTGTTCGTAAGTGTTGCATAAATTGTTTAAAATATTTTTAAATTTTTTGTCCACACTTAGGCTTGGGATCCATTGGGGCTCAACGTTACTTTTCAGAAACTTGGGCTGTTCTGAAAAAATATTTTTTCAAAATATTTTGATTTCAATTATTTTTTCTGTGTTAATGGATCATATTATTATTATGTATTTTGATTGTCAGGGGTTGGTGCGAGTACCAGGACTTTGTTTTCTTTTCACTTTGATCAATTGTAATAAGAGGAAGTCTTCCTCTGACTTTTATAATCATTCTATATGTAGTCAGTGTACTCGCATTAACTCCTGTTCTGTATCGGATGATTTCGATGACAACATGGGAAGCGTATGTCACGGTATGTTAGTGGGGAATTGGACATTCCGGTCCTTTCCCCGCAGGGTCACTCTACTTTATCAATTTCTATTTCAGACGATCAAGATTAGGGTGATGTCTTCCAACAGTGTGCCTCCGTCGTCACAATTAATGAAGGGCTAGCGGAAAAGTGCTCATGTAAATACGCCAATTGCCTAAGAGGACCCTAGTAGGTTCGACGGCCTTTGACGTCTGCTAGCTCGCCCGGTGTAGCATCCATTCATCGAATGGTTCGGCAGCCGGGTTCGTCCGTTGCGGTCTAGAAGGAGTTTTGGGGTGATGTGAGCACTATAAATCAACCAAATGCACACCCAGTGACGGCGGATTAGAGGGAGAATGGAGGAAGCCTTTTAGTCCGGTTCATAGCTCGTTCTGGTCCATCCGGACGGCGAGTGAGAGAGGCCCCTCTCTCGTACAACAACATCTGGCCCCAGATGTTGTGGTACAAAATGTTTCGCATTCGGAGCATACGTCCGCCGCTCGGGACGCTCCGACATATAGTCAGTCCGGAGAGACTGTCAATAAGGCTTCCTCATTCTCATGGTAGTGCACACGACCGCTCTTGGCTACGTGACCTCGGATATCCAGTCAGCTTCGCCAGTCAGAGAATCATCGGCGACCAGGTCACACCATCCGGTAGCCAGGGACATGAGGCCTGCAGACTCCGGACGTTCGCATAGGAAAGTGTGCGGGAGTCAACGTACACGGAGCTTCCGGCGGCAATGCATCGTAAGACCGCTTCTGCACAGGCCTCGGGGACGGATGTGCTATCCTAAATAGCACAGCTTATCGCAGCATCCCAGCAACAACTGAATCTGTCGCATAATGTTTTATCCGACGATGCTGGGTCGGGACGCTCCGCGGAAGCGGGTACGGACATCCGAAAATTTCATCCGGTCCGATGGGATACCGAAAGGGATTCGGAGGATTTCGAGCTTTCCCTTTCGGAACAACATATGCTGTTGTGTATGTCATCTGACTTGATCTTCTACAGGTTCTTTCGTCGGACCAGAATGCTGCGATACCGGATAAGAAACTGATAGCGTCGGTGGACTTAGAAATTTTTGGTTCGGTTCAGGGACATCGTCCTTCAGTTCCGACATAGTCCAATAATGTCACACAAACTTTCGAATTATTGTACGACGCTATATATTTATTATTATATGCTTGCTATTACCAAGCATTTCTGGTTTCTTGTTCGCAAAGTTACGGAGATGTCTTTCAAAAGTGTGCCTCTGTCGTCATAGTTAATGAAGAGCTAGCGGCAATAAGTGCTCATGGAATATGTCTATCGCCTAAGAGGTCCCTTGTAGGATCGACGGAGTGACATTCGCTAGCTCACCCGGTGTAGCGTACATTCATCGAATGGTTCGGCTGCCAGGTTCGTCTGTTGCGGTCTAGGAAGGAGATTTGGGTGATGTGAGCACTATAATTACTTTAGTACTCACCCAGTGACGGCGTATTGAGGACAGATCGGAGGAAGCATGTTAGTCCGGTTCCTGGCTTGTCCAGGTCCGTCCGGGCTGTGAGCGAGAGAGGACCCTCTCTCGCCCAACAACATAGGGGACTGCATGTTGTGGTTCAGATATTTTACATTCGGAGCATATGTCCGTCGCTCGGGACGCTCCGTTATATTGACAGTCCGAGAGACTGTCGATAATGCTTCCTCATCCTCACAGCAGTGCACACGATCGCACATTGGCTACGTGACCTCGAGTATCCGATCAGTTTCGTCATTCAGTGATTCCACGGCGAACAGGTCATGCCATCTGGTAGCCAAGGGACACGAGGCCTATACACTCCGTTCGCTCGCATATTAGTAGTATGCACGGGGTAACGATCACGGAGCTTCCAGCGGCAATGCATCGTAGGACCGCTTCTCCACAGGCCTCAGTGACGGACGTGCTATCCGAGTTAGCACATTTTTTCGCTGCATCCCAGCAATCGACAGTTTCTTGGTCGAATCAGGAATTATCCGACGGCGCTGGGTCGGTGCGGTCCGCGGTTGCATCAGGTACGGACGACCGAACGCTTTATAGGGTCCGACAGGATGGCAAAAGGGATTCGAAAGATTTCGAGTTCTCCCTTTCGTAGCATCGGAAGCTGCCATACATATCTTCCGGCATTATCTTCCAGTGATTGTTATTTCGGACTACATTGCTGCGATGTTGGATAAGAGACTTATAGCGTCATTGGACACAGAATTTTTGATCGGTTCAGGGACATTGTCCCTGACTTACCGACACAGTCCAATAATGTCATTAGAACGTGTGTATTATTTATCGACGCTATATATATATAAGCCTGCTACCAAGCATGATAGTTTAGTTTCTTGTCCGCAATGCTCATTTCTGCCTTTTATCATTTATACGAATAATTTATTTTGGCAGAACAGGGCATACTGAGAGTTCATATGCATCTAGACGGCGTGGTTAAAGACTGGAAATAATCTTTTTCGCCGTCTATGTCTTTTCCAACCACAATGTTGGAAACGACAATGATGTCTAATAGACTTAACTTAGACGCTTTATCATACGTAATCCACCTTACTGAGGCGTTATCATTACGTCTTCAAGAGAAAGAATTCCGGGATATGATCCTCAATGTGATTTCTTTTGAGGGCAGTAGTTTGTTCACGTATAACTCCGCCCTTCAGTGGCTGCTTGGAGTTGGTTAGACGTGACGCAGCCCTAGCTACATCCACGCGCGTGGATAGTAAGGTGAAGAATTCTCTCAGAGTCGCTTCGTTCTCGGAGAAGCTTCTCTTCGACGGCAACTTTTCAGCAATCCATGAATTGCTCGATTTACACGTTCTCTTGTCTATCTAGTGTAGCAAGAGATTCAGACTGGGGGAAACATTCGGTGGTTGACTCAGAAAGTGCCACTGCAGTTGCCGGATCCGAGTTTTATAATTATGACGGTTGCCAGTCAAACAGGTTGGGATATAATATTGATCCCAACGGATTCGAAGTGCCAGGGTCTTTGGGTTCCGCAGTCTCTAAGCAAGTACTTATCTTCCACGGAATAATGTTTTTTTAGGCTTGCTTTATGTCATTGGATGAACATTATTCAGAAACGCATGTCCAAATCCTGTCCATTAATTCGACAGTGGTGGCGTATCTCCGGAACCAGGGAGGCACTCATTCGTTTCCGTTATTCAATTTAATGGAAAGAATCCTTCTGTTTGTTATAGTACACCAAGTTCTGCTTCGGTCCGTCATATTCCGGGTCGTCTGATTGTATTACCGGACTCCCATTCACTTATGGGTCGTTTGTTGCCGTCAGAATGGACTCTCAACAAACAAGTATTCAATCAGATTTGCTATCAGTGGGAGCGCCCAATGATAATTTATTTACGACACAACTTGCTAATCAATTGCAGACGTATGTGTTTGCTTGTCCGGATCTCTGAGCTTATGTTGTTAACGCTCTATTGATCTAATAGGACGGAATGATAGGATATGCATATCCTCCGGCGCTGTTGTTTCAGCAAGTATTGCTAAGATAAACAACCACAATACATTTCTGTTGATAGCATCTCTGTCTTCACAGAGACCGTGGGTAAATTTACTCTGAGGTCTACTGTGGGACTTAACGCGAAATCTTCCTCCATGAGAGGATCTTTTTTCGCTGGGTAAAATCGTGTCATCTTTATCACAACCCGCAAGGTCTCAACCTTCACGTATTCCGTTGTGTGGTCCTTATTGCATTGTAAGCATTGTACTGGACGAGCTTTGGACGCGATTTATTACTATAGGAGAACCTCTTCTTCGCTATACTATGCGGCTAAAGTGGAAGCTCTTCCGTCGTTGATGTAGGGATCACTATGTTGATATTGTTGATTCCTCCATACTAGTCATTGCAACTTTTTAGTATACTTGTTTGACAAGATCTACTGCAGGTTGTTATTATTAAGGTTATAGGTTTATGTTACCTCATACCTATGCACTCTATGATAGTTTACAATTGAGTCTTATGTCTCTTTATCTAAGTCAGTTAGTAACTTTTCGATAAATAGACTTAGAATCATTAGATTAAATTCCTATACGGAATTTAAATTTGGTTCTTATTTAGCTAAGTAATCATTTGAGCCTCTGGAAACAGTAGTTTTCAAATTCTAACCTTTTAGACAGTAATTCTGTTGGCTTCTCTTTACTGATGAGTCAGTGAGTTTCATGCACTATCGGTGGATGATTTTCACTTTCGTAGTTTCGGAATCACTACTTCCTTTACTATTTAGCTTGGATTTTTGCATAAGAGTCAGGCTCCTAATTAATTTCCGGAACCTATTGTTATTAAGGTCCTTCCGTCTTCGTACGGGCATAGGCCTTTACTCTGTCCGGTCAGAATTTATGTATTTATAAACAGATATCTGTTTATTACTACGGGCGTAAGCTTCTTCTGTCTTTGATGCCTAATAGAAGGACGTTACACTCCATTCTATTGCTAATGGATTCAATTAACTATCGATACTGCTTATGGTATATCATTCACTCAGCAGTTGTGTTTGAGATTTTGGCTCATGAAGTAAGAGTTCTTCTACATCTTGGGCTTACATTAATAGTGTCGCTATTATAGATTTTTGAAGGCTGCTCATTGCGCTCAGCCATCCACATTCATGAATTTTTATCTCAGAAATATCGAGTCCATTTCTGGAGGCCTCTATTGTTAGGTCTATTATCTACTGCTCAGAATGTCATTTACTTAACAGTTGCTACTATAGCTAGGTAGGCTGTCTGTTTCGGCAGTGACTCCGTTCTGCTGCCCTCTTCGCTCTGGGCTATTTGACCCAGGGCAAGAAAAAGGGGGGGTGGGGGGGAGGGTGTTCCCTTGGGTCACCTGTTTTACTATGAAAACAAGGGGATACCTCCTCCGGAGTTAGTAATTCTGAGCTGTTATTGGGATGGTTGTTTAGTGAGAAGTTTATGTTTTAAAAATTCATTTAGGTCTTAGTTTTTAAAGTATAGCTTTTGAATATAGCATGTGTCAACGGACATTATTATACAATCCTCAGACACTTTTAAGGAGTATTAAGAGTCTCTATTCTCTAGACTTACTTTATTTATTGGCTTACTTTAAAAATTATTAGTATAAGGGTTATACTAGATATTAATAGAGTACATGGAGGTATGATGCTCAATTTTGGAAGGTGTTGTATCTTTCTAATTTATCATAAATAAGAAAGATACATGTAAGGCCTAATACTTCTTTTTCCCTAGAGGGGATGACTCTATTTTATATAATTGAGCGTATTCCATCTTGCTCTATGTCCTTGGCCCTCCAGCCTTTTTACTATTGAGCTATGTCTGGGTCATTGGTACAGTATAAAAATGTTAAAAAATTTATAGTAATTTATATATTTTTTATACTTACCAATGACCCAGACGGGGATGGCCCTCCCAGGAGTTGGGAACTCTTACCTCCCCGCTGAGTACATAGCGCTTACCAGGCACTGGTTATAAGAATGAATAATGGCGCCAATTTCAGAACGTCCTTGACACTGCGCATGCGCAGTAGAGGTGAAGTGTGGAGAGCCATTCAGTACATGTTTTCTTTGGTTTTAGATGCAAATTTTGGGGATTGGGGGGCAAAATTTGTGTTTGGCCCTATATTTTAAGAGTTAGCACCAGCTATGTCTGGGTCATTGGTAAGTATAAAAAATATATAAATTACTATAAATTTTTTAACTTTCCAAACCGAGAGGCCGATTTGAACCAAATTTGATATGAAGTATCAATGGGTCATAAGTACTTGATTTATGCCAAAAATGAGCTAAAAATAGAAAAATTTCAAACGCCCATTTCTCCAAAACTACATGGCACTGAGAACTCTTCTTTCGTGTAAAGCTTCTTTAGGACTAACAGAATGGACTTGTCTAAAAAAATTCTGTCGGTTTTATCATAGGGTACTTTTTTTTGGACTTTGAAGAAATGCTGAGTCAGCATTTTTTAACGCTGTGGGTAATGGGGAAAACATTTAAGGCTCTTCTTATCCCAAACCACTGCTCCAAAAGCTTTCAAATTTCACATATAACATCTTTGGAAGATTGTTTCACATGTTTGTTGAAATCAAATCCCTGGGTCCATATTTGGACTCTCGATGGGAGCCCAAATGTTTAAATTAGTGCAATATGAGGAATATTCTTTAAAAATCTTCTTCAGATCCACCAATCAGAATCTTTGAATATTTGGTATGCAGCATCCTTAGGGTGTGAGATTCACATTTGTTCAAGCCAAGTCTCTGGATTCATATTTGAGCTCCCACAGGGAGCCCGAATTATAACTTAATTCAATATGAGGAATTTTCTTTGAAAATCTTCTTCTTCAGATCCAGCATCGATGGAAATAGAATTATGAATTACTGATGATGAGAAAAAATCTTGACCCCCCCCAACTCCCCCTAAAAAATGAAACCTCACAGAAATCGGTGCATGTAAAGAAACACCAGATCTAAAAAAGGTTCAACTAATTTGCATGTGCCATGAAAAATTAGATTACACTTTACTGCCCATTCCAGAAGGGAACTATATTCTTGATGCACTTTGGCCCACTATTTGTAACTGCAGGTGGTGGTGAAGGGGGGGGGGGGGGGCAGCAGGGGAGGGGTAGGGTCATCAGTAAAAGAGGGAGGTGAGGATCTCAAACCAATGTTTTTTAACATGGAATAAAGAGTATCAGCAAATTTTTAGCCTATGAACCACTGGATGCAGCCTGGTGCTAGTGGTGGTCGAAGACCTGAAAATTTCTAGTTCTTCTTGCTTATATTGTTCGCAGATGTATATTGCCATAAAATTCATCCAATTTTCAATGAAAATCACTCTCAAATGAAAATGTTTTTCAGAGGTTAGCATGTCTGCCTTTAGCTTACAAATTTTCCAGGTTTTTGCTCTCTAATTAAAGGACTGCCAGACCAATAGAAAATAAACTTAATATGTGGGTTGGGTATGATGAGGAGGAGAACTCTATTTATTTTGGGGTCAGAGGTCAAGGTCACAATGACATTTAACTTAACAAATTTTTCAATTTTCCTGTTACGTTTCTGTATCTGGGGGCATGTTTTAGGGGGAATTAGACATACCTGATGGCCAGCTCTAGTTTTTAGCTCACGTGACTGAAAGTCAGGATGAGCTATAGTGATCACTCACCCTCCGTCGCCGTCGTCTGTTGTCCATGAACATGGTGTTTACACCTGCTCCTCCTAAACCGCAGAACCAATTTTAGTTGAATTTGAGATGATTGCTTTGTTCTTACATCACATTTTGTTTTTGTTTAAATCAACATGCCCAGCTTCATAGGGAGGGGGTGGGGGAAAATGCTCCAAAATTCTTCAAAAATCTACTCATGAACCATTGTGTACAATGACTTGATATTTGGTATGTAGCTTCCTTTTGAAGTGTAGAATCAAATTTGTTTGATATTTGGTATACAGCCTCCATTGAGGGGTGGGGGCAGATACAGGTGTGTTAAAATGAAGCCCTTGGTTCATATTTGGGCTCTACAGGGTACAGAATTTTTAACTTTAATCTTTAAAAATCTTCTACAGATCCACTGGTCGAAATGCTTCATATTTGGTATGCAACATCTTTAAGGGGGGTTAGATTCAAGTTTGTTCAATTCGGGTTCCTAGGTTAATATTTGGGCTCTCTTTTGGAGCCCAAAGTTTAACTTAGTGCATTATGAGGAAATTTCTTTAAAAATCTTCTTCTTCAGACACACCAGTCAGAATCATTTCATATTTGCTATACAACATCTCCAGGTGGGTGAGATTCAAATTGGTTCAAATCAGGTCCCTGGGTTAATATTTGGGTTCCCAGTGAGAGCCCAAATTTTAACTGCAATATGAGTGCAATATGAGGAAATTTCTTTAAAAAGTGCAATATGAGGAAATTTCTTTAAAAATCTTCTTCTTCAGATCCACCAATTAGAATGCTTTCATATTTGGTATACAACATCTTTAAGGGGTGAGAATCAAATTTGTTCAAATCGAGTGCCTGGGTTAATAATTGGGCTCCCTATGAGAGCCCAAATTTCAACTTAGTGCAATATGAGGAAATTTCTTTAAAAATCTTCTTCAGATCCACCAGTTAGAACGTTTTGATATTTGGTATATAACATCTCTAAGGTGGTCAGATTCAGGTTTGTTCATATATCGAGTTCCTGAGTTAATATTTGGGCTCCCTATGGGAGCCTGAATTTTAACTTAGTGCAATATGAGGGAATTTATTTAAAAATTATTTTCTCCAGTTGTGGCATATATCAGTAAATTGTAAGAAGCGACTATGGAATTGCCAAATACCATTTATGCAATAAGTCAATCGTTGCCCAGTGCGAAAATACCTCCAACCTACATCACCACGTACAGAATCATCACGCTGAAGAGTACAAAACTCATTTTGTAAAAGTACGGTCTGTGACATCTGCAGAGCGACTTGGAGTCAGGGTAAGAGAAAAGTATCAGTTTGCTCAATGATCTGTTAATGTTGAGAAACCTGGGATTTCAAACAGTTAGCTGTATATACCTGTCATACAGTGTCAATCAAAAATTTGAAAAGATTGAAAACTTACAATCCAAAATATGCTTATACGTGCAAAATGCACATGGCTCTGTATTATTGTTTTTCGAAGTAACAGGAATTCTAAGAATTCAGTGAATATCCTCTGATAATGATAACCGAAAGGAAGAATGGACGTGGAAATCAGGTCAGGTGACCATGTTGTCGATAATTTGCATAACCTCCACAGTGCTTTGTAAATGAATGATTCTGGGATTTGGAGTTGTTTTCAAATACAAATGTCAACTTGTCTAGTTAGCTTATGAAAATGGGTATCTGTCTCTAAAAGTAAAAGGCATGTTCTAAAGTTCTCAACTTCTTGATTTCGGACAGTTGATTTCTCAAATTCTGACCCTCTTATTTTCATGTCAGGCAATACGTCAATGCCGTGAATGCAAATGAAAAACGAATTTGACACGATGGTCAAATCATAAATTATCCATCTCAAACGGCATCTTTGCGACTAAATAATAGAGCCCATCCAACACACACTCCCGACTTGCGTATCCACACCTTTGGGGCTTAATGACTTTTTAGCTCATCTGACTGAAAGTCAGGATGAGCTTTAGTGATCACTCTTCATCTGTCGTCCGTGAACATGGTGTTTGCGACTTCTCCTCCAAAAGTGCTAAACCGACTTAAGTGAAATTTAAAACGATTGTTAGTTATGACATCGCATTTTGATTTTGTTCAAATCAAGTTGCCCTGCCCCTGGGTAGGGCCACACCCAAAAGTGTACCTAAATCTTAAAAATTCTTCTTCTCATAAACCAGCAGTAGCAGAGACTTTATATTTGGTGTGCAGCTTCCTTTTAAGGTGTAGACTCAGATTTGTCCAAGAGAAGTTCGAAGGGCTACATTTGAAGTTGTTATAGGAGGGGCAAGCATTTTCGCCCCGCCCAAAATTTATATTTTCCAAACCGAGAGGCTGATTTGAACCAAATTTGATATGAGAGCTTATTGGGTCATAAGTATTTAATTTATGCCAAAAAAAATTTTCCCGTCACCGTTAACGTGGAATGAGAACGAGTGTTTTGGGGTGTAGTCCGAAATTCAAGATGGCCACCAGCAGCCATTTTGTACCAAAATTACTGCAATCAGTCTTTTGTACAGAACTTCTGTACGAAACTTCTGATTTGAATAAATTTTTGTATGAATGTTTAGTAACATGGAATACATCACATATAGTACGAGTTTTTATCTCGTGCAGAAATTATGCAAATTAGATGAACTTTGATTTATTCAGCGCTACTTATACACTGTAAGTGCACATGTCAATACGGCTCGGGCTACAGGCTGTATTTATCAACCGATTTTCACGAAACTTCTTGGGTACCTTTGTTATCACCTTGGGATGAGAACGAGTGTTTCTGAGTGCGGTCCAAAATTCAAGATGGCTGCCAGTCACCATTTTGTACCAAAATTAGGTCCAATCAGTTTGTTGTCACAACTTCTATACAGCTCATATTTATGATCTTCACGAAACTTGTTGGGTACCTTTGTTTTCACCTTGGGACAGGAATGAGTGTGTTTTGGGGTGCCTTTGTTATCACTGTGCTATGAGAACAAATATTTTGGGGTTCAGTCAGACCCACTCTGGGACTCAAAGATTTCTTTTCTAGTTTAGCATCTGACTGTCACCCACCTTTACAATACTTTACCTATACATTTGTTACGGGCTTCGGTCAGTATTTATGTACAGGCTGTTACAATACTTTATATGTACCTTTGTTATCAGGTCATTACCTAGATGTTTGTCATTGCTGTGTCACATACTATACATGTACACTTTCATTTTATCTGTCAAGTAAGGTTCTAGTGTTGCAGGGAGTGGGGGTGGAGTAGGGAGCGAAAATATTGTCTGGATCGCATCTCATTTTTTACCTTGATGAAATTCTCTGCTTTTTTTGTTCACAGTACTATAGCTCAATTTCGCCCTAGCCCTACAACATATATTATTAGTATATATATATATATATATCAACATGCTCTGTCTGGACAGAATTAGGAATTCAACCCACTATAATATCATTTTTAGCTCAACTTTGACGAAGTCAAATTTGAGCTATTGTCATGGCCCGTCGTCCGTCTGTTCGTCTGTCCGTCTGTCAACAATTGGCTATGGCTCGGGCTAGAGGTCGTATTTATGAACCGATCTTTACGAAACTTCTTGTGTACCTTTGTTATGACCCTGGGACGGGAACAAGTGTTTTTAGGTGTGGTCCGAAATTCAAGATGGCTGCCAGCGGCCATTTTGTACCGATGATGCAAAAATCAGTTTTTTGTACAGAACTTCTGTATGAAAGTTCTGATTTGAATAAAGTTTTGTATAAATGTTTAGTACCATGAGATACATCACATATATATATATTTCTCGTGCGTAAATTATGCAAATTAGACTGACTTTGATTTATTTAGTGTTACTTTCAGAGCTGTAAGTGCCAAGCTGCTATGGCTCGGGCTAGAGGCCGTATTTATGAACCAATCTTTACGAAACTTCTTGGGTACCTTTGTTATGACCGTGGGATGAGAACGAGTGTTTTTGGGTGCAGTCCGAAATTCAAGATGACTGCCAGCAGCCATTTTGTACCGACGATGCAGAAATTTTTTTTTTGTACAGAACTTCCATATGAAAGCTCTGATTTGAATAATTTTTTGTATGAATGTTTAGTACCATGGGATATATCACATATAATACGGGTTTTTTTCTCGTGCGTAAATTATGCAAATTAGACTAACTTTGATGTTTTTTGGTGTTACTTTCAGCACTGTAAGTGCAAATGCCAATACGGCTCGGGCTAGAGGCCGTATTTATGAACCGATCTTTACGAAACTCCTTGGGTACCTTTGTTATCACCGTGGGACGAGAACGAGTGTTTTGGGGTCCGGTCCGAAATTCAAGATGGCCGATGTCAGCCATTTTGTACAAAATTTGGTGCAATCAGATTTTTGCACAGAACTTCCATATGAAAGCGCTGATTTTAATAATTTTTTGTGTGAATGTTTAGTACCATGGGATACATCATATATAATACAGGTTTTTTTCTCGTGCAGAAATTATGCAAATTAGATGAACTTTGATTTTTTCAGTGCTACTTACACACAGTAAGTACACATGTCGATACAGCTCGGGCTAGAGTCTGTATTTATGACCCGGTCTTCACGAAACGTCTTGGGTACCTTTGTTATCACCTTGGGACGAGAACGAGTGTTTCTGGGAGCGGTCCAAAATTCAAGATGGCTGCCAGTGGCCATTTTGTACCGAAATTAGGTCTAATCAGTTTTTAGCTCACCTGAGCGAAGCTCAAGGGGAGCTTTACTAATCACTTTCTGTCCGTCGTCCGGCGTCCGTCGTCAGTCGTCGTCCGTCCGGCGTTAACTTTACATTATCGACTTCTCCTCCTAAACCACTAGCCCAATTTTATTCAAATGTTGGCTAAATGTTTATTACCTAATGCCAATTCAGATTTGTTCAAATGAAGTTGCCCCTCCTCCTGGGTGGTGCCACGCCCCCAAGGGGCACCAAAATCTTTGTAAATCTTCTTCTCATGAACCAGCAGTAGCAGAGACTTGATATATGGTGTGCAGCTTCCTTTTGAGGTGTAGACTCAGATTTGTTCAAGAGAAGTTTGTGGGGCTATACTTGGCGTCGTTATGGGAGGGGCAAAATTTTTTGCCCCGCCCAAAATTTCTATTTTCCAAACCGAGAGGCTGATTTGAACCAAATTTTATGTGAGGGCTTATTGGGTCATGAGTACTTGATTTATGCAAAAAAAAAATTTCCCGCAGCCCCGTGGGAACCGCAGGAGCTAAAAATAGAAAAAATTTAAAACGCCCATATCTCCAAAACTGCACAGCATTGAGAATTTTTATTTGGTGTGCAGCTTCCTTAGGACCAACAGAAAGGACTGGTAAAAAAAAATTGCCATCGGTTTTATCATAGGGTACAGTTTCGGGACTTTAAAAAAGTGCTGAGTCAGCACTTTTTAACACTGTAGGCAATGGGAAAAACATTAAAAAATCTTCTTCTCCAGATCCAGCAGGCAGAATCTTTTGATATTTGGTATGCAACATTGTAGGGTGGATCTGATTCAAGTTTGTTCAAATCGGCCCCCTGGGTTCGAACTTATTCGAACTTAGTGCATTTCAGGCAAATTTCTTCAAAAATCTTCTTCTCCAGATCCAATCTTTTGATATTCGGTATCTCCAGCTCCAGCAGGCAGAATCTTTTGATATTTGGTATGCAACATTGCGGGGTAGATCTGATTCAAGTTTGTTCAAATCGGCCCCCTGGATTCATATTTGGGCTTACTATAGAAGCCCGAATTCGAACTTGGTGCATTTCAGGCAAATTTCTTCAAAAATTTTCTTCTCCAGATCCAGCAGGCAGAATCTTTTGATATTTGGTATGCAACATTGTAGGGTGGATCTGATTCAAGTTTGTTCAAATCGGCCACCTGGGTTCATATTTGGGCTCAGTATAGGAGCCCGATTTCGAACTTAGTGCATTTCAGGCAAATTTCTTAAAAAATCTTCTTCTCCAGATCCAGCAGGCAGAATCTTTTGATATTTGGTATGCAACATTGTGGGGTGGATCTGATTCAAGTTTGTTCAAATCGGCCCCCTGGGTTTATATTTGGGCTCAGTATAGGAGCCCAAATTTGAACTTACTGCATTTCAGGCAAATTTCTTTGAAAATCTTCTTCTCCAGATCCAGCAGGCAGAATCTTTTGATATTTGGCATGCAACATTGTAGGGTGGATCTGATTCAAGTCTGTTCAAATCGGCTCCCTACATTCATATTTGGGCTCACTATAGGAGCTCGAATTCGAACTTAGTGCATTTCAGGCAAATTTCTTCAAAAATCTTCTTCTCCAGATCCAGCAGGCAGAATCTTTTGATATTTGGTATGCAACGTTGCGGGGTAGATCTGATTCAAGTTTGTTCAAATCGGCCCGCTGAATTCATATTTGGGCTCACTATAGAAGCTCAAATTCGAACTTAGTGCATTTCAGGCAAATTTATTAAAAAATCTTCTTCTCCAGATCCAGCAGGCAGAATCTTTTGATATTTGGTATGCAACGTTGCGGGGTAGATCTGATTCAAGTTTGTTCAAATCGGCCCCCTGGATTCATATTTGGGCTTACTATAGAAGCCCGAATTCGAACTTAGTGCATTTCGGGCAAATTTATTAAAAAATCTTCTTCTCCAGATCCAGCAGGCAGAATCTTTTGATATTTGGTATGCAACATTGTGGGGTGGATCTGATTCAAGTTTGTTCAAATCGGCTTCCTAGTTTCATATTTGGGCTCACTATAGAAGCTCGAATTCGAACTTAGTGCATTTCAGGCAAATTTCTTAAAAAATCTTCTTCTCCAGATCCAGCTTCAGAATCTTTTCATATTTGGTAAGCAACATTGTGGGGTGGATCTGTTTCAAGTTTGTTCAAATCGGCCCCCTGGGTTTATATTTGGGCTCCGTATAGGAGCCCAAATTTTAACTTAGTGCATTTCAGGCATATTTCTTAAAAAATCTTCTTCTCCAGATCCAGCAGGCAGAATCTTTTGATATTTGGTATGCAACATTGTGGGGTGGATCTGATTGTGATTCATGAACGTATTTATTTGTAAAGTTGATAGAATCTTAGACAAAATTTGCAGAAAAGATCTACTATAGAAGGGGTGGTATCCAGGGTGAACCGTTTACCCAAATCTAGCAGTACTAATGCATTATTCACACAAATCTCCGTTCAAATTTTATGACCCCTCATTGGAACACACGCATTCAGCTCATTCCAACAAAGGTCATATGCCATGTTTTCGAGACAAAAGAATAAAAATTTTAGTTATTCATTAAATTTTTAGGCAACTGTTGTCTGTTATTTACATTGCTTCATGAAATTTCAGTACTTTTAGAAGTTACCTCAGTAATCAAGGGTTAATTCCCCTTAATTAAATGTCGCCTCTAAAAAACAACCACTTTGCATATCTTACCTTTTTACCAGCATAACTGCCAAAACTTGTCAGCATTCTTCGCAAAAATCGCTATTCGAATTTTAATTTTTGTCTCTTAAACATACATGTACTTATCGCATGTAAATACCCCATTGGAATGAGCTTTTTGAGCTCATCCCATTGAGAGGTCGCACACCATGCTTTTTGAGTCAAAAAAGCAATATTTTTATACTGTACCAATGACCCAGACTTAGCTGGTGCTAACTCCACAAAAACCAGGGCCAAACACAAATTTTGCCCCCCAATCCCCAAAATTTGCATCCAAAACAAAAAGAAATCATGTCCTAAAGGACCTCCATAGTACGACTCTACTGCGCATGCGCAGCGACGCAGTCGTCCCGAAATTGGCGCCAAATATCATTCTCTGTTTGGCCCTTCATCAGTCAACATCTCACTGATCTTTGTGCTTGTAAATCTCAGTTTAAAGGATGCCAGACACGTAATTCTTGGAGAAAATGTGATTCTAAGGAGGATAGAAGGAGGAGAGGAAAAAAGAAGTGGCAAAAAATAATCAGGGCTGTACTTAAAATTTTTTGTTGAAATTATGTTAAGTTGCCTATTTTCGAGGCAAACGCCTCTTGTTGTCATTCTTGCTAATTGTTGCACTGCTTATTCAGTGTTTCCTCTCCCCTAACCTTCTAAAGTCCCCCCTTGCAATTCTCCCATGCTTTTGGCATGTTTTTGAGAAGTTTCATTTCTAAAAATTCCCTGGGAGAGTTGCTTGGTTACAGAATGTTTTCTGTTATTTTCCCCATAGTTACGTTTTCACCCATGGGTGTATAACGTTTGTGTTCTGCATCTTCCATCTGATGTTCTGCAGATTCTCCCCTGGGAGTCTCTGTTTTGCATCAGATAGAGTGTAATTGATGACTGATTCCGGGCCAGTTTTTTCAGTGCCTGGAGTCATGTTTTCTTCTGTGTTTACACTGTTTGTTTTCATTGGCAACAGCCTTTTTTGAGGGGGGCTGTTTGCCTTTGAGGTAGTTTATCTCATTATAAGATACATTTATATTATCCGAAAGTGTCTCATTAATTATTTTATATAATTTTAAAATTTTTGACCACACTTTGCCATCGGATCCATCGGGGCTCAACGTTACTTTTCAGCAACTTGGGCTTCTCTGAAAAAATATTTTTTCAAAATTATTTTGTTTTGCAATTGTTTTTTCATTTATTAATGGATCATGTTATTATGTATCTTTGTGTCAGGGGTTTTTGCGAGTAACTAGGGACTTATTGTTGTTCTTTCACAATGAAGGGAACTTGTTCAAATTGTAATAGGAAGAAATCTTCCTCTGACTTTCATGATTATTGCATTAATTGTAGTCAGTGTTCTCGCATTAATCCCTGTCCTGTATGTGAACATTGGGATGAGAAACATTGGAAACGTGTGTCACGATATGTTGTTTCTGGAGAAAGAGCGATGCCGGCTCTTTCTCCACAAGGTCACTCTACTCTCTCAGTTTCTATTTCAGAGGAACCAGAACAGGGTGATGTTTCCATGTTATCTTCTTCAAGTGTGCGTCCGTCGTCACAAATAAATACAGAGCTAGCGGCAAAAGTGCTCATGGAGATTAGACAAATGTCGTCCGCTAGCTCGCCCGGTGTAGCGTCCATTCACCGAATGGTTCGGCAGCCGGGTTCGTCCGATGCGGTCCAAGAGGAAATTTTGGGTGATGCGAGCACTATAAAAATAATAGATGCACACCCAGTGACGGCGGATAGTGAACGAGAACGGAGGAAGCCTTTTAGTCCGGTTCCTAGCTCGTCCAGGTCCAGCCGGGCCGCGAGCGAGAGAGGCCCCTCTCTCGTACAACAACATCTGGGACCAGATGTTGTGGTACAAAATGTGTCTTTAGCGGAGCATACGTCCGTCGCTCGGGACGCTCCGTTGTATAAGCAGTCCGCAGAGACTGTTAAGGCTTCCTCTTCTCGCCGGCGCACACGACCGCACCTTGGCTGCGTGACCTCCGATATTTTGCCAGCTTCGCCGATGAAGGATTCTTCGGCGACCAGGTCACACCATCCGGCAGCCAGGAATTCGAGACCGATGGACTCCGGACGTTCGCATAGGAAAAGTATGCGGGAGCCATCTGATGCGGAGCTGCCCTCGGCAAAGCAGCGAAAGACCGCTCCTCCGCAGGTCTCGACGTCGGACATTCTAGTGCAGATAGCACAGCTTATCGCAGCATCCCAGCAGCCGACAGAGACGGTGTCGGATCGAGAATTATCCGACGGCGCTGGGTCGGTACGCTCCGCCGAAGCATCGGGGGCGGACGACCGGGAACATCGGGAGGTCCGACCGGATGGTGAAAGGGATACGGATGAATTGGAGCTATCCCTTTCGGAACAACACAAAGCTGCCGTGGACTTCATCCGGCACTTTCTTCCTCAAGTTGTTCCGTCGGGCCAGACTGCTGCGCTTCCGGACAGGAGAATTATAGCGTCATTGGACTCTGATTTTTTCGAGCGGTTCAGGGACATCGCTCCCGAGTTTCCGTCACAGTCCAATAATGTTGCAAGAACATTTGAATTATTGAACGACGCTATTTTTAAACTTGCTTCCAGGACGGGGAAAGCAGGCTTCTTGTCCGCAAATACTCTCAACCTGCCTTTCATTAATGCAAGGAATAAATTCGACACGGGAGGTCAGGGTATACCGAGAGTTCCTCTGCGTATGGACGACGAGGCGGAAGACTTAGAGCTATCATTACCGTCGTCAGCTTCTATTCCAACCGCAGTGTTGGAAACAGCTATTGCGTCTAACAGAGCCAATTTAGATGCCTTATCTTACGCAGATCACCTTACGAAGGCGTTATCACTGCGTCTTCAAGGGGAAGAGTTTCAGGATATACAATCCTCCTTAAGACTTCTTTCAAGGGCAGTAGCTTATTCCACGTGTAACTCCGCCCTTTCAGTGGCAAATCTGGAGTTGGTTAGACGTGACGCAGCCCTGTCTACATCCACACTAGTGGATTCTAAGGTGAAGAACTCTCTTAGAGTCGCTTCGGTCTCAGGAGATCTTCTCTTTGACGGCAAGCTTTCCGCTATTTATGATAATATTAAAAAGAAAGCTAGTGATTCTCTGTTGTTTAGATCCGCTCCTAAAAGGTCGGATACAGCAGACACGAATAAGGCGGGCACTTCTGGGTCTTATCCGCCCAAGAGAGGTTCCTATAGAGGTTCCGGTGCGTCCTCTAGCTCTTATTCGAGAGACCGTCAGGATAGCGACTCTCGTTCGGGACGTCCTTCAGGCCGGGACAATCGGTCGGACGCCCCGAGGTCGACGAGGCGAGGTGCGGGTCGTGGAAGACGTGGTTTCTCCTACCGCAGGCCTCGCAGATCCAGGAGGTGATGGCTCAAACCTCTATCGCGTTCCGGTTGGCGGAAGGTTGTCGAGTTTTTCTCAAGAGTGGGCGTCGATTACGGACGACCCGTGGGTGAGAGGAGTGACTTCGGAAGGTCTAAAGATATCCTTCAAACGAAAGCCTCCATTAACTCGAAGTCCAAAGTGGACTCATCTTCCGTCAAACCCTCAGAAAAGAGACGCTCTGCTATCAGAGGTGCAGTCTCTTTTAATGAAGAACGCGGTAGAGGTCGTAGAAAACCAGGAATCGCTGGGATTCTACAGCCATCTGTTTCTGGTTCCGAAACCAGACGGCTCGTTCCGTCCAGTCATAGATTTGAGCTGGATAAACAAGCTGATCGTCGCTCCGAAGTTTTATATGGAGACGATTCGATCGGTCAGAGCGAGTATTCGGGTGAACGATTATGCAACGAGCATAGATCTCAAAGATGCGTACTTTCACGTCATGGTACATCCGACATTCCGAAAGTATCTACGCTTCGCAGTCCTAGGAGTGGTGTATCAGTTCCGGGCCATGTGCTTCGGATTGAATCTAGCACCCTGGGCTTTCACTCGGGTAATGAACTCGGTAATGATCTACTTCCGAGCTCATTCGTCTGCGGTAACGTCGGCCTACCTGGACGACATTCTTCAGAGGTACGGCAACGAGTTAACGCTTCAGAACGATGTTCAGAATCTTCTTCTATTGCTCCGACGTCTCGGTTTCATAGTAAACGAGGAGAAGTCGGATCTGGTGCCGTCCAAGTCATTCACTCATCTGGGAATGAGCTTCGAGACGCACAACAATCTCGTTCGTCTGCCGTTAACCAGAGCGAAATTAGTCAGTTGTTACGCTCGCTATTGTCTGAATACAGACAAAGTCACGGCGAGAGAATTTATGAGACTGATAGGTCTGTGCGGAGCCGCTGCGGATCTCATTCCGATGGGACGGCTACGCACACGGCCTCTTCAAATTTTCCTGACTCAGAATTGGAGTGTGAAAATTCATTCGCTCGATGTAGACGTTCTCTTGTCAGATCAAGTGAAACAAGAGATTCAGACTTGGGCAAACATTCAGTGGTTAACTCAAGGAGTTCCGCTGCAGTTGCCGGATCCGAGTTTTACCATTATGACGGATGCCAGTCAAACAGGTTGGGGTGCATCATTAATCCCAACGGATTCGAGATGCCAGGGTCTTTGGGATCCGCAATTCCTGTGCAAGCACATAAACATCAAGGAAATGATGTCAATTTGGCTTGCGTTACGTCACTGGATGGACATTATTCACGATGCTCATGTCCAAATCCTATCCGACAATACGACAGTAGTGGCGTATATACGGAATCAGGGAGGCACTCATTCAGTTCCGTTGTTCAATCTAACGGAAAGAATCCTTCTGTTTGCGTTGGAACATCACGTTCTTCTTTCGGTCCGTCACATACCGGGTCGTCTGAATGTGCTAGCAGACTCCCTTTCACGAAAGGGTCGCTTGTTGCCGTCGGAGTGGACTCTCAACAAACAAGTATTCAATCAGATTTGCTACCAATGGGAACGGCCAATGATAGACTTATTTGCGACACATCTCAACAATCAGTTGCAGACGTATGTGTCCCCGTGTCCGGATCCAAGAGCATTTGCAGTAGACGCTCTATCGATCCCTTGGGACGGAATGATAGGATATGCGTATCCTCCAGCGCCGTTAATTCAACAAGTATTGCTAAAGATAAAACAATCTCAATGCAAGATTCTGTTGGTAGCATCTCTGTCGCCACAGAGACCGTGGATAAATCTACTCAGGTGTCTGTTGTGGGACCTACCGCGGAAGCTCCCTCCACGAGAGGATCTTCTTTGGCAGGGGAAATCGCGCCAACTACATCACAACCCGCAAGGTCTCAACCTTCACGTTTTTCCATTGTGCGGTCCTTCTTGCATGGCAAGCACTTTACAGGACGAGCAGTGGACGCGATTTCTAACTGTAGGAGGACCTCCTCTTCGCTAAACTATGCGGCTAAGTGGAAGGTTTTCCGTCGTTGGTGTAGGGATCATTCTGTTGATATATTTGATCCCTCTATACCAGACATTGCTAACTTTCTAGTATACTTGTTTGACGAAATCAGACTGCAACCTGTTACTATAAAGGGTTATAGATCTATGTTATCTGATACCTATGCACATCATGATAGTTTACAAATTGGATCTAATGTCTCTTTATCGAAATTGGTTAGAAACTTTTCGATAAATAGACCCAGAACTCTTAGATTAATTCCTAAGTGGAATTTAGCTTGGGTTCTCCTTAAATTGAAGGAAAAGCCATTTGAACCTCTTGGGACAGTAGATTTCAAATTCTTATCTTATAAGACAGCTTTTCTCTTAGCTTTCTCTTCTGCCAGAAGAGTCAGTGAGCTTCATGCACTATCGGTGGATGATTCTCATTATCGTAGTGTTGGGAACACTATCACCTTCACTACTAATGTCGGTTTTTTAGCTAAGAATCAGGCTCCTAATAAATATCCGGAACCTATTGTTATTAAGGCTCTTCCGTCTTCAGACGGGCGTAGGCCTTTACTCTGTCCTGTTAGAGCACTACGTATCTATAAACAGAGATCTCAGTTCATCAGAAAGGGACGGAAACGTTTCTTTCTGTCTTTGATGCCTAATAGAAAGGACATTTCAGTCCATTCTATTGCTAGATGGATTCAGTTAACTATCCGTACTGCGTATGAAGATTTATCTTCTTCTCAGCAGTCTGTGCTTAAGATTTCTGCTCATGAAGTAAGAGCTCTTTCTACTTCCTGGGCTTATGCTAATAGTGTTGCTATTACAGATTTAATGAAGGCTGCTTATTGGTCTCAGCCATCCACATTTACTAATTTTTATCTCAGAAATATTGAGTCCATTTCTGGAGACCTGCATTGTTTAGGTCCGTTATCTGTTGCTCAGAATGTCGTCCACTAAACAGTTGCAACTATAGTTATGCAGGCTTTCTGTTCCGGCAGTGACTCCGTCCGGCTGCCCTCTTCGCTCTGGGCTATTTGACCCAGGGCAAGGGGAAGGGGGGGGGGGGGGCGGGTGTTCCCTTAGGTCACCTGCTTTATAGTGAAAAGCAAGGGAATGCCTCCTCCAAGACAGTATTTCTGAGTCGCTTCCGGGATGGTTTTAAAGTGTAATATTAATGTTTAATTTCATTCATGTCTTATTTTTAAAGTGTAGCTCGGTGTGAAGCATTTGTATATGTCAAGTGTCAAACGGGCTTTAATATACAATACTCGGACACTTTTAAATGATTATAAAGAGTCTCAATTCTCTGGACTACTTTATTTATTGGCTTGCTTTAAAAATAATTAGTATAAAGGTTATACTGGATGTTAATAGAGAACATGAATGTTATTGTGCTCAATTATTAAGGGTAGTGTATCTTTCTAATTTAAATATTAAATAAGAAAGATACATGTAAAGCCTAATACTCCTTTTCTCCTTAAGGGGTTACCTCTTTATTTTATAATTGAGCTTATTGGATTTTCCTCTATGTCCTAGGCCCTCCAGCCTGTTTACTATTCAGCTAAGTCTGGGTCATTGGTACAGTATAAAAATGTTAAAAAATTTATAGTAATTTATATATTTTTTATACTTACCAATGACCCAGACGGGGATGGCCCTCCCTGAGTTGGGAACTCTTGCCTCCCCGCTGAGTACATAGCGCTGACCAGGCACTACCAGTAAGAATGATATTTGGCGCCAATTTCGGGACGACTGCGTCGCTGCGCATGCGCAGTAGAGTCGTACTATGGAGGTCCTTTAGGACATGATTTCTTTTTGTTTTGGATGCAAATTTTGGGGATTGGGGGGCAAAATTTGTGTTTGGCCCTGGTTTTTGTGGAGTTAGCACCAGCTAAGTCTGGGTCATTGGTAAGTATAAAAAATATATAAATTACTATAAATTTTTTAACTTTTTAGTTATTCCAGAATTTCGTACGTAAAACACAGCTTTATGACTTCACATTAAAATGAGCTCTCTAAGCTTGTTCCAATCAACATTCACGCACTATGTCTTTCACACAAAAAATAAAATTTTCCATTTATTCTTATTCAGGAATTTTGTTTGCACTCTTAACCCCCCCCCCCCCCCCCCCCACACACACACACACACACAAACACAGACGCACACATCTAAAAGTTCATCAGCAAAAAAACAGTTACTTCAGTTTTTAAATGCATTATAGGAACAACTTGCCTAATCAAATTTAAATACTTTTGCCTCATTCTGTATCTAGAACAAACCATTTACCATATCTTTACGCAAAATTCTCCAGCATCATTCACAAAAAAAACACCATTATTTATATATTCACATTTCTGTCTCAAAAATATACCTGATCTTCCCATACCCCTATTGGAATAAGCTGTTTGAGCTTGTTCCAATGATGATAAAAATACTAATATTTTGGAAAATTTGTGAAAATTTTTGTTTTCTTGCATGCAAATATATACATGTAGCACATGGAAGATATCCACAGTTGGGGAGAGATGTCCAAGGCTATCTCTTCACATTCCTTGTTTGTGCTTCATGCTAAACTAGTTTGTCTGCAGAGATAAATTTGCTTTATTAAAAATCATTGGAGATTGGCCACACACCAATGATTTTAAATAAAACTAATTTTAGGTAACAAATGTTGAACTTCAAACAAAATCTATCACTCAGCCAGTCAATGTTGATGAGGCATGACATGGTGAAGGTGACCTAAAATACTTCTTAGAGTCACTTTGTCAGGTGAGCGATTAAGGCCACTTGGGGCTTCTTGTTTGTACACAACTTCTATATGGCTCAGGCTAGAGGCTGTATTTATGAATCGATCTTTACGAAACTTCTTGGGTATCTTTGTTATCACTGTGGGATGAGAACGAGTGTTTTTGGGTGTGGTCCAAAATTCAAGATGGCCACCAGTAGCCATTTTGTACCAAAATTAGTGCAATCAGTCTTTTGTACAGAACTTCTGTATGAAAGTTCTGATTTGAATAAATTTTTGTATGAATGTTTAGTAACATGGAATACATCACATATAGTACAGGTTTTTTTCTCGTGCAGAAATTATGCAAATTAGACTAACTTTGATGTTTTTTGGTGTTACTTTCAGCACTGTAAGTGCAAATGCCAATACGGCTCGGGCTAGAGCCGTATTTATGAACCGATCTTTACGAAACTCCTTGGGTACCTTTGTTATCACCGTGGGACGAGAACGAGTGTTTTTGATTCCAGTCCGAAATTCAAGATGACCGATGGCAGCCATTTTGTACAAAATTTGGTGCAATCAGATTTTTGCACAGAACTTCCAAATGAAAGCGCTAATTTGAATAATTTTTTGTGTGAATGTTTAGTACCATGGGATACATCACATATAATACGGGTTTTTTTCTCGTGCAGAAATTATGCAAATGAGATGAACTTTGATTTTTTCAGTGCTACTTACACACAGTAAGTACACATGTCAATACGGCTCGGGCTAGAGTCTGTATTTATGAACCGATCTTCACAAAACTTCTTGGGTACCTTTGTTATCACCTTGGGATGAGAACGAGTGTTTCTGGGTGCGGTCCAAAATTCAAGATGGCTGCCAGTGGCCATTTTGTACCGAAATTAGGTCCAATCAGTTTTTTGTCACAACTTCTACACAGCTCATATTTGTGAACTGATCTTCACGAAACTTCTTGGGTACCTTTGTTTTCACCTTGGGACAGGAATGAGTGTGTTTTGGGGTGCCTTTGTTATCACTGTGCTATGAGAACAAATATTTTGGGGTTCAGTCAGACCCACTCTGGGACTCAAAGATTTCTTTTCTAGTTTAGCAGCTGACTGTAGCCCACCTTTACAATACTTTACCTATACATTTGTTACAGGCAACGGTCAGTATTTATGTACAGACTGTTACAATACTTTATATGTACCTTTGTTATCAGGTCATTACCTGGATGTTTGTCATTGCTGTGTCACATACTATACATGTACATGTCTTTGTCTTGACAAGTTGAGCTACAGTGTCATTGACACTTTCATTTAACATCTAGCCTTATACCCCATTTACATGAAAAGATATATTCCTGGAATATTTAATTTCTAGGAATAAAAAATAATCCTGGATATTATTATTCGGGTATATATATTTATTCGGGGAATATATTTTTAAAAAATACTCCACCTCAAAAGGTGGTCGAAAATCAAATAACCCAGGAATAAAATGAATTTTCGTGCTCATGTAAATTGCAGGAGAAAATAATCTATCATTATTACTACTAATTTACATGTTGAGATATATTCCTGGAATATTTAATAATAATTTCTAGGAATACAAAAATATAATCCTGGATATTTATTTTTCATTGTATTAATACTTCTGATTTCTCAAATGACAAGTGAACGCAGATTATTTTCCGAAATTTTTTCCTGGATTAAAATTTATTCCCCAAATAAATATAAACCAGGATAATTTTCTGCTATGTAATTCACCATTTAGATGCTGATATGACATTAAACAGCAATAAATAAATAAAAATCTTATTTGACAAAGGTCCATGAGCTCTGTCAAGCAAGGTATAACTGATGAGATTTTCACTTACTGGGAAGGAATATTTTTTGTGTTGACATCTGGCACAATCTTGACATCGGTTTGAAAGAAAATTTTTGCAATTTAACCCTTTACATAATGAATTGGCCACATCTGCCTACGTACTTTCAAATTTAGCAGTTGAAAAAAAAAAATTTCAGAAAGTTTTTCAACAAAACCATATCATGTGACACCTTACTGGATCAAGCTCTTTGAGCTCCTTCCAATGAGTCATCACATGATATGGTTTGTTTGAAATTTTTTTAAAATTTAAAAAAAACAATAATTGAAAAAATTGTGTAAAGGATTAAGAAGAGGAATCCATCCACAGATTACCTTTAAATTTTTGAGTAACATCAAAAAGACATTATGGTTTTCGTTTACTTGCTCCATAAGTATGATTCCAACCCATGTGGAAGAAATTATTGAGGTGGTTAATGAATTGATTCAAGGGGCGTGGTGGCATCGTGGTTACCTGTTCTCGTCAGATCACCGAAGTTAAGCAACGTTAGTAGTTGCATGGGTGACCATTTCAGCGACTGATTCACGCTCCCGCATTGTGTCCTTGGGCAAGGTACCTAACCCTGACTGCCTACATGGGGGCACGATGACGCTATGTACTAAGGCATACCGCACGTCGAAGGTGTGCATGTCTTCAACCAATCGAACCCTGCCTGTGCCACGGTGCAGAGTTCAGAGTTACGATGTTAGGGAGCTGACAGCTGCTCGTCATTGCTCGGTGGTTCTCTCCAGTTACTTCAGCTTCCTCCAACCGTAAAACTGTCACCAAAATGATATGACCCTGGCTGTTAATGTGTCGTTAAACCCCAATAAAAAAAAAAATGAATTGATTGTTGTTATGGGGTAGAAACAGTTGTAATATATTTAATCCCTGTTTTCGTTACAAAATTTTGTAGGTTGGTCATCTGATAATGCAAGCTGCTGGGAAGAGTAATCTAAAGAGAGTGACACTGGAACTTGGGGGAAAGAGCCCTCTAATTATATTTGAAGATGCTGACAGTAAGTTAACAGTTAATGTAGCAGCCAAAACTTGGTCAGCGATATTCACAAAAAATGCCTTTTAAAATTTTTTGTTTAATTTTTTGCATCAAAAACATAAACACTGACCTTAACATTTCTACAGGCTTAATGAGCTCTTCCAATAGTTTAATCTTTCCAGAATAAATGAAACAGATATGTATTCTAAGTTAACCCTTTACCTAACATAATTTACCTTTACCTACACCAGTACAGTGTAGCCCACTTATTATACCCCCGCTTCGAAGAAGTGGGGGCTATATAGGAATCGCCCTGTACGTCTTTCCGGACATGAAATTCTTGAGTGCGCAACTCCTCCTACATTTATCAATCAATTTGGACAAAACTTTTCAGACATCATCACTACTAAGTGAACATGCGCATATTCCAAGATTTTTGATCTGCGACAATTTTAACCAGGTTTTCTCCCTTTGACTTAGATTTATTGTGTCTTTCCATCCGAACAAATTCTTGTGTGTGCAACTCCTCCTACATTAATGAACCGATTTTGATGAAACCTTTCAAACATCATCTCTACTAAGTGAACATGTGCATATTCCAAACTTTTTAATCTGCGACAATTTTAACCAGGTTATCTCTCTTGAACTTTGATTTAATATGGGTTTCTACATGAAATTCTTGTGTGCGCAACTCCTCCTACATTTATCAATCAATTTGGACAAAACTTTTCAGACATCATCACTACTAAGTGAACATGCGCATATTCCAAGATTTTTGATCTGCGACAATTTTAACCAGGTTATCTCCCTTTGACTTAGATTTATTATGTCTTTCCGTTCGAACAAATTCTTGTGTGCGCAACTCCTCCTACATTAATGAACCAATTTTGATGAAACCTTTCAAACATCATCTCTACTAAGTGAACATGTGCATATTCCAAACTTTTTGATCTGCGACAATTTTAACCAGGTTATCTCTCTTGAACTTTGATTTAATATGGGTTTCTGCATGAAATTCTTGTGTGCGCAACTCCTCCTACATTTATCAATCAATTTGGACGAAAGTTTACAGACATCATCACTACTAAGTGAACATGCGCATATTCCAAAATTTTCGAGCTGTGGCAATTTTAACTAAGTTATCTCCCTTTAACTTAGATTTATTATGGGTTTCTACATGAAATTCTTGTGCATGCAACTCCTCCTACATTTATCAATCAATTTGGACAAAACTTTTCAGACATCATCACTACTAAGTGAACATGCGCATATTCCAAGATTTTTGATCTGCGACAATTTTAACCAGGTTATCTCCCTTTGACTTAGATTTATTATGTCTTTCCGTTCGAACAAATTCTTGTGTGCGCAACTCCTCCTACATTAATGAACCGATTTTGATGAAACCTTTCAAACATCATCTCTACTAAGTGAACATGTGCATATTCCAAACTTTTTGATCTGCAACAATTTTAACCAGGTTATCTCTCTTGAACTTTGATTTAATATGGGTTTCTGCATGAAATTCTTGTGTGCGCAACTCCTCCTACATTTATCAATCAATTTGGACAAAAGTTTACAGACATCATCACTACTAAGTAAACATGCGCATATTCCAAAATTTTTGAGCTGTGGCAATTTTAACTAGGTTATCTCCCTTTAACTTAGATTTATTATGGGTTTCTACATGAAATTCTTGTGCGTGCAACTCCTCCTACATTTATCAATCAATTTTGACAAAACCTTTCAAACATTATCACAACTAAGTGAACATACGCATATTCCCAAATTTTTGATCTGCGACAATTTTAACCAGGTTATCTCCCTTTAACTTGGATTTATTATGGGTTTTCAAATGGGATTCTTGTGTGTGCAACTCCTCCTACATTAATGAACCGATTTTGAATACATGTTGCACATTGTAAATGTGTTTTTCCAAATGTAAACCATATATGTGTGGGCTCTTTAAGTATTCAGTGCTGTTCTGTGGAAGGCCACATGCAAATACAAATTTCAACAACAAAAAATGATCTTTATGTATACATTTCCTTATGGCCTTCGTCTACATGATCAGAAGTGCATTCCTCTAGAAACCCAAAGCGGGGGTATTAATCACCTTCAGTGATAGTTCTAGTTTGTATATTCCTCATTTGAATAACCCTGTTAATTTAATAGAATTTCCAAACACAAAACTATTTATCATACCTTTAGTACAAATTTGACCTGTTAATTGCATATAGGTTAAGAATAAACTCCTGTTTATTGAATAAAAAATCTTGTGATAAGTTGAGAAATTACCCTTACAGTCATCAAATTTTAACAAAACCATATCATGTATGTGACTCCCCTCCCCCACCATCCCCCCCCACCCACCCTCCCCAACCCCAAAACAAATTTTGATTCCATGTGTGTTGGGCAAAGCTTTAATAACCTTTGTATGCAAGAGTGGAACACCAAATACCATTTAATAGCAAAACAAAACTTCTTTCATACAATACGACGCTAGGTGCTGATGTTTGTCGGTTCATGATTAGCATTTTTTATTAAAATTATAAGAAATGAAAGTATCGTTTTCATTTCATTCATCAAGAAACATATTTTTTCCATTCCTTTCGACCTCTCCTCTTCTTGATGATTTCATTCTTTCAATTGTATCTGTACAGTACAGTATATTCAGGTTGAATAAAGGGTAAAAAAATGGTAAAAAAGAAATGCGACAAAAACTTCCTCCAGGATAATGCCCCAGGCCTCTTCTTGGTGCATATGCGATGAGCAAAAAGGTAGTGATATTTTCATGATAATGTTGGTAGCTTCAGAAGTATATAAATGTCCAGAGTGGGTATATATTTAACAATCAGTTTTACTTATGCAGACGCCGTTGGACGCCAAGTGATGGCAAAAGCACACATGGCCAAAGGGCCATGTGTGCTATTGCCATCACTTGGCATCCATCGGCGTCCGGCACTTGAACTTTTTACATTTTCATCTTCTCTGGAACCGCTGAGCCTATGTGAACCAAACTAGGCAGGAATAGTCTATGGGAGGTCCTCTACAAAAGATCCGCATTTTGTTCTTGTCGGTTGAAAAACATGGCCACCAGCGGCGTTCTTTGATTCTGGTTGGTGGATTTTCAAAAATCTTCTCTGAAACCACAAGGCCAAATATTTTGAAACTTCACATGTTTGATACTTGGGACACCCTCTACCAATGATCCTCATTTAATGTAGACCGGGTTGCAAACATGGCCACAATTGCAGCTTATAGTTACTATAGAAACCCTATGGGAAATCATATTTTCATCTTCTCTGGAACAACTGAGCCAATGTGAACCAAACTTACCAGAAATGGTCTATGGGAGGACATCTACAAACAATTCTCACTTTGTTCCCATCGGTTGGAAAACATGGCTGCCAGAGGCATTCTTTGAGTCTGATTGGTGGATTTTCAAAAATCTTCTCTTCTAAAACGACAAGACCAAATGTTTTGAAACTTCAAATTATTGATGATTGGCACACCCTCTACCAACGTTCCTCATTTAATGTTGATCAGGTTAAAAACATGACTGTAATTGCGGCTTATAGTTACTATAGAAACGCTATAGGAAATCACATTTTCATCTCTCGACTCTGGAAATACTGAGCCGATGTGAACCAAACTTGGCAGAAATGGTCTATGTGAGGTCCTCTACAAACGACCCTCAATTTGTTCCCGTCTGATGGAAAACATGGCCTCCAGAGGCATTCTTTGATTCTGATTGATGCATTTTTAAAAATCTTCTCTGAAACCATAATGCCAAATGTTTTGAAACCTCACATTATTGATGACTGGGACTCCCTCTACCAACAGTCCTCATTTTATGTTGGGTTACAAACATGGCCACAATTGTAGCTTATATTTACCATAGAAACCCAATGGGAAATGACATTTTCATCTTTTTCTCTGGAACTACTGAGATTATGTGAACCAAACTTGGCAGGAATGGTCTATGTGAGATCCTCTACAAACGTTCCTCACTTTGTACCCATAAGATGGAAAACATGGCCGCCAGTGACATTCTTTGATTCTAATTGGGGGATTTTGAAATTTTCTCTGAAACCACAAAGCCAAATTTCAAGATTTGCGGTGTCCGGATGATAACTCCAGTTAGGATTATTTGATCAGAAAGAATTTTGGTATGTGACTTTCTGGGGTAATAATACAGGTCAAGTTCGAATATGGGTTCAGAACGATCATTTTTACTAGAGTTATGCCCCTTTTTCAACTTGTTTTTTCGGGGGACATTTGGCCGAGCGGCCTTTTATTTAAGTTTGCATTGATTATAAAAAGAGAGCATACAGCAGCGAAAAGGACCAGGCAAGAGAGACTGAGAAACAGATTTTTATCTTTTTTAGGCCAAAGGAATAAATCAGTTGCTATGCTATTCTGTAGATTATGATGCCAAAAACATAAACAAACCAAGAAATTAACTTTTGATAGGAAATAAATAATTACAAAAATAAAAAATAAAATACTCCCCCCCCCCCCCCCCCCCCATGCAATTTTACCAAAAAAATGGCTTGAGAAACAGAAGATCTACTTTGTAAGGCCTTATTTGAAAATTGAATAACTGAAACAATCATCAGAGAGCAATGTAGTGACCTGCATAATGAGGGTTTGGGGATTGGGAGCATAACTATCCTCATATATTATATCTCCTGTGACTTCACTTTCTTATGATTGACATAGATACTGTTTCTGATAGTTTTACCTGTTAGATGTTCTAAAAACAGTTGTGCACCGTTAATATTCCTGTACACTATACACTTTTTGAAAATAGCTGTAGAATATTCTGTGACTTTCAGCTGATAGAACACAATACACCCTTTTAAAAGTTTTCTCTGTTATTCTGTTTCGTTATTTCGAAGTTCAAGAATTTGATTGTTTTCTTTTGGACAAGGTTGTTGCAGGGTGTATATTTCATGTAAATTTGGGAGAATCCATTGGGATAAGTGTGAAAATGGTTTCGAGAATCCACACCTACTGTTAGTGTCTCTGGAGCCTATTAGGCCACCATGGTTAAACTTCTGTTATATACTGATAACACATGTTAGCCCTTTACCCAACATAGCTTTTTAGCTCACCTGGCCTAAAAGGCCATGTGAGTTTTTCTCATCACTTGGCGTCCATCGTCGTCCGTCGTCTGTTGTCCGGCGTCCGTAAACTTTTCACATTTTCATCTTCTCTGTAACCACTGAGCCAGTGTGATCCAAACTTGGCAGGAATGGTCTATGGGAGGTCTTCTACAAACGATCCTCATTTTGTTCCCGTCGGATAAAAAACATGGCTTCCAGAGGCATTCTTTGATTCAGGTTGATGGATTTTCAAAAATCTTCTCCTCTGAAACTACCAGGCCAAATGTTTTGAAACTTCACATAAATGATGACTGGGACCCCCTAATGTTGATTGGGTTACAAACATGGCCACAATTGTGGCTTATAGTTACTGTAGAAACCCTATGGGAAATCACATTTTCCTCTTCTTCTCTGGAAAAACCGAGGCGACGTGAAAACAAACCTGGCAGGGATAGTCTATGGGAGGTCCTCTACCAACAATCCTCAATTTGTTCCCGTGAGTTGAAAAACATGGCCGCCAGAGGCATTCTTTGATTCTGATTGGTAGATTTTCAAAAATCTTCTCCTCTGAAATTGCCAGGCCAAATGTTTTGATACTTCACATAAATGATGACTTGGACCCCCTCTACCAACGATCCTCATTTAATGTTGATTGGGTTGCAAACATGGCCACAATTGCGGCTTATAGTTACTATAGAAACCCTATGGGAAATCACATTTTCATCTTCTTCTCCGGAACTACTGAGCCGACGTGAACCAAACCTGGCAGGGATGGTCTATGGGAGGTCCTCTACAAACGATCCCCATATGTTCCTGTGGGTTGAAAAACATGGCCACCAGAGGCATTCTCTGATTCTTATAGGTGGATTTTCAAAAATATTCTCTGAAACTGCTGGACCAAATGTTTTGATACTTCACATAAGTGATGACTGGGACCCCCCCCCCCCCCCCCCCCACCAACTGTCCTCATTTAATGTTGATCGGGTTGTAAACATGGCCACAATTGCAGCTTATAGTTACTATAGAAACCCTATGGGAAATCACATTTTCATCTTCTCTGAAACTACTGAGCCGACGTGAACCAAACTTCGCAGGAATGGTCTATGAGAGGATGGAAATATGTGGCCACCAGAGGCTATTTTCTAATGCTTAACCCAATGTCCCTCCTGTCTGCACAAAGATCGGTACTGTCAGCAAAATACTTGTTTTTTGAGAATCTGGTAAGGGTTGGTTCCAGTTTTCTCCACTGAAAACTGGGGAAAAAAACTCAAAATATTGTGTATACAGTACAAGTCAAAATAAGCTGTAGCATAACTGCAATAAACTAAGTAAACTGCTGCTATTGCCCTGACAAGATCAGAATCTGACATTTTCTGGAATGCTATCAGTGAGAGCTTTCCAGAAAATGATGTCAGCTTCTGGTCTTATCAGTGTAGGAATAGAAAAAGATACATAGTTTTTGGATTATCCTACACAACTTATTTTGACTTTACTGTAAACCATTTTAACTGTATCTTGATATATGCATCATTAGTCTCCTGGTTTTCCAAACACCTGTCATCATGTCAGTATTTTCTGATAAGTAACATGAAATTTTTTGTTCGTATTCTCTTGCAATCATGTCAGCTTAACAGTAATTATTGTATATCTTTTAAGATTTGACAAATATTGGAGTAAAATGTGTTTGACTGTAACCCTTTACCTATCCAAAGCTATTTTGAAAAGAGAATACTGTCTGAGAGAATTGTAATTTTCAAAATATTTAACCTTCATTTACTGATTTTTTTTTTTGTTGAAATATAATTCATAAATGAATATATAAAACATAAATGTGTGCATTTTCAAGATAATCTTCTTTGAAACTGCAAGGCCAAGTGGTTTGAAAACTTAGTGTGACTGATGACTGTAACCCTTCTACCAATGATCCTCATTTTAATCTTCATCAGGTTGCTATTATGGCTGCAATTGTGGCTTATAGTTACTATAGAAACCCTATAGGAAATCACATTTTCATCATCTTCACTGAAAGTACTGAGCCAATGAGAACCAGACTTGGCAGGCATTGCCTGTGAGAGGTTCTCTACAACTGTTACTCATTTTATTCCTGTTGGGTGAAAAAAAAACGTGGCCGCCAGAAGCATTCTTTGATTCTGATTGGTAATTTTGAAAACTCTTCTCCTCTGAAACCACAGGGCCAAATGTTTTGATACTTTGCATGGTTGATAACTGGGACACCCTCCACGACGTTCCTCATTTTAATGTTGATCGTATTGCAAACATGGCCACAAAAGATCCATTCAAGGTATTCGAAAAGAGCGAGGCCACAAAGTTGCTGCTACAAAGGTCATCCCACACACCTGTGCCATTGGACCAATGAGAAGCATTTATATAAGTTGCATAACTTGCTAGCCAATCCTTGTAAAGTAAATAAGCTCAAAACAAGGACCACTATTTTACAGTGTCATCTCGAAGCTGTTCAATATTTGTTATTTGAGTATATTATTGTACATTTCTTGTCAACTGAAACCAAGGCTTTGTTTCAGAACATAAAGCAACTCTCATCATACAGTTAGTCAAGACATGATTTTAATTTTCTTTTGTAGTTGATGAAGCTGTGGAGTGTGCACATGGTGCTATCATGAGCAACCATGGACAGAATTGTTGTGCAGGCTCGAGGACATTTGTTCATGAATCTATATATGATAAGTTTGTAGAAAAAGCGAAGGAAATGGGTGAAAACAGAAATATAGGGGATCCCTTTGATATGATTACCCAACAAGGGCCACAGGTGAGATGTTATTCCTTTACCCAACATCAAAAGAAGACCACACTTGCAAGACAAAATTAATCTTGAATAATTAAATTAGATAACTTTGATTTATTCAGTGCTACTTATACACAGTTAATACACATGTCAATACGACTTGGGCTAGAGGCTGTATTTATGAACTGATCTTCAAGAAACTTCTTCGGTACCTTTGAGAATGAGTGTTTTTGGTTGCGGTCCAAAATTTCAAGTTAGACAAATTTTGATTTATTCAGTGCTATTTTTCACAGTCAGTGCACATGTCAATACAGCTCTGGCTAGAGGCATCTAACTGTCACCCTCCTTTACAATACTTTACCTGTACATTTGCTACAGGCTACGGTCAGTATTTATGTACAGACCTTTACAATACTTTACATGTACCTTTCTTATCAGGTCATTACCTAGATGTGTGTCATTGTTGTGTCACATACTATACATGTACATGTCTTACATAAGTTGAGCTATAGTGTCATTGACACTTTCATTTGTAGTTTTTGATACTGTGGGTATTAAATTGTTCAATGACTTGTTCGTTGATTTCCTGTTAACTGTGCAGAGACTATAACAATATTTCACATTTTTACCCGTGGAATACAGTTGAAGCTATTTAATTGGATATTTCTTAATTGAATAACTGTTGATTGAATATAACTTCCAAACATAAAACCATTTATGGTATGGACCTTTAGTACAAGTTTGACCTGTTAATTACCTATGGGTTGTAGAGTAAACTTCTGTCAGCTGAATAAAAAATATTCTGATATGTCAAGAAACTTCCCTGACAATCACCAATTCTCCTTCCTTATAGACCCTTTTGGCCTCAGTACATCCAATACAGGCATTTAATCTATTATATCATGATTGACAGATCTCCTTGAGAATGCAGTTCCCAGTTAATTGAAATCTCCAGTTAATTGAATATTTCTCACTGGAAAAATGGCTATTCAATTAACAGAGTTCCACTGTACTATTATAGTCTCTCTCATAGTTAACAGCAAATCAGAGACTGGTTCATTAATGCTGCTTTTGCAGGTATATCATTGCTTGCAACCTAGTATACAGGTGTCCCATGATATCTCCCCCTACTGATTATCTTCCCTGGAGAAAGATAAACTGGGTCATCTCCAGGGGGAGATAACCTGGTTTTTCATCCCCCAACTTGATTATATCCCCCCCCCCCCCCCCAACCCCCAATTATTTATTGGCCTTTCCATTGAACCACAGAATTTTTTTAGAAATATGGTTTTGATCCTCTCTCTGATTTTAAAAGAATCAACTATTGCACATTAGAAAACTCCGAGGGTAGTGCTAGCGAGGGGTGAACAAATTAATTCATTTCCTGAAGAATTTTCATATATATACTTTTGCCATGAGACTGCTATGCTGACTATCTAGAAATATAGTTTTTTCAGCCCAAAGCTTGTAAGGTGAGCAAGAAAGGAGACATTTTATGAGTTGAATGCCATAGATACTTATGTGAAAGGATAAGGCTAAATGAAAAAAAACCAAAACTTTTCATGACTTCTATTCACATTGGCTGCAGAAGAGGCAGGTGGCACAGTCACCATCAATACCAGGGACTAGCCTAGGGGGAAATTTTAGTGAGACTTCATGTCTCCCTCCAGAAAAAATAGGGAGACTGCAGAGTCAAGTAGGGAGACTTCATAGGCAAGTGGGGAAAATTAAGAATATTTATGTATAACTCCCTGCTGCCCCTTCATATTTTCAGGTCGAGGTCCTCCATTAATGCCTGATTTATCCAGGTCCAGTTGTCTATGAATCATCTATGCCAGGTTAAAAAATCACAAAGTAATTATTGATTGAAAATCCCTCACTGCTACCTTCTCCTTCATGACCTCTCCCCTCTTCTTCGTGCCAATCCCCCAGCACACTCCTGTGGTTGCCTTTCACCAAAGTGTGCTAAGCTAATAATTTCCTAAGTCTGAAAGTGTGAACAGGACCAGAGGTAAGAAGGTTGCTTGGAGGGTACTTTTTCAAGATCATTCATATGCACACTTGTGCCCTGTACAAAGCTTTTCTTGTCATCACTAAAACTTTTTTTTCATGTGTTAAAATTCCATTCATGTTTTTCTGAGAATAGACGGCCCAACAGTTAACCATCGTCAGCAAAACGAAATAAAAATACAGTGTTAGAAAATATGTCTGTTGTGTATACATTTTCAGCATCCTAAGCGATGTAACCTACTTTCAAACTGGGTTATTTTGTTGAGTCGCGCAAGTCACCTATTTTCGTTTTGACACTTGAAGCTCCGACAGAAATAGAAATAAAAAATCCGCAAAAAGCGACAATGGGCAATTGATTCTCCTGTGATTTCAAATAAATGGTCGCTTATTTGACGAATGAAAATGCCCATTTATCACACTCAAGCACATTCGATTCTTGAAAATAATTGTTTTTAGCTTAACTTGACAAAGTCAAGATAAGCTATTGCCATCACGCGTACGGTAGTCTGTTAATCTGTGAGTATGTTCACATTTTCCTTTAGCACAGGCTACACCCTGTAGTTCTTGTCCGATCGTCACAAAATTTCATATGCAGGTTTGGGGTCATGTCTAGATGAGAATGTCCCCTTTTGGTCACGATCGGTCAATCGTGATGGCAGCCCGAACCCAAAACCAGAAAACCTTCAGCACAGTCTACAGGTCATATTTATGAAGGGATTTCATTGTAACTTGGTAGGATGCCTCTGTATAATATCTAGATGAGAACGTCCCCTTTTGGTCATGATCTGTCAACTGTCATGGCTGCCAAAGCCCGAAACCAAAAAACTTTTTGCGCAGTCTGCAGGTCATATTTAATGTGGAGGGATTTCATTGTAACTTGGTAGGCTGACTCCGTATGATGTCTAGATGAGAACTTCCCCATTTGGTCGCGATCTATCAACCGTGATGACTGTCAGAGGCCAAAACCTGAAAACCTTTAGCACAGTCTAAAGGTCGTATTTATGGAGGGATTTCATTGTAGCTTGGTAGGATGACTTCAAAAAATGTCTAGATGAGAACATCCCCTTTTGGTCACGATTGGTCAATCGTGATGGCTGCCCAAACCCAAAACCAGAAAACCTTTAGCACAGTCTACAGGTCGTATTTATGAAGGGATTTCATTGTAACTTGGTAGGATGCCTCTGTATAATATCTTGATGAGAACGTCCCCTTTTGGTCATGATCTGTCAACTGTCATGGCTGCCAAAGCCCGAAACCAAAAAACTTTTTGCGCAGTCTGCAGGTCATATTTAATGTGGAGGGATTTCATTGTAACTTGGTAGGATGACTCCGTATGATGTCTAGATGAGAACTTCCCCATTTGATCGCGATCTATCAACCGTGATGACTGTCAGAGGCCAAAACCTGAGAACCTTTAGCACAGTCTACAGGTCGTATTTATGGAGGGATTTCATTGTAGCTTGGTAGGATGACTTCAAAAAATGTCTAGATGAGAACATCGCCTTTTGGTCACAATTGGTCAACTGTGACAACTACAGGGGCCCGAAGCCCAAAAACCTTTAGCACAGTCTACAGGTCATATTTATGAAGGGATTTCTTTGTAACTTGGTAGGATGACTCCAAATAATGTCTAGATGAGAACGTCCCCTTTTGGTCGTGATCATTCAGCCGTGATGGCTGCCCAAGCCCCAAACCCCAAAACCTTTAGCATAGTCTATAAGTCATATTTATGGAGGGATTTCATTGTAACTTGGTAGGTTGACTCCATATAATGTCTAGATGATAACGTCCCCTTTTGGTCGTGATTGTTCAACTGTGATGACTACAGGGGCCCGAAGCCTGAAAACCTTTAGCACAGTCTATAGGTCATATTTATGAAGGGATTTCATTGTAACTTGGTGGGATCACTCCAGATAATGCCCAGATGAGAACTTCCCCTTTTGGTCATGATCATTCAACCATGAAAGCTGCCCGAGCCCAAAACCCCAAAAACTGTAGCACAGACTACAGGTCGTATTTATGAAGGGATTTCATTGTAATGTGGTAGGTTGATTCAGTATGATATCAAGATGAAGATGTCCCCCTTTTGGTTGCGATCGGTCAACCGTGATGGCTACACAGGCCCGAAGCCCAAAAACCTTTAGCACAGTCTACAGGCCGGCCGTATTTATGAAGGGATTTCATTGTAACGTGATAGGATGACTCGTTTTGGAATAATTTCATTGTAACTTGGTAACTTTCGTTGATATACGTTAACTGTGAGGGCCACATACATTAACAGTGAGGGTCACATTAACCCACCCATCAATTCTTTAGTACAATCTACACCTCATGTTATTTTTATTGAAAAATTAGCATACAGGGAACAGAAATTAACATATTTCCAATTATCACAATTCTTGTTTTATTTCATAATCCTTTCATAAACATTGAACATTATCTTTCTCATCAAACACAACACACAGACAAGTTAAGCTACAGTGTCATTGACACCTTCATTATGTAAACCTCCGATCACTCAGTTCAGCCTTTCCTCATTTTGATCAGTTTTTAGAGGGCGACTTGTAATTCACCCCAACTATTTTTTTAGGCGACTTTTTAGAAGGGCGACATAATCGTCCTAGTTGCCCTCACATCTGGTCCCTGATCAATACATTTTTAGCTCAACTTTGGCGAAGCCAAATTTGAGGTATTGTCATGGCCCGTCGTCCGTCTGTCTGTCCGCGCACACAAATGACTACTTATGTGGCTACGAGTTAGTAAAACAGGATACTTATGTGGTTAAAGTCTGTTACGTGGCTAGCATGTAACAGAATCTCTTATTGTGGGGGGGGGGGGAGGGGGAGGGGGGGCGGTTGGATAAATGTAGAGTAGGGTTAGGGCATTTTGGGGGTGGGGTTTAGGGGTGGGGTTTAGGGGTGTTGGTCAGTGAAGGGGTGTTAGAGTTATGTGGCTAGGGTTAGCTTAGGGTTAGGGTGGGTAGGGTTAGGGTCAATAAAGGGTATGGTTAGCTGACCCCCCAGACATTTTCCCCCCAAAAACTTCTTTTATTATGTTGGACATGTGTTTGAGGTTAGCCACCTAACATGTCCATAAAATAGCCACATAAGTAGCCATTTGTAAGAATGTCTGTCCGTCCGTCGTGCCGTCAACTGGCTCGGGCTAGAGGCCGTATTTATGAACCAATCTTTACGAAACTTCTTGGGTACCTTTGTTATCACCATGGGACGAGAACGAGTGTTTTTGGGTGCAGTCCGAAATTCAAAATGGCTGCCAGTAGCCATTTTGTACCAAAATTAGTGCAATCAGTTTTTTGTGCAGAACTTCTGTATGAAAGTTCTGATTTGAATAAATTTTTGTATGAATGTTTAGTAACATGGAATACATCACATATAATACAGGTTTTTTTCTCGTGCAGAAATTATGCAAATTAGATGAACTTAAATTTATTCAGTGCTACTTATACACAGTAAGTTCACATGTCAATAAGGCTCGGGCTGGAGTCTGTATTTATGAACCGATCTTCACAAAACTTCTTGGGTACCTTTGTTATTACTTTGGGACGAGAACGAGTGTTTCTGGGTGTGGTCCAAAATTTGAGATGGCTGCCAGTGGCCATTTTGTACCCAAATTAGGTCCAATCAGTTTTTTGTACACAACTTCTATAATGCTCAGGCTAGAGGCTGTATTTATGAACCGATCTTTACAAAGCTTCTTGAGTACCTTTGTTATCACCATGGGACGAGAACGAGTGTTTTTGGGTGCAGTCCGAATTTCAACATGGCCGCCAGCAGCCATTTTGTACCAAAATTAGTGCAATCAGTTTTTTGTACAGAACTTCTGTATGAAAGTTCTGATTTGAATAAATTTTTGTATGAATGTTTAATAACATGGAATACATCACATATAATACAGGTTTTTTTCTCGTGCAGAAATTATGCAAATTAGATGAACTTAAATTTATTCAGTGCTACTTATACACTGTAAGTGCACATGTCAATACGGCTAGGGCTGGAGGCTGTATTTTTTAACTTATCTTCACGAAACTTCTTGGGTACCTTTGTTATCACCTTGGGACGAGAACAAGTGTTTTTGGGTGTGGTCCAAAATTCAAGATGGCTGCCGGCAGCTATTTTGTACCAAAATTAGAGCAATCAGTTTTTTGTACAGAACTTCTGTATGAAAGTTCTGATTTGAATAAATTTTTGTATGAATGTTTAGTAACATGGGCTACATCACATATAATACAGGTTTTTTTCTGGTGCGTAAATTATGCAAATTAGACTAACTTTGATTCATTTAGTGTTACTTTCAGCACTGTAAGTGCAAATGCCAATACGGCTCGGGCTAGAGGCCGTATTTATGAACTGATCTTTACAAAACTTCTTGGGTACCTTTGTTGTCACCGTGGGACGAGAACGAGTGTTTTGGGGTCCGGTCTGAAATTCAAGATAGCCACTGGCAGCCATTTTGTACAAAATTAGGTACAATCAGATTTTTGCGCAGAACTTCCATATGAAAGCGCTGATTTGAATAATTTTTTGTGTGAATGTTTAGTACCATGAGATACATCATATATAATACAGGTTTTTTTCTCGTGCATAAATTATGCCAATTAGACTAACTTTGATCTATTCAGTGTTACTTTCAGTACTGAAATTGCAAATGCCAATACGGCTCGGGCTAGAGGCTGTATTTATGAACTGATCTTTACGAAACTTCTTGAGTACCCTTGTTATCACCGTGGGACAAGAACGAGTGGTTTTGGGTGCGGTCCGAAATTCAAGATGGCCACTAGCAGCCATTTTGTACTTTAGTTAGTGCAATCAGTTTTTTGTACAGAACTTCTGTATGAAAGTTCTGATTTGAATAAATTTTTGTATGAATGTTTAGTAACATGGAATACATTACATATAATACAGGTTTTTTTCTCGAGCAGAAATTATGCAAATTAGATGAACTTTGATTTGTTCAGTGCTACTCATACACAGTAAGTGCGCATGTGAATACGGCTCGGGCTAGAGTCTGTATTTATGAACCGATCTTCACGAAAGTTCTTAGGGTACCTTTGTTATCACCTTGTGACAGGAACGAGTGTTTTGGGATGCCTTTGTTATCACTGTGCTATGAGAACAAATATTTTTGGGTTCAGTCAGACCCACTCTGGGACTCAAAGATTTCTTTTTAGTTTAGCATCTAACTGTCCCCCCACCTTTACAATACTTTACCTATATATTTGTTACAGGCTACTGTCAGAATTTATGAACAGACCTTTACAATACTTTACATGTACCTTTGTTATCAGGTCATTACCTGGATGTTTGTCATTGCTGTGTCACATACTATACATGTACATGCCTTAAACAAGTTGAGTTACAGTGTCATTGACACTTTCATTTGAATCATAAAATGACACTGAATGATAAAAGCAAACTAACGTTCTACTAGGTAATGAGGTAAAAAAAAAACAAAAGAAGTATGCGTGGTAGGAAGTGGGGGGTAATCATGGTGGGGGTAAACTAGGTTATTAGCTCACCTGATTGAAAGTCAGGTTGAGCTATTCTGATCACTTTTCGTCCGTCGTCTGTCGTGAATTTGGTGTTTGGGCCTTTTTCTCCCAAACCACTGGCCACATTTTAATGAAATTTCACTTGAGTAGTGGTTATATAGGGGCATTTGGGTTTTTCTTCAAATTGGGTTTCTGCTCTTATTGAGGAGGGGGTGGGGCCAAAATGCCCCAATTATTAAAAAAAAATTCCTCTCATGAACCAGCTATAGCAGAGACTTGATATGTGGTATACAGCTTCCTTTTGAGGTGTAGACTCAAATTTGTTCAAGAGAAGTTTGAGGGGCAATCTTTGTTGTTATGGGAATGGCAAGGATTTTTGCCCCGGCCAAAATTTTGATTTTCCAAACTGAGAGGCTGATTTGAACCAAATTTGATATGAAGTATTAGTGGGTCATAAATATTTGATTTGCCCCAATTTTGGGGGGGGAACCACAGGAGCTAAAAAATAAAAAAAGTTTAAACGTCCATATCTCCAAAACTACACTGCACTGAGAATTCTTATTTGGTGTGAAGCTTCCTTAGGACCAACAGAATGGAGTGGTCCAAAAATATTGCTATTGGTTTTATCATAGGGTACTTTTTCGGTACTTTGAAAAAATGCTGAGTCAGCATTTATTAACACTGTGTGTAATGGGAAAAACATTTAAGACTCTTCTTCTCCCAAACCACAGCTCTAAAAGCTTTCAAATTTCACATATAACATCTTTGGAAGATTGTTTCACATGTTTGTTGAAATTGAATCCCTGGGTCCATAGTTGGGCTCTCTAGGGGAGCCCAAATGTTTAAATTAGTGCAATATGAGGAACATTCTTTAAAAGTCTTCACATCCACCAGTAAGAATCTTTTGATATTTGGTATACTGTATTGTTAGGGAGGTGAGATTCAAATTTGTTAAAGCCAAGTCCCTGGGTTTATATTTGGGCTCCAGGTGGGAGCCTGAATTATAACTTAGTTCAACGCGAAGAATATTTAAAAAAAATATTTTTCTTTAGATCCAGTAGTCAGAATCTTTTGATATTTGAAATACAGCATCCTTAGGGAGGTGAGATTCAAGTTTGTTCAAGCCAAGTCCCTGGGTTCATATTTGGGCTCAAATTATGACTTAGTTCAATATGAGGAATATTTAAAAAAAAAAAAAAATTTCAGATCCACCGGTCAGAATGTTTTGATATTTGGTATATGGTTTTCTTGATGGGGGGAGATTCAAGTTTGTTCAAATCGGGACCCTCGGTTGATAGTTGTCAGTGTCAGGTGAGAACTCTCAGGCTTCTTGTTTTATCTTGGGTGGGGGGGTGGGGTGGGGGGGGGGAGGGGAGGTTGTCAGTTGGGGGTGGAGGACTGCTACACCATATTTATATACTTCTCACAGTAGTTTCATTACATTGCTTTACTGGTAGTAATTATTGGTGAGCTGTAAATACAATGATATTTTTAGCTCAACTTTGACGAAGTCAAATTTGAGCTATTGTCATGGCCCGTCGTCCGTCTGTCTGTCTGTCCGTCTGTCCGTACGTCAACAATTGGCTATGGCTCGGGCTAGAGGTCGTATTTATGAACCGATCTTTACGAAACTTCTTGTGTACCTTTGTTATGACCCTGGGACGGGAACGAGTGTTTTTAGGTGTGGTCCGAAATTCAAGATGGCTGCCAGCGGCCATTTTGTACCGATGATGCAAAAATCAGTTTTTTGTACAGAACTTCTGTATGAAAGTTCTGATTTGAATAAAGTTTTGTATAAATGTTTAGTACCATGGGATACATCACATATAATACAGGTTTTTTTCTCGTGCGTAAATTGTGCAAATTAGACTGACTTTGATTTATTTAGTGTTACTTTCAGAGCTGTAAGTGCCAAGCTGCTATGGCTCGGGCTAGAGGCCGTATTTATGAACCGATCTTTACGAAACTTCTTGAGTACCTTTGTTATGACTGTGGGACGAGAACGAGTGTTTTTGGGTGCGGTTGCAAAAATCAGTTTTTTGTACAGAACTTCTGTATGAAAGTTCTGATTTGAATAAAGTTTTGTATAAATGTTTAGTACCATGGGATACATCACATATAATACAGGTTTTTTTCTCGTGCGTAAATTGTGCAAATTAGACTGACTTTGATTTATTTAGTGTTACTTTCAGAGCTGTAAGTGCCAAGCTGCTATGGCTCGGGCTAGAGGCCGTATTTATGAACCGATCTTTACGAAACTTCTTGAGTACCTTTGTTATGACTGTGGGACGAGAACGAGTGTTTTTGGGTGCGGTCAGAAATTCAAGATGGCTGCCAGCTGCCATTTTGTACCGACGATGCAGAAATCTGTTTTTTGTACAGAACTTCCATATGAAAGCTCTGATTTGAATAATTTTTTGTATGAATGTTTAGTACCATGGGATACATCACATATAATACAGGTTTTTTTCTCGTGCGTAAATTGTGCAAATTAGACTAACTTTGATGTTTTTTGGTGTTACTTTCAGCACTGTAAGTGCAAATGCCAATACGGTTCGGGCTAGAGGCCGTATTTATGAACCGATCTTTACGAAACTTCTTGGGTACCTTTGTTATCACCGTGGGACGAGAACGAGTGTTTTGGGGTCCGGTCCGAAATTCAAGATGGCCGATGGCAGCCATTTTGTACGAAATTTGGTGCAATCAGATTTTTGCACAGAACTTCCATATGAAAGTGCTGATTTGAATAATTTTTTGTGTGAATGTTTAGTACCATGAGATACATCACATATAATACGAGTTTTTTTCTCGTGCAGAAATTATGCAAATTAGATGAACTTTGATTTTTTCAGTGCTGCTTACACACAGTAAGTACACATGTCAATACGGCTCGGGCTAGAGTCTGTATTTATGAACCGATCTTCACGAAACGTCTTGGGTACCTTTGTTATCACCTTGGGATGAGAACGAGTGTTTCTGGGTGCGGTCCAAAATTCAAGATGGCTGCCAGTGGCCATTTTTTATCGAAATTAGGTCTAATCAGTTTTTGTACACAACTTCTATATGGCTCAGGCTAGATGCCATATTTATGAACCGATCTTTACGAAACTTCATGGGTACCTTTGTTATTACCGTGGGATGAGAACGAGTGTTTTTGGGTGTGGTCCGAATTTCAAGATGGCCACCAGCAGCCATTTTGTACCAAAATTAGTGCAATCAGTCTTTTGTACAGAACTTCTGTATGAAAGTTCTGATTTGAATAAATTTTTGTATGAATGTTTAGTAACATGGAATACATCACATATAGTACGGGTTTTTTTCTCGTGCAGAAATTATGCAAATTAGATGAACTTTGATTTATTCAGTGCTACTTATACTCTGTAAGTGCACATGTCAATACGGCTCGGGCTAGAGGCTGTATTTATGAACCGATCTTCACAAAACTTCTTGGGTACCTTTGTTATCACCTTGGGACGAGAACGAGTGTTTCTGGGCGTGGTCCAAAATTCAACATGGCTGCCAGTGGCCATTTTGTACCGAAATCAGGTCCAATCAGTTTTTTGTCACAACTTCTACACAGCTCATATTTGTGAACTGATCTTCACGAAACTTCTTGGGTACCTTTGTTTTCACCTTGGGACAGGAATGAGTGTGTTTTGGGGTGCCTTTGTTATCACTGTGCTATGAGAACAAATATTTTGGGGTTCAGTCAGACCCACTCTGGGACTCAAAGATTTTTTTCTAGTTTAGCATCTGACTGTCAGCCACCTTTACAATACTTTACCTATACATTTGTTACAGGCAACGCTCAGTATTTATGTACAGACCGTTACAATACTTTATATGTACCTTTGTTATCAGGTCATTACCTAGATGTTTGTCATTGCTGTGTCACATACTATACATGTACATGTCTTTGTCTTGACAAGTTGAGCTACAGTGTCATTGACACTTTCATTTAGCTCACCGTGACAAACTCAGGCTGAGCTTATCTAATCGCACCATCCGTCGTCCATCCATCCATCGTCCATCCATCCGTCTGTCATCCGTCAACACCATGTTTTGGTCTTCTCATCCAAAATCACGAGCTACTGCCATCACGCATGCGGAAGTCTATTAGTCTGTGAGTCTGTTCACATTTTCCTTTAGCACGGGCTACACCCCGCAGTTCTTGTCTGATCGTCACAAAATTTCACATGCAGGTTTGGGGTCATGTCTAGATGAGAACGTCCCCTTTTGGTCGCGATTGGTCAACCAGAATGGCTGCCCGAGCCCAAAACCCGAAAACCATTAGCACAGCTTGCAGGTTGTATTTATGAAGGGATTTCATTGTAACTTGGTAGGATGCCTCTGTATAATGCCTAGATGAGAACGTCCCCTTTTGGACAAGATCTGTCAACCCAAAAACTTTTAACATAGTCTGCAGGTCATGTTTAATATGGAGGGATTTCATTGTAACTTCGTAGGATGACTCTTTATGATGTCTAGATGAGAATTTCCCCATTTGGGCGTGATCTGCCAACCGTGACGACTGCCCGAGCCCAAAACCCAAAAACCTTTAGCACAGTCTACAGGTCATATTTATTGAGGAATTTCATTGTAACTTGGTGGGTTGACTTCATGTAATGTCTAGATGAGAAAGTCCCCTTTTGGACGTGATTGGGCATCTGTGATGGCTACAGGGGCCCAAAGCCCGAAAACCTTTAGCACAGTCTACAGGTCATATTTATGAAGGGATTTCATTGTAACTTGGTAGGTTGACTCCAAATAATGTCTAGATGAGAACGTCCCATTTTGATCGCGATCATTCAGCCTTGATGGGTGTCCGAGCCCCAAAACCTTTAGCATAGGCAAAAGGTCATATTTATGGAAGGATTTCATTGTAACCTGTTAGGTTGACTCCATATAATGCCTAGATGATGACATTCCCTTTTGGTCATGATTGGTCAATTGTGATGGCTACAGGTGCCCGAAGCCCGAAAACCTTGAGCACAGTCTACAGGTCATATTTATGAAGAGATTTCATTGTAACTTCATAGGATCACTCCAGATGATGCCCATATGAGATTGTCCCCTTTGGTTGTGATCATTCAGTCATGATGGCTGCCCGAGCCCGAAGCCCGAAAACCTTTAGCACAGTTTACAGGTCATATTTATGAAGGGATTTCATTGTAACTTGGTAGGTTGACTTCATATAATGTCTAGATGAGAACGTCCCCTTTTGGAAACGATTGGGCAACTGTGACGGCTACAGGGGCCCGAAGCCTGAAAACCTTTAGAACAGTCTACAAGTGATATTTATGAAGGGATTTCAATGTAACTTGGTAGGTTGACTTCATATAATGTCTAGATGAGAACAGCCCCTTTTGGACACCATTAGGCAACTGTGACGGCTACAGGGGCCTGAAGCCCAAAAACCTTTAGCACAGTCTTCAGGTCATATGTATGAAGGGATTTCAATGTAACTTGGTAGGTTGACTTCATATAATGTCTAGATGAGAACAGCCCCTTTTGGACACCATTAGGCAACTGTGACAGCTACAGGGGCCTGAAGCCCGAAAACCTTTAGAACACTCTTCAGGTCATATTTATGAAGAGATTTCATTGTAACTGTGTAGGATTACTCCAGATGATGCCCAGATGAGAATGTCCCCTTTTGGTTGCGATCATTCAACCATGAGGGCTGCCCGAGCCCAAAGCCCAAAAACCTTTAGCACAGTCTACAGGTCATATTTATGAAGGGATTTTAATGTAACTTTGTAGGTTGACTTCATTTTATGTCTAGACGAGAACAGTCCCTTTTGGACACCATTAGGCAACTGTGACGGCTACAGGGGCCTGAAGCCCAAAAACCTTTAGCACAGTCTTCAGGTCATATTTATGAAGGGATTTCAATGTAACTTGGTAGGTTGACTTCATATAATGTCTAGATGAGAACAGCACCTTTTGGACACCATTAGGCAACTGTGACGGCTACAGGGGCCTGAAGCCCAAAAACCTTTAGCACAGTCTACAGGTGATATTTATGAAGGGATTTCATTGTAGCTTGGTAGGATGACTCCAAATAATGTCTAGATGAGAACGTCCCCTTTTGGTCGCGATCATTCAGCCTTGATGGCTGTCTGAGCCCAAACCCCAAAACTTTTAGCATAGTCTATAGGTCATATTTATGGAAGGATTTCACAGTAACCTGTTAGTTTGACTCCATATAATGCCTAGATGATGACATCCACTTTTGGTCGTGATTGGTCAACTGTGACGGCTTCAGGGGCCCGAAGCCCAAAAACCTTGAGCACAGTCTACAGGTTATATTTATGAAGGGATTTCATTATAACTGTGTAGGATCACTCCAGATGATGCCCAGATGAGAATGTCCTCTTTTGGTTGCGATCATTCAACCTTGATGGCTGCCCGAGCTCAAAGCCCAAAAACTTTTAGCACAGTCTACAAGTCATATTTATGAAGGGATTTCATTGTAACTTGGTAGGTTGACTTCATATAATGTCCAGATGAGAACGTCCCCTTTGGACGCAATTGGGAAACTGACGGCTACAGGGGCCCGAAGCCCGAAAACCTTTTGCACAGTCTACAGGCCATATTTATGAAGGGATTTCAATGTACCTTGATAGGATGACTCGTTTTGGAATAATTTCACTGTAACTTGGTAACTTTCGTTGATATACGTTAACTGTGAGGGCCACATACATTAACTGTGAGGGGGGGGGGGGGGGGTCGAGGAGTGAAGATTGCTTAATGTAGATTCATTGTTGGACTCTGTTTATATCATGTTCTGTTCAAGGTGAGCACTTTAGGCCCAGTGGGGCCTCTTGTTTATTAAGTTAATGATATTTTAGATAGGAAAATTCACATTTGCGTTACCGATAGTAATATTGGTGGACTATATATATATTTTATGTCCCCTGACAAAACATTTTGTCGGAGGACTATTGTAATCAGCTGCATCTGTCTGTGCATGCAACCCTCCGTCCTGAGTGATAAATAAAGTTTGGGTCATCGAATCAAAACCAAATTTTGTGTATATATCCCTTACCCCATTGATAAGGTGAAGTCCAAATGTCGGCTAGCTCTGATCATTTTTGTTGGAGTTATGCCCCTTTTTCAATGCTTTTCTGCCAAATTTTGCAACTTTGGAAATTTGGTGTCTGGATGATAACTTCAGTTTGAGTTATTGAATCAACACCAAATGTTGTACAAGGGTTTGTCTCAAAGAATATGCAGGTCATGTTCAAATTTGGGTTCGGCCCTACCTTTTTCTATTTTTTCGACTTTGAAAATTTGTTGTTTTAGTCTTCAGTATGTCCAATGTTCTTAAGAACTTGCTGTCAGGGGACATGACCTATACCTGGTGGTGACCTTGTTTTATTTAAGATAATGATATTTTACAAAGGAAAATTCCCGAAACTTTTCATAAGACTCATTAAAAACTTATTGAATACAACTAGAATTTTATTTTTGCTCAATTTCCAGGAAGTTTTCATAAGACTCATTAAAATTAAAAACTTATTGATTACTACTTGAATTTTATTTTTGCTCAGCTGTTGGAATCCTTTATATCTTTATATCTTTATTTATCATTATTACAGATTGATGCAGAACAATTCAAAAAGATATTGTCTCTGGTGGAAAGTGGAAAAAAGGAGGGAGCTACACTGCAGTGTGGTGGAGAGAGATTTGGTGACAAGGGTTACTTTGTAAAGCCCACAGTGTTCTCCAATGTGGAAGATAATATGCGAATCGCTAAAGAGGAGGTAAGTGCTGACATGTGAAAATCCTGTTCTTGTTTTAGTTTGTCTTGTTTAGCATAACAAAAATTTGTTTGCCGTGCATATGTCTTGTATTAGGTTTTATTTTACTATCAGTTAACATTATGATTTTAACCATGAAATTAACCAAATTGACCAATTCTGCTTTGGAATATACTCATATTTTTTTTTTATTTTTCATTTTCATTTTTATGCCCCCGCCATAAGTGTTACCCTTGTCCATTCATCATTCCATCCTTCTGTTTTTCCATCATTCCAAAATAACAGTTTTCCAGACTTTTTTTTCACCATACATTGAGATAAATGGCTGATTTCTGGTATGTGGCTTTGTCATGGGTACCTACAAATCACATTCGATCCCGGTCAGATGAATTTTCGATAATGGGGGCATACATGTCGTAGTGACACATCTAGTTTTGTAAGGCATAATGCCCCAGTTGTTGAAAAAATCTTCTCATAAACTGGTTACTGGTCTGACATGGCACTCAGCTTCTTTATGTTGTCTACATTCAAGATTATTCAGATGAAGTTCCTTGTGAGATATTTGGTGTTGCCTTAAGACTTCAATGGTTTTTGACCCAAACCCAAATTGTCAAATTACTAAAATGCAAATTTTATATGAACCAAACTGTTTTTGAGCATTCCTGGGGAACATCGTTTCTGATTTCTGCCAACCCAAAACAAATTCTACGCTTCCTGTGGCCAGAAAAGGGGTTAAATATAGAGAAAAAAAATTCAAATGTGTTTTTCTTCTAAATGGCACAAGTGAGATGCTTGATATTCAGAGTGAGTATACTTGGGGTGGGGTCAGGTGGGGAGAGACTGTAACTACTCAAAAATCCTTTATTGCTTTCTCCAAGGAGATGGTAGGTGGATAGGTTGTGGGTCACACTGTCTAAATTCTTCATAAGGGTTTCTGTCATAAGCCTTTCTCCATGTGGGAATCACGGGAAGTGGAGCAGTGTTAGTTTACTGCAGTAAACAAGTTTTGATTAGCTAATAAAATAGGATCAAGAGCCAATGTCTAGGGTGGAAGTCCTCTAATGTGTGCAGCATAGGTATAAACAATAGCCTAAACTTGACTTCATACCTCTGTTGAATAAATAAATAAATAAATAAATAAAAAAATAAATAAATAAATAAATAAATAAATAAATAAATAAATGATCTTTTCAATAAGAATTTATAATTTTGACATGAGAACTCTGTAGGGTGTAGAATCTAGTGGTTGGTCACCACATTCAGATTGCCCTGAGACTAAATAAGTAACCTCAGTGCTAAGTAAGTAACCCAAGATACATGAACACACATATATAACTTTCAAAGTTACAGCTCTAAATTTGTTTCAGATAGTTCAATAGATATGGTGTCAATGACAGTTTGTTTCTAACGAGCATTTTCAGACTTTACCTCCGAGTAAGTTTATTGCACCAGACATTTTGAAAGTTTGCCCTCCTGTAAAGAGTTATAGTTTGATACCTTACATGCTGCTGGCGAATATTCCTGCCCAGGACAAGAAATCTCTTGCCAATGAAATAAGTAAAATTTGGACACCTTTAACCAAATTTCCCCCTGTAAATTGATTGGACTTTTTGACTAATGATTTCTTGAGTTAAATTTACATGAATTTTTTTCATTAAATCTAGTTATGGCTGCTTCAAAGCAGCCATGGCTAGATTTGATGGAAAAATATTTTGAAAATAGGATAGGAGTACCTGGCTGCAATGAATTCTTGTCTGTTTTTAGCTCATCTTGACAAAGTCAAGCTGAGCTAATCTCATCACTCTCCATCTGTCGTCCATCCGTCCGTCTGTTGTCCGTCAACACTGTCTTCTCCTCCAAAACCACTGGGCCAATTCAAGTGAAAGTTTGTGTGAGTGATGGTCCCAAAGGGGCATTGCATTTTTGTTCAACTCAACATGCCCAGCCCCAAAGGGAGGGATGGGGGAAATGCTCCAAAATATTTTTAAAATCTTCTTCTCATGAACCAGTGTGTACAATGACTTGACTTGTTATGGAGCTTCCTTTTGAGGTCTAGAATCAAGTTTGTTCAAACAAAGTTCGTGAAGCAATATTTGGCTTTGTAATGGGAGGGGTAAGATTTTTGGCCCCGCCCAAAATTTCTATTATCTGAACTGATGGTCCAGTTTGAACCAAGTTTGGTTTGTGGTATTATTGGGTCATAAGTACTTGACTCATGCAAAAAAAAAAAATGTGGAAGCTAAAAATAGAAATATTTTCAAACGCCAACATTTCCCAAACCACATGGAACAGAGAGCTGTTATTTGGTATGAAGCATCCTTAGGACCAGTAGAATTGAATCGTAAAAAAAAATTGCCATTGGTTATGTTAGGGTGTTCTGTCATGGGCATCGAATAAAATGCTGAGTCAGCCTATTTGCAAAAATTTTAAAAAATCTTTTCTCCAGAACCAATCATCAGAATCTTTTGATATTCGGTATACAGCATTCATAGAGGGGTCAGATACAAGTTTTTTAAAATAAAGCCCATTGGTTCATATTTGGGCTCAATACAGGAGCCCACATTTTTAACTTAGGGTAATATGGGGAATATTCTTTAAAAATCTTCTTCAGAACCACCAGTCAGAATCTTTTAATGTGTGGTATACATCATTGTAATGAGGGTCAGATTTAAGATTGTTCAAACCAAGTCCCTAGGTTAATATTTGGTCGTCCTACGGAAGCCCAAATTTTAACTTTGTTTAATATGGGGGATAATCTTCTTCAGATCCACCAGTTGGAATGCTTTCATATTTTTATACTGTACCAATGACCCAGACATAGCTGGTGCTAATTCTCAAAAATCTAGGGCCAAACACAAATTTTGCCCCCCAATCCCCAAAATTTGCATCTAAAACCGAAAAAATCATGTCCTAAATGGTCCTCCATACTTTTCCTCCACTGCGCATGCGCAGTGTCAAGGAGGTCTCGAAATTGGCGCCAATTATCATTCTTTGTTTGGCCCTCCATCAGTTCACATCTGACTGATATTTGTGCTTGTAAATCTCAGTTTTAATGATGCCAGACACATAAATATTAGAGAAATGGTGGATCTAAAGAGGAAATAGAAGGAGGAGAGGAAAAATGAGTGGCAGGAAATAATCAGGGCTGTAACTTGAAGTTTTTTTACGAAATTATGTTATGTTGCCTAATTTCGAGGCATGGGCCTGTTGTTGTCATTCTTGCTATAAAGTTACACAGCTTGTTCAGTGTTTCCTCTCTCCCTTTCCTTTAAGTCCCCCCTTGGTATTCTCCCATGCTTTTGGCATATTTTTTGTAATATTATTACTAAAATTTCTTGGGAGTTTTAGCTGGGTAACAGAATGAATTCTGTTCTTTTCCCCATGTTTACATCCTCACCCATGGGTGTTTAGGCGTAGTGTTCTGCATCTACCATCTGATGTTCTGCAGTTTCTTCCCTGGAAGTCTCTGTTTTGCATCAGATAGTGTTGTTATTGGTAACTGATTTCAGGCCATGTTTATCAGTGCCTGGAGTCATGTTTCTGGTGTTTATACACTTCTTGTTTACATTGACAACGGTTTCTGTTGAGAGGGATTTCTTGTCTTTGTATTAGCTTAATCATGACAAGATACATTATTATTATACGTAAGTGTTGCATTAATTTTTTTGTAATATTTTAAAAAATTTTATCCACACTTAGGCTTTTTTGGGATCCATTGGGGCTCAACGTTACTTTCAGAAACTTGGGCTTTTCTGAAAAAATATTTTTTCAAAAATTTTTTTGGATTTCAATTATTTTTTCTATGTTAATGGATCATGTTATTATGTATCTTTGTTTTCAGGGGTTGGTGCGAGTACCAGGACTTTTTGTGTTCTTTTCACAATGAAAGGATATTGTTCAAATTGTAATAAGAGGAAATCTTCCTCTGACTTTCATAATCATTGTATTAATTGTAGTCAGTGTACTCGCACTAACTCCTGTTCAGTATGTGTCAATTGGGATGACAAACATTGGAAACGTGTGTCACGGTATGTTGTTAGCGTGGAAAAGGCCATGCCGGTCCTTTCTCCGCAGGGTCACTCTAGTTTATCAATCTCTATTTCAGAGGAACAAGAACAGGGTGATGTTTCCGTGATGTCTTCCAAAAGTGTGCCTCCGTCGTCACAGTTAAATGAAGAGCTAGCGGCAAAAGTGCTCATGGAAATACGTCAATTGCCTAAGAGGTCCCTAGTAGGATCGACGGCATTGGCATCCACTAGTCGCCCGGTGTAGCGACCATTCATTGAATGGCTCGGCAGCCGGATTCATCCGTTGCAGTCCAGGAAGGAGATTTGGGTGATGCGAGCACTATAATAAGACAAAGTGCACACCCAATGACAACAGATCAGAGGAGAGAACGGAGGAAGTCTATTAGTCTGGTTCCGAGCTGGTCCAGGTACATCCGGTCTGCGACCGAGAGAGGTCCCTCTCTCGTACAACAACATCTGGGACCAGATGTTGTGGTACAAAACGTTTCGCATTTGGAGCATACGTCCGCCGCTTGGGACGCTCCGTTATATAGACAGTCCGGAGAGACTGTCAATAAGGCTTCCTCATCCTCACGGCAGCGCACACGACCGCACCTTGGCTACGTGACCACGGATATCCAGCCAGCTTCGCCGATCAGGGATTCCGCGGCGACCAGGTCACGCCATCCGGTAGCCAGGGACACGAGGCCTGTAGAATCCGGACGTTCGCATAAAAGAAGTATGCAGGAGTCAACGTACACAGAGCTTCCAGCAGCAAAGCAACGTAAGACCGCTACTCCACAGGCCTCAGTGACGGACGTGCTATCCCAAATAGCACAACTTATCGCAGCATCCCAGCAAACGACAGAATCTCTGTCGGATCAGGAATTATCCGACGACGCTGGGTCGGTACGCTCCGCTGAAGCATCAGGTACGGACGACCGAGAACTTCATAGGGTCCGACAGGATGGCGAAAGGGATTCGGAGGATTTGGAGCTTTCCCTTTCGGAACAACGTAAAGCTGCCTTAGATTTTATCCGGCATTATCTTCCAGAGGTTGTTCTGTCGGACCAGAATGCTGCGATGCCGGATAAGAGACTGATAGCGTCGTTGGACACAGAATTTTGTGATCGGTTCAGGGACATCGTCTCTGAGTTTCCGACACAGTCCAATAAGGTCACAAGAACATTTGAATTATTGAACGACGCTATTTATAAGCTTGCTACCAAAACGGGCAAGTCTGGTTTCTTATCCACAAATGCTCTAAATCTGTCTTTCATCAATTCAAGGAATAAATTCGAAATGGCAGGACAGGGCATACCGAGAGTTCCTCTGCGCCTAGACGACGAGGCTGAAGACTTGGAATTGTCTATACCGTCGTCTATGTCAATTCCAACCACGACGTTGGAATCGACAATAATGTCTAACAGAGTTAACTTAGACGCTTTATCATACACAGATCACCTTACTAAGGCGTTATTACGTCTTCAAGGGAAAGAATTCCAGGATATACAATCCTCATTAAGACTTCTTTCAAGGGCAGTAGCTTATTCCACGTATAACTCCGCCCTTTCAGTGGCAAACCTGGTGTTGGTTAGACGTGATGCAGCCCTAGCTACATCCACGTGCGTGGATGGTAAGGTGAAGAACTCTCTCAGAGTCGCTTCGGTCTCCGGAGAGCTTCTCTTCGACGGCAAGCTTTCAGCAATCTATGATAAGATAACTAAGAAAGCTTCGGATTCTCTGCTATTCAAATCCGCTTCCAAAAATTTGGATACAGCAGAAAAGAGTAATATAGGCACTTCTGGGACAAGTATGCCCAAGAGAAGTTTCTATAGAGGTTCCCATGCATCCTCTAGGTCTTATTCTAGAGACCGTCAAGGCAGCGACTCTCGTGGGGGACGTTATTCGGGCCGAGATAACCGGCCAGACGTCCCTAGGTTGACGGGGCGAGGTGCAGGTCGTGGAGGACGTAGTTTCTCCTTCTGCAAGCCTCGCAGGTCCAGGAGGTGATGGTTTGAACCTCTATCGTGTTCCGGTTGGCGGAAGATTATCGAGTTTTATAAATGATTGGGCGTCAATTACGGACGACCCCCTGGGTTCGAGGGGTAATTTCGGAAGGACTAAGAATATCCTCCAAACGAAAGCCTCCATTAACTCGAAGTCCAAAATGGACTCAGCTTCCGTCAAATCCGCAGAAAAGAGACGCTCTTTTATCAGAAGTACAGTCTCTTCTGAAGAAGATCACAGTAGAGGTCGTAGAAGACCAGGAATCACCGGGTTTCTACAACCATCTGTTTCTGGTTCCGAAACCAGACGGCTCGTTCTGTCCAGTCATAGATCTGAGCTGGATAAACAAGCTGATCGTCGCTCCGAAGTTCTATATGGAGACAATTCGATCAGTCAGAGCGAGTATTCGGGTGAACGACTATGCTACAAGCATAGATCTCAAGGATGCGTACTTTCACGTCATGGTACATCCAACATTCAGAAAGTATCTACGCTTCGCAGTCCTAGGAGTTGTATATCAGTTCCGAGCGATGTGCTTCGGTTTGAACCTAGCGCCCTGGGCTTTCACTCGAATAATGAACTCGGTAATGATATATTTCCGAGCTCATTCGTCTGCGGTAACGTCGGCCTACCTGGACGACATTCTTCAGAGGTACGGCGAGTTAACGCTTCAGAACGATGTGCAGAATCTGCTTCTATTACTCTGACGTCTCGGTTTTATAATAAACGAGGAGAAGTCGGATCTGGTGCCGTCCAAGTCATTCACTCATCTGGGAATGAGCTTCGAGACGCACAACAATCTCGTTCGTCTGCCGTTAACCAGAGCGAAATTAATCAGTTGTTACGCTCGCTATTGTCTTCGCTCAGACAAAGTCACAGCGAGAGAGTTCATGAGACTGATAGGTCTGTGCGGAGCCGCTGCGGATCTCATTCCGATGGGGCGGTTACGCACTCGTCCTCTCTAAATTTTCTTGACTCAGAATTGGAGTGTAAAGATTCATTCGCTCGATATAGACGTTCTCTTGTCAAATCAAGTGAAACAAGAGATTCAGACTTGGGCAAACATTCAGTGGTTGACTCAGGGAGTCCCACTGCAGTTGCCGGATCCGAGTTTTACTATTATGACGGATGCCAGTCAAACAGGTTGGGGTGCAACATTGATCCCAACGGATTCGAAGTGCCAGGGTCTTTGGGATCTGCAGTTTCTAGGTAAGCACAAAAACATCAAGGAAATGATGTCAATTTGGCTTGCACTACGTCATTAGATGAACATTATTCAGAAAGCACATGTCCAAATCCTGTCCGACAATACGACAGTAGTAGCGTATATTCAGAACCAGGGAGGCACTCATTCCGTTCTGTTATTCAATTTAACGGAAAGAATCCTTCTGTTTGTTCTAGAACACCAGGTTCTACTTTCGGTCTGTCATATTCCGGGTCGTCTGAATGTATTAGCAGACTCCCTTTCACGGAAGGGCCGCTTGTTGCCGTCAGAATGGACTCTCAACAAACAGGTATTCAATCAAATTTGCTACCAATGGGAGCGGCCAATGATAGACTTATTTGCGACACAGCTCAACAATCAGTTGCAGACGTATGTGTCTCCATGTCCGGATCCCCGAGCATATGCAGTAGATGCTCTATCGATCTCATGGGACGGAATGATAGGATATGCGTATCCTCCAGCACCGTTGATTCAGCAGATATTGCTAAAGATAAAACAATGTCAATGCAAAATTCTATTGGTAGCATCTCTGTCTCCACAGAGACCGTGGATAAATCTACTCAGGTGTCTGCTGTGAGACTTACCGCGGAAGCTTCCTCCACGAGAGGATCTTCTTTCGCAGGGGAAATCGCGTCAACTACATCACAACCCGCAAGGTCTCAGCCTTCACGTATTTCCGCTGTGCGGTCCTTCTTGCACGGCAAGCATTTTACAGGACGAGCAGTGGACGCAATTTCTAACTGTAGGAGGACCTCCTCTTCGCTAAACTATGCGGCTAAGTGGAAGGTCTTTTGTCATTGGTGTAGGGATCATTCTGTTGATATTTTTGATCCCTCCATTCCAGACATTGCAAACTTTCTAGTATACTTGTTTGATGAGATCAAGCTGCAGCCTGTTACTATTAAAGGTTATAGGTCTATGTTATCTGATACCTCTGCACACCATGATAGTTTACAAATTGGATCTAATGTCTCTATCTAAATTAGTTAGAAACTTCTCGATAAATAGACCTAGAACTCTTAGATTAATTCCTAAATGGAATTTAGCTTTGGTTCTTCTTAACTAAAAGAAAAGCCATTTGAGCCTCTTGAGACAGTGGACTTCAAATTCTTATCTTATAAGACAGCATTTCTCTTAGCTTTCTCTTCTGCTAAAAGAGTTAGTGAGCTTCATGTACTATCTGTGGGCGATTCTCACTATCGTAGTGTCGGGAACACTATTACCTTTACTACTAATGTTGGATTTTTGGCTAAGAATCAGGCTCCTATTAAATATCCGGAACCTATAGTTATTAAGGCCCTTCCGTCTTCAGACGGGCATAGGCCTTTACTCTGTCCGGTTAGAGCTTTACATATTTATAAACGAAGATCTCAGTTTATCAGAAAGGGACGAAAACGCTTCTTTCTGTCTCTGATGCCTAATAGAACGGACATTACGGTCCATTCTATTGCTAGATGGATTCAATTAACTATCCGTTCTGCTTATGATAATCTATCTTCAACTCAGCAGTCTGTGCTTAAGATTTCGGCTCATGAAGTAAGAGCTCTTTCTACATCTTGGGCTTATGCAAATAGTGTTGCTATTACAGATTTAATGAAGGCTGCATATTGGTCTCAGCCATCCACATTCACGAATTTTCATCTCAGAAATATTGAGTCCATTTCTGGAGACCTGCATTGTTTAGGTCCGTTATCTGTTGCTCAGAATGTCGTCCACTAAACAGTTGCAATGATAGTTATGCAGGCTTTCTGTTCCGGCAGTGACTCTGTCCTGCTGCCCTCTTCGCTCTGGGCTATTTGACCCAGGGCAAGGGGAGGGGGGGGGAGGGGGTTCCCTTAGGTCACCTGCTTTATAGTGAAAAGCAAGGGGATACCTCCTCCGGAGTCAGTAATTCTGAGTCGGTACCGGGATGGTTTTAAAGTGTAAAGTTAATGTTTAAATTCATTCATGTCATATTTTTAAAGTGTAGCTCGGTGTGAAGCATTTGTATATGTCACGTGTCAAACGGGCGTTAATATACAATCCTCGGACACTTTTAAAGAGTATAAAGAGTCTCAATTCTCTGGACCGACTTTATTTATTGGCTTACTTTAAAAATGATTAGTATAAAGGGTTATACTGGATGTTAATAGAGAACATGAATGTTATTATGCTCAATTATGGAGGGTGTTGTGTCTTTCTAATTTATCATAAATAAGAAAGATACATGTAAAGCCTAATACTCCTTTTCTCCTCGAGGGGATAACTCTATTATATATAGTTGAGCTTATTGGATTTTCCTCTATGTCCTAGGCCCTCCAGCCTTTTTACTATTCAGCTATGTCTGGGTCATTGGTACAGTATAAAAATGTTAAAAAATTTATAGTAATTTATATATTTTTTATACTTACCAATGACCCAGACGGGGATGGCCCTCCCAGGAGTTGGGAACTCATACCTCCCCGCTGAGTACATAGCGCTGACCAGGCACTGCTTGTAAGAATGATAATTGGCGCCAATTTCGAGACCTCCTTGACACTGCGCATGCGCAACGGGGGAAAAGTATGGAGGACCATTTAGGACATGATTTTTTCGGTTTTAGATGCAAATTTTGGGGATTGGGGGGCAAAATTTGTGTTTGGCCCTAGATTTTTGAGAATTAGCACCAGCTATGTCTGGGTCATTGGTAAGTATAAAAAATATATAAATTACTATAAATTTTTTAACATTTTGGTATACAACATCTCTAGGGGGGGGTCAGATTCAAGTTTGTTCAATTCGAGTGCCTGGGTTAATATTTGCGCTCCATATGGGAACCTGAAATTTAACTTCGTACAATATGAGGGAATTTCTTCAAAAATCTTCTTCAGTTCCACTAGTCAGAATGCTTTCATATATGGTATACAACATCTCTAGGGCGGTCAGATTCAAGTTTGTTCAAATCGGATCCGTAGGTTAATATTTGGGCTCTCTATGGTTGCCCAAATTTTCACTTAGTGCAATATGAAGAAATTTCTTTAAAATTTCTCTTCTTCAGATCCAACAGTCAGAATGCTTTCATATTTGGTACACAACATCTCTAGGGAAGTCAGATTCAACTGTGTTCACATCGAGAGCCTGGGTTAATATTTGGGCTCCCTATGGGAGCCGGAATTGGCCATGTTGCTGAAGAATTAAAAATTTTGTATTCAGTTCCCTCTAGAGGTGTATAACTAAGATTAATCCACATAGGTTGTATCAAGGGGCTTCATAGGGGAGCTCAACATTTTACATTATGATCAACTGAAGAAAAGGCATGATGCCCAGATTATTTTTGTCACTCCTGAGGGACTCCAGGATTGACAGTATATCCTATGGAGATGGATTGCTTAATGTAGACTCATTCTTGGACTCTGTTTATATTGTGTTCTGTTCAAGATGAACATTTCAGACCCTGTGGGGCCTCTTGTTTTAATTAGCAACAAATTGTATTATACTTGTGCAGCATACACAAGGGTGCACTTATGTCGTGAGTGTTGTTTCAGTAATGTTGTGCATGATCTTTCTGGTTTTCTTTTAGAAATTTAATTATCTTCTGTAACCACGCAGATTTGCTTCTCTGTGAAGTACAAATCTTTGGTGGAAATAAATATTTTGTTCAAGTTAGGATTGCATCAGTGATTTCCATTATTATTTTTCTTGTCATCTATGACCAGTATGATCCTTTTCACATTATTTCATTGTGGGAAAATCTTATTAAATTTTGCTGAATTTTGTTTGTGTAGAAAAATGGGGAGCATTTGTTCCTTGTGCCCCTCAACTTCTGTCTAAACCAGCAAGGAACTGTTTTAAACTTTTACAAACCTTCTAGAGAAATCACGGAGGCAAAAATCTAAGAAAAGTTTTGGTTCTCAGGCAATCTCTCATTGAAATTAATCCCCTTCAGTGAACATTTTTATTAGCTTGTAGTGTCTTCCAAAATTAGTGTAAAATCGGGAAACTGGAGAATTTTACCTTTTTTAGCTCAACTTGACAACGGGATGGGTTGCGATTCCTTGTCCATCTGTACATCTGTCTGTACATCCATCTTTCCCTCTGTCCGTCCACAATTCCTTTAGCGCACCCTACGGGCTGCATCTCTCACTTGATCAGTTTAAAATTTCATATGTGGTAATGTCTAGATGGAAGCTATCAAATTTTTGTAAAATTTCATGTGGGCGGGCGTTTTTTTATTTATTTTTTATTTTTGTAATTATTTCTTTGCCATCAAAGTTCATATTCTCGGGTTTATGTTTTAGTCTTCATAATCTACAGAATAGCATGGGTGGTGGTGTATTTTGTTCCTTGAGTGCAACAAGGCTTTGCAATGCTAAAGCATTGCAAGGCCTTGTGGCAAATCAAGTAAGAATTTTATCAATTTTATTAACTTGGGTAAAATATGAGGAATAAACTATTTAATTTTTAGCTCAACTTTGGCGAAGCCAAATTTGAGCTTTTGTCATGGCCCGTCGTCTGTCTGTCCATACGTCAACAATTGGATACGGCTCGGGCTAGAGGCCTTATTTATGAACCGATCTTTACGAAACTTCTTGGGTACCTTTGTTATGACAGTGGGACGAGAACGAGTGTTTTTGGGTGTGGTCCAAAATTCAAGATGGCTGCCAGCCGCCATATTGTACCAACGATGCAGAAATCTGTTTTTTGTACAAAACTTCCATATGAAAGCTCTGATTTGAATAATTTTTTGTATGAATGTTTAGTACCATGGGATACATCACATATAATACAGGTTTTTTTCTCGTGCGTAAATTGTGCAAATTAGACTAATTTTGATGTTTTTTGGTGTTACTTTCAGCACTGTAAGTGCAAATGCCAATACGGCTCGGGCTAGAGGCCGTATTTATGAACCAATCTTTACGAAACTTCTTGGGTACCTTTGGTATCACCATGGGATGAGAATGAGTGTTTTTGGGTCCGGTCCGAAATTCAAGATGGCCGATGGCAGCCATTTTGTACAAAATTAGGTGCAATCAGATTTTTGTGCAGAACTTCCATATGAAAGCGCTGATTTTAATAATTTTTTGTGTGAATGTTTAGTACCATGGGATACATCTCATATAATACAGGTTTTTTTCTCGTGCAGAAATTATGCAAATTAGATGAACTTTGATTTTTTCAGTGCGACTTACACACAGTAAGTACACATGTCAATACGACTCAGACTAGATTCTGTATTTATGAACTGATCTTCAAGAAATGTCTTGGGTACCTTTGTTATCACCTTGGGACGAGAACGAGTGTTTCTGGGTGCGGTTTAAAATTCAAGATGGCTGCCAGTGGGCATTTTGTACCAAAATTAGGTCTAATCAGTTTTTTGTACACAACTTCTATACAGCTCAGACTAGAGGCCATATTTATGAACCAATCTTTACGAAACTTCTTGGGTACCTTTGTTATCACCGTGGGATGAGAGCGAGTGTTTTTGGGTGTGGTCCGAAATTCAAGATGGCCACCAGCAGCCGTTTTGTACCAAAATTAGTGCAATCAGTCTTTTGTACAGAACTTCTGTATGAAAGTTTTGATTTGAATAAATTTTTGTATGAATGTTTAGTAAAATGGAATACATCACTTATTGTAAGGGTTTTTTTCTCGTGCAGAAATTATGCAAATTAGATGAACTTTGATTTATTCAGTGCTACTTACGCAATGTAAGCACACATGTCAATACGGCTCAGGGTAGAGGCTGTATTTATCAACCGATCTTCACAAAACTTCTTGGGTACCTTTGTTATCACCTTGGGACGAGAATGAGTGTTTCTGGGTATGGTCCAAAATTCAACATGGCTGCCAGTGGCTACTTTGTACCGAAATTAGGTCCAATCAGTTTTTTGTCACAAGTTCTATACAGCTCGTATTTATGAACTGATCTTCACAAAACTTCTTGGGTACTTTTGTTTTCACCTTGGGACAGGAAAGAGTGTGTTTTGGGGTGCCTTTGTTATCACTGTGCCATGAGAACAAATATTTTGGGGTTCAGTCAGACCCACTCTGAGACTCAAAGATTTCTTTTCTAGTTTAGCATCTGACTGTCACCCACCTTTACAATACTTTACCTATACATTAGTTACAGGCAATGGTCAGTATTTATGTACAGACCGTTACAATACTTTATATGTACCTTTGTTATCAGGTCATTACCTAGATGTTTGTCATTGCTGTGTCACAAACTATACATGTACATGTCTTTGTCTTGACAAGTTGAGCTACAGTGTCATTGACACTTTCATTATTTTTTATTTTTGCATTGGTTATAAATAGAAAGCATGTGGCAACCAAAAGGACCATGCAGGAGGGCCTGAGAAACAAGATTTTGAACTTTTTAGGCCTTAGCAAAAATTGTTTAGAATGAACAGAGGATAAGCAAAATTGTTTTAATTTCTTTTCAGATATTTGGTCCAGTCCAGAGTATAATCAAGTTTAAAGACATGGATGAAGTTATACAAAGAGCAAATCAAACATCATATGGATTGGCAGCTGGGGTTATCACGAAAAACATCGACAGAGCCCTTACCATTGCTCAAAGTGTACAAGCTGGTAGTGTTTGGTGAGCATTAAACTTAATATATGACACTATCAATTTGATGGAATGGTTCAGAATTTATAAAATTTGAAATGGTGACTAGCCTGTTTAGCCCTTTACCTAACAATTCAGCCATATATGCCCACGTAATTTACATACAATTGAGCAGTTGAAACAATTTTTTTTTTTTTAAAATTCAACAAAATCATATCATGGGACCCCCCTCACTGGAACGAGCTCATCAAACTCGTTCCAATGAGTGGATTCCATGTTATGGTTTTGTTAAACTTTTTTGAAAGAAATGAAAAAAATTATATTTAAAATAATATATATTGATATCATTTGTGTTGTGTACAGGGTTATCAGGTTTGAATTGAATTTGAATTTTTTAAACCCTTTTATAACGTAAACAGTACTTCTTTTCTTTCAACATCTTCAGGCCTATAGAAGGGGAGGATAATTTTATTCATCCTATAATGCCCATATGAATTGTCCTGCCGGCTTGAAATTAATTTGTCATATGTTGGGTATTTTTGAAGGGGAGATCAAGGTGCAGAATTAACTGCTTTTCACTTCTGAAATTATGCTTATGGAGCAATATGAGTTTGTCCCTTACAGGTCTTTTTCTAGCATTCACAAATATAATGGCCTCAGAACAGGTGCCCCACAATGCAGTTTTGCCCAAGTCCAAAAGATTGTAGTAAAATTAACAGTGATTTCTAGTCCAGTCTTGGCTACCTCCACAGGAAGCCAAACTTGAAATAACTATTAAGCCATCAGATATTCAGGCTTTGGTGTGGTTACCAATGAAATGTTACTGTGAAATTGTCCAGGCCTTTAAAAGTTAATTGATTGATAAATTGTTAGAATAATTTTGGGAGTCATAATTTAATTGTCAATATGCTGTGACCCAGTAAATCCATATAAACTGAATATCTTTTGCCTTGAACTGAATGTAAAACACATAGAAATATGAAGCATTTATCACATTTGCAGCAGCACACATTTGTTTCTTCCACAGATGAGACATGAACTTTTGTTCTGCACTCGAGGTAATGTTTTAGCCCAAGAGGATCATGACATGTTGAGAGTGTTTAAAAAGCCTTCATGTCTCACCTGTGCAAGAGCAATAACTATTTTATTATACTGAACAATCAGCATGGTATGTGACATTGTGTAATCATTTTGAGAAGATTGAATACACTCTCAATTCCCCGTGGGAATCCCGGGAAGTAAGCAGCACTTGTTTACTGCGGTAAACCAGTTCCGCTTTACTAGTAAAATAGGACCCAGTCACCAATGCTTGGGGTGAAAGTCCTCTAAAATGGGCAACATGTTGATCAACGATTGACTAAACTTGATTTCATCTCAATGTTGTGTCACGATTAGCCATGGTGCATAAATGTGTGATGTTATCCACCAACAAACATACTATCAATAGTTCATTGGTTCCCACAGAGTACAATTGCAGCTATTCTCTGTGATAAGGCTCTTGTCACAGGGGCAGGACAACTCATACCTTTGACAATTTGTACCTCTCCATAAACAATTCATACCCCACCTCTGGACTGCTCATACCCCACCTCTTGACCATTCATATTTCCCCATGGACAACTTGTACCCTTGATGATTCATAACTGGGATGAATCATACCCCACCTCTGGACGACTTGGGCCACTATTTCTGTTTCAAACCCACCTACTGCAATAGTGAGGTCTAAATATGCTCTTCTCTCTATGTTATGTATTTTTTTATCATTGAATGACAGACACCCCTAGACTTAAGTACCCCCCTCCACCTCCCACCCCCCCCCCCCCCACCCCAAAAAAAAAGACAAAAACAAAAAAAAAACAGTTTCTGGCTATGCCACTATTTAAGACTTAATAATGATAACAAAAAAGTTATCATGCAATTGTACTCTCACTAAACTAGGCAAATAAAACATTCAAAATATCGAAATGCAGGGAGCATGGTGGATCATTATAATGACAAGATCAATCCTACGAATTTTCGATCGGAAAGGTCATTGGTTTAATACTGACCTGCATTATCTGCATCGCGTTCCTTTGCAAGTGTATTTTTAGCACACCTGACTGAAAGTCAGGGGGGAGCTTAAGTGATCACTTTCTGTCTGCCGTCCGGCCGGTGTGAACATTACATTATCAACTTCTCATAAACCTCTGAACCAAATTGAACCAAATTTTATATGCATGTTCCTCATCATATATCAATTCAAGTTTTGTTCAAATAAAGTTAGTTTCCACGCCTACAAGGGGCACCACAAGGGGCATTACCAAGGGCATCTGTTAATTGCTTTGCAAAATGAAAAAAAAACTTCTCCAGTTCTATCAACTTCAAATCAAGTCCCTGGATTAATATTTGGGCTCCCTATGAGAGCCCTAATTTTAACTTTGTACAATATGAGGAAATTTCTTTAAAAATCTTCTTGAAAGATCCACCCGTCAGAATGCTTTCATATTTGGTATACAACATCTCTAGGAGGTTCAGATTCAAATTTGTTCAAATTGGGTCTCTGGGTTAATATTTGGGCTCCCAATGGAAGCCTGAGGTTTAGCTTTGTGCAATTTTAGGAAATTTCTTTAAAAATCTTCAGATCCACCAGTCAGCTTCCTTTCATATTTGGTATACAACATCTATAGGGGAGTCAGATTCAAATTTGTTCAAATTGAACTCCTGGATTATTAATATGGGCTACCTATGGGAGCCTGAATTTTAACTTAGTGCAGTATGAGGAAATTTCTTTAAAAATCTTCTTTAGACCCACCAGTGTGAATTCTTTCATATTTGGTAGATCAAGGGGGATCAGATTCCAGTTTGTTCAAGTGTTGATGACCTATGTCTAACTGAATGTAACCCCCAAATACTTCTTTGAAGCACTTTGTCAGGTGAGCGATTAAGGCCCTTTGAGACCTCTTGTTTGTTTTAAAATTGCATTGTTTATCTTCCACTACAACGGATTGAAATCAATCGGTTGGGTTTTAAGGTCAATATTAAATAGTTTATTTCCCTGAATGGTCAAAAACAAAAGAGTTTCAAACACAAGTTACTTAACTCCTTGCATGCTGTTGGTGGATATTCCTTCCCAGGACAGTACATCACTTGCCACTAAAATAAGTAAAATTTCAGCACACCTGACCTGAGAGGTGAAAATAAGTAAAAACTTGATCACACCTAACCAAATATTTTTATACTGTACCAATGACCCAGACTTAGCTGGTGCTAACTATAAAATATTTAGGGCCAAATGCAAATTTTACCCCCCAATCCCCAAAATTTGCATCTAAAACCGAAAATTACATGTCCTATATGATCCTCCATACTTTTACTTCACTGCGCATGCACAGTGTCAAGGAGGTCTGGAAATTGGTGCCAAATCTCATACTTTGTTTGGCCCCCAATTCAGTCACATCTGACTGATATTTGTGCTTGTAAATCTCAGTTTAAATGATGCCAGACACATAATTATGAGAGAAATGGTGGATATAAGGAGGAAATAGAAGGAGGAGAGGAAGAAACAGTGGAAGGAAATGTTCAGGGCTGTAACTTATAATTTTTTTTCAAAATTATTTCATGTTACCTATTTTCGAGGCATGACCCTGTTGTGGTCATTCTTGCTATGAATGTTCCATTGTTTGATCAGTGTTTCCTCTCTCCCTTTCCTTTATTCCCCCCAGCTATTCTCCCATGCTTTTGGCTTATTTTTTGTAATGTTTATTACTAAAATTTCTTGGGAATTTTGGGTTGGAAATAGAATTATTTTCTGTTTTTTCCCCATATTTACATCCTCACCCTTGGGTGTTTAGGCATTTTGATCTGCATCTACCATCTGATGTTCTGCAGTTTCTTCTCTGGAAGTCTCTGTTTTGCATCAGATGGTGTTTAAATTGGTAACTGATTTTGGGCCATGTTTACCAGTGCCTGGAGTCATGTTTCCAGTTTGAATACACTTTTTGTTTATGTTGACAACGGTTACTTCTTATAGGGATTACTTGTCCTCTGCTTAGTTCAGTTCATAGCAAGATACATTAATATTGTCCGTAAGTGTTACATTAATTTTTTGAAATGATTTTAAAATTTTTGTCCACACTTAGGCTTTTTTGGGATCCATTTGGGCTCATTGTTCCCATTGGGAACTTGGGCTCTTCTGAAAATTTTTTCAAAAATTTTTTTTTGGAAATTATTTTCTTTTGAAATGTTATAATAGATTATATCATATTATGTACATTTGTTTCAAGGGTTAGTGCGAGTAATATGACTGTGTATATTTTTTCTTGTTGAAAAACTATTGTTCAAATTGTAATGCGAGGATATCTTTCTCTAATTCTCGGGTTCATTGTGTTTCTTATAGTCAATGTATTCACACTAATTCTTGCTCTGTGTGTGTTGATTTGTATGACAACGTTGGAGATGTGTGTCATGGTATTTTGTTAACGGTGAGGGGTCTATTACGGTCCTCTCTCCGCAGGGTCACTCTATATTATTAGTTTCTTTTTCAGAATTCAGAGTGATGTTTCTGTGATATCTTCAACAAGTGTGTCTCCGTCGTTGCAATATTAGGGCTAGTGGGAAGTGCTCAAGGTATTACGACAATTGCCGGGAGTTCCCCAGTAGGATCAAAGGCATTGATCGCCCGCTAGTCCACCCGGTGTCGCGACCATTCACCGAATGGCTCAGCACCCAGGTTCGTCCGTCGCGGTCCAGGGAAGCAGATTGGGTGATGCAAGCACTATAAAACATCGAATGTGCACACCCAGCAACAATGGATCCGAGGATAGTACGGAGGAAGCCTGTCAGTCTGGTAGCTAGCTCGTCCAGGTCCACCCGGACCATGAGCGAGAGAGGTCCCCTCTCTCTTGCATCAACATCTGCGCCGCGATGTTGTTGTATGTTTGTTCGCTTAGTCGGAGCTTACGTCCACTCCTCCTGCTCCGACGCGGCTGTTATATTGGCTTCCTCATCCTCGTCAACACACACGGCCACACCTTGGCTATGTGACCACAGATTTCCAGGGGACGTTCGCATATTAACTAAATGCAGGATTGAACGTCCCAGGTGCTCCTGCTTCGCCGACCAAGGAATACACGTCGACCAGGTCACTCCATCTGCTAGCCAATGATACGAGGCCTTTCCAGTTGGGACATTCGCATATTATATAAATGGAGGAAGGAACGTCCCTGGAGCTTCCAGCGGATAATTACATAGGACCACGGCTCCACAGGTCTCATAGAGTAACATGAATAAGGTGTTGTTACCATGATGTCTTCGTAAAGTGTGCTTCTGTCGTCACAGTCAAATGAAGAGTTAGCGGCAAAAGTGCTCATGTAGATACGTCAATTGCCTGGAGTTCCCTAGTAGGATCGATGGCTTTGGTGTCCGCTAGCTCGCCTGGTGTCGCGACCATTCACCGAATGGCTTAGCACCCGGGTTCGTCCATTGCGGTCCAGGAAGGAGATTTGGGTGATGCGAGCACTATAAAATACGATGTGCACACCCAGTGACGACGGATACGAGGATGGTACAGAGGAAGCCTATTTTTCCGGTTCCTAGCTCGTCCAGGTCCATCCGGGCTGCGAGCGAGAGAGGTCCCTCTCTCGTACTACAACATCTGGGCCCAGATATTGTGGTACAAAACGTTCCGCACTCGGAGCATACGTCCACCGCTCGGGACGCTCCGTTATATAGACAGTCCAGAGAGACTGCTCTTTCGGCTTCCTCATCCTCACGGCAGCACACACGACCGCACCTTGGCTACATGACCAGTCATATTCAACCAACATTGCTGACCAGGGATTCTATGGCAACCAGGTCACGCCATCCGGTAGCCAAGGACACAAGGCCTTCATACTCCGGACGTTCGCATATAAGAAATATGCAGGAGTCAACGTCCAAGGAGCTTCCAGCGGCTAAATCCTGTAAGACCGCAGCTCCACAGGCCTCCGTTACGCACATGCTATCGCAGATAGCACAAATTATCGCAGTATCTCAGCATCCGACAGTAACTCTGTCGGATCAAGAATTATCCGAGGAAGCTGGGTTGGTACGTTCCGCTGCAGGTTCAGGCACAGACGACCAAGAATTACAAGTGGTCCGACAGGATGGCGAAAGGAATACGGAGGAGTTGTATTTTTCCCTTTCGGAACAACATAATTGCCGTAGAGTGCATCCAGTATTATCTTCTGACGTTGTTCCTCCGGACCAAATTGCTGCGTTGCCGGATAAGAGACTGATAGCGCCACTGGACTCAGAATTCTTATTGGTTTAGGGACAATGTCCCTCAGTTTCCGACATAGTCCAGAAATGTCTCACGGACATTTGAACTATTGAATGACGCTATATATAACTTGCTACCTAAACGGGCAGGTCAGGTTTCTTATCGGCAAATGCTCTACATCTGCCTTTCATCAATTCAAGGAATATTTTCGAAACAGCAGGACAGAGCATTCCGAGAGTTTCTCTGCGTCTAGACGACCAGGCCAAACACCTAATATTGTCTATACCGTCGTTGATGTCAATTCCAACCACGATGTTGGAAACGACAATATCGTCTAGCAGGGTTAGCTTAGACGCATCATCGTACGCAGATCACCTTACCAGAGCGTTATCATTACGTCTCAAAGGAAAAAGAATTCCAGGATGTACAACCTCCTTAAGAGTTCTTTCAAGGGCCTCGCGTATAACTCTGCCCTTTTAGTGGCGATATGGAGTTGGTTAGACGTGACGTGGCCCTGGCTACATCCACGCGTGTGGATAGTAAGGTGAAAAACTCTCTCAGTGTCGCTCCGGTCTCCGGAGAGTTTCTCTTCGACGGCAAGCTTTCCGCAATCTATGTTCAGATAACTAAGAAAGCTGCTATTCACATCCACTTCCATATAGTCGGATTCAGCGGAGAAAAGTAGGACAGCACTTCTGGAGCGAATACGTCCAAGGAAAGTTCCTATAGAGGTTCCTATGCGGCCTCTACGTCTTACTCTAGAGACCGTCAGGGTAGCGACTCAGTAGGGGCTGAGACATCCGGTCAGACGCCCCTAGGTCGACGGGGCGAGGTGCGGGTTGTGGAGGACATGGTTTCTCCTTCCGCAAGCCTTACAGGACCAGGAGGTAATGGTATTAACCTCTGTCATGTATCAGTGAGCGGAAGACTGTCGAGTTTCTCAATCAATTGGGAGTAGATTACGGACGTCCCTTGGATTCGAGGGGTGATTTCGGAAGGACTAAATTGTCCTTCAAACGAAAACCTCCATTAACTCGAAGTCCAAGATGGACTCAGCTTCCATCAAGTCCGCAGGAAAGAGGCTCGCTTCCATCAGAAGTCCAGTCTCTTCTGGAATGATCGCGATGGAGATCGTAGAAATCTAGGAATTTCCAGGTTTCTATAACCATCCATTTCTGGTTCAAAAACCAGACGGCTCGTTCCGTCCACTCATAAATCTGAGCTGGATAAACAAGCTGATCGTGGCTCCAAGTTTCTATATGGAGACCATCCGATCGGTCAGAGCGAGTATTCGGGTGTACGACATTGCTACAGATCTCAGGTTGCGTACTTTCACATCATGGTACATCAGGCGTTCAGAAAGTATCTTCGCTTCCTCATCATAGGAGTCGTGTATCAGCTACGAGCAATGTGCTTCAGTCTGAATCTAGCCCCCTGGGCTTTCACTCGAATAATGAACTCGGTAATGACTCATTTCCGAGCTCATTCGTCTGCGATAACGTCGGCCTACTTGGCTGACATTCTTCAGAGGTACGGCAGTGAGTTAACGCTTCAGAACGATGTGCAGAATCTGCTTCCATTGCTCCGACGTCTCGGTTTCATAAGTAAATGAGTCGGATCTGGTATCGTCTAAGTCATTCACCCACCAGGGGATGAGCTTCGAGACGCACAACATTCTCGTTCGTCTGCCATTAACCAGAGCAAAATTAATCAGTTGTTATGCTCGCTATTGTCTTCACTCAGACAAGGTTTCAGCGAGAGATCTCAGGAGACTGATAGGTTTGTGCGGAGCTGCTGCGATTTTATTCCAATGGAGTGGCTATGCACTTGTCCTCTCCAATTTCTTCTAACCCAGAATTGGAGGGTGAAGTTTCTTTCGCTTGATACGGACATCCTCTTGTCAAATCAAGTGTATAAGAGATTCAGACATGGGCAGATATTCAGTGGTTAACTCAAGGAGTTCCACTGCAATTGCCAGATCCGAGTTTTACAGTTTTGACGGATGCCAGTCAAACAGGTTGGGACGCAACATTGAGCCCAACAGATTTGAAGTGCCAGGGTCTTTGGGATCCGTAGTTCCTAATCAAGCACAGAAACATCAAGAATTGATGTCATTTTGACTTGCGGTACGTCATTGGATGAACGTTATTCAGAATGCTCATGTGCAAATTCTGTCCGACAATTCAACGGTATTAGCGTATTTTCGGAACCAGGGAGGCACTCATTCCATTCTGTTATTCAAGTTAACGGATTGAATTCTTCTGTTTGTACTAGAACATCAAGTTCTCCTATCGGTCCGTCATATTCCGGGTCGTCTGAACGTATTAGCGGACTCCCTTTCATGGAGGGGCTGCTTGTTGCCATCAGAATGGACTTTCACCAAACGAGTATTCAACAAGATTTGCTACCAATGAGAGCAGCCAATGATGGTCTTATTTGCAACGCTTCTCAACAATCAGTTGCAGATGTATGTGTTACCATGTTCGGATCCTCGAGCGTTTGCAGTAGACGCTCTATCGCTCTCGTGAAACGGAATAATAGGATATGCGTATCCTCCAGCGCCGTTGATTCAGCAGATATTGCTCAAGTTAAATAATCTCAATGCAAAATTCTGTTGGTAGCATCTCTATCTCCACAAAGACTGTGGATTAATCTACTCAGGCATCTGTTGTGGGACATGCCGTGGAAGCTTCCTCCACATTTCGGTCCATTCTATGGTCAGATGGATTCAATTAACTATCAGTACTGCTTATGATAATATCTTCAATCAGCAGTCTGTGCTTTAGATTTAAGCTCATGAAGTAAGAGTTCTTTCTACATCATGGGCTTAGGCTAATAATGTTGCTATTACAGATCTAATGAGGGCTGCATATTGGTCTTAGCCCTTTACTTTCACGAATTTGTATCTGAGAATATTGAGTCCATTTCTGCAGATCTGCATTGTTTAGGTCCGTTATCTTTCACTCCGAATGTCGTCCACTAAACAGTTGCAACTATATGTGTGTAGGCTTTCATTTCCAGCAGTGACTCTGTCCTGCTGCCCTCTTCGCTCTGGAGTATTTGATCCAGGGCAAGGGGAAGGGAGGGGGAGGGGCGTTTGTTCCCTTGGGTCACCTGCTTTATAGTGTAAAGCAAGGGAATACCTCCCTTGGAGTCAGTAATTCCGAGTCGGTATCGGGATGGTTTTAAAGTGTAAAGCTAATGTTTACTCATCCATGTAATATTTTTAATGTGTGGCTCGGTGTGAAGCATTTGTATATGTCATGTGTTAATCGGGCATTAATATACAATCCTTGGACACTTTTAAATGAGTGTATAGAGTCTCATTTCTCTGGACTTTCTTTATTTATTGGCTTTCCTTTAAAAAATATTAGTATAAAGGGTTATACTGGATGTTAATAGAGATCATTGATGTTATTTTGCTCAATTACAGAATGGTGTTGTGTCTTTCGTTTTTGATACAAACAAGAAAGATACATGTAAAGCCTATCTCTCCTTTTCTCCTTGAGGGGATAGTTCTGTTATATGTAATTGAGTCTATTGGATTTTCCTTTATGTCCTAGGCCCCCAAACCTTTTTACTATTCAGCTAAGTCTGGGTCATTGGTACAGTATAAAAATGTTAAAAAATTTATAGTAATTTATATATTTTTTATATTTACCAATGACCCAGACGGGGATGGCCCTCCCATGAATTGGGAACTCATACCTCCCTGCTGAGTACATAACGCTTGGTGCCAATTTCGAGATGTCCTTGACACTGCGCATGCGCAGTGGAGTAAAAGTATGGAGGCCCATATAGGACATGTAATTTTCGGTTTTAGATGCAAATTTTGGGGTTTGGGGGGTAAATTTTGTGTTTGGCGCTAATTATTTTAGAGTTAGCACCAGCTAAGTCTGGGTCATTGGTAAGTATAAAAAATATATAAATTACTATAAATTTTTTAACTTTCACCTTATTTTTCATCTAATTCAGTCATGGCAGCTTCACAGCAGCCATGACTAGATTTGATGAAAAATAATTTAAAAATACTCAAGAGGTTAAAAGTTTAACAAGTTTCATAAGAACAATGTTAGTTAACCCTTTACCTAACATAGTGGCCAAAAATGGCCAGACAAATTAGCCCGAATAAGCCTACCACAGCCAAACAAATATAGATATCATTAGAACCCTATTTGTATGGTTTTATTGAAAAATTGTGAAATTTGTTCTCGAAAAATTTATTTTTTAAAAATACGGTGTTAGGTAAAGGGTTAATGAGACTGTGTTGGTCTTAAAAGCATTTTGAGTGTTGGGGTTTTAAACTCAAAGGTAATTTGTAGTTTGTATGAAAATTGTTTAATTAACTTGTTTTTGAACTCTTTTGTTTTTCTCTATTTGAAGCTCTGTTTTACTGGAAAAATATTATCCAGTGACCAATGCTTGGAGTGAAAGTCTAAAAAGTGCAACATGGGTATAAATGATTGACTAAACTTGACTTTATTACCATGTTGTGGTCACGATTGTCCACAAAGGTGTGACTTTAACATTATTCAATAAATAAATACTGTCTATTCGCATGTGGAGACGTTAGGTGGGGGGTGGGTGAGATTACCTGAGTTGTGAAAATACCTTTTTTCTGGATAATGCATAATTTTTTATTAAGCCTTTTTTCAAATCTATTTGATTATATTTTATTTTTTATGATTGCCTGTGATGAGAAAATCAATAATGCATCCACTATTATGATAGATTAGCCCCTATGTGTTTATTTTTCAAGAAAAATTGGTTTCAATGAGTCATCCCATGGGGGTGGGAACCAATATCAGAGAAGACATTTTTTGCAAGCATTTTTATGCTTCCGTCCATCCGTCTATCCAACTTCATTTGTCTGTCCGGAGCCACAACTATAATGCTTTGGGGGATTTCCATGAAACTTTACTTAAGGGTACAGACGAATGGAAGGTCTTTTGCACATCAACACCATGCTCGAGTGACAAAGGTCAAGGTCACAGGAATGGAAAAACTTAATTCTCTCAAAGACTATTTGTCTGTTCAGAGCCATAATCCTATAATGCTTGGGTGGATTTCAACACAACTTCACACAAAGGTAAAGACCAATGGAAGGTCTGTTGCACAGTAACACCATGTGCAAGTGACAAAGGTCAAGGTCACAGAAATGTGAAAACTTAATTCTTTCACAAGCTGCATTTGGCCATATGGAGCCATAATTCTATAATGCTTGGGTGGATTTCCATGAAACTTCACACAAGGCTAAAGACCCTTGGAAAGTCTGTTGCACAGCAACACCATACTCGAGTGACAAAGGTCAAGGGCACAGAAATGTGAAAACTTAATTTTCTCACAGACTGTATTTATCCATCGGGAGCCATAATTCTATAATGCTTAGATAGATTTCCATGATACTTCACACAATGGGTAAGACCAGTAGAAGGTCTGTTGCACAGCAATATCATGCTCGAGTGACAAAGGTCAAGGTCACAGGAATGTGAAAAACTAATTCTCTCACAGAATCGAGTTTACTACTGACACTGCAACTTTAAATGTATTTTATTAAATTTGAAGCCTTATGGACTATAGTGAGCCCCAAATTTAACACAAAACTTTTCATTCTAGTATTATAGGCTATTTGGTCATGGTTCGGGCGTATCCGTGGCTGGGCAGTAACCGTTAGTCCTGTTTAAAAAAACATTTTCATTTTTCGGTCAAAACTTTACATGATGTTGCTGGAATTTGCATTGGTTTTGTCCAACAGAACAGTCTTAATTGTTTAAATGGTCTAAACTAACTTGAAAAATGTCGGATTCAAGTATTAGGATTAAACAATTAAGACTGTTATCTTATTTTAAGTCCGGGATGACCTGCATTGTGTTCTTGGGCAAGGCACTTTATACCGGATGCCTACATGGGGGCACGGTGATGCTGTGTACCAAGGCATACTGCACGTCGATAGTGCACATGTCTTTAACTGCTGTAACCCTGCTTGAGTGGAGCTCGAACAGAGTTAGAATGTTGAGGAACTGACAGTTGCTCATTGATGCGCGGTGGTTCTCTCTGGGTACTCCGGCTTCCTCTGCCTGTAAAACTGTCACAGTCACGATTAACTATTGTGCATAAGTATGTGACCTTAAACACCAATAAATAATAAATAATCTTATTTTAAGCATAAGGGCTAGGGCAAAGGCTTGTAAATATGTATAGAGTGTAATCAATGGTCTGGCTATCACAATCAAATGTGGACTTTAATAGTTAACACAAAGGCATTTAACAACACACCTGACATAAATGTTTGTCTTTCCTGAGTAAATAAATGATAGGTCATAATCTGTTCTGATTGATAATTATCAATAAAGATATAGTGGGAATTGAACTAAGTTAACAACCAAACGGGTGAAAAACTGTCACTATTCAGCACTACTTGGCTTTGAAATTATAATAAACTGGGCCACCAGGAGGCCACCATTAAGTTGAAAATAGTTTTGTTTTTACCACATATCCCACTGCACACCTATACACCCTCTGTTTGAAGTTTAGAAAAATAAGAACAAAAATTCTGTGACACTCAGCAACACATGCTGCCATGCTGTATTGTGTAAATTTAATTTGGTCTTAAAAAATAGGTAGCATCATATGGTGTAAGCAGGACTCACCGTCCAGTTTTTGATATATCTGAAACTGTATCAGAGCAACAAATCCTGCAAATGAATTGTTTTAAGGGGTGAGTGTCTAATACTCTATGGGGAAAAAAATGCAAAAAGGGTGGGTGGTAAAAATGGTGATGCAAAAAAATTCAACCTAAAGTCATGCAAAAAAAAAATGTGTCCTCCCCCTGCTATTCGAGGAAACTGACTACTACTTCTTATAGATCTTAAAGGATTGTTCAAATGTTTTTTAAAATGCTAATGATTCCTCTCAGTCATTTATACTTGCATGCAGAAAATACAATTCTGGAAAATACAGCTATAAAATATTTGTTGGTTTGACTCTTACTTGGTCACAACAGTCTTAATCAGAATAAATTCAACAATTAACTCTCTGCACACTGATGTCTGTACATTAAAATTTCAATCTATAAATTTCTCCCATAATGCAACTTGCAGTTTAACCAGTTCAGTCTTGTTTGACAGAGCTTAATGAACTCTGTCAAACAAAACTGATTTGATAAAATTCCCAGTTGAATTATGGAGAAAATTTGCAATTTGAAATTTAACTCTTTCGACATCATTATGCAGAGGGTTAATTAGTGCAAGTGAATAGCAGGATAGTCCTGTGTGATCAATCCATGTGTTCAATAAAGTAAAACAACAAATGAACATATGCCTTTTTTTATTGGTCATCTTTTTCATGTTTTCTCTGTAACACTTTGATTTCATCAAACTTATTTGAAAAGTTTAGGCCAGCTTGTAACTTTGGACATGAGCTTTTCTCCAAAATGTGAATAAATTAATTTTTTAAGGCAATTCGAAAGTTTACATACATGTAGTGCTATATTTTTTTCTTTGAAAATTCATGGTTCAGCTCGTACCCTTCCATAAGACAATTTGTACCTTCCCATGAGACAGTTTGTTCCTTAACAGGAGATAATTTGTATCTTTGCACTAAAGAATTTGTACCTTCACAAGAGACATTCTGTACCATACATTAGGATACAAATCATCTGCAGATTGAATCTCCTAGGACACAAATTGTGTAGAAGCCCTTGTGACATCAGGTGTGAACATTGAATTTTGTGGACTAGTCTTTAGTGGGGTGGAGCATCCAGTTAGTTATAATTGTTACATCACATCTATTATGTACCGTATTTTATCTAAATTTTCGGACACTTTTTGTATTTGGACACCATTTTTAGCTCCACCTGACAAAGTCTGCAGAGCTTTTCTGATATCGAGTTGTCCATTGTCCGTCCGTCCGTCCATCTGTCGTCCGGTGTCAACATTTTGTTTGTTTGAGCCATAATTTCTTTACCACTGGATATTTTTTAACAAAACTTTATAACAGTATGTATTGTCAATAGGCTGTGTGCCATCAATCATAATAAGATCTGTATCCATCAAGGTCAAGGTCACAGGCGACATGGTAAAGGTAACACTCAGGAAAATGTCAACATTTTGTTTGTCTGAGCCATAATTTCTTTACCATAATTATGTATTGTCACTAGGCAGTGTGCCATCAATCATAATAAGGTCTGTATCATCCGTCTGCCCATCCATCCATCTAGCTGTCCGTCCGTCCGTCTGGCGTCAACATTTTGTTTGTCCGAGCCATAATTTCAATTTGTTTACCATAATTATGTATTGTCACTAGGCAGTGTGCCATCAATCACAATAAGGTCTGTATCCATCAATGTTAAGGTCACAGACTACCTGGTCAAAGTAACACCAGTGTATTTGCCAAATTTTATTATGTTTTCAATTTTTGTCTAATAAACAAAGCTAATAAGCCTTCATTGAACAAGCTCAACAAACTTGTTCCAATGAGGGGTCATAAGCTATGTTTTTGAGACAAAAAATGATGATGTCTGCTGTCCATGTTGGGTAAAGGGTTATCAGACTCAGAGATTGGGATCAAATGTTACCCTGTATATGGCTGCTCCTGAAAGTAGTTGCCCTGGGTGGAGCTATCTTGGCTGAGAGGCCTCTTGTTTCATAAAAAAATATTTTTTTTTAAGCCTCGAAATTTTTTTCGGACACCTTCAAAGATCAAAGATCGCCCGGATTGGTGTAGTGGGAAAATCCCAGTGAATCATAAATCCAAAATATAACAATGATTTTCTTTTCAGTTGAATATTTCATCTTTCTTTCTTTGTTTTATGTTAAAAACATGTATGCACAATATATTGTACAATGGAAATAGGATTATTAAAACAACATTGCTTGAAACTTGTTCTTTATTTATCGACAGGTAAGTATTGTTTTCCTTATCAAACTGACATGTCTGACGAACTGACCAATCAAATTTTTGTTTTCAAAAAGTGTGCTTTCATTAGACTCTTTCGAGATTTGGAATGAGAAAAACCCACAAATGTTATGTTGAACTGTCCTTAAATGATGACAATAATGAAAGGGTCCCATAAATAAATCCATATAATGCAGTATAAACCATGCACCAGCAACAGAACAGGGTAATTATTGCTTCGAATAAACATTTTCAGTGCACTGAACACCAACAAAATTTTCCGATATTAAAAATAGAACGAACTACAATGAGGTCAACACGTACTGTTGCAGGGTTTCACAAAAATTAACACATGGACACAAACACTGTCAAAGCGTACCGGTTTTTGATATTATTTTTCTCCGCCAACACCAGTGTATGTGGGGAGGGTACACTTCCAAAAACAAAAATAGGAACTACAGGAGGAACTGTGGAGCAAATATTAGTCATTATTTTTAGCTCAACTTTGGCGAAGCCAAATTTGAGGTATTGCCATGGCCCGTCGTCTGTCTGTCCATCTGTCGTGCCGTCAACACGGCTTGGGTTAGAGGCCGTATTTATGAACCGATCTTTACGAAAAATCTTAGGTACCATTGTTATCACCGTTGGATGAGAACAAGTGTTTTTGGATTTGGTCCGAAATTCAAGACGGCCGCTGGCAGCCATTTTGTACAAAATTAGGTGCAATCATATTTTTGCACAGAACTTCCATATGAAAGCTCCGATTTGAATAATTTTTTGTATGAATGTTTAGTACCAGGGGATACATCACATATAATACGGGTTTTTTCTCGTGCGTAAATTATACAAATTAGACTAACTTTGATCTATTTCGTGTTGCTTTCAGCACTGTAACTGCAAATGCCGATACACTCAGACTAGAGGCCGTATTTATGAACCGATCTTTTCAAAACTTCTTGAGTACCTTTGTTATCACTGTGGGATGAGAACAAGTGGTTTTGGGTGTGGCCTGAAATTCAAGATGGTCACCAGCAGCCATTTTGTACAAAATTAGGTGCAATCAGTTTTTTGTGCAAAACTTCCATATGAAGGCGCGGATTTGAATCATTTTTAGCTCAACTTTGACGTAAGTCAAATTTGAGCTTATGCCATGGCCATCTGTCCGTCAACAATTCAATACGGCTCGGACTGGAGGCCGTATTTATGAACCGATCTTTACGAAACTTCTTGGGTACCTTTGTTACCACCGTGGGACGAGAATGAGTGTTTTTGGATCTGGTCTGAAATTCAAGATGGCCGCTGGCAGCCATTTTGTTCAAAATTAGGTGAAATGAGATTTTTGCCCAGAATTTCCATATGAAAGCGCTGATTTGAATAATTTTTTGTGTGAATGTTTAGTACCATGGGATGCATCACATATAATACAGGATTTTGTCTCGTGCATAAATTATGCCAATTAGACTAACTTTGATATATTTCGTGTTAATTTCAGCACTGTAACTGCAAATGTCAATATGCTCGGATTAGATGCTGTATTTATGAACCGATCTTTTCGAAACTTCTTGAGTACCTTTGTTATCACCGTGGGACAAGAACAAGTGGTTTTGGGTGCGGCCGGAAATTCAAGATAGTCACCAGCAGCCATTTTGTACTTTAGTTAGTGTAATCAGTTTTTTGTACAGAACTTCTGTATGAAAGTTCTGATTTGAATAAATTTTTGTAGGAATGTTTGTTTAGTAACATGGAATACATCACATATAATACAGGTTTTTTTCTCATGCAGAAATTATGCAAATTAGATGAACTTTGATTTGTTCAGTGCTACTTATACACAGTAAGTGCACATGTCAATACGGCTCGGGCTAGAGTCTGTATTTATGAACCGATCTTCACGAAACTTCTTGGGGTACCTTTGTTTTCACCGTGTGACAGGAATGAGTGTTTTGGGGTGCCTTTGTTATCACTGTGCTATGAGAACAAATATTTTTGGGTTCAGTCATACCCACTCTGGGACTCAAAGATTTCTTTTCTAGTTTAGCATCTAACTGTCACCCCACCTTTACAATACTTTACCTATATATTTGTTACAGGCTACGGTCAGCATTTATGTACAGACCGTCACAATACTTTACATGTACCTTTGTTATCAGGTCATTATCTTGATGTTTGTCATTGCTGTGTCACATACTATACATGTACATGTCTTAAACAAGTTGGGCTATAGTATCATTGACACTTTCATTTAAAAATTAATTTTGTATTCGCTTTTATAAAATGTAGCATTTTGTGTTGCACATCAGGGGTAGTGGGGGAGGGGGGGGGGGAATTGGGAGGAAATATTTCTGAATCAATAATCTAAACTTGTATGTCAATAATTCGTATTTATCATTCTAAATAATAGCAACTGGTTTCCATTAACACGACAGGGTGGGGGGGGGGGGGGGGGGGGCTGAATAAAACTCTTAATTCGTATTTGTCTTTCTTTTGCAAAAGAAGGGGGGGGGGGGCGTCAGGCTTAGAGCAGCAGCTGAGTAGGCAGTACTTTCGTGGTTAACATGGGCTGCATTGTGGGGATGGGCACAGGGTCGGAGTGGGGCTGACAAAAATAACTGACGACTGAATTAAATTCACAAATATATTCTAATACCTGGTACAACTGTTAAAACGATTTACAAAATTCTACAATATGCACATATATACAGAAATATACAAGAAAACAGACAAGAATACATAACAAGAATATACAAGAATACAATAATTTTCAAAATACAACAGTTGAAATCTCTTTGTGGTGTTTCTTTGCTGGTGGTGGTTTTGCTGCTGTTTCATCAGAATCTGTGGTCTTTCTTTTAGCTGGACATCCGGCTGGTCTCTTTGCTGAAGGCTTGTAGGGTGTCAGTTGTACTGTTGGTCTGGCTTCTGCTGTTTTGTATTTCACTAGGAGTTTTTCCATCTCAAGTTCTCATGATATCAAATGTAGATGATTGAATGCTGACTTCAGTATTCGCCCTGTATTTATGTATTAGCAGCACCACACGAAGATAATGTCACTTCTTTAAAGTTTACTGGCACACTTTCAATCAATAGTGAATAGTTTCAACTGAACAAACAATTAAGCCAATATACACACCACTCAAAAACTGTTTGCACTTCATCACCTTTGAATGGCTACATTGGTCCGTTTTGAAAACACTGAAACCAGCTCAGGTTTTTTATTTAACAGTAACAACACAAGCACATAGTTTTATTACTGTTCAACATAATTTGTAAAAACATCAAAACTTTTCAAGTACCAGTAGATCAAAAGTGATTTCTTCTCAGGGATTTATTGGGAAAGTAAATAAAAACACAACAAATAATCGGTTTGTTCATTTTATTCATTTATGCTGATGATTCAAATCGCCGTATTGAACAGCTATTTTATCTTTCCCATTTCCAAGGTAACCCCCCCGGTAGTTCGTGTGCAATAAATTTATTAACCGGTGCAGTGTGTTTTTCAAAATTGTTCAAAATTTCCACCCACATTTGCTGTCCATGTGTATTTTGGACATTTTCGAAGTTTTCGGATGCTGGAAAATTTAATTATTTTTTGGCGTCCGAAAAGTTAGATGAAATACGGTACTTCAAAAATCAGTGACCATTATTCACTGTGATTTATCTGGATTATAGTGGCTCCCTGCACTGAAATCCCTTAGATATTCTGTTTTTAGTGATTTTGATTTGAAGTATTTCAACTTTTTATACGCCCGTTTGAAAAACGGGACATATTATGTAAATGGTCTCGCCGTCTGTCCGTCTGTTCGGCCGTCCGTCCGGGGACACATTTCATTTCCAGACGATAACTTTAGTTGTAATGGTTTGAGCTGAGTTAAATTTGGCTTATGAATTTAGTACAACAAAATACAGGTTGGGTTCGATTTCCGTCTTTAGCGGCCCATTTTTAGTAGAGTTATGGCCCTTTATTTTTTTTGTAAAGACCTCAGATCGCTTAATATGAAAATGTGAAAATAGGTGAATTACCCTTTACCCCAGACAGGGCAGGGGAATGGGCAATGATTATAGGGGGGGGGGGGGGATAGACATAGTCGAGTCGACAAAAATTTCAAACTTTACTCCAGAGAAACTTGTGCATGTTCCAATTTTGATGGGCGTATGTTGCCCCGCTAGGCGGTGCTCTTGTTCTTAACTGTTTTAACTTTGTGTGTTATTGCTGATTTGAGAGGGCCAGTTCAGCCCAGAAATCTACATCTTGGCTGGATTTTCTTTCATAAACCCTTGATGTCAGAAAACTGCAAAATCAACTCGTGCACAGAAATTATTTTTTAAAAATTTTTTTCAAAACATAGCTTATTTCCTCTCATTGGAATGAGTTTGACAAGCTTGTTCCAGTGAGGTTTCACAAGCGAAAATGTAGTAATCTATTAAAAACATTGTGTGTGACTTCTGCTCGTCATGTTACGTTATGTCTTAAAACTTAAAATCTGGGGATTTGTGTACATTGTTGCCAGTTTTACAGTCCACATCATGTTATTTTCAGTTGTTTCTAGGGAGCAACTCTTGCCGAAACAACTGCATGTTGGTGCTCCTGTTTTGTTGCACTAAAATGTGATCAAAGTTGGAATGAAGCCCTTAAGGTTAAGGTCTAATATGCTATTATGTGTGCATCTGTTTGAAAAAGTTCAACATGTCATATTAAAACAGATTATAGAACAAAACCAGTGACCTGTATAGAAGTTCTTTTATTGGTATATACATGTTCACTCTGGTGAAAAAAACTTAAAACATGGAGCTGGTTTTCTTGGGAAAATTTTATTATGGGTGAAGCAATAAAAACTTACTGCCATGTTTTCTTCATGTTATCAGTTGACATATCAGTAAACGGTAAACATATATTTAAGCCTAAACAGTTTCTTAACGTTATCGGGTGAGTGTAAGCAGAATAGTATTTCTTTTGATCAAATTTTTGCTTACATCTCCTCAAATTCTATTCAAATGGAATTATCTAGTGAATAAAAAGAACCTAAAATCCTCTTTTACGTCAAGGCAAAATTACTTGGAGATGCCAGATTTGATGTTCATACTTTATAGCTGCGACAAGCAGCTCTATATGTGGCAGTTTTTAAACTCAATAACTTTTAAAATACTGTGTGGAATGACATCATACTTGGTATGCAAATGTATCAGATTGATGCCTAGCCCCATGTTCAATACAAGTGTTGTTCAGAGCATTTTTGTCAGAGACATTGCTCTTTCTTATCAACCTACCTCAATTGTTTACTACAGGCTTGCACTACAGTGGAAGAACCTAACTCGGATAAAATACTCTCTATTTTAATCTTTCCCAAGATTTGGGAAAGAAAAGTGGTGTAAAAACACCACGAAAAAATAAGCCAAAATTGGGCCGAGCGCCATCGGCGCATACCCAGTATGGGATGCTCTTCCATAGTACAAATCCACGACTTCCGTAACAGTGTAGATTGGAAATTGGATTCAACAGCAAGCTAAAGCTTAAGTGAGCTGTCTGTCTACACATGTTCAAAAGATACACATTGTACGATGTGTACACGGGAAACTTCACATTTGAGTCCTGTTTGAGTCTACAGAAATGTGAAAAAATTAATTTTTTTTCAGGGTTAATTGTTATGATGCAGTCACTCCACAGTCTCCATTTGGTGGTTTTAAACAATCTGGTAATGGAAGAGAACTGTAAGTACATTTCATAATTTTGCTATAAGCTGGTAGGGAAAACATGGAATGATAGTGAAGTGTCTCACTATTGGGAGCCAGATTTTTTGCATTTCTGAATAGTGATAAGAATCACTATGCTGTCTTAACATTTTAAGATACTGCCATGTCCATGAATAAGGCATCACTGAATAATGCAACCATTGATATTTTTGGTCAGTGATTGAGCGTTGAGGAAGTAAAATGTGGCTCATAAATACCCAGACAGTAATAATGAATTTATTGAACAGAGCTCATAAAACATGTGACCCAATAGTTGTTTTTAGTCAAGTTCCATCTGCCTATTCAGACAGATGGCACATGACTAGTAACACCAACTCAGGGTATTTGACTTTATTATACTCAAAATGATAGATTATCGAAGAAATTGCAGAAAGATTGAAATCGTTTCCTCCACTGTGAAGATATAGAAAATTTTCACTTTCATGGTATCAATCAAAATGAAGGCTTTCAAAGCATCACTTCAAGGTGAATACAGGTCAAATTATCACTGGAAATGATCAGTTTGTTCTAGAAACGTATAATGAAAAGAAAATTTTTTTTGAGTGGATACTGATCATTTTCAGCAATAATTCCACACATATTCACCTTGAATTGATGCATGAAACCCGCTAGTCCAAACATGGCCTGAAAGTCTGTAATATAAGTGTTTTGGTTTGGTATGTCCTTTCAAAGGATGTACCAAACCAAAAACTTATATTACGGACTTTCAGGCCATGTTTGGACTAGAAACCCGCCAACTGAATCAGATCGCAAGATGCTATCTGTTCCGAGTATCGATCAAATCGCGCTGTTTACTTTCATGCATCAATTCAAGGTTGAAATGAGGGGAATTATCAGATTCTTATAAAAAGCGTATAATAAAAAGAAAGTCTAGTGTTTTTGAGTGAATATCGAAAATTATCTCACTTGTGACCGAGATAAATGGACACTTTTGTTCGTGCAAGCGCTCGCGAAAAATAACCATTTGTCTCGGTCACTCATGAGATAATTTTCAGTATCCACTCAAAAACACTAGATATCCTCTATTTATTAGCTCACCTGACTGAAAGTCAGGGTGAGCTATTCTGATCACTTTTTGTCCGTCGTCTGTCGTCCGTCGTACGTCGTGAAGGTGGTGTTTGGGTCATTTTCTCCCAAGCCACTGGCTGCAGTTCAATGAAAATTCACATTAGTGGTGGTTATATAGGGGCATTTGTTTTGTTTTTTAGCTCACCTGAGCGAAGCTCAAGGGGAGCTTAACTAATCACTTTCTGTCCGTCGTCCGTCGTCCGGCGTCCGTCGTCCGTCGTCCGTCGTCGTCCGTCCGGCGTTAACTTTACATTATCGACTTCTCCTCCTAAACCACTAGCCCAATTTTATTCAAATGTTGGCTAAATGTTTATTACCTAATGCCAATTCAGATTTGTTCAAATGAAGTTGCCCCTCCTCCTGGGTGCTGCCACACCCCCAAGGGGCACCAAAATCTTTGTAAATCTTCTTCTCATGAACCAGCAGTAGCAGAGACTTGATATTTGGTGTGCAGCTTCCTTTTGAGGTGTAGACTCAGATTTGTTCAAGAGAAGTTTGTGGGGCTATACTTGACGTTGTTATGAGAGGGGCAAAATTTTTTGCCCCGCCCAAAATTTCTATTTTCCAAACCGAGAGGCTGATTTGAACCAAATTTTATGTGAGGGCTTATTGGGTCATGAGTACTTGATTTATGCAAAAAAAAATTTTCCCGCAGCCCCGTGGGAACCGCAGGAGCTAAAAATAGAAAAAATTTAAAACGCCCATATCTCCAAAACTGCACGGCACTGAGAATTTTTATTTGGTGTGCAGCTTCCTTAGGACCAACAGAAAGGATTGGTAAAAAAAAATTGCCATCGGTTTTATCATAGGGTACAGTTTCGGGACTTTGAAAAAGTGCTGAGTCAGCACTTTTTAACACTGTAGGCAATGGGAAAAACATTAAAAAATCTTCTTCTCCAGATCCAGCAGGCAGAATCTTTTGATATTTGGTATGCAACATTGTAGGGTGGATCTGATTCAAGTTTGTTCAAATCGGCCCCCTGGGTTCATATTTGGGCTCAGTATAGGAGCCCGATTTCGAACTTAGTGCATTTCACGCAAATTTCTTAAAAAATCTTCTTCTCCAGATCCAGCAGGCAGAATCTTTTGATATTTGGTATGCAACATTGTAGGGTGGATCTGATTCAAGTTTGTTCAAATCGGCTCCCTAGATTCATATTTGGGCTCACTATAGGAGCTTGAATTCGAATTTAGTGCATTTCAGGCAAATTTCTTCAAAAATCTTCTTCTCCAGATCCAGCAGGCAGAATCTTTTGATATTTGGTATGCAATGTTGCGGGGTAGATCTGATTCAAGTTTGTTCAAATCGGCCCCCTGGATACATATTTGGGCTTACTATAGAAGCCCGAATTCGAACTTAGTGCATTTCAGGCAAATTTCTTAAAAAATCTTCTTCTCCAGATCCAGCAGGCAGAATGTTTTCATATTTGGTAAGCAACATTGTGGGGTGGATCTGATTCAAGATTGTTCAAATCGGCCCCCTGGGTTAATATTTGGGCTCAGTATAGGAGCCCGATTTCGAACTTAGTGCATTTCAGGCAAATTTCTTAAAAAATCTTCTTCTCCAGATCCAGCAGGCAGAATCTTTTGATATTTGGTATGCAACATTGTAGGGTGGATCTGATTCAAGTTTGTTCAAATCGGCCCCCTGGGTTCATATTTCGGCTCAGTATAGGAGCCCGATTTCGAACTTAGTGCATTTAGGCAAATTTCTTAAAAAATCTTCTTCTCCAGATCCAGCAGGCAGAATCTTTTGATATTTGGTATGCAACATTGTGGGGTGGATCTGATTCAAGTTTGTTCAAATCGGCTTCCTAGATTCATATTTGGGCTCACTATAGAAGCTCGAATTTGAACTTAGTGCATTTCATGCAAATTTCTTAAAAAATCTTCTTCTCCAGATCCAGCAGGCAGAATCTTTTCATATTTGGTAAGCAACATTGTGGGGTGGATCTGATTCAAGTTTGTTCAAATCGGCCCCCTGGGTTTATATTTGGGCTCAGTATAGGAGCCCAAATTTGAACTTAGTGCATTTCAAGCAAATTTATTAAAAAATCTTCTTCTCCAGATCCAGCAGGCAGAATCTTTTGATATTTGGTATGCAACATTGTGGGGTGGATCTGATTCAAGTTTGTTCAAATCGGCTTCCTAGATTCATATTTAGGCTCACTATAGAAGCTCGAATTCGAACTTAGTGCATTTCAGGCAAATTTCTTAAAAAATCATCTTCTCCAGATCCAGCAGGCAGAATCTTTTGATATTTGGTATGCAACATTGCGGGGTGGATCTGATTCAAGTTTGTTCAAATCGGCCCCCTGGATTCATATTTGGGCTCACTATAGAAGCTCGAATTCAAACTTAGTGCATTTCGGGCAAATTTCTTCAAAAATCTTCTTCTCCAGATCCAGCAGGCAGAATCTTTTGATATTTGGTATGCAACATTGCGGGGTGGATCTGATTCAAGTTTGTTCAAATCGGCCCCCTGGATTCATATTTGGGCTTAATATAGAAGCCCGAATTCGCACTTAGTGCATTTCAGGCAAATTTCTTCAAAAATCTTCTTCTCCAGATCCAGCAGGCAGAATCTTTTGATATTTGGTATGCAACATTGCGGGGTGGATCTGATTCAAGTTTGTTCAAATCGGCCCCCTGGATTCATATTTGGGCTTAATATAGAAGCCCGAATTCGCACTTAGTGCATTTCGGGCAAATTTATTAAAAAATCTTCTTCTCCAGATCCAGCAGGCAGAAGCTTTTGATATTTGGTATGCAACATTGTGGGGTGGATCTGATTCAAGTTTGTTCAAATCGGCTTCCTAGTTTCATATTTGGGCTCACTATAGAAGCTCGAATTCGAACTTAGTGCATTTCAGGCAAATTTCTTAAAAAATCTTCTTCTCCAGATCCAGCTTCAGAATCTTTTCATATTTGGTAAGCAACATTGTGGGGTGGATCTGATTCAAGTTTGTTCAAATCGGCCCCCTGGGTTTATATTTGGGCTCCGTATAGGAGCCCAAATTTTAACTTAGTGCGTTTCAGGCATATTTCTTAAAAAATCTTCTTCTCCAGATCCAGCAGGCAGAATCTTTTGATATTTGGTATGCAACATTGTAGGGTGGATCTGATTGTGATTCATGAACGTATTTATTTGTAAAGTTGATAGAATCTTAGACAAAATTTGCAGAAAAGATCTACTATAGAAGGGGTGGTATCCAGGGTGAACCGTTTACCCAAATCTAGCAGTACTAATGCATTATTCACACAAATCTTCGTTCAAATTTTATGACCCCTCATTGGAACACACGCATTCAGCTCATTCCAACAAAGGTCATATGCCATGTTTTCGAGACAAAGGAATAAAAATTTTAGTTATTCATGAAATTTTTAGGCAACTGTTGTCTGTTATTCACATTGCTTCATGAAATTTCAGTACTTTTAGAAGTTACCTCAGTAATCAAGGGTTAATTCCCCTTAATTAAATGTCACCTCTAAAAAACAACCACTTTGCATATCTTACCTTTTTACCAGCATAACTGCCAAAACTTGTCAGCATTCTTCGCAAAAATCGCTATTCAAATTTTAATTTTTGTCTCTTAAATATACATGTACTTATCGCTTGTAAATACCCCATTGGAATGAGCTTTTTGAGCTCATTCCAATGAGAGGTCGCACACCATGCTTTTTGAGTCAAAAAAGCAATTTTTTTAGTTATTCCAGAATTTCGTACTTAAAACACAGCTTTATGACTTCACATTAAAATGAGCTCTCTAAGCTTGTTCCAATCAACATTCACGCACTATGTCTTTCACACAAAAAATAAAATTTTCCATTTCTTCAGGAATTTTGTTTGCAAGAACACTCTTACCCCCCCCCCCCCCCCCCACAAACACACACACACAAACACACACACACACACACAAACACAGACACACACACCTAAAAGTTCGTCAGCAAAAAAACAGTTACTTCAATTTTTAAATGCATTATAGGAACAACTTGCCTAATCAAATTTAAATACTTTTGCATCATTCTGTATCTAGAACAAACCATTTACCATATCTTTACGCAAAATTCTCCAGCATCATTCACAAAAAACACCATTATTTATATATTCACATTTCTGTCTCAAAAATATACCTGATCTTCCCATACCCCTATTGGAATAAGCTGTTTGAGCTTGTTCCAATGATGATAAAAAAAAATAAAATTTGTGAAAATTTTTGTTTTCTTGCATGCAAATATATACATGTAGCACATGGAAGATATCCACAGTTGGGGAGAGATGTCCAAGGCTATCTCTTCACATTCCTTGTTTGTGCTTCATGCTAAACCAGTTTGTCTGCAGAGATAAATTTGCTTTATTAAAAATCATTGGAGATTGGCCACACACCAATGATTTTAAATAAAACTAATTTTAGGTAACAAATGTTGAACTTCAAACAAAATCTATCACTCAACCAGTTAATGTTGATGAGGCATGACATGGTGAAGGTGACCTAAAATACTTCTTAGAGTCACTTTGTCAGGTGAGCGATTAAGGCCACGTGGGGCCTCTTGTTTTCAAATGGGTTTCTGCTCATATTGTGGAGTCGGGGTGGGGCCAAAATGCACAAAATTTTAAAAAATCTTCTCATGAACCAGCCGTAGCAGAGCCTTGATATTTAGTATGCAGCTTCCATTTGGGGTGTAGACTCAAGTTTGTTCAAGTGAAATTTGACGGAACAATATTTGCCTTTGTTCTGAGAGGGGCAAGAATTTTTGCCCTGCCCAGAATTTCTATTTACTGAACCGAGAGGCCAGTTTGAACCAAATTTAATATGAGGTATTATTGGGTTATAAGTACTTGATTTATGCAAAAAAAATTTTCCTGCAGCCCCGTGGGAACCTCAGGAGCCAAAAATAGAAAAAAACAAAAACGTCCATATCTCCAAAACTGCACGGCACAGAATTTTTATTTGGTTTGAGGCTTCCTTGGGACCAACAGAAAGGAATGGTAAAAGAAAATTGCCATCGGTTTTGTCATAAGGTACTTTTTCGGGACTTTGAAAAAATGCTGAGTCAGCATTTTTTAACACTGTGGGCAATGGGGAAAATTTAAAGAATCGTTTGCTTCTAAACCACTGCTCCAAAAGCTTTCATATTTTCATATAACATCTTTGGAAGATTGTTTCACACGTTTAGTGAAATCAATTCCCTGGGTCCATATTTGGGATCTCTATGGGAGCTCAAATGTTTAAATTAGTGCAGTATGAGGAACATTCTTTAAAAATCTTCTTCAGATCTACCAATAAGAATCTTTTGATATTTGGTATGCAGGGTGAGATTCAAGTTTGTTCAAGCCAAGTCCCTGGGTTCATATTTAGGCTGAAAATTTGGGATCTCGGTCCGGACTTAGAAATTTTGGACCAAAATCCGGAAATTAGTCTTTTTGTTTTTTATGTGTTTTGGTCAATTTTAAGAAGAAAAAAAAAATTTTGGTTTGAAAATATTTTGTTTGGGACTTAGAAAATTTCCAAACAAAAATAAAATAAAATCTGTTTTTATGCGTTTATTTCTCAATTTTGGGACGTAAAAGTGCAGGAACTGAAAAAAGAAGGAAAATCCTGTGTATTGTGTGGGCACAATCGCTTCATCTAGTTGGTATATGCTTTTCTTAGGAGGGGCATATGCAGCTTATTCAAGTCAAGTCCCTGGTTTGATATTTAGACTACCATGTCAGGTGAGCGCCCTCAGGCCCCCTGGGGCCTCTTGTTTCACATCACCATTACTTGGGGAAATTCCAGTCTGCTTTCAGCAGAGTGCTCTGAGCATGTCCTTGGCAGGTGAAAAATTAAATGGTTTGGAAGTAAGTTTTTCTGAAAGTAGCATTTTAGAAATGGCATCGTTTGCTACAAACAGTAATTTACAGAACACAGTAACCATTCTACAGGTCCTTAACCGGTTGAGTGGTAAAAGCCACTATCAGGGCTTTAAAAAAAATGAGGGTGCCAAAGCGAGAGCCAATAATTTCCCTGCATATGTTTCATATTCATTCTAACGCCAGTAATATTTTGTTTATATAAATTTGTTCTATTACAAATTACTGGAGAGTGCCTGCGGGTACTCTCCAATAATTTGTAATAGAACATATTTTCAATAAAAAATTCAAACCACCAAAAATAATCTAGTCCTCAACCAGTTAATGAGATCCTGTCCTCAGAATCTGATTGTGAGGACATACATTATTAAATTCTTGCATATTGGCAAACAGATTGTGGCATTATTCACATTCAAAGTTCGCTGATGTTGGTACATTATTAGTAAAAGAGATGAGTTATCTCCCTTTTTTCTAATCAGTGTGCACCACCTCACAAGTTTGTGCAGTGAGCGACTGTTTCATTTATATATTTTTTTTTTTTTTATGGCAAGGATTGATTAGATAAGAGGCTACTTTGAATATAAGGATTTTTTTAAAGTTTTGAACTCTGCCACATAAGTGATAAAAAACACCTCACCTCATAAATTTAGGTACTTTTTTTCTCAAAAAGCATAGATTAAGACCCCCACAGTATGAGCTCAACAAGGTCATTCTAATGTGAGGCTTAAGCTGTGTTTGTTTGAGAAGGAATAAAACTTAACTTAGAATTATCTATTCGGACTGCAGTTTCCAAACTGTGTCAGCTTGGGCACAATTTGCTGTAAAGTATTTGCATAAGATTTATAAACAGAAGTGATATATTATACCTCTCTTGGGAGATTTTTTCAGAATATCATGATGGGCTTTTATATGTCTGTTTCATAGGGCTCCAGCTTCACCCAGATAATGCATTAGAGGTTGAACTCTGTGGATCCAGTGTTCTACTTTCTCTGGCAAAAAAGGGCATATTTACCATCTTTGGTTAGGATAGCTGCACCCTTTTGCCTCTGACTTTGGTAGGGCTATGTGGTTTTTCAGTTTTCCAGTTCAGTTCTCTTTTTTGCGGCACACCAAACTACAAGACACAGCAAAAAAAAAGGTCAAATTTTGTGCATAAACTGATCAAACTTTCTTACTGGGAGAGAACTGGACTAGCGACCACTATGGACTGTCATCACTTAATGTGTTTGGCATCAGCAAAGTTACAAATATATTGGGTTCTCATTGTCACATTTTCTCCCTTATTGACTCGTCCACCAGACGAGTCAATAAGGGAGAAAATGTGACAGTGAGAACACGACATAGTTTAGATAAACCTTATCCATTTGTTACCCTGATTTATGTTTTTTCCTGACTGAATAGGCTTAGCAACTGATCCCCTAGAACCTAAAGGGAAGTTAGGCTGAACCCAGTAAACAGAGCTTTTGTGGTTTGTGGTGTCATACAAACTATTGCAGATTTTCTGCAAGTTAAGGAGCGTGAAGTGTTATTTACTATCTGTTCTTAACACATAGAAAAAATTAACCAAAACGGAAACTGAATCCGGAAAAACTTTAACCTCCCAGCTTTAGACTTTGGAACCCTTGGTTATGTTAAAATAAACCTAATTATATCTAATATGACAGAGATAGGTATGTCAGACACAATTTAATGGGTTATATTGTATCTCAGTTGTTTTATTTCCCTTTTAATCTATTGTAATTTCTCTGGTCCATATTTTACGATATGGCCCTTAGTCAAGTGACAATGGGTCAGATGTTATAATATTTGCGAGAACAACACAACCATTTGTTATGGTAAAATATTTAAACCTTCATTGCGAAAAGGTTTGTGAAACCCTGTGAGGAAAAATAGGCATATCAATACTTTTGTGCTGAAGTCAGCCAATTTTCTTATTAAAAAAATTAACTTTCTCAAGAGTCTTTTCCAGCTTGTGTTGGAAGGTATAATATTTATTCACTGGAATTTCCAAACTCTGTCAGGTAGAGGGGCTGTAGGGCACAATCTGCTGTAAAGTATTTGCATAAGATTTATAAACAGAAGTGATATACCTCTCTTGGGAGATTTTTTCAGAATAATCATGATGTACTTTTATATGCCTGTTCCATAGGGCTTGAAATTTAAGTTAACCCATTACCTAATGTAACTGGGAATTGCGAGCTCAATTTCCAAAACTTTTTTCTTTTCTTATCTCAAATACATAGCTTATGACCCCTCATTGGAATTTGCTCATAGAGCTCCTTCCAATGTGGGGGGTAATAACCTGTGTTTTTGAGGCCAAAGAATAAAAAAATTTGTTTATTCAAGATTTTGGGGGGTATGTATAGTTAACAACTTGAGTTGGGTAATGGTTTGACTGGGTTCCACTTTACTTTCTTCGTAAAACTATTCTGCATAAACAATGGAATATACCAGCAAAAAGACATAAAATATAATTTGTTTGAAACTATCAATCAAAGTGGACCATGAGTTAAGAACAGCTTAGTATTATGCCACTGACTGTTTGCATTATTCCCCTGCTAATAATGAATTATTTTGTATTTCTGATTTTAGCGGTGAAAATGCTTTAAAGGAATACACTGAAGTGAAAACAGTAAGTCTTATCATGCTAACTCTTCATTACAAACTTCCAAATTGGATTGGCAATGTTATGCCAATGTACATATAAAACTATTAGTTAGTGTTCATTTTTCACTGGAAAACATTCACATACTGACCAATTCCAAAAAAAGGATAAAGTTTTGAGATGATTTTAATGTCAGTACATCACTGAACAAATGTATCCGCTTGCTATGCACTTTTAAAATGAAATATTGAGAGCTGCAATGTAAGTAGGATAAATTTAGAATGAAGGCACTGGATACCAAAAAATCACCCAGTCTTAATTATTAGTCCCCTACGGGAACCGTAAGGGGACTATAGGACTGCACTCCGTCTGTCTGTCTGTCTGTCTGTCTGTCTGTCTGTCTGTCTGTCTGTCTGTCTGTCTGTCTGTCTGTCTGTCTCTGTCTGTCTGCCTGCCTGCCTGCCTGCCTGCCTGCCTGCCTGCCTGCCTGCCTGTCTGTCTGTCTGTCTGTCTGTCTGTCTGTCTGTCTGTCTGTCTGTTTTTATGTTACCACCTCTCCCTCCAACATGCTTTTAGCTACACCTTTCATATTTGGTACATGGATAAATGGTTCTGAGGGGATGATGCACGCTCAAAATTTTTTTACTCAAAATCCAAGATGGCGGAATGGCGGCAATTTTTGTTGTGTTTTTTAAGCTTTTCTTCTTTATTTTCATGTTACCACCCCTCCCTCCAACATGGTTCAAGCTACACTTTGCATATTTGGCACATGAATAGAGGGTTGGGAGGCAATGATGCACGTTCAATATTTTTTTTCAAAATCCAAGATGGTGGCATGGCAGCCATTTTTGTTGTTTTTTAAGCTTTTTTTCTATTTTATGTTACCACCCCCTCACTCCAACATGGTTCAAGCTACACTTTTCATATTTGACACATGGAAAGAGGGTTGTGATAGGATGGTGCACGTTCAACATTGTTTTTCAAAATTCAAGATGGAGCCATGGCAGCCATTTTTGTTGTGTTTTTAGCTCACCTGTGTGAAAGTCAGGGTGAGCTTTTCTGATCACTTTTCGTCCGTCGTCCGTTGTCTGTCGTCCGTCGTGAAGGTGGTGTTTGGGCCTTTTTCTCCCAAACCACTGGCCGCATATTAATGAAATTTCATGTGAGTAGTGGTTATATAGGGGCATTTTGATATTTATGCAAATTAGGTTTCGGCTCATATTGAGCAGAGGAGTGGGGAAAAAATAGCCAAATTTTTTTAAAATCTTCTTCTAATGAACCACCAGTAGCAGAGACTTGATATGTGGTATACAGAGTCCTTTTGAGGTTTAGAATCAAGTTAGTTCAAGAGAAGTTTGTCGGGCATTATTTGCCTTCGTTATGGGATAGGCAAAAATTTTGGACATGCCTAAAATTTATATTTTCAGAACCGTGAGGTCGATTTGAACCAAATTTGATATGAGATGATAAGGGGTCATAAGTAGTTGATTAATGCAAAAAAAAATTTTCTCATTGCCCCGTGGGAACCTCGGGAGCTAAAAATAGGAAAAATTTTAAAACTGCCATATCTCCAAAACTGCACGGCACAGAGAATTCTTATTTTGTATAAAGCTTACTTTTATCCAGTACAATAGAATGGTTAAAAAAAATTCCTATCGGTTTGATCACAAGGTACTTTTTTTCAGGACTTTGAAAAAGTGCTGAGTCAGCACTTTTTAACACTGTAGGCAATGGGAAAAAGATCAAAAAATCTTTTTCTCCAGATCCAGCAGGCAGAATCTTTTGATATTTGGTATGCAATTTCTAACTTAGTGCATTTCAGGCAAATTTCTTAAAAAATCTTCTTCTCCAGATCCAGCAGGCAGAATCTTTTGATATTTGGTATGCAACATTGTGGGGTGGATCTGATTCAAGTTTGTTCAAATCGGCTCCCTAGATTCATATTTGAGTTCACTATAGAAGCTTGAATTCGAACTTAGTGCATTTCAGGCAAATTTCTTAAAAAATCTTCTCCAGATCCAGCAGGGAGAATCTTTTGATATTTGGTATACAACATTGTAGGGTGGATCTGATTCAAGTTTGTTCAAATCGACCCCCTGGGTTCATATTTGGGCTCAGTATAGGAGCCCGATTTCGAATTAGTGCATTTCAGGCAAATTTCTTAAAAAATCTTCTTCTCCAGATCCAGCAGGCAGAATCTTTTGATATTTGGTATGCAACATTGTGGGGTGGATCTGATTCAAGTTTGTTCAAATCGGCTCCTTAGATTCATATTTGGGCTCACTATAGAAGCTTGAATTCGAACTTGGTGCATTTCAGGCAAATTTCTTCAAAAATCTTCTTCTCCAGATCCAGCAGGCAGAATCTTTTGATATTTGGTATGCAACATTGTGGAGTGGATCTGATTCAAGTTTGTTCAAATCGGCCCCCTGGATTCATATTTGGGCTCACTATAGAAGCCCGAATTCAAACTTAGTGCATTTCAAGCAAATTTCTTTAAAAAAATCTTCTTCTCCAGATCCAGCAGGCAGAATCTTTTGATATTTGGTATGCAACATTGTGGGGTGGATCTGATTCAAGTTTGTTCAAATCGGCTCCCTGGGTTTATATTTGGACTCAGTATAGGTGCCCAAATTTGAACTTAGTGCATTGCAGGCAAATTTCTTTGAAAATCTTCTTTTCAAGATCCAGAAGGCAGAATCTTTTTATATTGGGTATGCACCATGTTTGGGGGTTGGGGGGGGGGATTCAAGTTTGTTCAAGCTAAGTCCCTGGGTTCATATTTGAGCTCACTATGGTGGCCTGAATTATAACTTAATTCAAAATGAGGAATTTTCTTTAAAAATCTTCTTCAGATCCAGCAGTTGGAATGTTTTGATATTTGGTATGCAGCATCCTTAGGAGGGTGAGATTCAAGTTTGTTCAAGCCATGCCCCTGGGTCCATATTTGGACTCACTGTGGGTGCTTGAATTGTAACTTAGTTCAAAATGAGGAATTTTCTTTAAAAATCATCTTCTTCAGATCCAGCAGCCAGAATGTTTTGATATTTGGTGTGCAGCATCCTTAGGGGGGTGATATTCAAGTTTGTTAAAGCCAAGTCCCTGGGTTCATATATGGGCTCTCTGTGGGATTCAATACAAGGAATATTCTTTAAAAATCTTCTTTTTTTTTAGATCCATTGGTCAGAATCTTTGGATATTTGGTATAAGCTTTTCTTAGGAGGAGCAGATGCAACTTGTTGAAATCAATTCTGTGGGTTGATATTTAGGCTACCATGTCAGGTGAGCACCCTCAGGCCCCCTGGGGCCTCTTGTTTAAGCTTTTTTTCTCTATTTTATGTTACCACCCCTCCCTCCAACATGGTTCAAGCTACACCTTTCATATATGGTACATGGATAAAGGGTTGTGAGGGGATTATGCACGCTCGATATTTTTTTTTCAAAATCTAAGATCTGTCTCTGTCCGTCTGTCTCTCTGTCTGTTTTTATGTTACCACCTCTCCCTTCAACATGCTTTAAGCTACACCTTTCATACTTGATATGTGGATAAATGGTTCTGAGGGGATGATGCACGCTCAATATTTTTTTTTCAAAATCCAAGATGGCAGAATGGCGGCAATTTTTGCTGTGTTTTTTAAGCTTTTTTTCTCTGTTTTTATGTTACCACCCCTCTCTCCAACATGGTTCTAGCTACACTTCTCTCAATTCTTAATTTTTAGATTACATTCACATTTCAAATCCTGTCTGATAACCCCCCCCCCCCCCCCCCCCCAGATCTGACACTCCTGTTGACTGTTGTCAATAAACCCGAATTGTCCCCAAGCCGAACCGTCCCCAGGCCGACTTTTCACTGGACAGGACCATCACTCGCGGTCTTCGTACTTCTTAACCCTTTACCTAACATGAAAAGCAGACGACACTTGCAAAAAAAAATTCTTGAATAACTAATTTTTTTCATTTTTTGTCTCAAAAACATAGGTTATGACCCCTCATTGGAATGATCTCGACGAGCTTGTTCCAGTGAGGGGTCATAACCTATGTTTTTGAGACAAAAAATGAAAAAAATAATGAAAATTAATTGGCGATTTTTGTGAATAGCGCTGGCCGTTTTGGCCATTACGTTGGGCAGAGGGTTAAACTACTTACCTGAAATACAGGGATGCCTATATACTCTAGTGTCTTATGTGACAAAAACACCTTATGTCACAAAAGCGCCGTAGGGGACTAATACCACCTCGGTGGTCAAACACTTGTTACTGATGATTCTAGTCTTGATTTGATTTTAAGAATCACACCCTAATAAAAAATGAAATCTTTACTCCACATTGTATTTTGTGCCCACTGTCAGCCAGCCAGCAATAAACAACCTGTCTATTCTGCAACCAGTGTTAATAACTCCCCCCAAAACCCCCTCCTCCTAAAATGCCAGTTAGCATTCCCTCTGACCAATTCACATCTTTTGAGTTCCATGCAATTTATGACTTTAAGAGTTCCATACTTTATTATGACTATATTAGCTCTCTATTATTATTATTGTTGTCATCAATGTTTATCCACCATTATCACTGGCCCAGACATTACTGAGCTAGCTCATTCAAAAAAGAACCAGGCCAAACACCCCCACCCCTCAAAAAAAAATAATTAAGCCCATAACAGGAAAATAGAGAGTCCTGTATAGTCCTCCATACATGATGTCTGCACATGGTCAGAGACTCCAGAAGTGCTGTCTGTTCCTGCCATTACCTTTTCTTTGTTTGGCCTTTGTGTAAACAGTTGTCTGTTTACTTGCTCTAAAAAGTTTTGATGGCCCAAACACTGGATCAATCAGGAACGATGAAGTTGAAGACTTATGAGTCTAGGAAGGATGGCAGCCAGAAAGAATTTTCATCAGGACAGTGCTTTCTAAAAATATTTACTGAGAAAATTTTAGAATCCTGTGTTACCCTCATTTATCTTTCTCTGAAGTAAAACTGTTCTTATTCTTTCAATTAATTATGTCTCTTGAATTTTACCATCCCTTCCCTGTTTCCCCAGTTGTTCCTACGTTTTCAGGCATTTTTTAATCATTTTCAGTTTTTTTCCCATATTTGTTTAGAAAGGGGTGACACCAGTTCTTGGGTACTCCCTATATTAGGCTCTGTCCCATGTGAAGTCAGCCTTTTTTGCAATCATTGAAATATTATTTCTGATAATTTTGGTGTGGCAGTTTATCTCCCCCTGGAACCCTGTTCCTGGGGTGGGGGTGTGGTGGGAGATGACCTAATTTATTTTCCCACAACTTGATTACCCCATCCTTCCCCCATCTTAATTTTTTTCCCTCGTTATTATACTTGAAAGTTACTAGCCTTTTCTTATTCTGTGCCATTATATGATTCAAAAAAAGTATTGGTGGTGACTGTAGCACATGCCTCTTCAGCAGCGAGAGTGAATAGAGGTCAAGAAAATTCTTTTCATACATCATCATTTTCTCTCAAAGGAAAAATGTACCCATGACAGATAACTCATTCTTCATCGGCTCTTTGATAAAGAAATTACATGTAGATTCAAAGAGTTAGATGACATCTTGTCATACAATATTGATTTATATGATTGGGGGGAAGGGGGGGAGATAACCTAGTTTATCTCACACCACCACCTCAAATTTTCTTCCCTCATTACCTAATCCAAAAGTTAGTTTCCTTTCCTCACTCAGTGTCTTTAAGTGATTCAAAAAATGTATTGGTGGTGTCTGTAGTGCATGCCTCATCAGCAGCCAGAGTTAATAGAGGTCGAGAAAATTTATTTCATGCATCATTTCTCTTGCTCCCACCATACCACTGGAAACCAATATTCATCTTCACTACTCCTAGTATTAATATGGAGAGGGTCATTCAGTGAATTACACTAAGAATTAACCCTTCTCGCCAACTTGGTAGCAACCAGTTCACCCAGTACATTGACATCACCATGCTGTCTCTCCATCACGATCCAAGTATTACCACCATTGAGGATAGTTTTGCTTAAATTCACTTTATGGAAATTTTCTATGCAAGCATTATATTGGCTTTCAAATGGGTTCTCCACGAGTGATATGTCGCTTAATCGGACATATACATCTTCCTCACATCAGATAATTCTGATCTCCATTTGAGTGACAATAAGAAAGACTTCCTTTCAGCTCGATCTTTATTATTAGAGTCATCAGATTATCATGGCAGTTCATCTTTAGCTACTCTGCATTCTGTGATTCAGAATTTGTTGCTTAGCAGAACATCATCTAAGGTCTCCTGAAATATCTAAACTATTTTTCTTGAGAAGACCACCAGTGTCATAAATTAAAGTCTATTGTTTGGGTCAGCCTTAGCATTAAGGCCTGGCAGCAACCTATCAGAGGACCGCTCACAAGGTTGCATGACCTTTCTGTTATGGTTTAACTATAGCTTCCATACAATTTTACTTGAAGCTGGAGATATATAGCCTTAGCTGCAAATCATTAACCCCTTACCTAACATGAAAATCAGACAACACATGCAGACAAAATTATTGAATAACTATTTTTATTCATTTTCTCGTCAAAAACATAGCTTATGACCCCTCATTGGAATGAGCTGAATGAGCACACTTCACAAACATCATGACAAATGTACTGTTTTTGTGTTTTAGGATAATTCATAAACAAACTTAACTCTTTGAACACAAAAGCCCATTTTCTAATAATAATAATAATAATAATAATAATAAACCCATTTATATAGCGCCAAAATTATAGTTCACTGGATGACGAACCATATTCTAAGGCACGGTACATGTTACTGAGCTCAAGATGGAGATATATAGCCTTAGCTGCAAATCATTAACCCCTTACATAACATGAAAATCAGAAGACACTTGCAAACAAAATTATTGAATAACTATTTTTTTTCATTTTCTCGTCAGAAACATAGCTTATGACCCCTCATTGGAACGAGCTGAATGAGCACACTTCACAAATTTCATGACAAATGTACTGTTTTTGTGTTTTAGGATAATTCATAAACAAACTTAACTCTTTGAACACAAAAGCCTGTTTTCTGATAATAATAATAATAATAATAATAATAATAATAATAATAATAATATACCCATCTATATAGCACCAAAATTATAGTTCAGTGGATGAAGAACCATATTCTGAGGCACTGTACATGTTACTGAGCTCAAGCAGATATACAAATGTAATTTATACAGTATTTTACAGTCCAGAACATCACTTGTTGTCTTTTTGAAACAGATATGTTTTGAGATCTTTCTAGAAAGTGTTGACATTTGACAGTCTTTTTAGATGATTAGGTACATTATTCCACAAGTGAGGACCTGCAAATGAGAATGACCTATCTCAAAATTTCTTACACCTGTTTTTTGGAACATGTAGTAGCATTTTTCCATCAGACCTCAGGTTGTATTGATGCACATTCTTGGTATTGATGAGTTCTAAGTAGGCTGGAGACATGTTATTTTGTGCCTTGAAAACTAATAATAAAGTTTTAAAAATTATTCGATACTTTACTGGCAGCCAGTGCAAATCCATCAAAACATGAGTGATGTGTCAAGGTCATGATATTCTACATACCATTCTGGCTGTTGCATTTAATACTTTCTGCAGGCAAGAGTACTGGTATTGCAGAAGGTTGAACAGTAAGTCATTACAATAATTCAAATGTGAAGTTGCAAAAGCATGAACTAGAGTTTTTGTGGAGTCTTTCGCAAGGAACTGTCTTATCTGTTTAATGTTATATCGACCTCAGAAATCCTTCTTGCACATATTTGTAACATGTTTGTCCATAGACATGTTGGAGTCGAAGAAGGCACCAAGATTACGTACACTGTCACTTGCCCTGATAGTGGAATCTCCTACCTTCACTGAGTTGATGTCAATTTTAGTAAGTTGCTGATGTGAACCAATTATTAGGAATTCAGTCTTATCATTTATCATAAGGATTGTTATACAACTTGTAGTCATAAAGTTCCCCATGGGAACCCTGGGAGGTGAAGCAGTGCTTGTTTACTTTGGTAAATAAGCTCTTTTTCACTGGTAAAATAGGACCCAGTCACTAATGCTTGGGGTGAGAGTCCTCTAAAATAGGCAGCATGGGGTATATATGATTGACTGACCTTGATTTTATCTCCATGTTGTGGTCATGATTAGCCATTGTGCAAAAGTATGTGACCTTAAACACCAATAAATAAATAAATAAATAAATAAATAAATAAATAAATAAATAAATAAATAAATATAGTCATAAAGTGGGTGGTTGCTTAGTGAATGTGTATGGCAGACCAAGCAATATTTTCAACATGCAGCCCCAAGGCTGCATGTTAAAAATGTTAATTGGTCTACTCCAGACAATGAATATGGTCTCTTCAGATTGATGCCATTGAATTGACATGGAAGGTACCATCAAGGTTGAAAGGGTTAAAACATGTCTCACCAAACTGTCATTCCAAATATAGAACCTCTTAAAGACTCTACCTATTTGATTTGTTTTTCTATTTCAGGTGAGCATTAAAATTCCAGTGAAGAATTCATGAAGACTGTGTATACAGTGTTGCTGGAAGAAGAGAATTAACTCTATATATTGATGCATATAATGACAGTAATCCTTTGGAAAAATCCAAGTAACCAGTGCAATTTTTAAATCCACACGGGAACATAATTGAAACCTATTCAGAAACTTTATTCTTTTAAATCATAGTCAGAATATTTGTGAATATGTGAAGAACAAATGTGAGACTTGTTATGAATCTTTCAGGTGTTCAGTTGATTATTGTTATTTGAGATATTAATTTTCTAATGACTAATGTTAAACTTTTGTCATTTATTTGCAAGACAGTAGAACCCTGTTAACCGAATAGCCATTTTGCTACAGTGGCACAGCCACAGGGGAGCTTGTGATGATCCGCATTGTGTCCATGGGCAAGGCACTTTATCCCGGTTGCCCTACATAGGGGCACAATGATGCTGTGTACTAAGGTGTACAGCACGTCGATTATGCACGTCTTCAACCGCTGTAACTCTACTTGAACAGAGTTAGAATGTTGAAGAGCTGACAGTTGCTTGTCTATGCTCAGCGGTTTTCTCTGGGTACTCCGGCTTCCTCCACCCGTAAAACTGTTACATTTAATATATTATAAGTACCCCTTTTTCTGACATATCGCCCATATCCATCCAGTGGGGTATTCACAGAAATCACCACTTTTATTGTCCCTGATTTTTAATGAAAAGGGGTATTATGTAGATTCCATGTCCATCTGTCGTCCGTCTGTCTGTAAATGTTTGGTTTCCATCAATTAACTCAAAAATGCCTTCACTGATCATTCTCACCTCTTGATATTTTGTTAGGGGGGGGGGGGGGTTGTGATTTTTAGCTCACCTGACTGAAAGTCAGGGTGAGCTTTTCTTATCACTCTTTGTCCGTCGTCCGTGCGTCGTCCGTCGTCCTACATGAAGGTGGTGTTTGAGCCTCTTTAACCTAAACCATTGGCCACATTTTAATTAAATTTCAGGTAAGTAGTGGTTATATAGGGGCATTTTGATTTTTATGCAAATTAGGTTTTGTCTCATATTGAGCAGAGGGGTGTGGAAAAAATGGCGTTATTTTTTGAAAATCTTCTTCTAATGAACCATCAGTAGCAGAGACTTGATATGTGGTATACAGAGTCCTTTTGAGGTTTAGAATCAAGTTTGTTCAAGAGAAGTTTGTGGGACATTATTTGCCTTCATTATGGGAGGGGCAAATATTTTGGCCACACCTAAAATTTCTATTTTCAGAACCGTGAGGTCGATTTAAACCAAATTTGATATGAGATGATAATGGGTCATAAATAGTTGATTGATGCAAAAAAAAATTTTCTCATTACCCCGTGGGAACCTCGGGAGCTAAAAATAGGAAAAACCTTAAAACTGCCATATCTCCAAAACTACACGGCACAGAGAATTCTTATTTTGTATAAAGCTTACATTTATCCAAGAGAATAGAATGGTTAAAAAAAATCCCTATCGATTTGATCACAAGGTACTTTTTTCAGGACTTTGAAAAAGTGCTGAGTCAGCACTTTTTAACACTGTAGGCAATGGGAAAAACATTAAAAAATCTTCTTCTCCAGATCCAGCAGGCAGAATCTTTTGATATTTGATATGCAACATTGTGGGGTGGATCTGATTCAGGTTTGTTCAAATCGGCCCCCTGGGTTCATATTTGGGCTCAGTATAGGAGCCTGATTTCGAACTTAATGCATTTCAGGCAAATTTCTTAAAAAATCTTCTCCAGATCCAGCAGGCAGAATCTTTTGATATTGGGTATGCACCATGCTTAGGGGGGTGAGATTCAAGTTTGTTCAAGCCAAGTCCCTGGGTTCATATTTGGGCTCAGTGTGGGGTGGATCTGATTCAAGTTTGTTCAAATCTGCACCCTAGATTCATATTTGGGCTCACTATAGAAGCTCGAATTCGAACTTAGTGCATTTCAGGCAAATTTCTTCAAAAATCTTCTTCTCCAGATCCAGCAGGGAGAATCTTTTGATATTTGGTATGCAACATTGTGGGGTGGATCTGATTCAAGTTTGTTCAAATCGGCCCCCTGGATTCATATTTGGGCTCACTATAGAAGCCCGAATTCGAACTTAGTGCATTTCAGGCAAATTTCTTAAAAAATGTTCTTTTCAAGATCCAGCTGGCAGAATCTTTTGATATTGGGTATGCACCATGCTTAGGGGGGGTGAGATTCAAGTTTGTTCAAGCCAAGTACCTGGGTTCATATTTGGGCTCAGTGTGGTAGCCTGAATGATAATAACTTAGTTTAAAATGAGGAATTTTCTTTAAAAATCTTCTTTTTCAGATCCAGCAGTCGGAATGTTTTGATATTTGGTGTGCAGCATCCTTAGGGGGGTGAGATTCAAGTTTGTTAAAGCCAAGTCCCTGGGTTCATATATGGGCTCCCTGTGGGAGCCCGAATTATAACTTAGTTCAATATGAGGAATATTCTTAAAAATCTTTTTTTTTAGATCCACTGGTCAGAATCTTTGGATATTTGGTATAAGCTTTTCTTAGGAGGAGCAGATGCAACTTGTTGAAATCAAATCTCTGGGTTGATATTTATGTCAGGTGAGCACCCTCAGGTCCCCTGGGGCCTCATGTTGTGAATAGCTCTGGTCAGTTTTGGCGATTACATTGGGTAAAGGGTTAGCCCCTTACCCAACGCAGACATTATCAAAATTTATTATTTTAATGATCATTTTTTTAATTTTTCAAAAAGTTTCAACAAAACTATATCATGTAACCTGCGCTCATTCCAAAGAGGGGTCACATGATATGGTTTTGTTGAAATGTTTTGAAAAATAATATTTTTTCAGCTGCTGAATTTGCATATTACGCAGGTGGATGTGACTGATTAATTGGGTAAAGGGTTAAACTATTTTTATAGATGTTATAAAAGATGCAAACCTGTTCTTAATGTATGATTAAATACGCAACATTATACCCATTAACTCGTATTTTTATGTAATCTTCTGACATTCATCTCAAATGCTTAAACTAATCCTTCAACAGGGTTCCCTACACTCCTTAAATTCTATGAAGTCCGAAAATTTATAAACTTGTTAGCACAAGACCTTGTAAGTTCTTGAGCATTGGATCCATCCTAGAAAACCCTTGAAAAATGAGATATTAGGCAATGAAGGGAGATTTGTTTCAGGCAGCAGTGCAGCCATAAGGGGTTGGGAATTAGGAGATCCACCCACCCCAATCCCTACCCCACACCCCACACACAGATATTTTTCCTGGAAATTATCAATTTTATATACATATATGCCTGAAATACCCAAACTGGCCCATGTACTCTCACCCTGATACTTTTGCTAAAATTATGCCTTGACTTTCTGTGTACATAAAGTGTTTAAAAAAACCCCACAGTGTTCCAAATGGCATGAAAAGTTAATTTTTGCCTTCAGGGAATACCTTGGACTTTCACCTAAAGGGAATACATGCTCTTGACCCAACAGGAGGTGAAATGAAGTGGAGAGAAAAACTATTTTTTTGCTGCCATTGAAATGAGGTGGAGGAGCAAAAACATATTTTGCTCCGCCCCACCCCCACACAGACATGCACACTTTATTTAGCCCAACTTTACTCCAGATTTCAGCAATACTCAGAACACCTTACAGTGAGGTGCATTTTACTGGAATGGATCTTCTCTTCCTAATAGAATGTCTGCCTGTCTATGCAGATATGATTGTGATGTAACATTATAATAGGAAATATTGAGAACATATTTCATAAGCTTGCCCTGCAGAACCCTGGGAAGTGGCGCAGGGCTTGTTTACTGTGGTAAACAAGTTCTGCTTTACCATAAAATAACACCCGTTGTGCCATGGTATCTTTCCTCAGGATATCTTCCCCACCGCCACCATAGATATCCTGGCCATCCCTAACATTTTCCAGCCCCCTTAAACATTCAAAAGACATTTAAAGCCATTGTTTGGACTTGTTATGGTTGGGTAAAGGTGTGAATAAAACCTATTAATTTTTTCCACACAGTTGCTGTATTTTTGAATGAGATGAGAGAGGTGGGAAGGGGCTAAGCTATTCCCTGGTGGGAGGGGTGGGTGGGGGCTAGACCTCACAATGGTGGTGTAACAATCATACCCTAACTCACCTCACCCTGCCCCTACCACACCCCCTTAGAACCACCACTGTTATGTACAGCTCAGGAGACTGCTCATGTTTGTCACTGAGCAACAATGAAAATCCTGCAATTCCTTATCTTCATCTTCTTGAAACCCCTTCAAAGTATATGGGGAAGTTTCTGGAAACTCCTTAAATTGACAATTCAGTCATGTTCAGGAACCATGTTCATAAAAGAATCAGAACTACATGTGCCTACACAATTTATTACATGCCTGTTCTATGAAATCTCCATCTACAGCAACATTAAACCACGTGGAAAATGAAAATCTGTTCTGCACATATGTGTGGAATGGAAATCGTTGACAGACTATTTTTATAAAGAAGCTAAATTTCACTGGAATTTTCTACAAATCGTGCATCGCAACTAAAATTTGAATCGCTAACGATAGGTAAAAATCATCCTCTATGTTCCAATGTGTTCTATGTGCCTACATCGGAATTTGGTTGGCGATAACATGTGTTCTTTTATGTTGATAGTTGTCAAATGAATTGCAGAATGTCCTTCTAATAATTGCTTTAAGAGACGTGAAGGCGTGTAACAAATCCAGACAACGCGCGTGTGAAGGGGTTAATTGATATGGCACTTGTGCCATCACAGAAGGATAAAACTCGAGGCCTGCACCCTCTCATTCTATCCTTCTGCACTGGAACTCATTTACTCATTATGAAACACTGCTTATGGCTGACCTCAAAATTTTCAGACATGGTGGAGTGAGATTTCAAATTTCTGAAACCTAACTCAATATGCTTCTTTGAAACAATAATAAGGCCTAAAAAGATTGAAAATCTGTTTCTCAGGCCCTCCTGCATGGTCATTTTGGCTACTGCATGGTCTCTTTTTATAACCAATAAAAACTTCAAATGAAAGTGTCAATAACACTGTAGCTCAACTTGACAAACTTGAACTTGGTAAGTTATAAATGAAATGGCAAAATTGAAGATCATTGGTACCAATGTTATTTGATGAAATTTCAACATAACAGCATTGTGTGTGCACAACGTCAGAGTAATCCATGTATTTTTTTTTCAAAGTCAAGCTGAGCTATTGCCATCACTTCTCGTCTGTCGTTCCAACACAGATATGCTACATGATCACATGATGAGTTTAAAAATTTGAGAGTATACAGGTATCAAAATACAATATACAGCAATTACTAAAATACATTCGTTGTAAATATAAACAAGTTTATTTCCCTTTGGTTAATACATTCTATTTCAATGGATTTGGTCTGTTTCTTCCACTTCAACCATCTTGCAGCCTATTGACAGTAAAGGGTAATAAGATGATTGCAGTAGAAGAAAAAGACCAGATTGTTGCACACACAACAGTAAAAGGCCCAAGCAAGTATTTGTTAATTTGGCAATTCAACTTTATTATCTGTGACTTCACTGGCATGACAAAAAGGACATACTCAGCTGTTTCAAAAACGCTTTTCACTCTTGACAAACGAGGTGTGTCCTTTCATAATGGCCCCTTTCATAACGTCACACGCACATTTTTAGCATCTTCACTCTTATCAAATTAAGACCAGAGAATTAACAAAATTGGTGTATTGGGATCAGTTTTTCAATATTCTTCACATCCCAACCCTTTATTCTGAAAACCTTTGACTCGGTGAGGTCCATTACTCTGAAGAAGTGATATTCTAAAGAGCCAGTATTCTTATGGCCCTGTACTCTGAAGGTTCAATATTCCAATGGCCCAATATTCCGAAGCTCCATTATTCCAATGACCAAACACTTTAAAGGCCTAATATTCTGATAGCTCAGTATTCCAAAGGTCCAATATTCCAATTGCCCAATACTCTGAATGTTCAATACCGCTAAGGTCTGATATTTGTAAGTTCCAGTACTCAAGAAGCTCGATTCTCTGAAGGTCCAATACTCCATAGATCCAATACTTTGAAGGTCCAATACTGTGACACTTCTGTATTCTGAAGATTTTGAATCAAAGTTTGTGAGATTTTAAAAAGACATTTTTCAGTCGGTAACCAACTTGGTTCAACATTAGTCTTTAGCCATATGTGGAGGCATTTGGTTCTTGATTAGGTTCTACATTGTGCCTCCAAAGAAATGGTATTGATATCCAGAAGAACCACAAATCAATAGAACATCATCAAATAGAAGGCTTATAGGGAATATGAGTGTTACATTGAAGGACACTCAGAGTATCGGACCCTCAGCGTATCAGACCCTTGGAGTATTAGGCCTTGGGAGTATTGGATCTTCTGAGAGTTAGGCCCTAGGAGTATTGGACACCTTTTGAAGTATTGAGCCTTCAGACTATTGGGCCTTAGGTCTGTTGGTACCCAAGAGTATTGAATCTTTAGAATATGGAACCTCTGGAGTATAGTTTCTTTGGAATATTGGGTCTTTGGAATATCAGTACCTTTGACTATTAGGCCTTTGTAATATAGGTTTGTAACCATTCCTCATGCCAGGCCTGAACCAATGAATGTTTGGTGTATGTACCCCCTCTTTTATTATGCTCCCACTTTTTTTACACCCCCACCCTTTATAAAGGGGGGGGGGGTATATAGTAATCACTTTCTTCATTCATCTTTCCATCCATTTGTCTGTCCATTCATCCATCCATTTGTCTACCTGTCTGTCCGTCACACTCATATTTTTCCACTATACCAATGGCCCAGACTAGCTGGTACAACCCAATTTATTACCAGGGCCAAACACAAATTTTGAATCCCCCAAACACCCCAAAATTTGCCAAAAAAATGCAAAAACGAGAAGACCAGTATGGTCCTCCATACTTTTGCGCAATGGACAACAATAGGCTACCGCCATCATGTCATTCTGTTGTTTGGCCCATGTCAGATCAACACGTATCCTGACTTTTGTGCTATAAAATCCTACAGTATAATGTAGCCAGACACAATTTTGAAGTGGAATGGTGGAATAATTGCAGCAGAATGCAGCTGAATATAGACACTGAGTTTTTGAACATCAGGGCTATAACTTTATTGAAATTAAAATAATATTTCTTGTTCTTCCCATTTTTGGAATATGTACCTGATTTGTTCATTCTTTGTTTATCATGTGTGTGTGTTCAATGTTCACCTTTTTCCCCTTGAATCCTCTCATTAGATTTTTAAGAACTAATTGCTGTTAGCGAATTTGTTATTAATTAAAATTCTTCTTAAAAATTTTAGATAATTTATGGAATGTGGATTATTCATACCCCTTTGTTGCGTACCGGTTATTTTTGACTTAGGTGGACGTGTCTGCTTGCCATTACCCTTCTCTGTGAGGAATCTTCTGTGAAGTTTCTCTATTGTTAAGGGTATTATTGGGATACAGGTTGTCTGACCTGGGCCTTTGTTGTGCCTGTTTTGGACTTGGTTACCGGCTCCTATTCAGTTTAAATTTTTGTCTCGGGCGTGTGGGTATTATGAAGTCCTCATGTTCGAAATGTAAGAGGAAGAAGTCCTCTCTTGATTCTCATTCTTCATGTTTAGCTTGCACTCGTTGCTCGAAAGATGTTACCTGTGCAACTTGCTGTCCAAGCGATGGAATTCTCTCTCTACTTATGTATGTGTTGGCGAAGCGCCGATTTCGGTGCTTTCGCCTAAGGTAACTAATCAAAATTTAGTTTCCATTTCAGAGGAACAAGAACATGGTATTGGTCATGGTATAACATCTAGTTCTGTGCTGCCGTCGTCTTCAGATACAGAGCATGTTGACTTATGAGGTATCGCAGAATACTCGGTACCTCGGGCAAGCAGACGGTCGACAAGCTCGACCGGTGTAACGGAGCCTTTAATTAGTGCTTCAATACCGGGAAAATCTGTAGTGGTACAGGATACGGAGGATGGAAGACAGTCCTCTGTTCAGACGACGGCACGTAAGGGGAAGAGGCCAGTCAAATTGAAAGATGCATCAGTAGCGAAGCATTCTTCTGTTTTGGGGACTTTTGTTGTCAGTTCCGCTGGTAGTCCGGTAGAAAATGCTTTGGAGCCAGTTGTTTCTGATGTACCTTTCTCTGCCAGTGTGGCTGGCAGTAATTTTGATATAAGAGCCTCTTCTTCGTCCGTTTCCAGGACTCAGCACAGTAGACCGCATGCTAGCCGGCAAGATCCAGAGGTAGAGAGTCAGAGCCAGGATACGGCTCTCTCTAAGGCTAGCATTTCGAGGCAAACTTCTTTTTCAAAAAGACGGACACAGGGCGCTGGGTCAGATCACCTTCCGGAGCCTAAAAGGTGTAGAACGGGGGTGAACATAGCCTCGAATACGGAATTGCTGGAGCAAATTGCCCAGCTAATTGCAGACTCCCAGGAGCATAATATGTGGCCGTCATCGATCTCCGCTTCGGATGATTCGGACGGTGCTGGATCGGCAGAAAGAAGGGTTTCTTCAAATAATCAGTATGCCGATAATAGACCAGACCAGGAACCTCTAGCTGGTAGTGTTAGGGAGTTTGATGAAGACGAGACTGACACTACATCTTTGGCTGAGCAGCATATGGAAACTATAAGGTTCCTGCAGGATTTTTCACCTGAATTAATTCCTTCTGGTCAGAGTTCTGCGCCTTCTAGAGCCAAGCGCCTGTTTTCTTTAGACAGGGAGGTCATTAAGTCGAAGGAAAGTATCCTTCTGTATCCGTCTCAATCAGTCCAAGCGTCAGATGCGTTTGATTGTTGTGACGAGGCTATTGCTGACCTGGCTCAGGCTAGAAAAAATTCTTTCCTTTTGGAAAAGAAGCTTGACCTACCGTTTAGAGGCAATACCATCTTAAATACAGTAGGTGAGAATAAGATTCCAAAAGCTCCTCTGCGATTGGATGACGGAGCTAGGGACTTGGGTATGTCTCTTCCGTCATCGTGTAGCGTCAGTTCTTTTGTTATAGATACTTGTATTGAATCTAGCAGAAGTAGTTTGGACGCCATGTCTTATGCAGATCATATTTGCAGGGCATTGGCTGGCAATCTGGAATCTGAGAGATTACAGAAGTTGTTATCTCCTTTGAGAGTGCTCTCTCACGCCATAATGTATACAACATCCCACTCTGCTCTTTCAGTAGCGAATTTAGAGTTGGTCAGGCGCGATGCTGCCCTTAAATCTACGTCATTTATTGACGACAGTGTTAAGAGCTCTCTAAGGGCCGCTCCCATTTCGGGCTATTCTTTATTTAATGATAAGCTAAAAGCTGTATTTGAAGATGCTTCTAAGAAAGCTACAAGTCAGCTTTTGTTGCGCTCAGCTTCTCAACCTCAGCCTTCCACAAGTGGTACTCCTCGGAGAGGTAAATTTTTCTCCAAGAGAGGCTCAGTCCGTGCTGCTTCTAAAGCTAATCGTGGGCGTGGTGGCTCAAAACAGGGGAGCGATTTCAAAAAGGGGATGGTGCAGTCGGATAATAACGAAACGCATAACCCCACACCGACGTCATAGAGGGGTGCGAGAGCTTCACGAGGTTTCTCCTCGTATAAGCCTCGTAAGTCCTACAAATGAAGATTTCAACCTCTACTGTTCTCCGGTTGGCGGAAGGCTTTCAAAATTCGCAAGCAACTGGAACAAAATAACTCAGGTTTTTTGGGTTCGAGACGTTGTGAAAAATGGTCTACATCTTTCGTTCCGGAGAAAACCTCCATTAACGCAGATTCCGCGATTTGTGAGCCTTCCACAAAATATAACAAAGAGTGAGGCTTTGATTTCAGCAGTAGACTCTCTCCTACAAAAGGAGGCAATAGAGGACATAGAGAATCCCAATTCAAAGGGATTCTACAGTCATCTTTTTCTTGTGCCGAAGCCAGACGGCTCGTATAGACCGGTCATCGATCTCAGTTGGATATACAAGCTAATAATTGCTCCAAGATTTTATATCGAGACAATTCGATCGGTGAGAGGCAGCATCCGAGTGAACGATTACGCCGCAAGTATAGATTTGAAGGACGCGTATTTTCACATCATGATTCATCCGGCTTTTCGGAAATACCTCCGTTTCGTGGTTCAAGGAAAGGTATACCAGTTCAGAGCAATGTGTTTTGGCCTGAACCTTGCTCCATGGGCGTTCACTCGGGTGATGAATGCGGTAATGAGCCATTTCAGAGCACACTCGGCTTCGATGACGTCGGCATATCTGGACGACATACTTCAAAGGTACGAAAATGTTCATGCTCTCCAAAGCGACGTTCAGAGTCTGCTATCGCTGCTACGATGCCTAGGTTTTATAGTCAATGTTGACAAGTCGAATTTAATGCCGACGAGGCCGTTTGTTCATCTGGGAATGAGTTTCGATACTCAAAACAATCGGGTCAGTTTGCCGGTAGCAAGAGCAAAATTAGTTTCGCTTTACACAAAATACTGCATAAACGCACAAGTCATTACTGCAAGAGAGTTTATGCATCTGTTAGGAGTTTGCGGCGCCGCCGCGGAGTTAATTCCGCTAGGTTGTTTACGCACTCGTCCACTTCAAATTTATCTAATTCAAAATTGGAGCGTAAAACGTCAGTTGTTGCACAGTCCGATTGTTTTAACACAGTCAGTAAAACATCATCTTCAAATTTGGGCGGATATCCAGTGGTTATCCCAGGGAATACCGCTTCAGATTCAGGAGCCGTCATTCATAATCATGACGGACGCCAGTCAAGAGGGTTGGGGTGCTTCTCTGATTCTGGGCGATCAAGTGTGTCACGGTTTATGGGAGAGTCAGTTTCTTGTGTCCCATATAAACTACAAAGAAATGAGGGCAATTTGGTTAGCTCTAAATCATTGGCTCAGTCAAGTAATACACTCACATGTTCAAATTCTGTCGGACAATTCAACAGTAGTAGCCTATATTCGGAATCAGGGAGGTACTCATTCCGTCCAGCTGATGAATCTTACCGAAAAGATTCTTCTTTTTTTCTCAAGAGAATCAGATTCTGATATCGATTCGTCATATTCCAGGTCGTCTCAGTGTAATAGCAGACTCTCTATCGAGAAAGGATCGCCTGCTACCTTCAGAATGGATGTTAAAAAAGTCTGTCTTCAATCAGATTTGCTTCCAGTGGGAACGTCCAATGATCGATCTTTTTGCCACGAGTCTGAACAATCAGTTACAGACGTTTGTGTCTCCATGCCCGGACCCTCAGGCTTATGCAGTAGACGCTCTGTCAATTTCTTCGAACGGGATCATAGGGTATGCTTACCCTCCAGCTCCCCTCATTCAACAGATCTTGCTAAAGATAAAACAGTCTGCTTGCAAGATTCTTCTGGTTGCAAGTCTGTCGGCTCACAGACCATCGATAAATCTTCTCCGGGAACTTCTTTGGGACGTTCCACGGAAGTTACCACCTCTCCGGGATCTTCTGACGCAGGGGAAACTCCGTCGGCTTCATCACAATCCGGAAGGCCTCAACCTTCATGTTTTTCCGTTGTGCGGTCCTTCTTGCACGGAAAACAGTTTTCCAGACGAGCAATGGACGCAATTTCTAACTGTAGGAGGACCTCCTCTTCATTAAATTATGAAGCGAAGTGGAAGGTTTTTGTTCGTTGGTGTGAATCACAATTGTTTGATTTTTTTAACCCAACTATTCCTCAATTAGCTAACTTCTTTTTTTTTAATCTTTTTGATGAAGTTAAGCTGCAGCCAGTCACTATTAAGGGCTATAGGTCTATGCTTTCTGACACCTATGCACACCAAGGGAAATTAAACATTGGGTCAGATTTATCTTTAAATAAATTAATGAGGAACTTCTCTGTGAATAGACCTCGCACCTTGAGACTAGTCCCTAAGTGGAATTTAGCTTGGGTTCTTCTGAAACTTCAGGGAGCACCTATTGAACCGTTAAATACTGTTGAGTTTAAATTTCTTTCTTATAAAACGTTTTTTCTCTTAGAATTTGCGTCAGCTAGAAGAGTTAGTGAGCTTCATGCTTTCTCTGTTGAAGACTCTCATTATCGTAGTGTTGGTAATTCTATTACCCTCACTACGAAAGTGGGATTCTTAGCTAAGAACCAGGTTCCGGACAAACGGCCTAGTCCTATTCTTATTAAAGCATTACTGTCTTCAGATGGTCAGAGACCTTTGTTGTGTCCAGTAAGAGCGCTTAGGATTTATAAGGAGCGTTCTAGTTTTATTAGAAGAGGTAGGAAGAGGTTATTTCTTTCTCTTCTTCCTAACAGAAATTATATTTCTGTTCATTCCATATCTAGATGGATTCAATTAGCTATTCAGTCGGCTTATAATGCTTTGTCTGTGAATCAGAGAATAGCTTATAAGATTTCAGCTCATGAAGTTAGAGCTTTAGCTTCTTCTTGGGCTTATGCTAATAGTACTTCTTTGAAGGATTTGATGCAAGCAGCTTACTGGACACAAGAGACGACTTTTACCAAATTTTATCTTCGAGATTTAGAACCAATTTCGGATGATCTCAGATCTTTAGGACCGTTATCGGTAGCTCAGAATGTCGTCCATTCTAATTAGGATTTTCATTCTGCTCTAGCACTGTCTCCAGTCTTCTACCCTCTTCGTTTTGAAGTGCAGTTACTTTCAAAACAAGGGGAGGGGGGGGGATGGTATTTCCAAATAGTCATCTGGCTTTATAGTGAAAAGTATGGACATACCTCCTTCAGTGATAGTATCCTGGGTTCGGTGCTATGGTAGTTTTAATGTGTAGCTTGGTATGAAGCAATTTTCAATGTATTATATGCTTTTAATGTGTAGCTCGATGTGAAGCATTATTGTATATGTCATGTGTCAAGACGAGCTTTACTATACAATACTCGGACACTTTTAATGATTTATAAAGAGTCTCATTTCTCTGGACTTCTTTATATTTTGGCTTCCTTTATTAAATTAGCATAATGGGTTATTTTAGGCCTTAAATAGAGTTACACCTATATTTTCAATGTTTTTTCTGTAATAAGAGCAATGATTATCAAGTACTGGGCCCGCCTGCCTGTTTACTATTCTCAGCTAGTCTGGGCCATTGGTATAGTGGAAAAATATGAAAAATTTATACCAATTTTAATATTTTTAATACTTACCAATGGCCCAGACGGGGATGGCCCTCCCTGGAGTAGACACTCCTTCCTCCCCGCTGAGTTATATATTACAGTTCTTAATAACATTTAACAGGCACAACAATAAGGAATGACATGATGGCGGTAGCCTATTGTTGTCCTTGACAACAAGTTGCGCATTGCGCAAAAGTATGGAGGACCATACTGGTCTTCTCGTTTTTGTGTTTTTTGGCAAATTTTGGGGGGTTTGGGGGATTCAAAATTTGTGTTTGGCCCTGGTAATAAATTGGGTTGCACCAGCTAGTCTGGGCCAGACATGTTAACCTCCCAAAATTCTTTTCAGGGAGATTGAAGAAAATTTTCAGGGAGATGACATGATTTTCAGGGAGATTTTTTTTTTGCGCGTAGAAACCATGTGTGGATCAATTTTAAATACAAATTAATACCAAATATCCCCCTCCCCTCCCCCCCCCACCCCCCCCACACACACAGGCATAAGTATTTCCGAACAATGAATCACTGGAGTCTTTGGTTAGAGTAATTATAACTTACATTTACAAGTGAGTGGGGTGGACTGGGTAGTTAGGTGGTATTGGATTGTAATGGCTACAGGTAGAGATGGGCGGTTTTCAAATTTACCTTTCGGTTTTCGGTTTCGTTTTTTTATGTAAAAAAACCTTGGTTCGGTTCGGTTTTTCGGTTTTCTTTCCAAACTATGGAATAAGCAATCTCTCATTTGCAGAATGAGTCCTGAAAAGTCTAAGACTAAATTCAAATTGTTCATTTCCCCAAGCTATCCCAGAGTGCCCGGGTCCCCCAATAATTCATCCTCTGAGTATCACCTAATGTTCCATGTTCAGCCATGGGGTTCTAATTCGGATTCAGGCTCACAGTCACAGCCTCACAAGTTCAACTTTACAGAGGATGAATAGCCTCGTGTGAAGGGGTAACATCACAAAATTCACCCCATGTGTGACCCTATTGAATAGGGTCACACATGGGGTGAATTTTGTGATGTTACCCCTTCATGAAAAATGACAGTATGCATTTTTGGAATTTTCCTGACCAGGCTGACCTATACCTGTATTTCCATCTCTGGACATTGATATAAACTTGTGTAGACATGACTGAAATATGGGTGTGATCAGACTTGATTGACTAAAAACTTCAAAAGTAGAACATAAAAATAAAGTTTAGAAAATAAAATGATCAAATCACAGCTTGGCAAATTGGCAACCTGGGTTCTTTGTTATATGTTATGCAATCTGCATAAAAGAGAATTGATCTACTTCGTCAATATGATTTGGTATAAATTTTACTTGCTCCCGGGGAACCGTTTTCAGTCTGAACCCCAAACAGACCATTGATTACTATCTGGAACAAGGCTAATGAGAGATGAAGAAAGTTCAGTTCACATCTGAAAAAAATAGTGCATCCTCAAATGTGTTCTGTTTCGTAAGGGGAAAGGATTTTATTCAGAATATTAGTTTTCAGGGTTTACCGGGAAATGATGTTTATTTTATTGAGAGAATGAGTTATATTTTCAATGTTGGTTTGCTTTATTACAGTAAAGAACCCTGACGATCATTAGATTTGAGTGTGTTTTCTTTCAGCAGGAGAAAAATTGGAAATACATCAATATCTCTCCTGTTAAAAGAGTAGTCTCCCTTACGCAAGTCTGTGTTCAAATCTGAGAGTTCTGAAGCTTTTCACATGCCATGAACACCGTGAATGCTGTGTCATGCAATCAGGCGTGTAGCCGGGAATTCATTCAATTCATACTTCATAGTCATGAGGTGGGTGGGCACCGGGCAATACCCGTGGGTGGGGATAGGGAATACACAGCACACTCACTCGATTTGTGTTTTGTGCAGTTCATCGGAAATCGTCGACATTTCACGGTAGGCCTGTCAAGTGGACTGTTTGTTTTGGTGGTGTTTTTCTCTTCGATTTGAGATTTGGATAACAAATACAGTGAATAAATAATCTCGGTCAAAAGATATATTTCATTTTATTCCCAGAACATATATGTTTCATGCAATTAAATGCTGCTTATATCAGCGTGCAGTTGAATTACAGTACGCGTAAGTTGCCCATTTTCGTTTCAAATTACCACCAATTTTTCTCAAATCTGACATGATTTTGTCTGGTATGTCGACTTTCCGGGAGATTTTGGCCCAAATTGACTCCCGTGCTGGAGGGCGGGAGGGTATAGCTAATTCCGGGAGACTCCCGGGCATTCCGGGAGAGTTAACATGTCTGGTCTGGGCCATTGGTAAGTATTAAAAATATTAAAATTTTTATAAATTTTTCATTTCCGGACAATAACTTTTGTTCCATTGGTCGCACAGTACCCATACTTCACAGGTAGGCTGCTTGTAATGGGATAACGATTGTGATTGTTTTGGGGATCTGTAGGTGAAAGGTGAAGGTCTCTGTTACTATAAATAGATTTTTGGTTTCCGTGCAATAACTTTAGCTTTCTTTTGTGTACAAATCTATAACTTCATATTGTGATTGCACTTGAGGTGTCGATAGTTGAGATTGCATTTGGGGTTAATAGGTCAAAGGTCAAGATCGTTGTTACTATAAATAGATTTTTGGTTCCGTGCAGTAACTTTAGTTTTCTTTTGTGTACGAAGCTGTAATTTCATGCTGTGGTTGATTTGAGATGTCCATTGTTGGGATTGCATTTGGGTCAATAGGTCAATGGTCAAGGTCACTGTTGCTATAAATAGATTTTTGGTTTCCTTGCAGTAACTTTAGTTTTCGTTTGTGTAGGAAGCTATAACTTCATTGTCTCCTGAAAAATTTTTTTGGGGAGACTATAGTAATGAGTGATGTCGGTCCATCCGAGATGTCCCGTGTATGCTTCGAGATATCTGTCTGTCCGTCCAAAACACCTTGGCATCCAAATTTTAACTTCAGTTTGTGTGAATTGATCGTAACCAAATTTGGTATATGGCTTACTTGGGAGGTAATGCAGGTTAAGTTTGAAAATTGACATGGTCCATATGTTTTCTCCAGAGTTATGGTCCTTTTTTGACTTAGGAAACATGTTTTTTGTATTGTCAGAATTTTGACTTGAGTTTGGGTGAATTGATAGCAACCAAATTTGATATACATCAAACTGGGGAGGAAAAACATTACCTTCAGATGGCTGAATGGCAAAGGGGGAGGGGGTGGTATTTCTTGTGAACCCTCACTCACTTTGTTTTTATTTTAAATAAGTGGAGTATACTGGATTACATCTGTCCATCCATCCATCCATCCATCCTTTGGACTTGCCATCTGATGTGTATGCACATATGTCCATCCTTACAAGTCTGTATAGTCCATAATTCAGCACAGAGTAGTCAGATCTTAATGAAATCTTACATGGATGTTCAGCATAACTTGCCCTTTCAGACACATATCAATATGTGCAGTCCTCACATTCTTCTAATGAGTTATGCCCCTTTTTCCTTTGAGAAATAGACATTTTTTGTCCACACGAGTCTGTTACTCAGCTTGCAGTTGTCAGACCTCATGAAATATTTTTTGTTGGTACAATACCACAGGGGTCAGCCTGGAAGCTGATTTTAGGGAGAAGTGACTTCTCCCTCCAGAGATTTTAGGGAGAAGTCAGGGGCTAGAAGGGAGAAGTCAGTGGACATGAGGGAGAAGTCAGAAAAAACATAAAAAATGTTTGCCACTACATTTAATGGTACTGTGAAGTAGATTAGTAGATTGACTGTCGAATGAGCAATCTAAAACTTGAAATCTACTGCCAGACAGTACAGTTCAAATTTTAATGTTCTCAACCCTTCACGTTATTTATTTGAGACAATGTGAAATTCAAAGCGTGGAAACTATTGTAAGCACTGGTAGGGAAGAGTTAAGGGGCGTCCTCATTCATTCATACTGTGTTCAACTAGACATATCATATAGTATGGAAAGGTGGTAGTGGTGAATATGAACTGACCACTTAAAAGTTAGTTTTATTAACTGGTTGAGATCTAAATTATTTTTTCAAGGTGATTTGAAACCTGGGTATTTTTGTCAAAGATACCACACTACCAGCAACAGTGGCCACAGAGTAGCAAGATTTTGTTCATAAATTATTGTTTTATTGCAATTTATTGTAGAGTGCCAATCGGCACTATCCAATAAATTGCAACCAGTCACCTTTATATAAAAAAAATTTCTCCTGATCAACATCAAGCTAATATTAGTATACAGTGTTGAGCCACTAAAGTGGCTTTCAGCACTTTTCAATGGAGCCATGATAGACACTACTAGCACTCAACCAGTTAACTAAAAACAAAGATGAACATTTAATCTTCAGAAGCACTCAAGATGATTTAAATTTACTTAAGAACAGTGAAAGTGAAATTGATCACATATTTTGAGAAATTTCTTCATCACAGAAGGCATTTTTTTTTAAAAATATTGAAAGTATTTAAACAAAAATTTCAAATTTATATAAGAAGCTGGGTCTACCGTGGTTTCTGTCTGTCTTAATTAAATTGAAAAGTGTAGTTAAAATAGTTTTCTTTATTCTTCGTTAATTGAGCGTTATTAACAATTTGAGTTAATTTAGTTCTAAGGTGATCAGGGGTAATTGACAAATATTTCAGTTCTCAGTCTCCCTTCTCTTCTGCACTGGAATTTTCCAATGCACTGCCACTGTACAGAAAAATTACAGTTTCTGACGGCCATCGTACATTGATACATGCAATTGGTGCTATGGAGACCTGCTATTCTCATCCTCCCTAATATTTATGATTTATAATCACAGCCTGGTGAGTAAGAATGGACATTCTATTTTTAAAAAGCCATTTTTGTGCTGGTTGCTACCAGTAAGGGCGAATTGTTTAAACACCACAATAGGCCATTACAACTCTTTTGAGTTACATTAAATTGGGCTAGTTTGGGCGATTTTTAAGAGCTATATGACGGATTTTAACCGCAACCGCAAACGTGTTTATTTTATCATGACCGTCAGAATGCGGAAGTGTTTCTATTTGGAAATAAAACATAAGAAATGTCAGAAACTGCCATGTCTCCCAATGAATTTTGGGAGGGCGACTTGAATTTCGACCCTACTGTTCGCCAAGGTGACTTTAGGAATGACCAGGCGACTTTTTCGCCCTAGTCGCCCCCTCTGCTGACCCCTGCAATACCATAACTTTCATGATGAAAGCTTACATGGATGTCCAGCTCGATTTGCCCTTTCAAACAAATATCAAATTATGTGGTCTGCATGTTCCCCTCATGAGGTATGCCCCTTTTACCATCGCTGAAAATTCCACTCATGAGCTATGTAACCTTTTTCTAATTTGACTGCATAAGTATATAACTCGGCTGACCGAAGTCGGATCATAATGAAAACTTGCATGGATGTCCAGCATGATGTGCTCCTTCAGAAACATATCAAATTATGTTCTGTACATTCCACTTATGAGTAATGTCCCTTTTTCCATTGAGAAATATTGTCCCTTTTGCCACCCCATGTCCACCCCCCCCCTCCCCCCCCCCCCTCCCCCATTACTAGACTATACACCGGTGGAGTATACCAGCACCTCAGGTGCAATTTTTTGTTGAGCCTCTACCACCTCTGCCTTTATGCAAAGTCTTTCATGAGTTATTTCCCTTTGAGTTGCAATTTTAGACTATTTAGGGTGATCTCTTCAATTAACTCAAACAATTGTAATCTGATTTCGTAATTTTTGGTATAGTACATAGGTGAATATAAACTAGGGCCAGAGCTGTATTGCTTTTGTGCACTGTCTATAAAAGTCATTCTTCAGTTTTACCTTTGGAGTTGCAATTACAAGCTACTTTGAGTTATGTCTTCCAGAAACCCAAACTGGATTCTTTACACACATATACACACATATATACCGTATATATATATCTCACCTCCTACAAGTATCGGGGAATTTCATTGGTTCAAAGACGTCACATGCAGACTGCATATAAAACCATATACTGCCTGTCAACATCAATATACGCTGACAGATATGGGTAATCTCCCCTTTGTTCATTGATTATTCAAAATGGCGGCAGCTGATAAACAATTCAAGTTGAAAGATTGAGTGTTAGAAGCCCATATTTGGTCTGAAGTGCAGGTTAGGCAACTTAAAAGGCTTCATATTCTGTGGATGTGTCTCATGTTACCTTCAAAATGAAACTGTTTGGTGTGTATGAATTTGCCTTGTTACGATTTATGGGAGAGTGTTGTTGGCACTCTCCCATAAATTGTAACAAGGCAGAGACACGTGAACACGTTGTGAGAATTCTCTCATTTAATTTTGATCACTGTTGTTATTAGTTCTGTGCATTGATGCAGCAGTCGGTAAGATATATTCGTTACACAGTTTGTTGGTGGCCTAATATGGTATATATGGTGTCAGTTAATTCCATATTGGACTCGAGCAAAGCTCGAGTCCAATGTGGAATTAACTGACACCATATATACCATATATTCCAATATGGAATTAACTGACACCATATATACCATATTAGCCCACCAACAAACTGTGTAACTAATAATATCCTAAGCTGTTTTGAGTTTTGTTTTTGAATTTTAAGTTTTGTCTTCCAGTTACTCAGAGAGTTGTAATATAATTTTCTTCATTTCTTGTATACGGCTCTTAATATATGAGGGCCAGGACAATATAGTGTTTTTTGTTGGTTTTTTTTTTTGCTTTGCCCACAAAGTTTATCAAAAGTTATTGCCCTTTGGATTGCAATTTAAAACATTTTGAATAAAGTCCTACTACAGTTCAAAGAGTTGGGCTGTCTGTCTTTCTATCCATATGGAGGTTTCTTTATGCGATAATTTGAACAAAAGTTAAAGGATTTAATTAATTGTGGTATGCTGCTGTATATGAACAGTATCTTATACAAATTCAATACTCACGATCATTCGATGAAAATTAAGGAAGTTATTGCCCTTTGTTGACTTTTTCTCCAAATTTTCTTGTTTATGCATTAACTTGAACAGTAGACCTCTGATGTCAATAAAATTTGATATACTGCTTTATTTTACCATTGTCTCAAGAGAAATTCAAAAGCGACAGAGATTTCTCTTATTTGTGGGAGTTATGGTCCTTTGTTTATATATTTTTGCTCAAAATTTCATTTTTTAGGCAAATACATGGAACCGTGAATATCCAGTTTAAATATATTTCGCTATAATGCCTTGTATTAATAATATCTTAGAAAGTTAAAACATTACAATGACATTTTGATGGGTGAGATTCAAGTTAGGGATCTGCGAATTGCCGATATTGATCGAATCAAATTGGAGAAAACAAATCAAATTTCGAATCAAATTCTGAATTGAACTTCAAATTGAATCACAGTTAATGAATACATCATCGAAAGAAAAAGTTTTTTTCTAAAATAATACCCCCAATTATTAAAAGACACGGTTATGTAGAGTGCATTTTTTGCCTCACCACTTCCCATGCTATAAACTGAGATATAAACCAACATACTAGCTATTGACTGAAACTATTAAAATTATTGACTTTGTAGCTTCGAAACTGCAGCAATAAACATTTTGAAACAAACCTGGCTGATAGAGCTGATACCTCACTTTTATCATGGTTTCTTGAAAAAAAACCTTTGTTTCAAATCAGATCAACTCCATTCGGTCGCGAATCCATTTCTTTTAAATAAAAGTGTGGAATGACTAAAACGAAACGATAATTCAATTCCGAATGGAGTCAATCCACTTGTAAATTAAAGCCTGCTCTACTTCTGTTTATAAAATAATCAGGGGTATTCATTTAGAAAACTGTTGCTTTTGATGATGTATCTAGCAACTGTGATCGAACAGAAAAATACTCAATATAAAATAATGTTATCATGTTGTGGAACAAATCATTTATTGAAGTTGAACAGCGGAATAACTTTTCAAAGTTCGAAACTTGAATTTTTTATAAATGGTCACTGGACAGAATGTACAATGAGTTGAAATGAACAGTTGTAGCAGTAACAGTGTCTGTAGCAATGCAACTACAACTATTGTAGATTTGTAGATACATCGCTACAAACACTGTTAGCGCTACAAGTCAGTTGTATTTCTACTCAGAACAATACTCAGTAAAAAATAATGTGATCAATTACAATCTGTAAACATTCACTGTTATGACCGAAGTATATTCAAAAATATTCAAATTTCCGTTTTTGAATTGAATCGAATCGAATATTGACTTTCAAATAAAATTTTGAATTTTTGCAGGAGCCTAATTAAAGTTTTTTTCATATCTCGTGCCTGGGTTAATATTTGGGCTCCCTATGGTAGCCCAAATTTTAACTTAGTGCAATATGAGGGAATTTCTTTAAAAATCTTCTTCAGATCCACCAGTCAGAATGCTTTGTAATTGATAGGCTACCTCAGTGTCTGGATGAAGTGCGTAAGTGCTAATTGGATATCACATGACAGATTATTGTAATATTTGATAAAAGTAAAACTCCCATCAACTTGCATCTCAGTTTTGGATAGGCAGAACTTTGGCAATTGCCACTGTTGGCTTTATGCCGTTATTAGGGTTTTGTGGCATACTGTGATAAGTATCGTTCGGCTATGCCCTATGCACCCAAAGCTGCAGCTTGTATATAGTATATGTGTATATACAGTATATATGTTAGCTATTTTGGCTCAGTGTCAATGGCTTGAATTTTGCCTTGGTTTTTAGCTTAACTTGACAAAGTCAAGATAAGCTATTGCCATCACGCATGCGGGAGTCTGTTCACATTTTCCTTTAGCACAGGTTACACTCCGTAGTTCTTGTCTGATCATCACAAAATTTCATATGCAGTTTTGGGGTAATGTCTAGATGAGAACGTCCCCTTTTGGTCTTGATCGGTCAACCGGTATGGCTGCCCGAGCCCAAAACCCGAAAACCATTAGCACAGTCTACAGGTCGTATTTATGAAGGGATTTCTTTGTAACTTGGTAGGATGCCTCTGTATAATGCCTAGATGAGAACGTCCCTTTTGGTCATGATCTGTCAACCGTGATGGCTGCCCAAGCCCAAAACCCAAAAACTTTTAGCACAGTCTGCAGGTCATGTTTAATATGAAGGGATTTCATTGTAGCTTGATAGGATGACTCCGAATGATGTCTAGATGAGAATTTCCCCATTTGGGCGCGATCTGTCAACCGTGACGACTGCCTGAGCCCAAAACCCGAAAACCTTTAGCACAGTCTACAAGCCATCTTTCTGGAGAGATTTCAATGTAACTTGGTAGGTTGACTCCATATAATATCTAGATGAGAAAGTCCCCTTTTGGACATGATTGGGCAACTATGACGGCTACAGGGGCCCAAAGCCCGAAAACCTTTAGCACAGACTACAGGTCATATTTATTAAGGATTTCATTGTAACTTGGTAGGATGACTCCAAATAATGTCTAGATGAGAATGTCCCCTTTTGATCGTGATCATTCAGCCTTGATGGCTGCCCGAGCCCAAAAATCTTTAGCATAGTCTATAGGTCATATTTATGGAAGGATTTTATTGTAACTTGTTAGGTTGACTCTATATATTGCCAAGATGATGACAACCCCTTTTGGTCGTGATTGGTCAACTGTGACGGCTACAGGTGCCTGAAGCCCGAAAACCTTGAGCACAGTCTGCAGGTCATATTTATGAAGGAATTTCATTGTAACTTCGTAGGATCACTCCAGATGATGCCCAGATGAGAGTGTCCCCTTTTGGTTGTGATCATTCAACCATGATGGCTGCCTGAGCCCGAAGCCCGAAACCTTTAGCACAGTCTACAGGTCATATTTATGAAGGGATTTCATTGTAACTTGGTATGTTGACTTCATATAATGTCTAGATGAGAACAGCCCCTTTTGGACACGATTGGGCAACTGTGATGGCTACAGGGGCCCAAAGCCCGAAAACCTTTAGCACAGACTACAGGTCATATTTATTAAGGATTTCATTGTAACTTGGTAGGATGACTCCAAATAATGTCTAGATGAGAATGTCCCCTTTTGATCGTGATCATTCAGCCTTGATGGCTGCCCGAGCCCAAAAATCTTTAGCATAGTCTATAGGTCATATTTATGGAAGGATTTCATTGTAACTCGTTAGGTTGACTCTATATATTGCCAAGATGATGACAACCCCTTTTGGTCGTGTTTGGTCAACTGTGATGGCTTCAGGGGCTTGAAGCCCAAAAACCTTTAGCACAGTCTACAGGTCATATTTATGAAGGGATTTCATTGTTACTTCGTAGGATGACTCCAAATAATGTCTTAGATGAGCACGTATCCTTTTGGTCACGATCATTCAGCCTTGATGGCTGCCCAAGCCCAAAAACCTTTAGCATAGTCTATAAGTCGTATTTATGGAAGGATTTCATTGTAACTTGTTAGGTTGACTCCATATAATGCCTTTGGTCATGATTGGTCAACTGTGACTGCTACAGGGGCCCGAAGCCCAAAAACCTAGAGCACAGTCTACAGGTCATATTTATGAAGGGATTTCATTGTAACTTGGTAGGTTGACTTCATATAATGAGTAGATGAAAACATCTCCTTTTGGATGCAATTGGGCCACTGCGACGACTACAGGGGCCCGAAGTCCGAAACCTTTAGCATGGTCTAGAGGTCATATTTATGAAGGGATTTCATTGTAACTTGGTAGGATCACTCCAAATAATGTCTAGATGAGAACGTCCCCTTTTGGTCGCGATCATTCAGCCTTGATGGCTGCCCGAGCCCAAAACCCAAAAACCTTTAGCATAGTCTATAGGCCGTATTTATGGAAGGATTTCATTGTAACTTGTTAGATTGACTCCATATAATGCCTAGATGACGACATACCCTTTTGGTCGTGTTTGGTCAACTGTGATGGCTTCAGGGGCTTGAAGCCCAAAAACCTTGAGTACAGTCTACAGGTCATATATATGAAGGGATTTCATTGTAACTTCGTAGGATCACTCCAGATTATGCCCAGATGACAATGCCCCCTTTTGGTCATGATCGTTCAACCATGATGGCTTCCCGAGCCGAAAAACTCTAGTACAGACTACAGATCGTATTTGTGAAGGGATTTCATTGCAACTTAGTAGAATGATTCAGTATAGTGTCGAGATGAGGACGTCCCCTTTTAGTTGCAATCGGTCTACCGTCATGGCTACACAGGCCTGAAGACCGAAAACCTTTAGCACAGTCTACAGGCCATATTTATGAAGGGATTTCATTGTAACTTGATAGGATGACTCATTTTGGAATAATTTCACTGTAACTTGGTAACTTTCATTGATATACGTTAACTTTGAGGGCCACATACATTAACTGTGAGGTCATATTAACCCACCCCTCACCTCTTTAGTACAGTGTACACCTCATATTATTTTTATTAAAAACATAGCATACAGGGAACAGAAATTAACATATTCACAATTATCACAATTCTTGTCTTATTTCATAATCCTTTCATAAACATTGAACATTATCCTTTTCATCAAACACAACACACAGACAAGTTAAGCTACAGTGTCATTGACACTTTCATTTGTTAACACTTTTTGTTTTCGAGGTATACACCCTCTTTACCTGACCATTTTTTTTTTGCAATTGCCACCGTTTTAGGTACAGACAGTTATTAATTTGTCGATCATGTTGGTCAGCCGTGAGTGCTGACCACGTCACTTGTCTTACGGCAAGTTTGTTGGGTTTTTTGCATCATTGGCGAATGAAAAATCACTTCCGAAAATATCTATTCCTAATGTTATGTAATTATATTGGTCCATAACAATGTCTTCAAGTCTGTCAAGTCAAATCTGGCAATTTCAAAATTCTCCATTCATTTTCCAATTTTTAGCTCAACTTGACAAAGTCAAGCTGAGCTATTGCCATCAAAGCGTACGTACGTACGTTTGTACGTTAGTACGTACGCCCACAATTTCCTTTGGCACACCTCACAGGTCGCATTTATGATTGGATTGCTTTGAAACCTGGTATGCTTGTTTAACTTGGTGTGCTCATTAGACAAGACCTTTCGATAAGAACTATTGATTAGCATTCATTTCTGTGAAAAAAGTAACCTCTGAACATACTGCATTTGTGTATCAACATTCTTCCTTTAGCCACAGTTTACATTTAAAAATTGATGGATTACTCTGTTCTTCAATTTTGCCATTTCATTTATAACTTACCAAGTTCAAGTTTGTCAAGTTGAGCTACAGTGTCATTGACACTTTCATTATAATATTAAATATACTCTCACATTTGTTATTTGTCCATAATTTTTTGATGGTGGGAAAGGTCATCTTGGTTTCTATAGTGGCGCATGATTACTAAGTAACTGAAAGTCCAATAAATGGTCGGGAAGGGTGTGGTCTGGGGATCTGTTCATTTCGTAGGGAGCCAATGGAATTTCCGAAAACGGCACATCTACATATTAACAAAATAGGCCCGAAACATTCTTAGAAATCTGCCATCTTGGATTTTTAGGGTGGCACGCAGTAATATGAGGCTGCAAGGTCTCTTTATTTTGCTCGAATTTGTTATTCTGTGTCAAAATCCTTGTTTATACCTGCGCCAGTGTGTGCATGTGTACAGTGTGGGCATAGCACACGAGCAGACGTCATATATGCCAATATGCGCTTGTGTACAGTATGTGCGCACAACACATAAAGCTCATGAGCACATACGGGCATTGGCTCCTACGTCATCTCATGGCTTCTTGGCTCCTCCTATATGGCCCCTAGCTCCTTTGATATTTCTGATGTACTTTTGATTTAGAGCACAATGTGTGCACAAAACATGCAGCACATCCTCGCATACGTGTATTGGCTCCTATATCATACCATAGATTCTTGACTCCTAGATCCTCCACAACTCCTATATGCTCCTATGGTATTTCAGTTGCACTTTTCATTAAGTGGACAATGTGCTCACAACACATCCAGCACATGCTTGCATATCGTTATCGACACCTACATCAGCCCATAGTTCTTGGCCTCGAGCTCCCATATGGCTTGTAACTCCTATAATGGCGCCCAGCTCCTATGATATTCCAAATGTTCTTTTGAGTTAGTGCACCACCATCAAAATGGACGACGAAAACGCGTATTACCATGTGTATGCGCACTCACCTCACATGACTACATGGCTATGACGTCACATGACTGACCACTGGGGCAAAAATGCCAAACACGTGATACCCAAACTTCACCACGGCATGACGTTACATGAGCTCCCAAAATGAGACCCTGGCAGTGGGGTACGAAATGAACATAATGTTACAGATAATTCCATGAAATGGTTAATGGGGGTCAGCAGGCGCATGTGCACTAAATTTCAAAAGGCATCAGTGTATAGCAATGAGAGAGAGAAATTAGTAGATGGGTGGAAGAAGAATTGTTAATAAATTAATAATAATGGGGTGTTGGTCAGTATCCATTGCTTGTAACTCATCTTTGCCCGTATTGTCCTCAAGTGGTTCCTATCCCATCCAGCCAAGATTGTGGTAATCGTTGGGGAGGGGAAAAATAGGCCCTGTTCTTTATTTTTCTAGTATGTCATATTCTGCCACTCATTTCAATCCTTGTTCGGAGATAGTTAATGTTTGTTCCTGCTTATCTTTCCTGTGTTTTTGCTTTGTTATTTATTTATTTATTTATTTATTTATTTATTTATTTATTGATTTATTTATTTATTTCACCGGGCGGGTGCTACTAAATAACAAACACAAATGAACACAAAAGAAAACAAGTAAAAAATGGCAAAATGAATGAATGAATGAAAGGTTTTTTTAGCGTGCCGAAGGCGCGCAGGGACAATGTGGAATTTACAAATCCCTCACGACTCGGTTAACTTTATTTTATTTCACTTGGATCACACAAGCCTAGCTTTCCTATTGCCTCAAATGGGGTCTGAGGGGGTATGCACGCGGTTAGAATTCCCGGCAGTTAACGTTGTAGTGATAGATTCATTAGATTGTTGGATTTACAACCTTATTTTATTTCACTTGGATCACACAGGCCTAGCTTTCCTATTGCCTCAAATGGGGTCTGAGGGGGTATGCACACGATTAGAATTCCTGGCAGTTAACGTTGTAGTGATAGATTGTCAATAATCAATGCCTCAATGCTATTAAGACTATTAGAGAGTGGGCTCTATTCGGTTCCAGCTTGGCGATGGTAGAGGTTTGAGTCCCACCATGGTGGTGAGCCAGAATATAATGTTGCACGATGGCAAATTTAAGGGAAGAAGAGAAAAGAAAATCAAATAGCAACGCCGGTTTAGTAGCGGCCCCGTTATATGTCCATAGCGGTTACAAAAAAGGAGTGGAGAAAGCTCCAACAGTTTAGTTTTGAAAAACCGGGAGTCATCCATCAAGCCTTCTGGAAGATAGGATGCCGTATGTGATTATGAGGTATCTGGTTATCCTTCGGGAATTCCAAAATTTTCCCCGAAATTTATATCTTGGGGAGGGGAGACCCGGCAGCAGGTGGAGATTTTCCTCGCTGTTTGCATCGCCCACTGGTAACAGAGGCAAGCTTCCGTGTGTATCGTGTCACCCGCAACCAGTTCTGAATTTATGTCACAAAATGCCTGGCTCACCCCATCGCAATGTTGTTATCTTTAACCCTTTCGATGGACACGCCCCAGATTATTTAGCTTTCCTATTGAGGACGCGATGCGCATTGAATTCTATTATTAATTCGCTGTCTTGAAGTCTATTTAGAGTTTTGCTTTGGAGATCTTTTAAGCACATTGCTTTTGTGTCTATTTTTGCTATCTCGTGAAGTTGTTTTTTCGATGTCCACGTGGGCTTGCGCAAAGCCACGCGCAAGGGATGATTTTGGACCCGTTGTAGTTTTTCAATGTTGGTTTTATTCCGGTCACGTGTTATTATGGCCCCCATACTCTAGTACTGGGCGTATATATGATTTGTAAAGCTTGAGGAGAACTTCTTTGTTGGCTCCCGAATTTTTACCTCTAATCATTTTCAGGAAATTGATGTGTTTAGTGCCTTTGACAGTGACTGAGTTTACGTGATTGTTTAGATTGAGACTGCTATCCAGGGTGAATCCCAGAAACTTTGCCTCATTACTAGCTTCAAGTTTATGGTCGTAAAGCTTAAGCTCAATATTAGGGACAGGTTTTTTCGTTTGCTTTTTATAGAATGTGATTCTTTGTGTTTTCGCGGCATTTAGCTTGATGTGCCACAGAGCCCACCAGTCTTGAAGGTCGCAGATGGTATCCTGCAGGCAGTTTTGTATTATGTTTCGAGACTTACTGGCCGTCGACATTCCTTTGTCGTCTGAGAATTGAGATAGTTCAACATGGTTCTTCCCTACTTTGTCAATGTCATTCAAATATATTATAAATAGAAGCGGGCTAAGGACCGAACCCTGTGGAGTGCCCGCTTGGAGTTTTACCTCGTCTGACACCTCGTGCTTGACCCTCACTTTGATTTTTTGATCAGATAAAAATGATGATATGATCCTTAGAATTTTGGTAGGTAGCCCCATTTTAGCTAGATTGTATCTCATGCCATTGTGCCAGACCAAGTCAAACGCTTTTTCTACGTCGAGTAATAGCGCGGTTCCTATTTCAAGTTGACTGAACGCCGTTTCCATATAATTTACCAGTCTATAAACATGCTCGATTCCCTCTCTTTGGCTTCTGTAGGCCCTTTGCCACTTATTGAAAAAGCTGATTGTTTTGAGATAGCTGCGGAGTCTTGTCGTGAGAATCCATTCGAAAAATTTTCCAATACAGCTGAGTAGGCTGATTGGCCGGTAATTTGCTGGGTTGCTCAAGTCCTTGTCGGGTTTGGGTATCATGACTCCTGTAGCTACTTTCCAACATTTTGGGAGTAACCGAGAACAAATTAAAATAATAAATAAAGGCCAAAATAAATATTAATTGGTAGCATATAGGTGCTCTATGTTGTATATAAAATAAGAAAAGTCAAATTTAGAGCTTTTAGACAGACTCAGTCTGTGGTGATGGGGATTATTTATCAATTTCGTATTCGCCGCCAAACCGAGAAGAGACTACTCGTCGAGAACAAGATTGTGACTGTTAATTAACACCGAGAAGAGACTACTCGCCGAGAACAAGATTGTGACTGTTAAATAACACTGACTGTGTGTAGTTTCATTTGTTCTCGGTTCAAAATTAATAAATAATTCCCATCACATACACTTTAAATTTGTTTTTTTTAAATATAGAAACACAATTCCCATCACCATTTACCAGGGCTTTGGACCTGCAAGTCAATAGCAGTTACTTAACATGCGGCCAGATTAAAAGTTCTGTCAATTCCAATTATTGAGCCACTTTGAATTGCGGATTTCAAAAGATGAATTTGGCCCTTGGTGTGACATATTACTGAAGGCGGTTTTTCGGGTTAAGACTTAATCAAAGCCAACTCAACGCAGGAGGTACGAACTCTCAATTCCGTGGAACGAGACTCATCTCCAAACAAAGCAACCGATATGGCTTAAATAGACAGCTTCTTAAATTTTGTTTTGTTCTCGGCAAGTAGCCTCTTCTCGGTTCGGCACCGAGTGTGGGAGTTAATAAATAATCCCATTCACCATTGACCTGGTTGGTTTAAAATTTAAAATTGTTTGGTAACAAATTTGCACATAATATAGAGTACTTATATGCTTTATACGCTAACAAAAAACTTTTATTTCGATCTTTATATATTATTTTGTTTTGTTCTCGGCAAGTAGTCTCTTCTTGGTCCAGTGCCGAAGGCAAAGGATTAATGAATAACCCCCTTCACCATAGACTTGGTCGGTCTAAAGTTGTTCTTTTTTCTAGCTTTTACATAAATAGAGTACCTATATGCCAACAATTAATATTTATTTTTGCCTTTATTTATTATTTTAATTTGTTCTCGGTTGTTCTCTCTAGTGCGGTGAGACAGCAGTTTAGGAGGTTAGTGAGTCTACCGAAAAAAGTATTGGGACATTGTTTCAGGATTTTATATGAGACCTCGTCCCCTCCTGGGGAAGAAGAAGACTTACATTTTTTAATTGTGTTAGCCACTTCTTCTTGACTTATCGGTTCCGTAAGTTCATGGCCATCTCCGTCCTCGGGCGTTTGGCTGAAGCTGGTATCGTTAAACATTGTCTTATTGTCTTGAACAAATTTGTTTACTTTTTCTTTGAACTCATCATCAAACCTATCGCCCTCATGGGGGCGATGATATTTCTTAAGGAGCTCTGCGAAGGCACTAGCCTTCGCCTTGTCATCCAGGGCCATAGTTCCATCGCTGATCTTAAGAGCCTTACTGTTGGCGTCTTTATGTTTTTGTCCAGTAAGGGTTTTAAAAGTATCCCAAAACTTTTTGGGCTCCCTGAATCCATTTAGATTTTCCGTTGCTTTTTCCCATCTCATGCGATTGTCGTTTGCTATTGCGTTTTAGCTCAACTTTGGCGAAGCCGAATTTGAGCTTATGCCATGGCCAGTTGTCTGCCGCCCGTCTGGCCGTCTGTCCGTCAACAATTCAATATGGCTCGGGCTAGAGGCCATATTTATGAACCGATCTTTACGAAACTTCTTGGGTACCTTTGTTATGACGGTGGGACGAGAACGAGTGTTTCTGGGTCCGATCCGAAATTCAAGTTGGCCGCCAGCCGCCATTTTGTACCGACGATGCAGAAATCTGTTTTTTGTACAGAACTTCCATATGAAAGCGCTGATTTGAATAATTTTTTGTATGAATGTTTAGTTCCATGGGATACATCACATATAATACGGTTTTTTTCTCGTACGTAAATTATGCAAATTAGACTAACTTTGATGTATTTAGTGTTACTTTCAGCACTGTAAATGCAAATGCCAATACGGCTCGGGCTAGAGGCCGTATTTATAAACCGATCTTTACGAAACTTCTTGGGTACCTTTGGTATCACTGTGGGACGAGAACGAGTGTTTTGGGGTGTTGTCCGAAATTCAAGATGGCCGATGGCAGCCATTTTGTTCAAAATTAGGGGCAATCAGATTTTTGCGCAGAACTTCCACATGAAAGCTCTGATTTGAATAATTTTTTGTATGAATGTTTAGTACCATGGGATACATCACATATAATACAGGTTTTTGTCTCATGCAGAAATTATGCAAATTAGATGAACTTTGATTTTTTCAGTGCTACTTACACACAGTAAGTACACATGTCAATACGGCTCGGGCTAGAGGCTGTATTTATCAACCGATTTTCACGAAACTTCTTGGGTACCTCTGTTATCACCTTGGGACGAGAACGAGTGTTTCTGAGTGCGGTCCAAAATTCAAGATGGATGCCAGTGGCCATTTTGTACCGAAATTAGATCTAATCAGTTTTTTGTACACAACTTCTACACAGCTCAGGCTAGAGGCTGTATTTATGAACCGATCTTTACGAAACTTCTTGGGTACCTTTGTTATCACCGTGGGATGAGAACGAGTGTTTTTGGGTGTGGTCCAAAATTCAAGATGGTCACCAGCAGCCATTTTGTACCAAAATTAGTGCAATCAGTCTTTGTACAGAACTTCTGTATGAAAGTTCTGATTTTAATAAATTTTTGTATGAATGTTTAGTAAAAAGGAATACATCACATACCGTACGGGTATTTTTCTCGTGCTGAAATTATGCAAATTAGATGAATTTTGATTTATTTAGTGCTACTTATACACTGTAAGTGCACATGTCAATACGGCTCGGGCTAGAGGCTGTATTTATCAACCGATCTTCACAAAACTTCTTGGGTATCTTTGTTATCACCTTGGGCTGAGAACGAGTGTTTCTGAGTGCGGTCCAAAATTCAAGATGGCTGCCAGTGGCCATTTTGTGCTGAAATTAGGTCCAATCAGTTTTTTGTCACAACTTCTATACAGCTCGTATTTATGAACTGATCTTCACGAAACCTCTTGGGTACCTTTGTTTTCACCTTGGGACAGGAATGAGTGTGTTTTGGGGTGCCTTTGTTATCACTGTGCTATGAGAACAAATATTTTTGGGTTCAGACAGACCCACTCTGGGACTCAAAGATTTCTTTTCTATTTAGCATCTGACTGTCACCCACCTTTACAATACTTTACCTATACATTTGTTACAGGCTACGGCCAGTATTTATGTACAGACCGTTCCAATACTTTATATGTACATTTGTTATCAGGTCATTACCTAGATGTTTGTCATTGCTGTGTCACATACTATACATGTACATGTCTTAAACAAGTTGAGCTACAGTGTCATTGACAATTTCATTTAACTTCGCTGTGGAGGCGATTCGACCTTTTTAGTTGGAAGTTTTTTCTGATTTGTATGCACGGAAGGCCTTTCTTTTTTGCTTTATTATTTGGAGTGTGGTTTCAGTTATTCTGTTGGCCCGTGGTTTAACCATCTGTTTGGGACAAATCTCATCAAGAGTGTTGTTAATTACTTCACTGAGATTGGTACATGCTTGTTCGTCCTCGCAGGTATTCATTGGGCCGTTTTTATTTATTTTAACCTGAATTATGAAGAGGTCCCAGTCAATTTTGGATAGATTCCTCCTACTCATTGTGGGGTATCTTGTGGATCTGGTGCGACCGAGTAATGTGGCATGAACAGGCAGGTGGTCGCTACCTAAATCATCGTCCCCTACAATAATGTCTTGCATTTGATTAGTTAGTGATTTACTGGTTATAATAAGACCAAGGATGTCGGATTGGTGGAGTGTGTTGTTACTAACGTGGGTAATGTCTTGGTCGTTATTTAATACAAAAAGATCAAATTGTTCGATGATACTGAAGAGGGCGTCTCCATTGGGCTCCATTTTATTACATCCAAAAACCTGATGTTTGGCATTGAAATCACCTAAGAAAATACAGTGTTTATATTTCTTCACAACGAATTCAAAGACTTGGCTGTTAACTGGGTTTTTTTGGTTCATTATAATATGAGATTACGGCAACTTTTTGTGATCTAGTTCAATCTCAGCGGCAATCACCTCTGCGTTGAGGTGATCGCTTGATATCGTTTTATATTTTAAGTCCTGCCTTATGAGGAGAGCCACTCCGCCTCTACGTTGTGTGGGACGGTCTGCGCAATATAAAACGAAGATTAAGTATTGTTTGTTTTATTGTAGGCTATTTTCAAATTATAAATGGTTTCTCTCCAAAAACACTTTCTGTTAAATCCCTTCGTAGTGAACAGAAACATCTAAAATTAGCTACACCTCCATCGAGCAAGTATGATAATATTCACCCCGTCGTGCACCTCAGCAAAATCGTTGTTTTCCCTGCACAAAATAGCGTGTCCATCAGTGTCGATGGAACAATTATCTATTTTGTCTTGTAAATAGTCTACAATAAAACAAACAATACTTAATCTTCCTTCTATATACTTATTATTGCGTAAGCTTCCTTAAATAATCACTTTTCACACATTCAGAGGTACATTTAGTACTTTAAAACGAAGTTTTTATACACTTACCGTCCTTTTTACCGGATACCGTCCTTTTTACCGGCAAAAAGTATTACCCGCAAAAATGTCTTGCTTGGCTTTAACCATGTTTCGCTGATACCAATTACATCTACGATTGTGAAGTAATCGGACATCTTTGAGCTTTTGCAGTTAACGCTTCGAGCGTTCCACTGAATTATTTTCAACTTATCCATAATTGGTCAGTACCTGACGTAATTGTGCTAGTTAACTTGTTATGGGTGTGATTTATTAGCTCACCTGACTGAAAGTCAGGGTGAGCTATTCTGATCACTTTTCGTCCGTCGTGAAGGTGGTGCTTGGGCCTTTTTCTCCCAAACCACTGGCCGCATATTAATGAAATTTCATGTGATTAGGGGTTATATAAGGGCATTTTGATTTTTTGTCAAATTAGGTTTCGGCTCATATTGAGTAGAGGGGTGGGGCAAAAATGCTCCAATTCTTAAAAAATTTTCTTCTCAAGAACCAGCAATAGCAGAGACTTGATATTTGGTATGCAGCTTCCTTTTGAGGTGTAGACTCAAGTTTGTTCAAGAGAAGTTGGAGGGGCTATATTTGACGATGATAAAGGAGGGGCAAAAATTTTGGCCCTGCCCCAAATTTCTATTTTCCAAACCGCGAGGCCGATTTGAACCAAATTTTACGTGAGTGCTTATTGGGTCATAAGTACCTAATTTATGCAGAATTTTTTTTTCCCATAGCCCCGTGGGAACCACAGGAGCTAAAAAGAGAAAAAAATGAAAACGCCCATATCTCCAAAACTACACGGCACTGAGAATTCTTATTTGTTATGAAGCTTCCTTAGGACCAACAGAATGGAATGGTAAAAAAAAATTGCCATCGGTTTTATCATGGGGTACTTTTTGGGGACTTTGAAAAAGTGCTGAGTCAGCATTTTTTAACACTGTGGGTAATGGGAAAAACATAAGACTACTTTTCTCCCAAAGCACTGCTCCAAAAGCTTTGAAATTTCACATATAACATCTCATGAAGATTGTTTGACATGTTTATTGAAATGAATTGCCTGGGTGGATATTTGGGCTCTCTATGGGAGCCCAAATGTTTAAATTAGTGCAGTATGAGGAGTATTTTTGAAAAATCTTCTTCAGATCTAGCAATAAGAATGTTTTGATATTTGGTATGCAGCATCCTTAGGGGGGTGAGATTCAAGTTTGTTGAAGCAAAGACCCTAGGTTCCCTAAGTCCCTTTAGGCTGAAAATTTGGGGGTCCCGTTGCAGACTTAGAAATTTTGGACCAAAATCCGAAAAAAAATTTTGTTGTTTTTTCTGCATTTCGGTCAATTTTAAGACAAAAAAAAATTTTTTTTTTCCCCTGAAAATTTGGGGTCAGGGTGGGACCTAGAAAATTTTGGACCAAAATCCGGAATTTTTTTTTTGGGGGGGGGGGGGGGGGGGGGGGGGGTTTATGCCTTTCTGTTAATTTTAAGAGAAAAAACAATTTTTTTTTTACCCTGAAAATTTGGGGTCTGGGTGGGACTTAGAAAATTTTGGACCAAAATCCGAAAAAAATTTTTTTTTTGTTTTTTATGCGTTTTGGTCAATTTTAAGAGAAAAAAATTTTTTTTTTCCCTGAAAATTTGGGGTCCGGGTGGGACTTAGAAAATTTTGGACCAAAATCAAAAAAATTTTTTTTTTTGTTTTTTCTGCATTTTGGTCAATTTAAAGACAAAAAAAAAAAAAAAATTTTATCTTCAAAATTTGGGGTCCGGGTTGGACTTAGAAAATTTTTTATCAAAATCCGAAAAAAAATTTTTTTGTTTTTTATGCATTTCTCTCAATTTTAAGACAAAAAATTTTTTTTTTTTTTACCCTGAAAATTTGGAGTCCGGGTGGGACTTTGAAAATTTTGGACCAAAAATCCTGGAAATTTTTGGGGTCTTTTTATGCGTTTTGGTCAATTTTAAGAGAAAATTTTTTTTTTTTTTCCCTGAAAATTTGGGGTCCGGGTGGGACTTAGAAAATTTTGGACCAAAATCCTGAAAATTTTTTTTTGTTGTTTTTTATGCGTTTCTCTCAATTTTAAGAAAATTTTGGACCAAAATCCGAAAAAAAATTTTTTTTTGTTTTTTATGCGTTTTGGTCAATTTTAAGAGAAAAAAAAAAAAAAATTTTCCCCTGAAAATTTGGGGTCCGGGTGGGACTTAGAAAATTTTGGACCAAAATCCCAAAAAAAATTTTTTTTTGTTTGTTTTTTATGCATTTCTCTCAATTTTAAGACAAAAAAAAAATTTTTTTTTTTTTTTTTTACCCTGAAATTTGAGGTCCGGGTGGGACTTGGAAAATTTTGGACCAAAAATCCTGAAATTTTTTTTTTGTTTTTTATGCATTTCTCTCAATTTTAAGACCAAAAAAAAATCATTTTTTTTACCCTGAAAATTTGGGGTTCCGGGTGGGACTTAGAAAATTTTGGACCAAAATCCTGAAATTTTTTTTTTAGTTTTTTATGCATTTCGGTCAGTTTTAGACAAAAAAAAATAAATTTTGTACCCTCAATATTTGGGGCCGGGTGGGACTTCTAAAATTTTGGACCAAAATCCATAATTTTTTTGTTTTTTTTTTGTTTTTTATGCGTTTCTGTCAATTTTAAGACAAAAAAAATTTTTTTTTTTTACACCAAAAATTTGGGGTCCGGGTGGGACTTAGAAAATTTTGGACCAAAATCCTGAAATTAGTTTTATCGTTTTTTATGCGTTTTAAGAAGAAGAAAAAAATTTAGGCTGAAAGTATTTTGTTTGGGAAAAAAATCTGTTTTTATGCGTTTATCTAAATTTTGGGACGTAAAAGTGCAGGAACTGAAAATAGAAGGAAAATCCTGTATATTGTGTGGGCACAATCGCTTCATCTAGTTGGTATATGCTTTTCTTAGGAGGGGCATATGCAGCTTATTCAAGTCAAGTCCCTGGTTTGATATTTAGACTACCATGTCAGGTGAGCGCCCTCAGGCCCCCTGGGGCCTCTTGTATTTTATTTATGGTGGCTTCTATTAGCGAAGAAGAGATTTGAGTTCGATATAGTTTGGATGCTGTTTTCCCAACTTCTTTACATATGTCGGAAAGACTGACGTCGAAGTGTTTGTTCATTATATTAAAAATTGAACCAGCAAATGGCAAAATACAGGCTAGTAAAAGTTTAAAAGGGGTAGAGGATATGTGTAGGGGTATATTTTACTTATGTGTGAAATTTTTTAGTCTTCTGATGAGTGGGGGCGCGGTGGCTCAGTAGGTAGAGGTGCAGGCTGCAAGTCGAGAGGTCCTCGGTTCGAATCCCACCTGCAGCAACCACACTTCACCCCCATTGCCCACGCGTGTGGGTACTAAGACGTACTGCACGTCGATGGTGCACTTGTCATCAACCAATGCTAACCCTGCTTGTGTGAAGTTAGTATGTTGGGGAGCTGAAGCTGACAGTTGCTCGCCGTTGATCGATGGTTCTCTCTGGGTACTCCGGCTTCCTCCACCCGTAAAACTGTCATGGTCATGATTAGCCATTGTGCAGAAATATGTGACCTTAAAAACACCAATAAATAAATAATTCTGATGAGTATTTTGGTCATTAAGAGGATTTAAAATGTGTTGAGTGACGCAGAACTCATCAGACGTTGAGACAAATCCGGGTCCCAAATACCCCTGTGGCAGTTGTAATCTCGAAGTCGTCGACTCTGACCCAGCCATTGAGTGTGACAGCTGCTATCAGTGGTTTCATATAAACTGCCAAGATGTTCAAGAAGAAACTTACAAGGTACTGGTAAATGGAAATGTGTACTTTTCATGGGTCTGTTCATCGTGTGATCAATCTAACTACTCGCAGTCACCGATCCAAATGACCCTATCTGGTTCCTCTGAAAATAGCTTTTCACTATTATCAGAACCTGGTGACATACCTCACGCACCACAAAAAGGCACACCCACAGCATCAATACCAACTCAAAGGATAAATAAAGTTTTCAGACCTAAAATTAAATGAATGTACACAAACTTCCAATCCATTTTAAATAAAAAACACGAATTTCATTTAAAACTGGAAGAGCACAACCCAGAAATAGTTGTAGGTACAGAGTCATGGTTAACCAAAGAACATCTCACTAGAGAAATATTCCCCAGTTCCCTTGGTTACACATGTTTCCGCAAAGATAGAGCAAATGCTAAAGGGGGCGGTGTATTCATCCTTGTTAAAAACTGTCTCATTGCCACAGAACAGAAACAACTGAACACAGACTGTGAATTATTATGGGTAAAAATTGAAATTGCCAAGTGTAAGCCCTTATATTTAGCTGCATACTACAGGCCCAAGGAAAGTGATGAGGACAGCATATTGCAATTTGAAAAATCAATGAAACTCATTCAAGCAAAAAAGGGTACAAAATGGGTCCTTGGAGATTTTAACTATCCTAAAATATCATGGGACACAGAACACATACCATCTCCCAAGACTGGCTGTGACTTCAATAAAATATATAACATCTTCATAAACATGTTACATGATCACAATTTCACTCAGCTGATCAACGAAAACACTAGATACAACAACATACTGGACCTGTTCCTGACATCAAATGAAACACTAATAAATAAGATTGACATTCATGCAGGCCTATCAGATCACAACATCATCATTGCTACTGCAAATCTCAAACCACAGGTCAACAGACAAAAATCCTGTTCCATCTCTCTGTATCAGAAAGCTGATTGGAAAGGTTTTAAACAATTCATTCAGGAATGGGAGAGTAAAATTCTAGAAAATTGTGACACCACCTCTGTCGATGATATTTGGGTAAGATTCAAAAACACCATTCATAAAGGCATCAACAAATTCATACCCTCAAAAAACTGAACTGCAAACCAACAATACCATGGGTTACTCAGGACGTAAAAAGGTTAATTCGGAAGCGAGACCATCTCTTCCAAAAACTGAAAAAAAACAAAACAGATAAAATTAAGTCCCATTTTAAAGAACTGAAGAAATTAATTAAAAGTAAAATTAAAACGGCATATGCAAATTATATTGAGAATATCTTAGATATTTCACAGGACAACAATCACTCAAAATTCAAGACCAAAAAATTATTTAACCTAATAAAGAACTCAAGACAGGACTCACAGGGCATTGCGCCACTCGAAGACACAATTAGTCAAACACTCAAGTCGTGTAATGTAGATAATGCAAATATTTTAAACAGACAATTTCAATCAGTATTTTCACAAATGTCACCTCTCAGACTCGACCAATCATGTAGGAATAAACTTAACATCAGTAAATTCCCACAGATGCCAGACATAGAGGTCAGTAGAAATGGTGTCCATAAATTACTCTCAAACTTAAAGACAGACAAAGCACCAGGCCCTGATAACATCAGACCTATCATCCTGAAAGAACTTTCAAATGAAATAACCAACATTGTGCAAACTATTTTTAAACGGTCCTTAGAGAGTGGCAAACTACCATCTGATTGGACGAATGCAAATGTTGCTCCCCTATTCAAGAAGGGTGACACTAGCAATCCAGCTAACTATAGACCCATCTCTCTAACCTGTATTTTATGCAAACTCTTAGAACATATTATTGCATCAAATCTTGTTTCACACTTCAACCAGCACAAAATTCTTTATAATCTCCAACATGGGTTCCGGGAAAAACGATCATGTGAAACCCAACTAATCGAACTGATTGATGACCTGGCACGTAGCCTCATGTATGGAAAACAAACTGATATGATACTACTAGATTTTAGTAAGGCTTTTGATAAGGTAAACCATCTTAAACTTCTCTACAAACTGCGGGAACATGGTGTATCACCATGTATAATTAACTGGATAAAATCCTTTCTCATAGGCAGAACCCAAACTGTTGTTCTTGATGTGAGGCCTCCTCTGTTGTGCCTGTGACGTCCGGTGTCCCACAGGGGTCGGTTCTCGGTCCTCTACTCTTTCTGCTCTACATAAATGATCTTCCTGACTCGCTGACCTTACAGGTCGGACTATTTGCAGACGACACAGCAGTCTACCTTACTGTACAAAATCCCACTGACTGCCAAGCCTTACAAGCCGACTTGCTCCGAATCGAGGCTTGGGAATCAAAGTGGGCTATGGAATTTAAACCAAGTAAATGTCAAGTGATACATATATCGAGAAGCAAAAACATCTTAAAACACAACTACATACTTCATAACCACATATTAGATTCTGTCCCGGATACAAAGTATCTTGGAGCTGACATCTCGCATGATGTCTCCTGGAACAAACATATCAGCAGAATCAGTAACACCGCTAACAAAACTTTAGGCTTTATTAAACGAAACATTCCTTCCAAAAACAAAAAGGTACGCGAATTAGCATATAAGACACTTGTTCGGGCCCAGCTCGAGTATGCCTCAGCCGTATGGTCCCCATACACACAATCAAACATACTTAACTTGGAAATGGTGCAAAGGCGAGCTGCCTGATGGGTCATGAATAATTTTTCTCCATATGAAAGTGGAAGTAAAATGCAGTCTGACCTTGGGTGGAGAAGCCTTGAAGAGAGACGTATGTGCTCCAGGCTTGTTATGTTCTATAAAATAATTCACGAACAAGTAGCCATACCGCTCCCACCCTACGTTCAACAACCCTCAAGACTAACCAGACACATGCACCCTTTCCACTTCAGACAGATCCACACAGGAGCAAATTTTTACAAGTTTTCATTCTTTCCACATGTCATTGTTTTATGGATCTTGATCTTCCATCAAACACTCTAACACTGCCTGACAAAGAGTCCTTTGGTAAGGAAGTGAGAGATTTAACCTATCCCTGAAGCCAGAATCGATTGTTTTTAACCTGATTTTATCTTTTTTAACACTGTTAATAAAATACTAGTCTATCATCTTTTTTCAGACCTTACTATTCTTATTTTCATCTGTTTTCACACTAACCCCCCGACGTTGCACCTTTTCCTGCTCATAATACCCGCAAGGGGTGTGCAGCAGTATTTAAAGAAAGAAAAGAAAGAAAGAAAGAACTTGTGTTCGTTAATTAGTCGCTGTTGACCTGCCCTACTAAATAACGAACACAAGAAACAACAGTGGATAATTAATTAGCTGCCAATATTTGAATCGGATTACTGCTTGCATAAATGGCTGGTTTGAAATTTTGTCTCTTATATTTTATTTATTTATTAGCTCACCTGACTGAAAGTCAGGGTGAGCTTTTCTTATCACTCTTCGTCCGTCGTCCTGCGTGAAGGTGGTGTTGAGCCTCTTTCTCCTAAACCACTGGCCACATTTTAATTAAATTTCATGTAAGTGGTGGCTATATAGGGGCATTTTGATTTTTATCCAAATTAGGCTTCGACTCATATTGAGCAGAGGTGTGGGGAAAAAAAGGCCAAATTTTTTGAAAATCTTCTAATGAACCACCAGTAGCAGAGACTTGATATGTGGTACACAGAGTCCTTTTGAGGTTTAGAATCAAGTTTGTTCAAGAGAAGTTTGTCGGCCATTATTTGCCTTCGTTATGGGAGGGGCAAAAATTTTGGCCACACCTAAAATTTCTATTTTCTGAACCGTGAGGTTGATTTGAACCAAATTTGATATGAGATGATAATGGGTCATAAGGAGTTGATTGATGCAAAAAAAAATGTTCTCATTGCCCCGTGGGAATCTCAGGAGCTAAAAATAGGAAAAACCTTAAAACTGCCATATCTCCAAAACTACACGGCATAGAGAATTCTTATTTTGTATAAAGCTTACTTTTATCCAGTAGAATAGAATGGTTAAAAAAAAACCCTATCGGTTTGATCACAAGGTACTTTTTTCAGGGCAATGGGAAAAACATTAAAAAATCTTCTTCTCCAGATCCAGCAGGCAGAATCTTTTGATATTTGGTATGCAACATTGTAGGGTGGATCTGATTCAAGTTTGTTCAAATCGGCCCCCTGGGTTCATATTTGGGCTCGGTATAGGAGCCCAATTTTGAACTTAGTGCATTTCAGGCAAATTTCTTAAAAAATCTTCTTCTCCAGATCCAGCAGGCAGAATCTTTTGATATTTGGTATACAACATTGTGGGGTGGATCTGATTCAGGTTTGTTCAAATCTGCTCCCTAGATTCATATTCGGGCTCACTATAGAAGCTTGAATTCGAACTTAGTGTATTTCGGGCAAATTTCTTAAAAAATCTTCTTCTCCAGATCCAGCAGGCAGAATCTTTTCATATTTGGTATGCAACATTGTAGGGTGGATCTGATTCAAGTTTGTTCAAATCGGCCCCCTGGGTTCATATTTGGGCTCGGTATAGGAGCCCAATTTTGAACTTAGTGCATTTCAGGCAAATTTCTTAAAAAATCTTCTTCTCCAGATCCAGCAGGCAGAATCTTTTGATATTTGGTATGCAACATTGTAGGATGGATCTGATTCAAGTTTGTTCAAATCGGCCCCCTGGGTTCATATTTGGGCTCGGTATAGGAGCCCAATTTTGAACTTAGTGCATTTCAGGCAAATTTCTTAAAAAATCTTCTTCTCCAGATCCAGCAGGCAGAATCTTTTGATATTTGGTATACAACATTGTGGGGTGGATCTGATTCAGGTTTGTTCAAATCAGCTCCCTAGATTTATATTCGGGCTCACTATAGAAGCTTGAATTCGAACTTAGTGTATTTCGGGCAAATTTCTTAAAAAATCTTCTTCTCCAGATCCAGCAGGCAGAATCTTTTCATATTTGGTATGCAACATTGCGGGGTGGATCTGATTCAAGTTTGTTCAAATCGGCCCCCTGGATTCATATTCGGGCTTACTATAGAAGCCCGAATTCGAACTTAGTGCATTTTAGGCAAATTTATTAAAAAATCTTCTTCTCCAGATCCAGCAGGCAGAATCTTTTGATATTTGGTATGCAACATTGTGAGGTGGATCTGATTCAAGTTTGTTCAAATCGGCTTCCTAGATTCATATTTGGGCTCACTATAGAAGCTCGAATTCGAACTTAGTGCATTTCAGGCAAATTTCTTAAAAAATCTTCTTCTCCAGATCCAGATGGCAGAATCTTTTCATATTTGGTAAGCAACATTGTTGGGTGGATCTGATTCACGTTTGTTCAAATTGACCCTCTGGGTTTACATTTGGGCTCAGTATAGGAGCCCAAATTTGAACTTAGTGCATTTCAGGCAAATTTCTTAAAAAATCTTCTTCTCCAGATCCAGCAGGCAGAATCTTTTGATATTTGGTATGCAACATTGTGGGGTGGATCTGATTCAAGTTTGTTCAAATCGGCTTCCTAGATTCATATTTGGGCTCACTATAGAAGCCCAAATTTGAACTTAGTGCATTTCAGGCAAATTTCTTAAAAAATCTTCTTCTCCAGATCCAGCAGGCAGAATCTTTTCATATTTGGTAAGCAACATTGTGGGGTGGATCTGATTCAAGTTTGTTCAAATTGACCCCCTGGGTATATATTTGGGCTCAGTATAGGAGCCCAAATTTGAACTTAGTGCATTTCAGGCAAATTTCTTAAAAAATCTTTTTCTCCAGATCCAGCAGGCAGAATCTTTTGATATTTGGTATGAATCATTGTGGGATGGATCTGATGCAAATTTGTTCAAATCGGCTCCCTAGATTCATATTTGGGCTCATTATAGAAGCTTGAATTCGAACTTAGTGCATTTCAAGCAAATTTCTTAAAAAATCTTCTTCTCCAGATCCAGCAGGCAGAATCTTTTCATATTTGGTATGCAACATTGTGGGGTGGATCTGATTCAAGTTTGTTCAAATCGGCTTCCTAGATTCATATTTGGGCTCACTATAGAAGCCCAAATTTGAACTTAGTGCATTTCAGGCAAATTTCTTAAAAAATCTTCTTCTCCAGATCCAGCAGGCAGAATCTTTTGATATTTGGTAAGCAACATTGTGGGGTGGATCTGATTCAAGTTTGTTCAAATTGACCCCCTGGGTATATATTTGGGCTCAGTATAGGAGCCCAAATTTGAACTTAGTGCATTTCAGGCAAATTTCTTAAAAAATCTTTTTCTCCAGATCCAGCAGGCAGAATCTTTTGATATTTGGTATGAATCATTGTGGGATGGATCTGATGCAAATTTGTTCAAATCGGCTCCCTAGATTCATATTTGGGCTCATTATAGAAGCTTGAATTCGAACTTAGTGCATTTCAAGCAAATTTCTTAAAAAATCTTCTCCTCCAGATCGAGCAGGCAGAATCTTTTCATATTTGGTATGCAACATTGTGGGGTGGATCTGATTCAAGTTTGTTCAAATCTGCCCCCTGGGTTAATATTTGGGCTCAGTATAGGAGCCCGATTTCGAACTTAGTGCATTTCAGGCAAATTTCTTCAAAAATCTTCTTCTCCAGATCCAGCAGGCAGAATCTTTTGATATTTGGTATGAATCATTGTGGGATGGATCTGATGCAAATTTGTTCAAATCGGCTCCCTAGATTCATATTTGGGCTCATTATAGAAGCTCGAATTCGAACTTAGTGCATTTCAGGCAAATTTCTTAAAAAATCTTCTTCTCCAGATACTGCAGGCAGAATCTTTTCATATTTGGTATGCAACATTGTGGGGTGGATCTGATTCAAGTTTGTTCAAATCGGCCCCCTGGGTTCATATTTGGGCTCAGTATAGGAGCCCAATTTCGAACTTAGAGCATTTCAGGCAAATTTCTTCAAAAATCTTCTTCTCCAGATCCAGCAGGCAGAATCTTTTGATATTTGGTATGCAACATTGTGGGGTGGATCTGATTCAAGTTTGTTCAAATCAGCTCCCTACATTCATAGTTGGGCTCACTATAGAAGCTCGAATTCGAACTTAGTTCATTTCAGGCAAATTTCTTCAAAAATCTTCTTCTCCAGATCCAGCAGGCAGAATCTTTTCATATTTGGTATGCAACATTGCGGGGTGGATCTGATTCAAGTTTGTTCAAATCGGACCCCTGGATTCATTTTCGGGCTTACTATAGAAGCCCAAATTCGAACTTAGTGCATTTCAGGCAAATTTATTAAAAAATATTCTTCTCCAGATCCAGCAGGCAGAATCTTTTGATATTTGGTATGCAACATTGTGGGGTGGATCTGATTCAAGTTTGTTCAAATCGGCTTCCTAGATTCATATTTGGGCTCACTATAGAAGCTCGAATTCGGACTTAGTGCATTTCAGGCAAATTTCTTCAAAAATCTTCTTCTCCAGATCCAGATGGCAGAATCTTTTCATATTTGGTAAGCAACATTGTTGGGTGGATCTGATTCACGTTTGTTCAAATTGACCCCCTGGGTTTACATTTGGGCTCAGTATAGGAGCCCAAATTTGAACTTAGTGCATTTCAGGCAAATTTCTTAAAAAATCTTCTTCTCCAGATCCAGCAGGCAGAATCTTTTGATATTTGGTATGCAACATTGTGGGGTGGATCTGATTCAAGTTTGTTCAAATCGGCTTCCTAGATTCATATTTGGGCTCACTATAGAAGCCCAAATTTGAACTTAGTGCATTTCAGGCAAATTTCTTAAAAAATCTTCTTCTCCAGATCCAGCAGGCAGAATCTTTTGATATTTGGTAAGCAACATTGTGGGGTGGATCTGATTCAAGTTTGTTCAAATTGACCCCCTGGGTATATATTTGGGCTCAGTATAGGAGCCCAAATTTGAACTTAGTGCATTTCAGGCAAATTTCTTAAAAAATCTTTTTCTCCAGATCCAGCAGGCAGAATCTTTTGATATTTGGTATGAATCATTGTGGGATGGATCTGATGCAAATTTGTTCAAATCGGCTCCCTAGATTCATATTTGGGCTCATTATAGAAGCTTGAATTCGAACTTAGTGCATTTCAAGCAAATTTCTTAAAAAATCTTCTTCTCCAGATCCAGCAGGCAGAATCTTTTCATATTTGGTATGCAACATTGTGGGGTGGATCTGATTCAAGTTTGTTCAAATCTGCCCCCTGGGTTAATATTTGGGCTCAGTATAGGAGCCCGATTTCGAACTTAGTGCATTTCAGGCAAATTTCTTCAAAAATCTTCTCCAGATCCAGCAGGCAGAATCTTTTGATATTTGGTATGAATCATTGTGGGATGGATCTGATGCAAATTTGTTCAAATCGGCTCCCTAGATTCATATTTGGGCTCATTATAGAAGCTCGAATTCGAACTTAGTGCATTTCAGGCAAATTTCTTAAAAAATCTTCTTCTCCAGATACTGCAGGCAGAATCTTTTCATATTTGGTATGCAACATTGTGGGGTGGATCTGATTCAAGTTTGTTCAAATCGGCCCCCTGGGTTCATATTTGGGCTCAGTATAGGAGCCCAATTTCGAACTTAGAGCATTTCAGGCAAATTTCTTCAAAAATCTTCTTCTCCAGATCCAGCAGGCAGAATCTTTTGATATTTGGTATGCAACATTGTGGGGTGGATCTGATTCAAGTTTGTTCAAATCAGCTCCCTACATTCATAGTTGGGCTCACTATAGAAGCTCGAATTCGAACTTAGTTCATTTCAGGCAAATTTCTTCAAAAATCTTCTTCTCCAGATCCAGCAGGCAGAATCTTTTCATATTTGGTATGCAACATTGCGGGGTGGATCTGATTCAAGTTTGTTCAAATCGGACCCCTGGATTCATTTTCGGGCTTACTATAGAAGCCCAAATTCGAACTTAGTGCATTTCAGGCAAATTTATTAAAAAATATTCTTCTCCAGATCCAGCAGGCAGAATCTTTTGATATTTGGTATGCAACATTGTGGGGTGGATCTGATTCAAGTTTGTTCAAATCGGCTTCCTAGATTCATATTTGGGCTCACTATAGAAGCTCGAATTCGGACTTAGTGCATTTCAGGCAAATTTCTTAAAAAATCTTCTCCTCCAGATCGAGCAGGCAGAATCTTTTCATATTTAGTAAGCAACATTGTGGGGTGGATCTGATTCAAGTTTGTTCAAATCGGCCCCCTGGGTTTATATTTGGGCTCAGTATAGGAGCCCAAATTTTAACTTAGTGCATTTCAGGCAAATTTCTTAAAAAATCTTCTTTTCCAGATCCAGCTGGCAGAATCTTTTGATATTTGGTATGCAACATTGTGGGATGGATCTGATGCAAAGTTGTTCAAATCGGCTCCCTAGATTCATATTTGGGCTCATTCTAGAAGCTCGAATTCGAACTTAGTGCATTTCAGGCAAATTTCTTAAAAAATCTTCTTCTCCAGATCCAGCAGGCAGAATCTTTTCATATTTGGTATGCAACATTGTGGGGTGGATCTGATTCAAGTTTGTTCAAGTCGGCTTCCTAGATTCATATTTGTGCTCACTATAGAAGCTTGAATTTGAACTTAGTGCATTTCAGGCAAATTTCTTAAAAAATCTTCTTCTCCAGATCCAGCAGGCAGAATCTTTTCATATTTGGTATGCAACATTGTGGGGTGGATCTGATGCAAATTTGTTCAAATCGGCTCCCTAGATTCATATTTGGGCTCATTATAGAAGCTCGAATTCGAACTTAGTGCATTTCAGGCAAATTTCTTAAAAAATATTCTTCTCCAGATCCAGCAGGCAGAATCTTTTGATATTTGGTATGCAACATTGTGGGGTGGATCTGATTCAAATTTGTTCAAATCGGCTCCCTAGATTCATATTTGGGTTCACTATAGAAGCTCGAATTCGAACTTAGTGCATTTCAGGCAAATTTCTTAAAAAATCTTCTTCTCCAGATCCAGCAGGCTGAATCTTTTGATATTTGGTATGCAACATTGTGGGGTGGATCTGATTCAAGTTTGTTCAAATCGGCCCCCCTGGATTCATATTTGGGCTCACTATAGAAGCCCGAATTCGAACTCAGTGCATTTCAGGCAAATTTCTTAAAAAATCTTCTTCTCCAGATCGAGCAGGCAGAATCTTTTGATATTTGGTATGCAACATTGTGGGGTGGATCTGATTCAGGTTTGTTCAAATTGGCCCCCTGGGTTTATATTTGGGCTCAGTATAGGGCCATTTCAGGCAAATTTCTTTGAAAATCTTCTTCTCAAGATCCAGCAGGCAGAATCTTCTGATATTGGGTATGCACCATGCTTAGGGGGGGTGAGATTCAAGTTTGTTCAAGCCAAGTCCCTGGGTTCATATTTGGGCTCACTGTGGTAGCCCGAATGATAACTTAGTTCAAAATGAGGAATTTTCTTTAAAAATCTTCTTCAGATCCATCAGTCGGAATGTTTTGATATTTGGTATGCAGCATCCTTAGGGGTGAGATTCAAGTTTGTTCAAGCCATGTCCCTAGGTCCATATTTGGACTCACTGTGGGAGCTCGAATTGTAACTTAGTTCAAAATGAGGAATTTTCTTTAAAAATCTTCTTCTGCAGATCCAGCAGTCGGAATGTTTTGATATTTGGTGTGCAGCATCCTTGTAAGGGTGAGATTCAAGTTTGTTAAAGCCATGTCCCTGGGTTCATATATGGGCTCCCTGTGGGAGCCTGAATTATAACTTAGTTCAATATGAGGAATATTCTTTAAAAATCTTTTTTTTTTTAAGATCCACTGGTCAGAATCTTTGGATATTTGGTATAAGCTTTTCTTAGGAGGAGCAGATGCAACTTGTTGAAATCAATTCTCTGGGTTGATATTTAGGCTACCATGTCAGGTGAGCGCCCTCAGGCCCCTTGGGGCCTCTTGTTACTTTTGTTTGCATAACAATTCCCATCACCAATTTATCTGGGCTTTGGAGTGGCATGGTAGGGCACCAATACCCTGTACTTCCCAGTACGCACTACTCTTCCTCCTGAAGCTTTGATTGTACCAGTTGAAGCACATTTGGCCACAAGTTGTTCTCAGGAAGTATTATTGTATTATCAATACTGGTACGAATACGACAGCAGACTTTCAGGAACCAGTGGTGCCTGCTGTCAACTCTATGAGTTGATTTCATGTATTTTACTTGTTCTGTACCTCCTAACCTTCATTTTGATGTGTAATTTGTGTATATTTAATTTGAATTTAAGGAATATCAGAGGTGGGAATTTCAAAATAAACAAAATTCCATTACTTATATAGGCCCTTAAACAAACAGCAAATATGAAACTCCATGCTGACCCAAATGGCTTACTCAGCAGACACATGTATCACCAATTTATCCAAACACTCCCTGAGTAACCATGAATAAACTGCCTTAGGAAAAGGGTTAAAATTCATTCCCACCCCGAAAAAAGCTTACCCCATGTCATTTCCAAAAGGACATCAAACTGTTATGTAACCGCAAAATTTCCGGATGATCTGTTGAAACTGCAGTTTGGCCACGTGAGGGGTACGTGTAGTGCATGAGGTTCATGCCTTTTACTATAGCTCGTGCAAACTTCATGAAGGTGTGGTGCGCCAATACGGTTACAATTATCGCTCAAATACATAAAATTATTTTACCACTAAAAATGGGCAAATGGGTTGGGTGTTGCGATACTTTTTTTCCACGTGTATCTTTCGTTGGCTTGTCTTGTTCAGTCACCAGAGTTGGTCTTCTCGCGAGGGAAGGTGTGGGGGAAGGGGTGATCATGGTGTGGTAATTCAGAGTAACTGGGGTAAGTGTAGCTTTAAAGGCATTCATCTCATTTATTCTTTCAGCCCCACCCTTTTAATACTTACCGTGCTAAATGTACCTCTTTAAAGGCATCAATGCCAACTATTCTTTCAGCTTTCACACTCTTAATACTCACCCAGCACTGTTGAGGGGAAACGGATGGAGATGACTAGCCTACATTATTACTGTGGGTGCCATATTGCTAACACTAGTTGCGCCAGGTTTTCCATTCCTGACAAGTGCGCTTGTGCTCCTTGACAAGGTCGGGCGGGCAGTTCTTCCGCTGAACCTAGAATAAAGCAGACAATTCCTCCTATCTCGAGGCCAGACCTCCCCGACAGGGAGCTGTAGCACCCGCTGACTCGACTACCCATTAATTATTAACCTAGTTGATTACCACGTGGCGCCCTGTGACGCTATTCCTGTTGGCTCTTATCTGGTAATGATTGTTTGCCACGTGGACCCGTTGTGGGTGGGGGCATCTCACGCCATGTAGTGCCATCGGACGCTGCGAGTCCAAATTTCTCTCTTGTTTAAATTACCGCGGAATTCCCTCATTTATGATTATGGTGCTCAGGCCCTTGAGTTGATCGTAACCTGCCGCGCAGATCCCTAGGAACACCGGGACGTGAAGCAGTGGTTCTTTACTATTGTAAATTAGTTCTGCTTTATTGATAGGCCTAAAATATGACCCGGAACCAACGCTTGTTGGGGTGGGGGAGAGTCCTCTAAAGTAGGAAACATTGGACATAAATGATTGGTTAAACGTGACTTCATACCTACATCATATATGATAGGCATATAGCCAAAGATGCTGAAACTGACCTTTAACACCAGTAGGCTAAATAAATAAATTGCCGCGACAGGGGCTTCGGAACCGGGACGCGTGCTGGAGGGGGCGGAGTTGAAACGGGATAAAGGGTTTTCTTGATCGATTAATCACATGGAGAAACTTTGGTTAACAGATTAATCACTTGCCCTTATAGGTAGCTGAATAATTGCCGCATCGTTGATGATTTATAGAATTAACCCTTTATCCAACGTAAAGGAAAAAATCGGCCAGATCTACATACAAAAATCTCCAGATTTTATTATGTTTTCAATTTTGTCTCAAAAACATAGCTTATGGTCCCTCATTGGGACGAGCTCGTTCCAATGAGGGATCATACGCTATGTTTTTGAGAAAAAAAATTGAAAATTTTTAGTAATTCAAGAATCTATTTTGCAAGTGTCGTCTCTTACCCGCATTGAGGAAAGGTTAACTCAAGAATGACCAGTTCCAGCTACTGATATATAGTATAATGATCATGCAAGTGAACAAGTATGTCATCACGTAACTTGCATGCTTTACTCTGTCCCATATAATTGATGTGAGTCAGTGTGACAATGTTCGCCTGTTTTGGAGCAAGTTTGTTCCTTTGTTAAGCCAGAAAATGCAGAACTTCAAAACAACGGTTAATCGATCAATTACTTTTTTGATCGATCAAGATAATGATCATTGGTTAATCGATTAATCGATTAACCGTTTCAACTCCGGGGGGGGGGGGGGGGGGGGCTTCTGCAACCTCAATATCTCGACAATAATGTTCGAAATATTTGAAAATAGTGAAGTGATGAGTGTCGAAAACGCTCCCATTATTATCCTAGCTGATGTGTATAGGTCTACACTATAGGCCTACATGCTTGTTGATGGAGAACTTTAACCTATACATTTGGAATATTTTGGGCCAAGGCCTTTATAGTAGGTCCAGGCATACCGTATGTATGTAGGTAGGCTATTTAAGAACTTAAAACCTACTATTCGACTCAACGATTATCATAGTCGATGTCTGCACCGGGCGGTGTTTGTTTCTTGGGGCTTAACGACACTTTTAACAGCTAGGATCACATTGTGTCGGACAGTTTTACGAGTGCAGGAAGTCTGAGAGAACCAGCAGCTATCAACGGTCAAGCTCTCCCACCTAGCCTACTAACCCGCCAACCCGGCAAAGTTCTCCAGGAGAAGTAGAAAACTCAAGGGGGCGGAAAGCAACGAAGCCATGGTAGCAAAGGAAGAATATCAATAAGCACGAAATAAAGTAAATAAGATTGAAGACGATAATCGAAGAGTGCGAAATAGCAGTCTTATTAGGACGATAAGAATGACAGGGGGGTCGAGTTCGAACTTATTTTGAAAATGGGTGAATAAGCGTAACAAAGGAAGTAATCCACAGAGTATTTATTAAAGTAGGTGGCAGAGTTACAGACTATCAAGACCAAATCGCATCAGAACTTGTCAAGCACTGGGAAAAGGTAAACGATAAGCGATGGGGCATGGGGAACCAACCGGAGTGTCTAAACCAGGTCGAAGAAAATCTATCGAACAGAGTATTTATTAAAGTAGGTGGCAGAGTTGCAGACTATCAAGACCAAATCGCATCAGAACTTGTCAAGCACTGGGAAAAGGTAAACGATAAGCGATGGGGCATGGGGAACCAACCGGAGTGTTTGAACCAGGTCGAAGAAAATCTATCGAACTTCGTGTGTAGCGAAATTAAAACGGAGGAGGTGCGAAAGGTGATTTCAAAATTAAGGAATGGAAAAGCGGGAGGGCTGGACGAAATTCCTAACGAGTTTATCAAAAAAGGGGGAGAGGAACTCTGGGAAAGCTTAACTGCTCTATTCAATTTAGCCATAGAAAAACAAAAGGTCCCAAAAGAGTGGAGAGAAAGCAAAGTGACATTTATTCACAAAAAGGTGGAAAAAGATGTTTTGGTTAATTATCGAGGAATCTCTGTCAGTAGCAACATTGGAAAAGTTTCCTGTAAAGTCCTGTATGGGAGATTAGAGGAGGTGATTGGGAAGAAGGGTTTTGGGGGAAGAGATTCGGAATGGCTTCAGGAAGGGAAGGAGAGTCACTCGGATCATCTTTTCACGCTATCCCAAATGATAGAATCCGCGAAAGCAAAAAAGAAAAAGATGTTTATGGCCTTTCTGGATGTAAAAAGGGCATACGATAGAGTATGGAGGTGGGTATGTGGCGAAAGCTTGAGACTCTGGGCTTGGGAGGCGAGTTTGTTGGAATTCTGAAAGCAAAGGTGGACAGAGTGAACTTAGCTTGGGTAACATAACAACAAAACGTGTGCCTATGGAAACAGGCCTAAAACAGGGGTGTATCCTTTCGCCAATTCTCTTTGCATTGTACATCAAAGGTTTAGGAGACGAACTCCTGCATAGCGACGAGGGGGTAGCAGTGGGGGACTTTAAGATCCCAGCGCTATTTTTGCAGACGATATGGTGCTAGTGTCCGAAAGCGAAGAGGGGAATTATACCCTAGATGCCGCCAACATGCACCATTTGATGAAACAATTTGAATTTTTTTTTGGGGGGGGGGAGACCCCCCCCCCCCCCAAACCCTCCTTATCCAACTTGTGCCACGGCACTCATTGCAGATGCGTTCAGCATCTGCCAATGCCCAACCAAGATGTAGCCCCCCCCCCCCAATTTTTGAACGGAAATTACGGCCCTGGGGCCCATACAGAATAATAAATCTGTCCCGGTACCCCCCCCCCCACCCACCACTTTATGGAACCTTCCGCCACCCCTGCTTGTAGGCCTATCCTATGTAGAAAAAAAATACGACATTTATTTCCTCCATCACCATTCACTTTGGAAAACAAATATACCGTTGAAATTATGCAAAATATATCTACTGGTCGCCTTCATTTATAGCGTCACCGACACAGCATGATTTTGAGGTATTACATGCCCCTAGCCTCAGGTATACCCCATGGCTATGCCAATTATGGGTCAGGATCTTAATTGGCATAGTCATGGGGTACCTTAGCCTAGAGGGCTGACTGCTGAAAACTTTCAAACGCTGGCAGATCGCAATGTTCTCCTGGAGTTAAGTCGGTTATGACTGTAAACAGTGTGTCCAAAATACAATATTATGGTAAACGGATCTGAAGAGCATTTCACATTTTCTAATTCTGTCTTGAACGTAGGCCTATGACAGATTTTGAAATTCTGAAACATGCTGTTTAAAAAGTGTTAATTAGCCGTTCAAAAATTTAAGAGGATTTCCACCCCAGAAGCTACCAGAATGCCCCATTTGGTCGCTCATTTCCAGAAATTTTCTGGCGGGAGATCCCCCCCCCCCCCCGAGCCCCTTACAAAAGCTCGTGCATTCGGCACTGGCAGCAGATGCCTTCTGCACGATTCGCCCCCCCCCCCCCCCCCCTTTGAGAATTCCTGTATCCGCCACTGCCACAGAGCCAGCGATTTTCCCGCATGGTCAGTGACTAGGCTACGTAATAGGCTGCCATATCTGCTTACAGCAGAGGACATTGTGCGATCGCGGCGATTTTGCTGAGTTAGTGGTCCACTCGGCTTGGAACAGTAGACCTAGTCCACTGGGCTAATGGCAAGGCAAATGGTTTTAGCGCGCCGAAGGCGCGCAGGGACGGTGTGGGGCAAGCCGCTTTCGACCCTCTTTTACTGTATCGTAGGTAGTAGGCCTATTATTATTACTGGGCTAATGCCATAAAAATCCCTTTTGTTTCACACATTTTGTAGTATTGTACAGGATTTTCTGGTACTGGAAGGTTGTGGTAGAACTAAAACCAAGAAAGGTCAACAGGTTAGGCAAACATTCCAATCCAGACCCCCCCCCCCCCCCCCCCCCCCCACAACCCACAAATATTCTATTTCGCTCTTCGGTTTCTGTGCTGCCACCTGAATTGTGTTCGGGAGAGGTTGGGTAATCCTTTTTGTCCTTTAATAGTCTTATGCATTTTAATGCGTTGCCCCGAGACCGCATTTGCAGTTTGAATCACTGCACGTTTCTTGTTACCACACTAATCCTCGCGCATGCTCAAAGGCGATAGCAACAGGATATTGACAGCAAGGTATTTGAACACTGATTCATTGCAGACAACCCGCTTGTTATTACAGATTCGTTGGCCTCTACCTTTAAAAAATGACGACTTACCGGGTAAGAAACTGTAATGATATATTTTACAAATATATAAATTTATCTACCCACACCAAATGTTGAAGAAGTGACGTTTCTGAATGTCAAGTATTTTTTCAACAGTTGTGAGTGAAGTCAACCAGTTTGGATTTTTATTTGCCAACTTGAAATTCTGAATCTCGTCTGCCACTCGTTGATTGTTGAGCCTTCGAACTCGAATGGCAGGGAGTTTGAAGCCAAACGCGATGGTTAGTCCAGTGCGAATGATACAAGCCGGCTCAACACACAAAAGAGGACTCTATGGTGGTACTTTTTTGTACTGTAGATTTTACATACCAGCAGGAGCCTACTTGGCAAACATTTTTCTCCATTGATTTGCACTGGTTCGACGAATGACCGAAATGGGCATAAAATTATGAATGTAATACAATTTCACATTCGAATAAATGAATAGATCCAAAAACCGCCTTAGCAAAATATGAACCTTAGTTAAGGTGCAACATGTCGAATACACCCAAACCGGCCTCCAACATTTTTGCCCAAACCGGCCTCCTCATTTTTACCCAAACCGGCCTCCGAAATTTTCATCATCGACATTGACGACAACGGTTAAGCATTGGAATCCTAGTCAAAACGTCCCCAAACCAAAACGTCCCCAAATGTTTTGGTCAAAACGTCCCCAAATAGTTGGTCAAAACGTCCCCAAATATTAGTCAAAACGTCCCCAACACTGGCAACAGTTGGTCAAAACGTCCCCTTTGTTGTTTCTTGACTGAGGCCATTGAAAAAACTTGCGATGTTATTTTAAAACAAATTTATTGTTTTACAAAACATTAATTATAAATATCCCCGCCTCTGTCAGGCCGATATTTATGCGTGCCTCCCCTAATTTTGCGTGTGCCTTATGAATATAGAAAACGCTTATTAATACCAGTGCCGGTGAAATAGAAATTTGGACCCCAGGGTAATTTTGTCACGGATCTCCTTTCAAAAGTGACGGGATACTGATGCAGATGCCAAAGGCAAGCAAGAGCGCTGATTGGGTTGGACGAGAGTAACGATCGATGATAGGGGTGGGGTGCCCCCCCCCCAAAAAAAAAAAAAAATTAATCAGTTATAAATGGAAACTTCAGGCAGGTTTTGGTACCCAAATATCAGGGTTTTTTTTTTTTTGGCCGTCGTTTTTAGCAGCATGTTTTGAATTCTCAAGTTCGTCAGTGAGTATCCAGAGATCTAGAATTATAGCTTTTAACCCTTTACCCAACGTAACGGACAAAACCGGCCAGCGCTATTCTCAAAAATCGTCAATTAATTTTCAAAATATTTTCATTTTTTGTCTCAAAAACATAGGTTATGACCCCTCGTTGGAACGAGCTCGTCGAGCTCGTTCCAACGAGGGGTCATAACCTATGTTTTTGAGACAAAAAATGAAAAAAATTAGTTATTCAAGAATTTTGTTTGCAAGTGTCGTCTGCTTTTCATGTTAGGTAAAGGGTTAACTGCACAATTCTTGAAGTGATAACTTTATTACGCTAGGTTGATTTAATAAAGTTATTACTTCAAGAATCACGCAGTCACAAATTACAATCGTTGGTCAAGTGCAGAGCTCCATTCACCATGCAGCCCCCCTTCTTAACCGTTAGCACAGGGGTCAGAAACTTGGAGGGGGGGGTGTGGTAGTCGAAAATGGCATGAAAGCCCGTATTTTAATTTTCGTTTGGTACGTCTTTTGAAAGACGTACCAATACCCTAAAATTAAAATACATTATTTGAGGTTATTTCTGGACTGGAGAAGGGGGCAGGCCTAAATCATTTGTAAATAGGGCCTAATAGCATCTCAGTAAATAATTGCGAAATAATTCTCACACACGGCCTACTATGGCACTACTGCACTACGACACAACCTGAAATTATTTCGCAGGTATTTATTGAAAAGCACTGCCCGTTTTTGCATAATTAACTCAGTTTTTTTCGTCAGGTTTGCGAATGCTGAAATGCTTAAAAGGATCACTCACTAGAATTTATGTTGGTCATAATTTAATGAAATAATTTCAACGAATTTTAAAGTACACACGTACAGTCACCACATTTAATTGACCATCCCGGTTTTTAACTCTATCTTTGACTTGAACCAATGAAATAATTGTATAGGGATCAAAGAAGGCATAGAACAATAGACTACTATTATATGACAATCACATGGCTCGTGGAATAGCCAATCGGAATCAACACAATGAAGCGTTTAATTGAATTATTAAGAAAAAGTTGTGACAAACAGGTTTAATGAGAATTTTTTTTGGTTTGTTTGTGGATTTTATGCAGCGTTATCTGGTAATACTATTATGAAAACGTTAACTGATTTTCCAGCTTGTAGGAATATTTAGTTGAATTTTTCCCTGGATGAAATTTATTGCAAAAGGACTAAAAAATATCTTTGGTTTATGTCTCCGATATTGAAAGTGGGAGTGGCCTGTTACTTTATTTATTCTGTCCAAATTTGTCATTTGTTAATTCAGAATAATTGTGGGATAATTATGGCATGGTGGAAACACATCGTAGTTTGTATGAATATTAGTTACAGTGAGTGAAAGTCACCAAAGTGTTTAAAGAAACAACGGCTTATGGTAACAAAAACAGTCGATATTTTAAAGTATCGCAGTTCTCAGACGACAAACGCATGTGGACAAATTTTTGGGATCTAATAAAAATCACAGAAAATTAAAATTATACAATAGAATTAAAGTACGTGGAGTCAGTGAGGATTGCCTCACCGCGCTGGAAACCATGCACCAAGAAAGGATTGAAACAAACTTGCCTGGCTGGAACCAGTGTACATTTTAAATAAATAAACATATGAATAAAGATATAACAACCCTTTAAGCGTTTTAAAGTGTATGTCTGTGAGTGGGGGTTTTCTTGTCGTTGTGGGGGCGGGGGGGGGGGGGGGGTGGGCAAGGCTCAGCGTCCACTCTACCTTTTTGGCTGATGGGTGACTCCCATCTTTCAACAACAGATATTGGTATAATTTTTCCTTTTTTATAACCCTTATGGACAGTATGTGCTGGGGCTGCTCCCGAACACCGACTGTTTAGGTTTCTTTTCCTTTCTTTTTTCTATGACAACCATCAAAGTGCGTTTTCAGTATTACCATCCATATAAATATGCCCACGTTTCTAAGTAAAATACAGAGCAGAATCTCGTAGTTATGCACAATTCCAAGTCACCTTCCAGTTTGAGGTTATCGGGAGTTTAACCCCAGTACCTTATTATTTGTCCCTCGCTTCCGGCTCTTGTGGATCCACAAGCAAGTAAAGTTATTCGGGTTGAAGGGGGTTTCAATCCCACATCGTCCCAGTGCGCTTTTTGGCGCCCTGAAACTTTTCATTCATTCGATAATTAATTCCAGTCTGCTGAAGTCCTGTTCATGCCCAGCCGAGAGCAGAGTATTGGTACAACTGACTTAGAATCCTAGATTTCGACCGAAAAATAGTATAAACATTGCTAAATTAAATATGAAACTACGAAAGAAGGATAAATGAGTTGGGGACGTTTTGACCAACTCTTGGGGACGTTTTTGACCAATTGTTGGGGACGTTTTGACCAACTCTTGGGGACGTTTTGACCAATTGTTGGGGACGTTTTGACCAACTCTTGGGGACGTTTTGACCAAAAAAATTAGGGGACGTTTTGGTTTGGGGATGTTTTGTCCAGCACCCAAGCATTGATCATCCAAACCGGCCCACACTTTTTCACCCAAACCGGCCTCCATTATTTTAATTGGCTGCCTGCATTAAACATTGATCACTCAACCCGTCCTCCACAATTGCATTTTGTGGCATCTCTAAAACATCAATATACTTAAATAGATGTCTTACACTTACACTACAGCTGCAAAGAATGCAATTGCAAAAGAAAAATAACTTACATAAGCGAACTTTTCCCGGGAAACAACTGGGGTAATCTATGGGATTTTAAAAGAAAAACGACACTGAGTTTCGAAATAATAGCTTTAATAATTAACCGAACTCATATATCAAATGGCAAAGCAAACATTTAGATTTGAAGCAATGACACAGTATACAATTTCAGTCGTTTGACAAAGTAATTAAAGTACAGTGATGAGAATGGTAATCATGTATTACATAACTTTTAAATCTTAGTGAAGCTCATAAATTTATTGGCTGCAATTAATTTCGAAGCTGCATTATGAAAATATGAACAAATCACAGATGGCAATTTATTTTCATTTTTGTTTGTTTTCTTTTAACCAACTGGTGTTGATGTTTTCTTGAACAGAATTTAGAATCTAGGCATCTAGTTTTATTGTGTACATTTTGTCACCTCCATTCCTATGTATGTTCGTGAAATTTGTTTTGTGACAATTTGTTGGCGAAAGCCCTTAGCCATTCTCCAATAAATTATTACAAAACAAATATCATGAGACATGAGTATACACTCATATCTTACCAAGTTTTCATTTAGGTTCTATAAAATACATGTATTAACATGCATACATTCTAGTCTAACCAAGTTTTCGTTTAGATTCTATAAAATATTAACATGTATGTATGTTCGTGAAATTTGTTTTATGACAATTTGTTGGCTAAAGCCCTTAGCCATTCTCCAATAAGTTGTCACAAAACAAATTTCATGAGTATACATTCCTATCTTACCAAGTTTTCGTTTAGGTTCTATAAAATATATGTATTAACATGCATACATTCCAGTCTAACCCATGTTTTCATTTTGATTCGTTGATAATGATTCCAGCCACACTACCATTTCTCAACTGGGACCCAACAGCCTTCTTGAACAGAGCCATCCAATCACCATTCAATTTGGAATGCCTGTTTGAATAAGGACATCCAATGAGCATTCAGTTTGGATGGCAGCAGACTGCCTATCTGGAAACATCTTTCACAACTGTCAGGGATTTGGAACCAACAGGTTGTGTTAGATTTCATATAGGATATAAAGTTGCGATGGATTTTTATCACGTTTTCAATTGGAGGATATCACTTTCTGTAAAATGAGGTAGGCATTTTTTTTTATTTAATTATTTATTAAAACTCCTGTCATCAATTTTTTTTCAAAGATTACAAAGAAATGGGTATGAATAAAATTGTAGAAAATTTAAAAAAAAAATTTGGAGGAGGTTGGTTTGGGTGTATTTTGTGGAGGCCGGTTTGGGCGAAATTGTGGAGGCTGGTTTGGCTGGAGACCGGTTTGGGTGTAATTCCAACATGTATTATAAGTAAAGAGAATTTTGTTTATTTTTAAATTCTCTCCTCTGAGTCTGATATTCCTTAACAATACAGTTCGTGTGCCAATATCGGGTCACTTTTTGTATTTCTAGAGATGAGACGATTAATCGGTGTAACATCGGCACTCGGCCGATAAGCACACATCGGTTCACCATCGGCACTCATGATTCAACATCGGCCCTCGCCGATTGTCTGAAACTCAGTGAAAGACGAAAGTGAAAGTGTTATGGATGAACTTTCTTCCACTTCATGGGACAACCAGTGGCAAGCGATCGGGATGTAACTCATCTGTTACTGATACCATGTAAATGATGGTTCGTGAAAGAAAAGGCAGAATATTATATTAAAGAATTTACTTTGATGGTGGGTCCTTGAAATGGGTTGGACAAATTTGTAAGTTACCGTTTGGAATAATACTCAGGAAATACTGTAGACACCAGGGAGACTTACTAAGATACAAGCTTTTTTTTGGGGGGGGGGGGGGGGGGGGGGGGGTTCTGAAAAAATTATAATTGAGTTTGAAATGAAGCTTGTGTTTTTTGGGGGGGGATATCTCCCCCTTCCCCTATCTCACCCGTCTCGAAAATGAAGCACGAGTACTGTCCCTTATTAAGATTTGTCAGAATAGGTGTCTGAAGGTATGAATCACATCAGGGAACCACGTTTGCTAAAGTGGTTGTAAGGGAAAATAACCACTGAGTCTAGTTGTACGGTCATATTCGTATATCTTTATTTAATGACTTTAATTATGACTGAGTTGTGTGACGCAAGTCAAAGTATGAAATCTACTTTAACCCTTTGCCAACGTAACAGCCAAAACCGACCAGTGCTACTCACAAAAGCCGCCAATTAGTTTTCATTATTTTTTTCATTTTTGTCTCAAAAACATAGGTTATGACCCCTCTTTGGAATGAGCCTGTCGAACTCATTCCAATGAGGGGTCATAACTTATGTTTTTTACACAAAAAATGAAAAAAATTAGTTATTTAAGAATTTTGTTTAGGGGGGGGGGGGGGTGCCCACAAAAGATGCTCTGGTCATCAGCCAGGTGCATAGGTCGGTGTTGGGGAGTGTGTCCCCTCCTACTGGTGGGCTTCAGGGGAAACCTCCCCTGGAAATTTTTTTTAAAAATCTGATGTTCTCGGAGGGTTTCTGGAGGACACAGACTACCTTTCAGACCTTGTGTAATTGAAAGAAAAGTGGATCACTTTGTAAAGCTGCATGGCCCAATTTGTTCGAACAATCTCATCGGAATGTGGAATCAGCGAATTGCTCGAATACACCACGTATACCGTATTTTTATACAACAGCCAATGGCCCAGACTAGCTGGTGCTAACTCAAAAATTAATCCAGGGCCAAACACAAATTTTGCCCCCCAATCCCCCAAATTTGCATGCAAAACCGAAAATTTCATGTCCTGTCTGGTCCTCCATACTTTTGCCAGGGTTCGTATGGGTCATGGAATCCTGGAAAAGTCATGGAATTTTGAAAAAAAATTCAAGGGCCTTCAAAAGTTTTGGAAAATGGGCTGGATGGGTTAAAGTTTTGGAAAAGTTGTGGAATTCTGATCAAGTTCAAAAGAAATTGATTTTGTGTAAAAATTAGGAGTGACTTGTGCAAAAATCGAAGCTTTTATGATTGGGCGCGAACTAACCTTGTCATGGACTTTTGTTGAAAAGTTTTGGAAAAGTCATGGAATTTGATTCTCTGAAAAGTGTATGTTTTGCGAACTGTGCATGCTCAGTAAGTATCCAGGAAAGACACCGAAATTGGTGCCAATCCTCATTCTTTGTTTGGCCCTTCTGTCAGTAACAACAAACTGACATCTGTGCTTTTAAATCTCAGTTTTAATGATGCCAGACACAAATCAATGGTAGAATTGGTGGATCCGAGGACACATTTGGATGATGGAAGGAAGCAACGGTGGTTGGAAATGTTCAGGGCCGTAACTTTATAATTTTTATCCAAATTATTTCATGTTTCCCAATTTTGGGACATGGGCCCGATGTCATTCTTGCTCATGATTTTTCCACTGTTTGTTAAGTGTTCCTTCCTTATCCTTCCTTGAAGCCCCCCTGTTAAACTCCCAAGCTTATTGGCTTATTTTATTGAATTTTTTTTATAAATTTCTTGGGAGTTTGACGTGTTACACAGAATGTTTATTCTGTATTTCCCCATGGTTACGTTCTCACCCTTGGGATGTTTAGGCGTTTTGGGTGATGCATCATACATCCGATGTATTGTTTTTTCTTCTGAAGATCTTGCTTTACATCGGATAGTTCTAAATCTGTTACTGACTTCGTGCCTCTTTATTCAGTGCCTGGAGTCTTATTTCTGTTTTTTCTTCTGACGTTGTTTACATGTACATTGACAACATTGTATAAATATATGTAATTTCCTATTTATTATACCACCCACTTGAAAAGTGGGAGGTATATAGTGTTCACTTGGTACGTCTGCCTGTCTGTCCGTCTGTTATGCTTTTGGGGGGGGGGGGGGGGTGTACACATCTGCTATCTGCAACTCCTCCTAAACCAGTGAATGGATTTCATTGAAACTCTCAGACATTCTTTTACATACATTGAAGATGTGCACCTCCTATTTTCTTTTCAGATATTTTCATTTTTACAGTTTCCCATATTGAAAAATGAACTTTGTCAAATTCAATTGACATTCTGCACAGATCTGCTATCCACAACTCCTCTTAAACCATTGAACAGATTTCATTGAAACTTTCAGACATTCTTTTACAACATACATTGCAGATGTGCACCTCCTATTTTCTTTTTCAGATATTTTCATATTTACAGTTCCTCATATTCAAAAATGGTCTTTGTCAATTCAGGTTTTAGTTGGGAGGGGTATAGATCTGCTATCCGCTACTCCTCTTAAACCATTGAACAAACTCCATTGGAACTCGCAGACCTTCTTTTACATACATTGAAGATGTGTACCTCCTATTTTTCTTTTAGATGTTTTCATATTTCGATGTCCATCTGTCCGTCCGTCCGTCCGTCCGCCCATCCATCCATTACGCTTTAGGGATGTACACTCTGCTATCCGCAACTCCTCTTAAACCATTGAACGGATTCCATTGAAACTGTCAGACCTTCTTTTACATTCATTGAAGATGTGCACCTCCTATTTTCTTTTCAGATATTTTCATATTTACAGTTACCCATATTCAAAAATGGTCTTGGTCAATTCAGGTTTTAGTAGGGAGGAGTATAGAGCTGTTATCCGCTACTCCTCTTAAATCATTGAACAAACTCCATTGGAACTCTCAGACATTCTTTTACATACACTGAAGATGTGCACCGCCTAGTTTTCTTTCAGATATTTTCATATTCCGACATATGCCTGTCCGTCCGTTATGCTATTGGCGTGTTACGTTTGGGGGGGGGGGGGGGGGGGAAACACATGTGCTATCCGCAACTCCTAAATCAGTGAATGGATTTCATTGAAACTCTCAGACATTCTTTTACATACATTGAAGATGTGTACATCCTATTTTGTTTTCAGATATTTTCTTGTTTACAGTTTCCCATATTGAAACATGAACTTTGTCAAATTCAGTTGACATTCTGTACAGATCTGCTATCTGCAACGCCTCTTAAACCATTGAACAGATTTCATTGAAACTTTCAGACATTCTTCCACATATATTGAAGATGTGCACCTCCTGTTTTGTTTTCAGATATTTTCATTTTTAGGGTTTCTCATATTTAAAAATGGGATTTGTCAATTCAAGCTTGCGTGGTGGGGGGGGGGGGGGGTGTTGACATTTGCTGTCCACAACCTCTTTTAAACTAGTGAATGGATTTCAATGAAACCTTCAAACATTGGTTTCAGTGTTTGTGCTCTCTACATTAAACACACTTTTACTGTTGTAAAATGTTTCTTGGTGGGAGTGGGTGATATCATTTAGTGAGCAGTTCTCAGTTTTTCTAGTTTCATGGTAGGATTGTTGTAAGATACAGTCATAATATTCCGGGAGTGTAGCAATTAATTTTTGGAATTTTGTCCACACTTAGGCTCTATCGGGATACATTTGGACACGTCTTGTTCCCTTTGGGAACTTGGGCTCCTGTCAAAATTTTTTCGAAAAATTTTTTTTTTTTTTTTTTTTGGAAATTAATTTTTCGATTTATATGTTGAATGTTATTTATTATGTATCTTTTTCATATATTTATTGTGGAGTTGGTGGGAGTACTGTTGACTTTGTTTTGATTCATTATGAAAGCTTATTTCTCAAAATGCAAGACGAGGGATTGTTGCCTTGCTTGTGGCTGATGTACTCCCACTAATTCTTGTCCAACCTGTGTTGGATGGGATGACAAACGTTGGAGACGGGTGTCACGGTACGTTTTTAGCGGCGAGAGGCCAATGCCGGTCCTCTCGCCACAAAGTCAATCAAGTTTCTCACTTTCTTTTTCAGGGGAGCAAGAACATGGTGATGTTTACATGACGCCTAGAGATAGTGTGCTACCATTGTCGCACTCAGATGAGCAAACAGAGCTAGCTGCAAAGGTGCTCATGAATATTAGATAGGGCATAAACCCACTAACTGGTAGTTTTAGTCCCTTGTCGCCAGCTAGCTCAACCGGGGAAGCAGTTACTCCGTCCGTGAGTACCGTGATGCCGGATGTGTCCGTTGTGGTCGAGAGGAGTGGATTGGGTGGAGCAAGCACCTTAAAACATAAACATGCTCACACAGCGATGACGGAAGAGAGGAAGAAGCCGGCAAGTACTGTGGGAAGCTCGGCGAGGTCTGAAAGGACCGCGAACGAGAGAGGTCCCTCTCTTTCCCAGCAGCATCTGGGACCAGATGTTGTGATTAGAAACTTGCACGAGTTGGAACTTAGTCTGCACCTCCTGTCCGGGACGCTCCATATAGTTCGCAGCCGGCCTCGGCTACAGTTACGGCTTCTACAACGTCATCTTCAAAGCACACATAGCCGCACCTTAGCTACACATCTTCGGATATCCAGCCTGCATCGCCGAGAAGGGACCACTCATCGTCTGCAAAGTCAGACCATCCAGTAGCTAAGGAGAAGAGGTCTCATTTATCAGGACGTCGGGAGAAAAGAGCCATCTTGGACACACAGTCCCAGGAGCAACAGGCGGCCAAGAAACAGAAGACCGCTGCTCCTCAGGCCTCTGTAATGGACTTGTTATCGCAGATTGCGCAGCTCATCCCAGCAAGTGCAGGAGCAGCCTACGGCAGTCTCAGAACCTGAGCTGTCAGACGGTGCTGGGTCGGTCCAGTCACCTGCACGTTCAGATGCGGTAGACCAAGAATCACAACTGATTAAATCGGATGGTGAAAGGGATATGGAAGATTACTCTTCCCTTTCAGAACGGCACTTGGTTGCGATGGATTTAATCCATCAATACTACCCTGAATTTGTTCTGGCGAATCAGAATGCTGCGACTACTAGAAAGAAACCGCTGGCGTCGTTGGACGCAGACTTTGTCCGGACAAAGGAGGAGGTCCTGTCTTTTCCGGTTCAGTCTAGACAGGTGTCGCAGGCCTTCGGCCATTTAGGCGACGCCATATTCAAACTCTCCAGTGGGAAGAAGAAAGGCGGTTTGTTGACGTCATCTTCCTTAAATTTATCGTTTCTTGGACCACGGTCATTTAAAACGGTTGGGGAAGATGTACAGAGAGTTCCTTTGCGTTTGTATGAACAGGCCAACGATCTAGAGCTATCCTTGCCTGCATCATTCACTATTCGCTCGGATTCAATTGGGACGGCAATTTCTTCAAATAGAGTGAATTTGGGCGCTATGTCTTACGCAGATCACCTGTCAAGAGCTATGATGCAACGTCTCAACAGGAAGGAATTTGAGGACGTTCGTACCTCTTTAAGAGTTCTTTCCAGGGCAATTATGTATACCACGCATAACTCCGCCTTAACAGTGGCTAATTTGGAGTTAATCAGATGTGACGGTGCCCTTGCATCGTCATCTTTAATAGATGACAAGGTGAAAAACTCTCTACGGGTCGGTCCAGTCTCCGGACACACAATTTTTGATGACAAGCTTACGTTGGTTTGTGACCAAGCTAAAAGAAAGCTTCTAATTCTCAGCTTCTAAAGTCGGCGTCTAATCGACCCACTACAGCAGAAAAGAGTAAAGGAGGACGTCCCAGACAGAAATCATCAAAAGGGGACTCTTTGCGAGGATATAGGAAACCCTCCTATATTTACTCTAGAGATCGTCAATACAGCGACCCAGGAAAGGGGCATAGGTCTGATCGAGACTACCTGTCAGACTCCCTAAGCTGACGGGTCGAGGCTCTTCGCGAGGGGGATATGGTTTCTCCTTCCGTAAGCCTCGCAGGCCCTACAGGTGATGGTCTGGACCTCTATTGCTTGCCAGTTGGCGGAAGGTTATCAAGATTCGCAACAAACTGGATAACAATTACGGAAGACCAGCGGGTAAGAAATGTGATCTCGGATGTCCTACGGCTATCTTTCCAAGCGAAACAAGGTGTCCGCGGTGGACAAATCTTCTGGCAAATCCTTGCAAAAGAGAGTCTCTCCTAGCGGAAGTGCAGGCTGTTTTATCAATGGAAGCAATAGAGGTCGTCAGGAATCAAAATTCTCTAGTATTTTACAGTCACCTGTTCCTCGTACCGAAGCCAGACAGCTCGTTTCGACCGGTAATAGACTTGAGCTGGATAAACAAGCTTATCGAGGCTCCAAAGTTCTATATGGAGACCATTCGGTCGGTAAGGGCGAGTATTCGAGTGAACGACTATGCGGCAAGCATAGATCTAAAGGATCCATACTTTCATGTCCTGGTACATGCGGCATTCAGAAAGTACCTACAGTTCGCCGTTCAAGGGATAGTGTATCAGTTCCGAGCGATGTGCTTCGGTCTGAACCTGGCATCCTGGGCATTCACTCGAATAATGAACTCGGTAATGTCTTACTTCCAAGCTCATTCGTCTGCGGTAATGTCGGCTTACTTGGACGACCTTCTTCAGAGATACGGCAACAAAACTATTCTTCAGAATGATGCTCAGAGTTGGCTTCTTTTGCTCCGACGTCTCGGTTTCACCGTAAACGAGAAGAAGTCGGACCTAGCTTCGAGACTCACAACAATCTGGTTCGTCTGCCGTTACCCAGAGCGAAATTAGTCAGTTATGCTTGCTTTTGTCTGCATTAACAGCGCGAGGGAATTCATGGCGACTGATGGGGTTGTGCGGAGCGACTGCGGATCTTATTCTGATGGGTCGTTTGCGCACATGTCCCCTCCAGATATTCTTTACCCCAAACTGGAGTGTGACGACGCATTCGCTCGAGACCAGTATTGTTTCAACGGACCTGGTTAAACAAAAGGTCCAGATTTGGGCAGATATTCAGTGGTTAACTCGGGGCGTTCCGCTGCGGCTGCCGGATCCGGCTTTCACGATTATGACGGATGCGAGTCAAACAGGTTGGGGTGCGACCCTGAGCCCGACAGACAGTGTCAGGGTCTTTAGGACCCTCGGTTCCTAGAGAAGCACATAAACATCAAAGAGATGATGTCAATATGGTTAGCGCTACAACATTGAATTCACATTATAGCGGCTGCTCATGTTCAGATATTGTCGGACAACTCGATAGTAGTCGCGTATATCAGGAACTAGGGAGGCACTCATTCAATTCCGTTATGCGAACTAATGGAAAAAAAAATCTTCTGTATGTCGTGAATCATCATGTTCAACTATCAGTCCGTCATATACCGGGTCATCTGAACGTACTAGCAGACTCGCTCTCTCGGAAAAGTCGCCTGTTACTATCAGAGTGGACACTCAGCAAGCGGGTATTCAGAAAGATTTGCTACCAGTGGTATCGACCTATGATAGATTTGTTCGCGACACACCTCAACAATCAGTTGCAGACGTATGTGTCGCCATGTCCAGACCATCGAGCGTACGCAGTAGGCGCAATGTCAGTCTCATGGGATGGAATGATAGGATATGCGTATCCTCCAACTCCAGTGATTCAGCAGATTCTGTTAAAAATCGAACAGTCTCGTTGCAAAATTCTGCTAGTAGCACCTCTGTCATCAGAGAAACCGTGGCTCAATCTTCTCAGGTGTCTGTTATGGGACTTTCCCCGGAAGCTTCCTCCGTGGGAGGACCTTCTTTATCAGGGGAAGTCACGCACACTGCTTCACAACCCGGAAGGTCTCAACCTTCACGTATTTCAGTTGTGCGGTCCTTCTTCAGTGGCAAGCAATTTACAGGACAAGCAGTGGACGCAGTTTCTAACTGCAGGAGGTCCTCTTCACTGAACTACGCAGCAAAGTGGAAGGTTTTCTTCTGTTGGTGTAAGGATCACTCGATAGACGTCTATGATCTGTCCGTACCGGATATTGCCAACTTTTTGGTCTATCTGTTTGGCGTTCTCAAACTGCAGCCCATCACTATAAAAGGCTATAGGTCTATGTTATCGGACACTTACACTCATCATGATAACTTGGCAATTGGATCTAATGCTTCAATAACCTAAATTGGTTAGAAATTTCTCTATAAATAGACCTAGAACCCTTAAATTAATTCCTAAGTGGAATTTGGCTTGGGTTGTGTTGAAGCTTAAGGAAGCTCCATTTGAGCCGTTGAACGTTGTAGAGTTCAAATTCTTGACCTATAAAACAGCATTTCTCTTAGCCTTTGCATCCGCTAGAAGAGTCTCACTACCATAGTGTTGGAAATACCATTACTTTAACTACAGAAGTAGGATTTTTGGCTAAGAATCAGGCTCCAGATAAATGGCCTGAGCCTATTACCATTAAGGCTCTGCTGTCGATGGACAACCGTAGACCTTTGCTGTGTCCAGTCAGGGCTATGCGCATATATAAACGCTGATCAGAGTTTATAAGAAAAGGAAGAAAATGCTTCTTTCTTTCATTGATTCCTAACAGAAGAGATATTTCATTCTATTGCTAGATGGATTCAGTTTGCAATATGCATTGCCTTTGAAAGTCTGTCTTCGGATCAGCATTCTGTAAATAAGATATCAGCGCATGAAGTTAGAGCACTGTCCACTTCGTGGACTTATTCTAACAGTATAGCCATTACCGATCTCATGAAAGCTGCATACTGGACTCAGCCTTCTACATTTACCAAGTTTTACCGTAGAAATTTAGAGTCCATCTCTGGTGACCTTAGATGTTTAGGTCCTCTGTCTGTTGCTCAGAATGTCATCCACTAAAATGATTACATCTACAGTTATTTAGGCAACCTGTTCCAGCAGTGACGCTGTTCCGCTGCCCTCTTCGTTCTTTGGTCATGTACCTCAGAACAAGGGGAAGGTGGGGGGGGGGGGGGGGTGGGGTTTGGGCTCGCAAATAGGATCGTTCGATGCCTCGGGACAACCAGAAATTTTCTCCGGCAACCAAAAATGTTATTCCCTCTGCCCGATGGGCAACCAGATTTTTTCTGTCCGATTTTAAAAGATAATTCTTTGAAAAAATTAAATTATAAAAACAAGCGGGAATTAATGATCAAACAGTTCTGTTAAAATGGTTGAATACGCGTTCCGCTGGTTAGGGGAAGTACTTTTCAGACATTGGCGGCGGCTCATAAACTTCAGCAGTCAACAGGTACACAATTCCTTTTCTGATCTATGATATTATCGATGACACGTGCTGGGATTGGTTGTCAATAACGCACCGCTATCTATTATCACGTGAACAAACTGTGTTGGAACTGGAATTGAAATCGACACATTCAATTCACTTTCTTCCCACAGCAACATTCAGGGCAAATTTTAATATTGTTCAGTAATACTCTCAAGTGGAGTCTGGTTGTTCCCAGATATCGGGAGTGCACCGGTACGATAACCGAGAACGGCATGACGTCAAATCCCTGTAGAGACAATACTGTGCACTCATAATGTCCTGAACAAAGATTCAAACACAACCATTACCTTCCCAGAAATCGTTTTTTGAAAGTGAAAGTGGATGTTGTGCTCATTCAGCATTGCAACAGTCTCTGTTGCTGATCTTCCTCTTGGTCAGGTACTTATTAATTTTTTGTTGCTGTGTTCAACAAACGATATAATATGTTTGAGATTAGTTCTCAGTTGAGATAGTAAGTTAACGTAGCGCAGTGAACGATCATATCACTCATCACTTTCTTCCCTGCTGAAACTTGATATTCCATTTAGGACCTTGGAGAAAAACAACAGAATTAAGCCCTATTTTTGAATTAACGTCAGTGTTTATCGTGTTTGGACATGCCGTCTTAATCTGTGATGAAGAGAAGGCACGGTTTCAATGGGGGAAAATTTCGATTTCATCCCTATAGTCCGTGATGTGGAGTCATGACTTTTCTGGAACGTTCTTCTAAAGTTCTGTGCAGTTTGTTGTTTTCTGTCTGCATCTTGTATTTCTTTATTGAAACGACATGCAGCAGTAAAGTACCGATTATTAATTAATACAGGCCCTTTTTAGATTGAACTTGGGATGGGTTTTTTTTGTGCGTCGGAGAATCAATTCGACCACATGGTTTCATGCTGAAACATTTAAAACTGCCATGTTTTCTCAACGGGCCGGGCGCCATATTTTCCGATTAGTTTGGGGACACCGTGATTTATCGTTCCAGAAAAATGAATGCAGTCTGTCGTTTCTTCCTGGTCTTCTGCAGTTTATTTTTCATGACATCTGTTCTCATAAATATTAAAAATTTATCTTTTTATGAATTAAAACTTTCGTACAGGAATGTGGCCATGCGTTTTCATTAACATACTTAATGATGTAAAAAATATGACGCAAACTAAAATGATAATACAACAATAACACAAAAAAACACGATCAGTTTGCTACATTTATTTCTTTCAACTAAAACTTAATCGGGCTGGTTTCGTCAACATTGTTGTGTACATGTAGATGTAACCCCGTTTGAGCACCGCGTCAGAACAATTAGCTTGTATTAACGCACCTCCACTACTAAATTACACCAGCTACTGTTCGACCGAAACAATAAACAGTCGGCTTAATCCTCTGTTCAGTAAATCCCAGTGGCCAATTATCGCCACCGTGTTCAACCGGGTCAAATTTGCATTTTCCACCTATCGCGGGGCTGGGTGTTGGAGACTTAATCCACTTGTCACGTACTGTAATGCCAGGCCACCATTTTCTAGGGCGGGCAACCAGATCTCAAAAGAAGCCTGCCTGACGGGCAATCACGTTTTTTATACGCCCGTTTATAAAAATTGTCGTATTATGTTATCAGTCTGTCTGTCTGTCCATAAACAATTTGATTTCCATTCATTTAAAGTCGAAAGCCTTGACAGATCGACATCAAACTTTTAGAAGTTGTTTTTAGCATTAAAATACAGGCCAAGTTCGATATTGGTGTTTCTCAGTCCATCTGCTGCAGAGATATGGCCCTTTGAAAACACAATTTTTCTAGAAAAATTGGTTTCCCTTCATTTAAGGTCGAACGCCTTGACGGCATCGACATCAAACTTTCAGATGTTAATTGTAGCAATAAAATACAGATCAAGTTCGATATTTGTGTTTCTCAGTCCATCTGCTGCAGAGTTATGGCCCTTTGAAAACACAATTTTTGAAAAAAAATTGGTTTCCATTCATTTAAAGCCGAATGCCTTGACAGATTGACACCAAATTTTTCAGATGTTGATTTTATACGCCCGTTTGAAAAAAGGGACGTATTATGTGAATGGTCTCTCCACCCGTCTGTCTGTCTGTCCGTCCATGGACACATTTCGTTTCCGGGCGATAACTTTAGTTGTAATGGTTTGAGCTGAGTTAAATTTGTCATGTGGATTTAGTATGACAAAATACAAGATGGGTTCGATTTCCGTTTCTTTTCCGGCCCATTTGCAGCAGAGGTATGGCCCTTTATTTATGGGAATTTAGCCCAACTTTTCGTTTCTGGACGATAACTTTAGTTTGCCTTGACCGATTTATTTCATATTTTAAGTTTTTTGTTTTTGACCACAAAATACAGCTCAAGTTCACTTTTGACCACAATCGCATATACCTTTCCAGAGTTATTCCCCTTGAATGATTGTAAATTTGTTGATTTTGTGGTTTCCGGATGATAACTTTAGTTTGCCTTGACCGATTTTTTTCAAATTCTCAGATTTTGTTTTTGACCACAAAGCACAGCTCAAGTTCACCTTTGGCCATAATCGCATGTACCGTTCCATAGTTATTCCCCTTGAATGATTGCAAATTTGTGAATTATGTGGTTTCCGGATGATAACTTTAGTTTGCCTTGACTAATTTGTTTCAAATTCTCAGATTTTGTTATGACCACAAAGCACAGCTCAATTTCACTTTCGGCCAAAATCGCATGTACCGTCCCAGAGTTATTCCTCTTGAATTTGTGCATTTTGTGTTTTCCGGATTATAACTTTAGAATGGCCTGACTGATTTTTTATACGCCCGTTGAAAAACTGTCGAATTATGGAATCAGTCTGTCTGTCTGTTCATTTGTCCAGGGATTTTTGTACCCTTTTTGGGAAAGGGTCCAGGGGCCTTTCCAATTGGGAAAATTAGCATCGCAGAGGCCACAAGTGGGAATTTATCTGAGTGACTATCAACAAGAAATAAATAAACTTACTAGCATATCCTTGTGAGAAATCAGTCTATTAATCAATGAAAACCTGTTGTATAATTGTATTTACCCACTGGCTGCTTAGAATTATTAAATTGTACTAGTGATTAATCAATCCTAGTGATGAAAAAGGATTGGTTAATGATCACCCACATACATAAGTCCTCACCTTAGCAAGCCAAGTTCAGTCAGCAGGAGTACTTGGCCTGGTGGACGATTTGGGTAAAATAATTGTGGATGGTTCGTTCTGGGGACGAAAGTCTATTCAGGTTTCATGACATCAGTCAGCAGGAGTATCAGACCTGGGGAACGGTTTGAATAAAATACAGGTTACCAGACAGGATTTCAGACGTGAGCTGAACCTAAAAATTGGTACCGTGCTTTAAGAAGCACGGAACTCGCCTGTAACAAAATTTAGGTACCATTCGTGAGCCGTTATGGTTGACAGCGATGCATTTTGTCACTTTGACTCACGCACTGCGAGTCGCGTCATTCAGTTGTGATTCTATGCACATCAAGGGAGCTAATTTAGAGTGCTGATTCTAGGAACACACTGTCAAGGACGCTCCTTGACACTGTCAAATGGTTTCAAAACAACACAAGTGAATACCCTTCGTACTGAAACAATTCACACTGCGAAGTCCACTGGCAAATATTATTCGGTGCTGGTCACTTAAAAATAATCGACTGGTCACACAGAAATGAATTCTCAACTGCCGTGAATTGGGAATTTTTGGGAGCAAATTGGGAAAAAGTGACTATTTTCGATTGGGAATGGGGCCGATATTCGGCCCCTCTCGTCGGTCAAAAAAAACCCTGTTGTCCATCCATTTGTCCATCCGTCGGGCTGTCCGTTCGTCAACATTTGGTTTCCAGATGATAACTTTAGTATTTTTTTTTCGATTGACTCCTAAACTTGGTATGTGGTTTAATCAAAACAAAAGACAGGTCAAGTTCGAATATGGGATCAGTTCGAACTTCGAAGTTTCCCTGAATTATGGATCTTGTTGGACATAGAATGCATCAAATATTTGGTTTCCGGATGATAACTTTTATTATTTGTTTTCCGATTGGTTCCAAACTTGGTATGTTGTTTAATCACAACAAAATACAGGTCAAGTTCGAATATGGGGTTGGTCCAAACAATTTTCACCCTCACCCCAACCCTTCAAAAATACAAAACAGGCATATATTGTCCCGCTACGCAGTGCTCTTGTTTCACTATTTGCAAGCCCTGTGTTCTTGGATGTTAACTAGGCCAAAGTTACACATTTGGCACCCCTTTTCACTGTCCTTCCCATGTTTCCCCTAATCCAAGGTGCCATCAAGGTTCTCTTTGCAACATTGCTTCTCTTTATCATGTCGGTCACCCAAGGACCACTTTGATTTGACACCCCCTCTTGCCAATTAAGGTTACAGTCCTCTATGACTCTTTCTCTGACTATATTTTTGCCCATGGTTGGCGGGGAGATTTACCAAATAGTTAAGATAATAGAGTTTAATTATCTCTAATTATCTAGCTTTATTCACAAAAAATCACCATTTGATTTTCATTATTTTAAAAAAAATTTGTCTCAAAAACATAGCTTATGACCCCTCATTGGAACAGCTCGTTCTAGTGAGGGGTCATAAGCAATGTTTTTGATGCAAATATAAAAAAAATAGTTATTCAAGAATTTTGTTGCAAGTGTCGTCTACCTTTCGTGTTGGGGAAAGGGTTAAGTTTATTCCATTCTTGATCCTCATTCACCCAAGCTCACCCCTATTACCTCTAGTCATGCGGCATTATCCATAGTCCTTTCCTTGCTCTTTAAACCCATTTGATTTAGAGGTATAACTTACGTACCATACGTAACACCTGGTACACCCCATTTCCCAGATTGTTTTCTCCACATAAAACCTAACTGAAGTGGTTTCTCCCTATTTTCAGTTGATTAAGGATTCGCTTCCTCTTCACATGTGATTTACTCGTGTGGTTTCGGCAGATGCTCGGTTATCTGAAGCACGTTGGACCACACACTATTCTCCGGAAATATTGTATTATCAGTTCTGGTACGAATGTGGTAGCAGACTTTCAGGAACCAGTGGTGCCTGCTGTCAACTCTATGAACTGATTACATATGTGTTTTGTTTTCTATACATCTCGGCCTTCATTTTGATATATAATGTTTGAATATTTAATTTGAATTTAAGGAATACCAGTGGTGGGAATTTCAAAATAAACAAAATTCCATTATTTATATACCTGTATAGCACCAGAATGACCAGGACTGTACTGGAGTAACCACACAGGACCACCTTGGCAGGGATTTTTGGTGTTTTAAAGTTTAAAAGTGTAGGTTGACCTATGGATACGTCTGAGCTGAAAGTTGTGGTAAAGCTTTTGATACAGGCCTCCGAAGCTTGTGGAGGTGGTAAGAATACGTTGTTGCATTACTGACAAGGTTCCATTCATATAAAAAAACACTTGTTCCAGTTTGTTGGTTTTACACCAGTCTTTCCAGAATTGTGGTGGTCATGATTATCTTTGGAGGAAAAAAAGTGTGCCATGCACACAGAAATACAGGTACCAGCAATAAATTACCCAAATTATAAGGAAATAGTTGAGTAGATATTGTCAAGAAAATGCAGAAGAATGCTTCACCTTGCACTAATTTTTAAAAAAAGCTTTGGGGGAGGGGTCTGGGACTTTGGCGAGCACAGGGTCCGTAATGCTAATTCTGCACATCCCCCTTCCCAGGGCTGTACTCGCTCTCTGTGGCCCTGATTGTATCCCACCGTTAACAGCAGTGATAGTATCTATCTGAGTAAGATAGGAAGATAATTGTACATATAATATAACCCATGTTTTTGTACAGAAAAACACCAAATTAAGCAAATAAACCATCATAACGTTACCACTCGAAAGGGAAAATGGACTCACCTTCAAGATACTGGAATGCGGTTTTAACTTTTGGTTTTCCCCAAGAAAATTTTGAAAATTACTATTAAATGGAGCCTTCTGACATATTTTAGAATAGAAATTTACTTTATTCTTGCCCGGTCAAAATGGCATATTCACAAGTGGGTATCCAGTGGCCTAGAGTGATACCTTTTGACTGCACAATTCATGATCTGATAACTTCATCATCATTCAAGGGGCAGCCCTCTTATCATTTTAGTTCTGCGACTCAGTACTTTTTTTCAGAGGTGATGGGTGGAGTGGGGGACTCAGATCTGACCCAAGAGTCCAGGTTTCTGGACCTCTCAAAGTTCCAGGCCTTGGAGGTCACCATTCAGCCCCACCCTATTCAGTGGTGACATCACAATTTTCCCGACATGGGGGCATGTGCTTCCCGACACAGGGGCTGACATCATACCCCTTCCAGCACCACCCCTGACCCCATCCTGGTCCCTGGCAGTGAATGATGGCTAATATATGTATAATGCAAGCTTGCAGTTATTTCAGTGATATCTGACTGTCGACTGAAACCTACCCCATTTTTAGACAGCAATTGTTCAAGGGGTGTGGGAGGGGGTGTTGCTCAGGTCTGATCCAGGGTCCTGGGCGAGGCCTCCCAATGGTAACCCCAGGGTCCAGAACATTGGGGGTGGACGAGACAGACTCAGAAAGAAAGACAACCCAAAATTTCATTCCATCATACATGAACGTTTATTTTATCCATTAAACAAATCAAAAACATGCACAAGCGATTGATAAATATTCATAAACAAACAACCAGTTACATCCCTTTATATCAGTTGTTCTTTGAACCTCCCTTGATAACAGTACATTTAAAAACCTTCGAAATTGTGTATGCTTTTACTGGTAAAATAGGACCCAGTCACCAATCCTTGGGAAGTGCAAACCCTCTCTAAAATGGGCAACATGGCTTATTAACGCTCACCCCTGGTCTTGAGTTGATACTCATGTTGTGGTCATGATTAGCCATTGTGCAAAAATAAAAAATATGTGACCTTACACACCAATAAATAAATAAATAAATTGTGTATGCAACTTGAAACCAAGACGTAGACCTATTCCTCTTTCCCCGTGCCAAAACCTGTTCAGAGCAACAATTTGTTTTCATTAAGATTTTATTGAACTTTTTCTAAGAACTGATTTTGGAGATCATTTTTAGAAAGAATTCAATCCATCCTGGTCTGCCTCCCCCAACCTCAAGTTTACTTCCATGTTTTGTCTGACCCAAATATTGATGAGGGGTCTATGTTAGTCAATATGTAAGTGATTTTACTCTTTTTCAGCCGAAGCCTTCTTCAGGAAAATGATCGATACAGACTCTATATAATGACTTGCTGAATAAATACAATGTACAGTATGTCGTTACTCTAGAGTTTACGCATCATGTCCTGATGCAGTTTCTATACACCCAAGTATTAAATCCCATCCCACTCTTGCTCTCAAGTCTATTTATCCGTCCGCTTTCTTTCACTAGCCTCAATTGCGGTAAACAGGGTCTTTTTTTTACTGGTAAAATAGGACCCAGTCACCAATGCTTGGGAGATGCAAACCCTCTCTAAAATAGGCAACATGGCTTATTAACCCTTTACCCAACGTAACGGCCAAAACCGGCCAGCGCTATTCTCAAAAATCGCCAATTAATTTTTAAAATATTTTCATTTTTTGTCTCAAAAACATAGGTTATGACCCCTCGTTGGAACGAGCTCGTCGAGCTCGTTCCAACGAGGGGTCATAACCTATGTTTTTGAGACAAAAAATGAAAAAAATTAGTTATTCAAGAATTTTTTTTGCAAGTGTCGTCTGCTTTTCATGTTAGGTAAAGGGTTAACGCTCACCCCTGGTCTTGAGTTGATAGTCATGTTGTGGTCATGATTAGCCATTGTGCAAAAATATGTGACCTTAAACACCAATAAATAAATAAATAATTCTGAGTTCTGCAGTTCACCTGTTGTTGCACCTCATATGAGTTATCACTGCTCGAAGACTTGATACTATCAGATTTTAACTTGATACATGTTGCACATTCACTGTCGCATAAACATACTGGGGGGAGTTGTTAACTTTTTTGTTTTCCCATGCACCAAGATATCTGCTATGTTTCAGTTACGTCGGTATGCAGCTCTCTCATTCTCTCCGACTTATGTAGAATATTCTTGTATTCATGGCATATTTTCCTAACATAATGTTTGGAAGTCCAGCTGCATATGTTGTCACCAATGGTACCCTTTCCTGATCCCTCTTTCCACCGCTGTCCTTTAATAACTCATTTCTATCCAAGCTATCTACTTTCTCATTTGGGCCTCTATAAATTTTGAGCTGTACCCCTTCTTCCTGAGCTGATTTTTTAACTTTCTCCTATGCCTATGGTAGACAGATTCTTTAATGCAGATACGTCAAATTCTCAAACCCAATCCATATATTACGCCGCATTTCGTATGTGTGTGTGATATGGTCTGATTTTTAGTTCAGATACATCATTTTATCGGAAGGTTTATATATAATTAAAAAAAGTAAAGGTTTTTTGATATAAGTGAGATATATGAAGAAATATATTTATATTTTCATCAAAAAGACAGTTGAGGCATCGCATTGTGACATCTTGTGAATGATTTCAGAGATAGTTGGGTGTCTGACAAGCACACATTTCACGCACTGAGCTGTAGAAGACGTAGGCGGTCAGTCAGAGAATTTACCACATTCAGACCTCAATACCTTGTAAATCCTCCTCATTTCGTGAGACAAGCACAGATCCAAAGTGGCATACTCCTCACGAAACATCCAATATCAGCTTGACTGCTGTTATTCCATTCTTCCTGCAGTGCAGCGGCGAGTTCCTGGACATTGGTAGGGGGCTGTTGGCATTGTCGTATGCACCTGCCAAGCATATCCCAGACGTGCTCGATTGGTGAAAGGTCTGAACTTAGTGCTGGCCAAGGCAGTGTAGTGATGTTCTGCTCCTGGAGGAACTCTGTGGCGACACAGGCCCTGTATGCTCTTTCATTGTCATCTTGGAAAGTGAATCGACAGCCGTGACGTTGCGCAAATGGTACCACATGAGCTGTTAACATGTTGTCACATTAGTACTGCCCTGTGACATGCACTTGGATGACATGTAATGCTGTTCTGCTTGTCATGGTTATGCCTCCCCACACCATAATCGATCCACCACCAAAATGCTTGTTAGTGTTCTACGGTTAACCGGTTTTATAAGTCTGTTTCGGTTTTGCTTGAAAACCGAAACCGTGTAACTGGTAAATGAGTACAGTTTCGGTTTTTTCCTAAAATGTCGGGAAGAGATGTTTTCTTTATTCAGTTTGCACTAACATTGTCTGAAATGTCAAGCTTTGTCAGGAAATAACAATGTCGTCAATGCACGCCACATTCTGGGTGTAAAGGGGCCACTGCAGCATGTCCAGATCACTCGAGAATGATGTATGACAAGTTGTCAATCACACATCGTTGACGTAAAAATGGGTTGTGTTTTCTGTGAGAATGACAAAACAGACAGCCAACACGCCTACATTTCACTGATTACAGGAAATACCTTGCGCAATTGGCTTCGTTTTTGAACAGGTTTGTATGACATAGTCAATCAGTTTACTTAAAATTACTTGTCTACAATCTGTTGGACAGGGAATAATATATCAGAAAAAGGTCTTGGCATTTCATTGTCATATTCGAAAATAACATTTGTCCTGGGTTGCCCCACCACATGTTTCGGATGTAGTCTGTTGCCTCCCTTGATGTGCTTATCTGGGAAGAGGTTTTACTGCAATTCAGTCTTGGGACGTTCCCACCCGAGACGATTTGTCCTGAAGGCTTTGGCCCACTAAAAACACGAAACCGCAAGTTCTTAATCTATTTAGTTCAATAAATGAAGGCCAAAACGTCTTGAACGGAAACATCCCGAGGCCGAAACGTCCCAAGACCTAATCGTCCATATCCACGCGAAAAAGCTGCGTTCCATAATATCGCTGTCAACATGCCACGGTTGCATTCCCACACAACTTACTTTAAGGGGGCCAACCAAAGGAACAAATCAGCGGTAGAAATAGAAATTGGAATGGCAAGAGGCAAACGCAAAAAAGTTACAATATATAACAGTGCACCAGTGAATTTGTGAAATCAATTCCGTTGAGCTAAAACCATTGCGTGCGCGAGGTGGGGGGAGGGGGGGGGGGTGGAGGAAAGACAATAGGTATTTGGTAAAGTGGTTCCTTTTGAAGCCCACCCAGCTACAAACAATATCACTTTCCCATTCCAGGCTGACATGAAATGATTGCTGATTATTTTACTAGGGCGGGTGGTGGCACTAGTCACCACTGTGTTTGTGTGTGGGAGGGGGGGGGGGGGGTATTGAAAAGAGTCCATACATCAATTGATTGTCAAATATGTTAGTGATGGGTGTCTAGGTGACCCACTTGGCAACGCTTGTTATTATTTGCAATGCCTGGTAGGGTCATTTTGTTAGGCTGCCCAGGGCCCCACCCATAAGTGAGCACTGAACAGAGCCCTGGTAAATGGTGAATTAGCTCTTTTCACTCCCATGTGTTAATATCAGTTCATCTTAGACTCTGACTCTCTATGCCTGAACTTAAAGACCAGAGGTGGGGAGGGGGGGGGTGGGGGGGGGGTGGGGGCATGTGCCTAGAATTGGTGAGTGGTGATATTCTACGAACACTGTTACATTTTATTTTCTTTTATATTATTTTGTTTTGATAATGCCTGCCATTCATACACTTAGCACAAATGTTAGTCAATGCCAATTAAATCATTGAAAATATGACAGTATGGGCAATATATCGACACTACATAGTTTCTGTTGGAAACTGCAGATGTCTTACTATAAAAAAACGAAAACCGACCTATAAACCGAGTTTTTTTTAAATAACTGAACCGAAAGAAGAAAAATAAAACCGCACAACACTGATGCTTGTGCTGCCTAATCGTTTGTTCCGCCGCTACACTCTGTTTCGCCTGTCGTGGATGTCGAGAGTGACACTCGATTCATCGGAAAACATGATGTTGCTCCACCGATGATTGTCCCAGCACTATCGTGCTCCACACCAATTACGCTTTGTTGCGATGTGATGTTCAGTCTAACGTGGAATTATTCGAGGTTGTCAAGCGTACAAATTCCAGCTGTGTTGGCGATTTCAGATAGTCTGACCACTGACTCGCACATCTGCTGCTTGGTGCAGCTGCTGTCCAATTTCTGAGGCACTTTGATGGCGGTTGCATAATGCTGTGGTTCAGATGAGACAATCCTGGTTAGCAGTTGTCGTCCTTGAATGACCTGACCAACATCTGTCATCAACATTGCCTGTCTGACGGTAGCATGATGCCAACGGCACGTAAATGTTCATCACATGTCAGTCTTTGCATACCTCAAAAGTTACGTTTGACCAGAAACTATTGATGAACGAGTTTATACCAAGAAAACAACGATGAGACCTCCAAAAATGCATGTCCAATACAAATGAAAATTTCAAAACGTACCCCAAAGACATTAACACGGCGCTCGTGTTGAAAAACCTGCACAAAGTTATCGTGGACCGGTGACATTCATGATCCACATTAAACTTGGTAACATATTGATGTGTCCAATCACGCATATCCAATACCATTTTCTGAAAATAACATAGGTTTGGATATCCCCTACTTTTTTTTAATAGTATAGTAAAGTTTCGACAAAGGATCGGGTATAGTTGTAGAAAACAGAGAAACTTACATAGGTAAATTATACAATGAAGTGAAAAACAATAAATCGTACAGGGAAACAGATAGAGACTTGACCAAACAAGCTACCAAGAAAACTAAAATCGCTTCTTAATAAGATGAAGAGAGAAAATGCTATAAGTGGAGAATTGAAAAAAATATATGACACCTAGATACCCAGTCGCGGGGCAATTAAAAGGTAACTCAAAACTTCATAAATGAGGCGCACCATACCGTATGATAATGAGTAGAGTAGAAACACCAACCGAAAGAATGACAGAAGTGGCAGAGTTTGAATTGGAAGAATTTGTGATGACAACTCCGAGCTTTGTGAATGATACTACTGATGTTATAAATAAACTTTCCTAAAGATGAGCCGATTAGTAAAATGCCCCATCAGACGATTGCCGATTATTTTAGACAAAATTGGCCGATACCGAATGCCGATGTCAGATGGTTTCTTTATTATTCAAGCTTACTGCAGAAGCTGGCCGATTGACAGTAATCAGAATTTAATTTACATGCCATTAATCCCCATCAACCTGGAAGATAACACACTTTTAATACTCACTTAAATAAGTTAAATAACAGACATCAAAGGGTTAATTTTATGTCACCGAAGCACCATCAGTGCAGTATTTTTTTGATTTAAAATAAACAGCTAACAACTGAGTCGAAAAGTTATCGAAAGCCGTCATTGGAAACACACGTTTTAAAGTGGGAGTTTCTTTTTGGTAAACTCATATATCACAGGTACTCTGCACAAGCTGTGAAATTGAAAGAAAATTGATATTTGATAGCATTTTTGAATTGATGCTGACTTGCCCCCATAATGGTATATAAATATTAACAAGGTACACAACTCGCTTTTGGAAAACGATAGCACTCATCTTCGTTATACCCCACTCAAATTTGATTCACATAACGTATCAAGCAGTATCCTGTGTCAGTGAAAAAGGGAATGAATAAGCTTTATAGTGGTGTATTACATGACCGTTGGGTGTTCTTGAGTTGTTCATGATAACTGGGAGAAGTCGCAGAAAAGGCTGAAAAACATTTAGTCGGACACAAGATAGTGTACAGTGGAAAGTGGGTTATAAGCAACAATTATCCGATTTATTATAAATAAATAGATACGGCGACTGCACAAAAATTTTCCTCTTTTCCCATTGGCTTGTTTTCATGTATGATTTTCTCGGCATAAATAGTAGCCAATGGGATGTTTTTGTGAGCATCTTCACTTCTATGGATGCCGTTAGCTTGTTTAGTTTCCAAGGGAAGGTTAAAAAATGTATAAATGGCAAATGTGATCACTAGAAATGAAGAAATGTGGATCCGAGATTAGTAAATGATAAAGGTATACGGTTAATATTTGAATTTGCCCTCCACAGGCAGTGGGACTTAGAATTATTTATAATAAATCAGATAATTGTCGCTCGTAACCCACTTTCCACTGTACACTATCTTGTCCAACTAAATGTTCTTCGGCCTTTTCTGCGACTTCTCAAGGTTATCATGAATAAGGCTGTCACGATTGATCGAAAAATCGATCAACCGTCGATTGAGGTCATAATCGACGATTTATTTCAATGATCGATTATTTGACTGGACATGTGCTGTCATACTACCTTTTTGTTAAACAAAGGGGAAACATTGATTCATATGCTATTGTTTCACATAAAGGACCTATTTCAACAACAAATGTGTGTGTGAACAGGGTTAAAACATAAAAGCAATATATAGCTTCAAGTCGCGGCACCACACGAGTTAAAGTTAGCCAAAACCCAGTCATCATCGTATGCGAGATCACTCAGTTGAATTTGACCCTAGCTTTCAAAGTGTTCAAGTGTCAAACACCAATAAATTTAATAAATGAGTAAATAAATAAAATAAATCCCTGGAAAGATTGAGCTTCCAAGGGAAAGCATTTTCACAGTGAACGGGCTGAATCATTATCATTCATGGGCTGAACTTTCCAGTTCCAGCATCACTGGCTCACTGCCATTAGCAGTGATAACAATTTAACAGAAATAACATAGGCCACACAAAGTACATCTTCTGTTTCTCAGGCCATTATTTGAGAAATTGCATGCGGGCGAGCGGTTTTTTATTTTATTTTTTATTTCAGTAATTTCTTCTTTGCCATCAAAAGTTCATGTTCTTGGTTCAAGTTTTAGGCCTCATAATCTACAGAATAGCATGGGTGGTGGTGTATTTCATCCCTTGAGTGCAAGAAGGCTTTGCAATGCTAAAGCATTGCAAAGCCTTCTTGCACTCAAGGGACAAATTCATCAATATTTTTAACTCGGGTAAAATATCAGACATAAACCATTTAATTTTTATTTTTTTAAAGTTTAAATTGGTTATAAAAAGAGAGCATGCGGCAGCCAAAAGGACCATGCGGGAGGGCCCGAGAAACAGATTTTTTAATTTTTTAGGCCATAACACTCAATGATGCCTTACTGTCAATGGCTACATTGTATTCCTTGCCATTATGACATCGTCAAGTGTTGAGTTGTTTTTGTTTTTATCAATTTGATACTTGATAATCAATTTTAACATACGGAAAGTAAAGAGGGAAAAACTTCCAAATGTCATATTATTTTTAAAGTATGATGATTTATTTTGTTCTCCGACGTATCGCAAACCGGAAGATTCATTTCCACGTGTAAAGCTTTGTTGACTTGACATTCCCTAAGGCTAAATTCATAATCATTACACATTGAGTGCGGATGGGGCCATTAGTGAGTTTAGTATGCATTTTTCTATGATTTGAAATTTGAATCTATGCGACATAGATTGTGTTTTGTCAAATTTTTCAAGGTTTGCTTCATTTACGATTAGGATTTTGTAATTTTTAACCCCTCCCAAGTTATATCTTAGACGAAGTCCTAGGAAACAAGACAGAAATATTAACCATAAATAATCAAATAACCGTCAATTTTTATGACAAAATAATCGATTATGAAAATTCATAATCATGACAGCCTTAATCATGAACAACTCAAGAACACCCAACGGTGGTGTAATACACCACTGTAAAGCCTATTCATTCCCCTTTCCACTGACACAGGGTACTGCTAGGTATAAATAGACTTGACAGGGTTTGCACAGCTCCTTGAAATCCTTGAAAGTACTTGAATTCTGCATCCCATTTTTCAAGGCCTTGAAACCCTTGAAAAACAGGTGTTTTTGCCCCAGGGGCTTGAATTTTGACCAGTTGTCTGCGTCCTGAGTTATTTTTCACGGCACAAACAATGTTTCTGGTGTAACATAAAAAAGTAATTTTATAATGTAAAAACTAAATAAAACGTAATTTGGACAAAATGTTGGGGGTGCCAAAGTGAATGGAGACAAAATGTTAGCTGAAAATATGTATGCATCAGTCCGACTTGTTTTCAAAACAAGTGATGTCATTGGATTGTACAAAGGAAGTTAGCAGGAAAGAGCCAATCAGATATTTTGTTTTAAAAAAGTCAAGCTTGTTGCAATTGGGCATGTCTGTTGTAAAGTTTTTGTGTGGAAATTATGTCAAGTTCGTAACGATCCTCTTTGCCAATGATAAATCATTTCTCATTTGGCTTTTCCTAAAAGGAAAAGACATTTGTTACCGTACAGAAATTTTTTTTTCTCTCTCTCTCTCCTTTTCCAACACTCAAGAGTGGAATTCTCGGAAACGCTCTTGCAGATTTCTTTAAAACTTTGCAAGTCATAGAAGGCTATACTTTGTCTTGATTATAAGCTTTCAACTTTGGGCAGTTAACTTTCTTCTGCCAAAACCCTCACCAAAACCCCCAAATTTTCAGTGACCAATATCTCCTGGTCCGAATGGGCTGTTGACCTGAAATTTTCACAGATTTGTCACAAATACATTTGTCCATACCTATCTGGTGACAAAAGTTCACCAAAATTATTTTTTTCTGCCAAAATTGTCCAAAAACATCAAAAATAGGCCTGAAAATTGAACATTTTGGCCTACAATCTCAGGTCTTTGAATTAGTAGAATACCAGTAATGGACTGAATAGTAAAAATGTAATGTATCATTATCATAAATGCAAAAAAATTTAGATTTTGAAAAAAATGCCCAAAATTTCATTGACCAATATCTGCTGGTCTGAAAGGGCTAATGACCTGAAATTTTCACAAATTTGTTATAAATATACTTTTCCATAACTAACTGGTAAGAAAACTTTACCAAAATTATTTTTTCAGCCAAATTTTTCCAAAACATCAAAAATAGGCCTGAAAATCAAACATTTTGGCCTACAATCTCAGCACTGAATTAGCAGAACAATGGTAATGGACTGATTAGTAAAAAATGTAATGTATCATTATAATAACCTAAAAGAGATCTCGATTTTAGCCACAACCTGTCCAAAATGGCCACCAAAACATGGAAAAAAAACCTCCCAAATTGTCATTGACTAATATCTCCTGGTCCCAATGGGCTAATGATCTAACATTTTCACAGATTCATCATAAATATACTTTTCTATAAGCAACTGGTAACAAAAGTTGACCAAAATTATTTTTTCTGCCAAATTTTTTTAAAACATCAAAAATAGGCCTGAAAATCGGACATTTTGGCCTACAATCTCGGCACTGTGAATTAGCAAAACATCAGTAATGAACTGAATAATAACAATGTAATACATCATTTTCATAAATGCAAAAGAAATTTCAATTTTATCCACCGTGAGTCCAAAATGGCCACCTGGCATAATCATTTTTAAAATCCTAGATCTCATAACTGACAAATGATGGGTTAACATGTGTTAAATCACTGTACTCTGTGATCTTAGTGGAATGACATATAATCAAAGATGCTGAGGAGCAAATGACTCTCCAACGTACTTCACACAAGCAGGGTTAGCATTGGTTGAAGACAGGTGCACAATCGGCGTGCAGTATGCCTTAGTGCACAGAGCTACCATGCCCCCACATGGGCAATCGGGATTAAGTGCCTTGACCAAGGACACAACATGATTGCCGCAAAAAAATTCAGTCATGCCCCCCCACCCCCCCCCCCAGCCCCACCCTATGTCAACCCATATAGGGAACATCAGGCAAGAAATTTAAAATAAAAAATGGAATTCTTCCGAAGGGGCACGGTCCTGCGGAAAGGGGGGTGGAGTCAAGATTCAGCATTAGGGCTGGGATAAGGGGCAACTTACATAACAGCAGAAGCAGTGATGTGGGAACTAGGGGTTAAAAAGATATTTATCTCCCTGCCTCCCTCTCCAAAAAAAAGAAAAATTCAGGCCTGACGTTCTGAGGCGGACGGTCGCCCCAGAGCACTATCGCCCGATGCCCGCTTGATTTTATGCTCGACAAGTGACCATCGTCGCTAACAACCACACTTCATGTTGCACCAGTCATCACTTCATCTTCATACAAAATACTGTAGTAACCAGCGGTGCCGGTGATGTTTAATAATAATAATAATATCCTAAACTTAGATTTTGGGTAACAAGAAAATTGAAGTTTTTTGTTAAGCTTTCCAGGTAACATTTAAGCTGGAACCTCAAACCATCCCAATGCAGCTCTGGGCAGAGCATGCACTCCTTCACTTAGAAAGCTAACCAACTAACTTTTTCTCATCTCTTAATAAGAAAGTTCTTAGCACATAAAGACAGCGTGCTAGTTTCGATCTGTTGAGTGTTCTTAAATAAAACAGTCTTACTGTACCTGATGAAACTGGAACTTGCCACTTGCTCCACATTTATACTGTCCGATGTATTTATTTTTACAGGTAATTTTAAAAGCTTGAACTTCAAAATTGATTTCAAATTCACAGTTGAAGTCCGATGGAAATTTAGCGTTACAATGAACTAAATGAGCGACTTTTACTGATAAAGTTTTTAGGGCTGATATAATTGTTTTTCTGTATTAAAATGAGTTTTTGAGGATTTCAAGCAATTTTATGCATGGATTAGATGGATTTTTCATTTAACGTTGTATTAGCCCTTCAACCGGAGCAATATCGGTTTGTGCACCTACATGTACAGAGATATGTGGGCTGAAATTTTGTACAATTTCTTCAAAGGGCTTAATGTTTTTGTACGCCTGGAAAAGCCTGTGATTCTACAGAATCACTCGTCTTGTTCTCATTTGTCATTCTGCCTCCAACAATAGATCCCCTTCCCAGTTTTACACTTTTGAAACATCATTTCTTTGCCAGTTTTCCAGTTCAATCCCATTCTCTGGAGTGGGTTGTTCAGTATATTTCTTTTCTCTCTGCATTTTCATGTATACTAAGCCATTCCTGTCTTCCCATCTGAATAATCGGCCATAAGTTCTTTTCTTTCAATTTCTTGCCCAAATCTTCTCTGATAAAATTGGAATGTCCCCATTTTCTAGCACCTGTGAACCATTTGGATAGGGCATGCAGACTCAACTTTTAAAGCTCCAGTTCTGCAGACAAGCTGTCATCATTCAGCTTCAAAAAGGGTTTGTATATATAGTAAGTTGGTTCTCTTGATTTAAAACACAGAACCGAAAGGTAATTACCAATAAATTTTGAAGAATTGAAAACTTTACATGTATTCACAGTGCAAGAGCATGTATTTTAATCCCTGCATAAATTAATCATTTTTAGCTCAACTTGACAAAGTCAAGCTGAGCTATTGCCATCACTTCTCGTCCGTCGGCGTACGTACGTCCACAATTTCCATTGGCACACCTCACAGGTCGCATTTATGATCAGATCACTTTGAAACTTGGTATTCTTGTTTGGGGTGACCTCTAGATGGGAGCTATCAATTTTCTTCAATTTCCGTCAAAAAATGTTGCCACGGCCAACGTTCTTAGAACTCAGTTTAGTCAGACCTCAATATTTCCCTTTGGCACACCCTACAGGGCACATTTATGATCGGGTTTGCTTTGAAACCTGGTATGCTTGTTTAGGGTGACCTCTAGATGGGAGTTATCGATTTTCTTCAATTTCCATCAAAAAATGTTGCCACGGCCAACGTTCTTAGAACTTAGTTTAGTCGGACCTCAATATTTCCCTTTGGCACACCCTACAGGGCACATTTATGATCGGATTGCTTTGAAACCTGGTATGCTTGTTTGGGGAGACCTCTAGATGGGAGCTATCGATTTTCTTCAATTTCCGTCAAAAAATGTTGCCGTGGCCAACGTTCTTAGAACTTAGTTTAGTCATACCACAATATTTCCCTTTGGCACACCCTTCAGGGCATATTTATGATTGGATTGCTTTGAAACCTGGTATGCTTGTTTAGCGTGACCTCTAGATGGGAGCTATCGATTTTCTTCAATTTCCGTCAAAAAATGTTGCCGAGGCCAACGTTCTTAGAACTTAGTTTAGTCAGACCTCAATATTTCCCTTTGGCACACCCTACAGGGCACATTTATGATCGGATTGCTTTGAAACCTGGTATGCTTGTTTAGGGTGACCTCTAGATGGGAGCTATCAATTTTCTTCAATTTCCATCAAAAAATGTTGCCGTGGCCAACGTTCTTAGAACTTAGTTTAGTCAGAAGACCTCAATATTTCCCTTTGGCACACCCTACAGGGCACATTTATGATCGGATTGCTTTGAAACCTGGTATGCTTGTTTAGGGTGACCTCTAGATGGGAGTTACTGATTTTCTTCAATTTCTGTCAAAAAATGTTGCCACGGCCAACATTCTTAGAACTCAGTTTAGTCAGACCTCAATATTTCCCTTTGGCACACCCTACAGGGCACACTTATGATCGGATTGCTTTGAAACCTGGTATGCTTGTTTGGGGAGACCTCTAGATGGGAGCTATCAATTTTCTTCAATTTCCGTCAAAACATGTTGCCACGGCCAACGTTCTTAGGACTCAGTTTAGTCAGACCACAATATTTGCCTTTGGCACACCCTACAGGGCACATTTATGATTGGATTGCTTTGAAACCGTGTATGCTTGTTTGGGGTGATCTCTAGATGGGAGCTATCGATTTTCTTCAATTTCTGTCAAAAAATGTTGCCGCAGCCAACGGTCATAGAACTTAGTTTAGTCAGACCTCAGTATTTCCCTTCGGCACACCCTACAGGGCACATTTATGATCAGATTGCTTTGAAACCTGGTATGCTTGTTTGGAGAGACCTCTAGATGGGAGCTATCGATTTTCTTCAATTCCCGTCAAAAAATGTTGCCGCTGCCAACGTTCTTAGAACTTAGTTTAATCAGACCTCAATATTTCCTTTGGCACACCCTACAGGGCACATTTATAAGCTCAACTTGACAAAGTCAAGCTGAGCTATTGCCATCACTTCTTGTCTGTCGGCGTACGTATGTACGTACGTTAGTACATACGTCCACAAGTTCCTTTGGCACACCTCACTGGTCACATTTATTTTCATTTCCTTTAAAAAATTATTGTCGTTTTCACTAGCCTTAGAACTTACTGCATTTGTTTAGCAACTTATTCCTTTTGCACTCTCTGCAGGGTATATTTATGAATTTCCATAAAAAAGAGAAAAAAACATTGCCACAAGCAATGACATTCAAACTTAGTGCATTTGTGCATTAACATCTTCCTTTGGCATGCCTCAGAGGGTGCATTCATTATCAGGTTGTTTTGAAACTTTGTATGCTTATGCAGGATGACAAAGATAGGAGCTATCAATTTTCCTTTCATTTCCATCAAAAACTGTTGCTGTTAGCATCAGTCTTTGAATTTATTGCATTTGTGCATCAACATTCCTCTTTGACATGGTCTTCAGGCCACATTTATCAGGATTTTTTTTTTAACTGGGTGTGCTCATTGGGCGAGACCTTTAGATAAGAGCTATTGATTAGCATTCATTCCTGTGAAAAAAGTTGCCATTTACAATAACCTCTGAACTTACTACATTTGTGTATCAACATTCTTCCTTTAGCCAGTCTTACAGTTTACATTTATAAATTCAAGGATTACTCTGACATTTTACACACACAATGCTGTTATGTTGAAATTTCCCCAAATAAGATTGGTATCAATGATCTTCAATTTTGCCATTTCACTTATAACTTACCAAGTTCAAGTTTGTCAAGTTGAGCTACAGTGTCATTGACACTTTCATCTGTAACACTATTCTGAATATCCAGTTGTGTTAGTTTGTGTTAGTTGATAACCTAATCAAACGCACTTTTTGCAGTGTTTTCAACGTGAAGTTGCATTAGTCTGCTTGGTCTCCTCAAGACTCTTATGCTGGGCTTGGGTTACTTTTGGTCCTGGGCATTTCATACCAACATCAAAACTCGGATGGTTTGTTCCATCATTTAAATCTTTGAATCCTCTGCTCATGCCTTGAATATTGCATATATTACAAAAAGCACTTACCAAAAAATACCTTGCCTATGCCCCGAAAATTGATAACTTCTGGCAAGGAGAGGAGTACTCGAAAGGCCTAACAATGGAATTACACCCATATTGTCCACAAATCTGGATTGTCCCCAGGGATTTTTGTCCACTTAAGCTTGACCCAGGTGGTTTGCTAGAAAATGATATTTTTATACTGTACCAATGACCCAGACTTAGCTGGTGCTAACTCTAACAAAACCAGGGCCAAACACAAATTTTGCCCCCCAATCCCCAAAATTTGCATCCAAAACAAAAAGAAATCATGTCCTAAAGGACCTCCATACTACGCCTCCACTGCGCATGCGCAGTGATGCAGACGTCCCGAAATTGGCGCCAATTATCATTCTCTGTTTGGCCCTTCATCAGTCAACATCTCACTGATCTTTGTGCTTGTAAATCTCAGTTTAAAGGATGCCAGACACGTAATTTTTGGAGAAAATGTGATTCTAAGGAGGATAGAAGGAGGAGAGGAAAAAGAAGTGACAAAAAATAATCAGGGCTGTACTTAAAATTTTTTGATGAAATTATGTTAAGTTGCCTATTTTCGAGGCATGGGCCTCTTGTTGTCATTCTTGCTAATTGTTGCACTGCTTATTCAGTGTTTCCTCTTCCCTAGCCTTCTAAAGTCCCCCCTTGCAATTCTCCCATGCTTTTGGCATATTTTTGAGAAATTTCATTTCTAAAATTTCCTGGGAGAGTTGCTTGGTTACAGAATGTTTTCTGTTATTTTCCCCATAGTTACGTTTTCACCCATGGGTGTATAACGTTTGTGTTCTGCATCTTCCATCTGATGTTCTGCAGATTCTCCCCTGGGAGTCTCTGTTTTGCATCAGATAGAGTGTAATTGATGACTGATTCCGGGCCAGTTTTTTCAGTGCCTGGAGTCATGTTTTCTGGTGTTTTTACACTGTTTGTTTTCATTGGCAACAGCCTTTTTTGAGGGGGGCTGTTTGCCTTTGCTGTAGTTTATCTCACTATAAGATACATTTATATTATCCGAAAGTGTCTCATTAATTATTTAATATAAATTAAAAATTTTTGACCACACTTTGCCATCGGATCCATCGGGGCTCAACGTTACTTTTCAGCAACTTGGGCTTCGCTGAAAAAATATTTTTTCAAAATTATTTTGTTTTGCAGTTGTTTTTTTCATTTATTAATGGATCATGTTATTATGTATCTTTGTGTCAGGGGTTTTTGCGAGTAACTAGGACTTATTGTTCTTCTTTCACAATGAAGGGACGTTGTTCAAATTGTAATAGGAAGAAATCTTCCTCTGACTTTCATGATCATTGTATTAATTGTAGTCAGTGTTCTCGCATTAATCCCTGTCCTATATGTGAACATTGGGATGAGAAACATTGGAAACGTGTGTCACGATATGTTGTTTCTGGAGAAAGAGCGATGCCGGCTCTTTCTCCGCAAGGTCACTCTACTCTCTCAGTTTCTATTTCAGAGGAACCAGAACAGGGTGATGTTTCCATGTTATCTTCTTCAAGTGTGCGTCCGTCGTCACAAATGAATTCAGAGCTAGCGGCAAAAGTGCTCATGGAGATTAGACAAATGTCGTCCGCTAGCTCGCCCGGTGTAGCGTCCATTCACCGAATGGTTCGGCAGCCGGGTTCGTCCGATGCGGTCCAAGAGGAAATTTTGGGTGATGCGAGCACTATAAACATAATAGATGCACACCCAGTGACGGCGGATAGTAAGCGAGAACGGAGGAAGCCTTTGAGTCCGGTTCCTAGCTCGTCCAGGTCCAGCCGGGCCGCGAGCGAGAGAGGCCCCTCTCTCGTACAACAACATCTGGGACCAGATGTTGTGGTACAAAATGTGTCTTTAGCGGAGCATACGTCCGTCGCTCGGGACGCTCCGTTGTATAAGCAGTCCGCAGAGACTGTTAAGGCTTCCTCTTCTCGTCAGCGCACACGGCCGCACCTTGGCTGCGTGACCGCCGATATATTACCAGCTTCGCCGATGAAGGATTCTTCGGCGACCAGGTCACACCATCCGGCAGCCAGGGATTCGAGACCGATGGACTCCGGACGTTCGCATAGGAAAAGTATGCGGGAGCCATCTGATGCGGAGCTGCCCTCGGCGAAGCAGCGAAAGACTGCGCCTCCGCAGGTCTCGACGCCGGACATTCTTGTGCAGATAGCACAGCTTATCGCAGCATCCCAGCAGCCGACAGAAACGGTGTCGGATCGAGAATTATCCGACGGCGCTGGGTCGGTACGCTCCGCCGAAGCATCGGGGGCGGACGACCGGGAACATCATGAGGTCCGACCGGATGGTGAAAGGGATACGGATGACTTGGAGCTATCCCTTTCGGAACAACATAAAGCTGCCGTGGATTTCATCCGGCACTTTCTCCCTCAAGTTGTTCCGTCGGGCCAGACTGCTGCGCTTCCGGACAAGAGAATTATAGCGTCATTGGACTCTGAATTTTTTGAGCGGTTCAGGGACATCGCTCCCGAGTTTCCGTCGCAGTCCAATAATGTTGCAAGAACATTTGAATTATTGAACGACGCTATATTTAAACTTGCTTCCAGGACGGGGAAAGCAGGTTTCTTGTCCGCTAATACTCTCAACCTGCCTTTCATTAATGCAAGGAATAAATTCGATACGGCAGGACAGGGTATACCGAGAGTTCCTCTGCGTATGGACGACGAGGCGGAAGACTTAGAGCTATCATTACCGTCGTCAGCTTCTATTCCAACCGCGGTGTTGGAAACAGCTATTGCGTCTAACAGAGCCAATTTAGATGCCTTATCTTACGCAGATCACCTTACTAAGGCGTTATCACTGCGCCTTCAGGGGAAAGAGTTTCAGGATATACAATCCTCTTTAAGACTTCTTTCAAGGGCAGTAGCTTATTCCACGTGTAACTCCGCCCTTTCAGTGGCAAATCTGGAGTTGGTTAGACGTGACGCAGCCCTAGCTACATCCACACTAGTGGATTCTAAGGTGAAGAACTCTCTTAGAGTCGCTTCGGTCTCAGGAGAACTTCTTTTTGACGGCAAGCTTTCCGCTATTTATGATAAAATTACAAAGAAAGCTAAGGATTCTCTGTTGTTCAAATCTGCTCCTAAGAAGTCGGATACAGCAGACACGAATAAGACAGGCACTTCTGGGTCTAATGCGCCCAAGAGAGGTTCCTATAGAGGTTCCGGTGCGTCCTCTTGGTCTTATTCGAGAGACCGTCAGGATAGCGACTCTCGTTCGGGACGTCCTTCAGGCCGGGACAATCGGTCGGACGCCCCGAGGTCGACGGGGCGAGGTGCGGGTCGTGGAAGACGTGGTTTCTCCTACCGCAGGCCTCGCAGGTCCAGGAGGTGATGGCTTAAACCTCTATCGCGTTCCGGTTGGCGGAAGGTTGTCGAGCTTTTCACAAGAATGGGCGTCGATTACGGACGACCCTTGGGTGAGAGGAGTGACTTCGGAAGGTCTAAAGATATCCTTCAAACGAAAGCCTCCATTAACTCGAAGTCCAAAGTGGACTCATCTTCCGTCAAATCCGCAGAAAAGAGACGCTCTGTTATCAGAGGTGCAGTCTCTTTTAATGAAGAACGCGGTAGAGGTCGTAGAAAACCAGGAATCTCCGGGATTCTACAGCCATCTGTTTCTGGTTCCGAAACCAGACGGCTCGTTCCGTCCAGTCATAGATTTGAGCTGGATAAACAAGCTGATCGTCGCTCCGAAGTTTTATATGGAGACGATTCGATCGGTCAGAGCGAGTATTCGGGTGAACGATTATGCAACGAGCATAGATCTCAAAGATGCGTACTTTCACGTCATGGTACATCCGACATTCCGAAAGTATCTACGCTTCGCAGTCCTAGGAGTGGTGTATCAATTCCGGGCGATGTGCTTCGGATTGAATCTAGCACCCTGGGCTTTCACTCGGGTAATGAACTCGGTAATGATCTACTTCCGAGCTCATTCGTCTGCGGTAAAGTCGGCCTACCTGGACGACATTCTTCAGAGGTACGGCAACGAGTTAACGCTTCAGAACGATGTTCAGAATCTTCTTCTATTGCTCCGACGTCTCGGTTTTATAGTAAACGAGGAGAAGTCGGATCTGGTGCCGTCCAAGTCATTCACTCATCTGGGAATGAGCTTCGAGACGCACAACAATCTCGTTCGTCTGCCGTTAACCAGAGCGAAATTAGTCAGTTGTTACGCTCGCTATTGTCTGCATGCAGACAAAGTCACGGCGAGAGAATTTATGAGACTGATAGGTCTGTGCGGAGCCGCCACGGATCTCATTCCGATGGGGCGGTTACGCACACGTCCTCTTCAAATTTTCCTGACTCAGAATTGGAGTGTGAAAATTCATTCGCTCGATGTAGACGTTCTCTTGTCAGATCAAGTGAAACAAGAGATTCAGACTTGGGCAAACATTCAGTGGTTAACTCAAGGAGTTCCGCTGCAGTTGCCGGATCCGAGTTTTACCGTTATGACGGATGCCAGTCAAACAGGTTGGGGTGCATCATTAATCCCAACGGATTCGAGATGCCAGGGTCTTTGGGATCCGCAATTCCTGTGCAAGCACATAAACATCAAGGAAATGATGTCAATTTGGCTTGCGTTACGTCACTGGATGGACATTATTCACGATGCTCATGTCCAAATCCTATCCGACAATACGACAGTAGTGGCGTATATACGGAATCAGGGAGGCACTCATTCAGTTCCGTTGTTCAATCTAACGGAAAGAATCCTTCTGTTTGCGTTAGAACATCACGTTCTTCTTTCGGTCCGTCACATACCGGGTCGTCTGAATGTGCTAGCAGACTCCCTTTCACGAAAGGGTCGCTTGTTGCCATCGGAGTGGACTCTCAACAAACAAGTATTCAATCAGATTTGCTACCAATGGGAACGGCCAATGATAGACTTATTTGCGACACATCTCAACAATCAGTTGCAGACGAATGTGTCTCCGTGTCCGGATCCAAGAGCATTTGCAGTAGACGCTCTGTCGATCCCTTGGGACGGAATGATAGGATATGCGTATCCTCCAGCGCCGTTAATTCAACAAGTATTGCTAAAGATAAAACAATCTCAATGCAAGATTCTGTTGGTAGCATCTCTGTCGCCACAGAGACCGTGGATAAATCTACTCAGGTGTCTGTTGTGGGACCTACCGCGGAAGCTTCCTCCACGGGAGGATCTTCTTTCGCAGGGGAAATCGCGCCAACTCCATCACAACCCGCAAGGTCTCAACCTTCACGTTTTTCCGTTGTGCGGTCCTTCTTGCATGGCAAGCACTTTACAGGACGAGCAGTGGACGCGATTTCTAACTGTAGGAGGACCTCCTCTTCGCTAAACTATGCGGCTAAGTGGAAGGTTTTTCGTCGTTGGTGTAGGGATCATTCTGTAGATATATTCGATCCCTCTATACCAGACATTGCAAACTTTCTAGTATACTTGTTTGACGAAATCAAACTGTAGCCTGTTACTATAAAGGGTTATAGATCTATGTTATCTGATACCTATGCACATCATGATAGTTTACAAATTGGATCTAATGTCTCTTTATCGAAGTTGGTTAGAAACTTTTCGATAAATAGACCCAGAACTCTTAGATTAATTCCTAAGTGGAATTTAGCTTGGGTTCTTCTTAAATTGAAGGAAAAGCCATTTGAACCTCTTGGGACAGTAGATTTCAAATTCTTATCTTATAAGACAGCTTTTCTCTTAGCTTTCTCTTCTGCTAGAAGAGTCAGTGAGCTTCATGCACTATCGGTGGATGATTCTCATTATCGTAGTGTTGGGAACACTATCACCTTCACTACTAATGTGGGTTTTTTAGCTAAGAATCAGGCTCCTAATAAATATCCGGAACCTATTGTTATTAAGGCTCTTCCGTCTTCAGACGGGCGTAGGCCTTTACTCTGTCCTGTTAGGGCATTACGTATCTATAAACAGAGATCTCAGTTTATCAGAAAGGGACGGAAACGTTTCTTTCTGTCTTTGATGCCTAATAGAAAGGACATTTCAGTCCATTCTATTGCTAGATGGATTCAGTTAACTATCCGTACTGCTTATGAAGATTTATCTTCTTCTCAGCAGTCTGTGCTTAAGATTTCTGCTCATGAAGTAAGAGCTCTTTCTACTTCCTGGGCTTATGCTAATAGTGTTGCTATTACAGATTTAATGAAGGCTGCTTATTGGTCTCAGCCATCCACATTTACAAATTTTTATCTCAGAAATATTGAGTCCATTTCTGGAGACCTGCATTGTTTAGGTCCGTTATCTGTTGCTCAGAATGTCGTCCACTAAACAGTTGCAACTATAGTTATGCAGGCTTTCTGTTCCGGCAGTGACTCCGTCCGGCTGCCCTCTTCGCTCTGGGCTATTCGACCCAGGGCAAGGGGAAGGGGGGGGGGGGGGGTGTTCCCTTAGGTCACCTGCTTTATAGTGAAAAGCAAGGGAATGCCTCCTCCAAGTCAGTATTTCTGAGTCGCTTCCGGGATGGTTTTAAAGTGTAATATTAATGTTGAAATTCATTCATGTCTTATTTTTAAAGTGTAGCTCGGTGTGAAGCATTTGTATATGTCAAGTGTCAAACGGGCTTTAATATACAATACTCGGACACTTTTAAATGACTATAAAGAGTCTCAATTCTCTGGACTACTTTATTTATTGGCTTGCTTTAAAAATAATTAGTATAAGGGTTATACTGGATGTTAATAGAGAACATGAATGTTATTGTGCTCAATTATTAAGGGTAGTGTATCTTTCTAATTTAATATTAAATAAGAAAGATACATGTAAAGCCTAATACTCCTTTTCTCCTTAAGGGGTTACCTCTTTACTATATAGTTGAGCTTATTGGATTTTCCTCTATGTCCTAGGCCCTCCAGCCTGTTTACTATTCAGCTAAGTCTGGGTCATTGGTACAGTATAAAAATGTTAAAAAATTTATAGTAATTTATATATTTTTTATACTTACCAATGACCCAGACGGGGATGACCCTCCCTGGAGTTGGGAACTCTTGCCTCCCCGCTGAGTACATAGCGCTGACCAGGCACTGCCAGTAAGAATGATAATTGGCGCCAATTTCGGGACGTCTGCGTCACTGCGCATGCGCAGTGGAGGCGTAGTATGGAGGTCCTTTAGGACATGATTTCTTTTTGTTTTGGATGCAAATTTTGGGGATTGGGGGGCAAAATTTGTGTTTGGCCCTGGTTTTGTTAGAGTTAGCACCAGCTAAGTCTGGGTCATTGGTAAGTATAAAAAAAATATAAATTACTATAAATTTTTTAACTTTTATGTGTACCCATGTATGGTACACATAATGCCGGCATCCTGGGTGGCCATCCGTCGTTGGTCCATCCTTTGAACGTCCGTCCAACTGTCTGTCTGTCCATCCATCCATCTGTCCGTCCGTCCGTCCGTCCGGCATCCGTATCCATTTCTTTGGCATTCGATAACTTGAAAAATATTGCTTGGATTGTCAAGTTACTTTATATTTGTGTTCAGGTTACTGATGTGCCGAGCTGTTTTGTTTTTGGTGTAAATCTGATAATTTGATCCTGAGATATTAACTCTTTATCCTTCAAATTGAGAATTCTTCCAATCCCTTTGGCATGAGATAACTCAAAAAATATCAATCCAATTGTCATGTTACTTTATATATATCTTCAGGTTACTGATGTTCCAAGCTGTATAGTTTTTGGTATAAATCTGTTATTTTGATTCTGAGATATTAACTCTTTATCCTTCAAATTGAAAATTCTTCCAATCCCTTTGGCATTCGATAACTTGAAAAATATTGCATGGATTGTCTAGTTACTTTATATTTGTGTTCAGGTTACTGGTTTGCCGAGCTGTATAGTTTTTGGTGTGAACCTGATGATTTGATCCTGAGATATTAATCCTTTATTCGACAAATTGAAAAATTTCTCCAATCCCTTTGGCATTCGATAACTTGAAAAATATTGCTTGGATTGTCAAGTTACTTTATATTTGTGTTCAGGTTACTGATGTACCGAGCTGTATAGTTTTTGGTGTAAATCTGATAATTTGATCCTGAGATATTAACCCTTTATCCTTCAAATTGAAAATTCTTCCAATCCCTTTGGCATTCGATAACTTGAAAAATATTGCTCGGATTATCAAGTTACTTTATCTTTGTGTTCAGGTTACTGATGTGCTGAACTGTATAGTTTTTGGTGTAAATCTGATAATTTGATCCTGAGATATTAACCCTTTATCCTTCAAATTGAAAATTCCTCCAATCACTTTGGCATTCAATAACTTGAAAAATATTGCTTGGATTGTCCAGTTACTTTATATTTGTGTTCAGTTTACTGATGTGCCGAGCTGTATAGTTTTTGGTGTAAATCTGATAATTTGATCTTGAGATATTAATCCTTTATCCTTCAAATTGAAAATTCCTCCAATCCCTTTGGCATGAGAGAACTCAAAAAATAGCAATCCGTTTGTGATGTTACTTCAGATATGTATTCAGGTTACTGATGTCCCGAGCTGTATAGTTTTTGGCGTAAATCTGATAATTTGATCCTGTGATATTAACCCTTTATCCTTCAAATTTAGAACTCCTTCAATCCATTTCTTTGGCATGCGATAACTCAATAAATATTAATCCGATTATCAGGTTATTTTATATATGTATTCAGGTTACTGATGTGCTGTGCTGTATAGTTTTTTATGTAAATCTATTAATTTGATCCGGAGATATTAACCCTTTATCCATCAAATTAGGCACTCCTCCTATCCATTTCTGTATGTACCAATACCATGTATGGTGTACTTAATGTCGGCATCCAGGGTGGCCCTCCGTCATACAGCTTTCTACTAGTTGCGCGTATGGGTACACATCTGATGATTTCATCGGCCTATTTTTTATTTTAATTTCTTTTTAGGGATAACTTATTTAAAATGTGTCTTTTTGGGGACATGGTGGCACTGTGTTCTAAGTGTACTGCAGATTGATGGTGCACTTGCCTTCAACCACTGCTAAGCCTGCTCTGCTTAGTCGATTTTTATCAATTGAAATAAATAAGATAAACTCCCAATCCCAGCAATCTTTTTCATATTTTTCAAAACCTCATACATCAAAAGGAACAAACACAACATTGTGACAGCAAACACTCCAAGCTTGAGTGGCTAATCATGTCAGATCAAAGCCACTGTGAGTCAAATTCTACACACTCATCTAATTAATTGCAAGCTTGATCAACATAACAACATCGCATAGCATTTTGTACATGTACAACTTTGAGCTGACGTTATCACGTTTTTTTTAACTTCGCAAAGCAGTTCGCACATGTACATATACAACTTTGGGCTGACATTATCATGTTTTTTGATATACATGTCTCCCCTGAGATGGCTGTAAATGAGGAATAAGTGGGGTTGTTATTTAAATTTGGTTCTAGTTTAGTTTATAAAGCTGCAAATGATTATTCTCGTGTTGTTTTGCTTGGAAGTGAGATGATTCATGTATGTTGGGCAATCAGTTAACCTGCACAGGAAGATTTTCATGTCTTATATGATGACTATTGATAATAAATGAAACATTCATTTGTTGTTTCAGGGTGCCGACTCAAAACGTGAAGAATTCAGAAAATATTTAGAGAAGGCTGGAATTTTAGATGCTTTAACTAAAGGTAAGTGTTTTTTGTTTTGAAGGACACATATTTTCGAATAATTTAGAATGTTGATTTCTGATGTTTTGGTCTATATATTTTTACGCTCTACAGTAGTCGTCATGGATTGGTTGTAATCCACACTTGGGCAGTGATGTAATAAAAATCATCATCAGTAAAATGTTAATTAATGAAGCACAAGGTTGTACTCTACTTCATTAATTAAATTTTTGATGATTTCTTCTATCATATTAGTGTGTGTGTGGAATCTAATATCGTTGCGACCAAGTGACCAGTCCATGGCGGCCATACTCAACTTAGGCAACTGTGGTGTGTGTATGCAAGCTCAGGCAGTGCCTGCATTTGAGAATAATTGTTGCTGTACACAATAGTTGTGTTTGGTCCTTGATGTGTTCACTCTATTGGTTTAATTTGTATAGCGGATTTGAGTTTAAATTGGTTCGATCCTCATCTGTGTTGTATCCATCGGAAAGACACTTAATCCCATTTGTCCATGTGAGGATTTGGCGCTGTGAACTAAGACATGCTGCACATCGATGGTGCACTTGCCTTCAACCACTTCTAATCCTTCTCCACTTATTAAGTTGGGGAGTCTTTACAGTTGCTTAGTGGTGTGGATACTCCAGCTTCCTCCACACATAAAAACTGCCTGATCATACAATGTGACCCTAGCTGTTTAAAATGTCTTTAAATCCCAATTGAATAAACAAACATAGACTCGCTCTTTTAAGTTCAAGTTAAGCATTCTGGTGTTGCCATGAAAGGTTCTCTCTATATTTTTTTTTATCTGTATGCATACTTTTTGTTGCACTTACTGTTAGTGGCCCTGCATTGAACCCACTGTTTTTTTTTTCGAAGTTAAACATTAAGAATAAAATTTTTCCAATTTGAGAATGTGATGCAGGCGATCTTATTTGGAGATCACTGATAAGGCAACAGGCATGTGGGCTCTAACAACATTGTTTTGACGCTAAAATTGCAAATATGCGAACACAGTGCAGGGTAATCCCAAATGATTATTCTTTTATTATGCCAGATTATGTAGCTAAGAAAGTACTCATGCATTCTATGTGAATGCAGCGGATAAAATATTAAAGTGGCGAACATTGAGAAGAATAGAATACGGTTTCTCTTAGCACTGTGTTTGAGGTTCAGTGCGATTTTTAATCCACTTCACGCATATATGCATGCAAGTTATTAAATTTACTGACCATGCCTCGGCTGTTAGAATTTTTGAATCACGCAACAGTCTTCACGCATTTTACATGAGAAAAATGAGTTTAAAATATCACACGCTTTTGTGCTATCCACAAATGCGTGAAAACGGGGCACTCCACGATGACTGTACTGTAATTCGAGTTTGTTCAAATAATGTTGACACACGTTCAGGAGGAACCACATGGAACATAACTCGGTTAGCACCCACAATAATATTTTACAAAAATTACAAAATCTTCTCCATGACTCCCAATCGATATCTTTTGATTCTTGACATACAACATCCTTTGATGGGTGAGGTTCAGGTTTATTTAAACCTAGTCCCTGTATTATATTTGGTCTCCCTAAGGGACCTTGACATTCAACTTAACAACTCTTGCAGTGAGGAAAATTGCAGTTTGCTGACTTTACTAGGTATTTAACACAACATTGGATTCGATTTGAATTCAAATGTTCCTTAAGATTCGATTCAGATTTGATTCAAGCCAAAAATGAGGATTTGCAAAGGGCCTAGGTTCGCAGAATAATCCTCTTCAAGTATTGGAAATACCTTTCCAGAAACAGGGTTGGGGTATTCGTATTTGGTATTCAGTCGTATTCAATACAGTTTTTCAAGTATTCAGATGTATTCAGTATTCATGCAATTTTAAAGTATTTGTATTCATATTCAAAATACAGTTAAATTTGAGGTGTTCATGAATGCTTTTGAATAGTTTTCTCATTTTTAATATATAGAGTATTTTGCAAAAAACTTGGGATTATCAATATCAGAGAATAGTCCAGAATTAAACTAGTACGTTTGAAGTGCCTGGTTTTTCAATATATTAAAATGAAATTTAAAAACATTAAATTAAAATATTTAATAAGAGAAATATATATATATATTTTTAGCTCACCTGAGCGAAGCTCAAGGGGAGCTTTACTAATCACTTTCCGTCCATCGGCATCTGTCCATCCGGCGTTAACTTTACATTATCGACTTCTTCTCACAAACTACTTAACCAAATTGAACCAAATCTGGTGTGCATGTCCCCTATCATATGTCAATTCAAGTTTGTTCAAATCAAGTTGACCCGCCCCCTGGTAGGGCCACGCCCAAAAAGTGAGCCTAAATCTTAAAAAATCTTCTTCTCATAAACCAGCAGTAGCAGAGAGTTGATATTAGGTGTGCAGCTTCCTTTTGAGGTATAGACTCAGATTTGTTCAAAAGAAGTTCTAGAGGCTATATTTGCCATCGTTATGGGAGGGGCAAGAATTTTTTCCCCCGCCCAGAATTTCTATTTTCCAAACCGATAGGCTGATTTGAACCAGATTTGACATGAGTTTTTGTTGAGACATAAGTAGTTAATTTATGCCAAAAAAAAATGTTCCTGTTGCCCCATGGGAACCGCAGGAGCTAAAAATAGAAAAAATTAAAATATCTCCAAAACTACACGGCACTGAGAATTCTTATTTGGTGTGGGGCTTCCTTATGACCAACAGAATGGAATGGTAAAAAATTTTTGGTCAATTTTAAGACAAAATTTATTTTTTTTTTACTCTGAAAATTTGGGGGCCGGGTGAGACTTTGAAAATTTTGGACCAAAATGCAGAAATTTTTGTTGTTTTTTTTATGCGTTTCGGTCAATTTTAAGACAAAAATTTTTTTTTTTTTTACACTGAAAATTTGGAGGCCAGGTGGGACTTCATAAATTTTGGACCAAAATCCAGAAATGAGTTTTTTTTTTGTTTTTGTGCATTTTTGTCAATTTTAAGACCAAAAATTTTTTTTTTTTTGACACTAAAAATTTGGGGTCCGGGTGGGACTAGGAAAATTTTGGACAAAAATACGGAAATTAGTTTTTTGGATTTTTATGCGTTTTGGTCAATTTTAAGAAGAAAAAAAAATTTTAGTCTGAAAATATTTTGTTTGGGACTTCGAAAATTTCTGAACAAAAATAAAAAAAATCTGTTTTTTATGCGTTTATCTCAGTTTTGGGACGTAAAAGTGCAGGAACTGAAAATAGAAGAAAAATCCTGTGTATTGTGTGGACACAATCGCTTCATCTAGTTGGTATATGCTATTCTCAGGAGGAGCGTATGCAGCTTATTCAATTCAAGTCCCTGGTTTGATATTTTGACTACCATGTCAGGTGAGCGCCCTCAGGCCCCCCTGGGGCCTCTTGTTTTTATATCTGTTACAATATTTTTAACTGCAGCAGGCTAATTCACTGCAAAGACTGACTGATAATAGCTTTTGTGTCTTGACCTTCAAAGAAATGGGGTTGTCTCACTTACCGGATTGCTATTGTTTCAGTAAAATGTGTGAAAATTAGATAGATCAAAAGGAAACAGATTATTGTCAGTATCTAGGAAGTTTTTCGCTTAATTCAACTTGTGTTCTTTACAATCAACGAGATAGGTGAAACAAACCAGATTAACCCATAAGTGCAGTATATTAGTTGAAAATTACCTTATAAATATAAAGATAAATACATTAAAATCCACTACTGTGAGACACAGAGTCCAAGAAGTTCAGTAGTCCAATTTCTTCAGCTAGAAATATTCTTTTGAAATGTTCAATTGAATTGTCTATTTTTCTGTATTTTCTTTTCCTGGGTGCTAACTGTAATATTGTGGATTTTTGAAATGATTGTTCTTTTTTAAGGAAGTCTGTCATCTTGAATAAATTGGGGTGAGAGCCAGCCATAAATAAACTCAACTCCCTATGCCACCCTTCAGTGTGGTTTGTAGTACATGGTCCGAATGTATCAAAATGGTTCCACATGAACCGTCCGTGGTCACCAATACCTTGTAACATAGTCAGTAAACCGATCAACACTTGAACTGACTGGAACCTCCTCAAGAGTTAAGAAGCATGCATCGCTCACTTGGTGAACGGGCACTAAGGGAAGAGCAATAGCCCCCTATCATGTACTGAACTTCTGGATTGTCCATGTACAATGTTTTTAAACCACTTTTCTGTGTGTACTTTCACACAGCTTGTCCAAAATAAAAACAACATCCTTTAAGAATCACAGAATTGCATTTTGAGCTGCTGTTTCATGGTCTAAAAATTTGTCTGGGTACAAGATTAATGCCTAATTGTCCAGCTGGTTTTATTGGGCAACAACCCGGACACAAAAGGGCACTTCTCAACAAACGCATTAATAGTGTGCATTTGGAAAAGCACATTAGGGCACTTATTGAATGTTCCATCACAAAAGTAACTTTCTGCACATGACGAAGGTTGTTTTCAGTTCCAAAGATCATTATTTTATTGCTGTCACCATCACATGATATGAAAAAATCCTCCCCTGAAGGTGTCTTTGTGAAAATTCCTGGAAGGTCTATATCTGATCATTGGCGTGGCAATGAAGGCCTTGTTTTGATACGTGAATGGTGGAGTGCTGACTCACACTGTAGGATGTGGGTATCTATCTTGGCAAAAAGTCTTGGATTAATCCCTTCTCTGCAGAGACCTGTAAAAAAGAAACATAGAGTTTATTTAAAAATATATCATTTAAAATACATATTTTATCAATTAATTAAGTGCTATTATACTACAGTTAAAACTAGAAGTCCTGTAATGAAATGTGCACAAATAGCATGTCGATCTGCACGTTAATCTGCACGTTATGACCATAGTAAGGCTATCAAAATATGTACATATGGCCTGTGCACAAACAATGTTTCAGCTAATGGACCTCCGGGTAACCCAGAGGTCCATTGGCAGAAACATTGCCTGTGTTTGCTTTGAGTAACTAGGAGAACGTGCTATGCTTTGGATGCCATTCGATATGGCAATTGCGTGGAATTCCTACGTGCAATTAAGCCTAGATAAGTGCACAGATCGAGACAGGACTTCTAGTTTTAACTGTAGACAGATATTAATACTCTGTAGCAGTTTTGCTCAGATGAGAATGCCTTGACTACCAAAGTACTCCCAATGCTACACCCCCACACCCCATATTCCATCATCATCATCATCTCTCTACAAATATAACTTGATTCTGAAATAGAAATATTGTTTAAACTAAATAGAGATGGGCAGTTAACCGAAAATTTGGTTCGGTTTCAGTTTTGTTGTCAAAACCGAAACAATTACAGAAAACCTGCCATCGCGTTTTTCATCTTCAATCTTGAAAAACTCTAATCAGGTCCACTCTTTTAGGAATAAAGAGAGAAACAACCTGAAGTTAACCTTGTTTTCAAACTTCAGAGTCGCGATGCCCCTTTTTATACGCCCGTTTAAAAAACGGTCGTATTATGTTATCAGTCTGTCTGTCCGTCCATCTGTCTGTATATCCGTCTGTAAACAATTTGGTTTCCGTTCATTTAAAGTCGAATGCCTTGACGGATCGACATCAAACTTTCAGAAGTTGTTTTTAGCATTAAAATACAGGTCAAGTTCGATATTGGTGTTTCTCAGTCCATCTGCTGCAGAGATATGGCCCTTTGAAAACACAATGTTTCTAAAAAAAATTGGTTTCCGTTCATTTAAAGCTGAACGCCTTGACGGATTGACACCAAATTTTTCAGATGTTGTTTTTAGCAATGAAATACATGTCAAGTTCGATATTGGTGTTTCCGAGTCCATCCACTGCAGAGTTATGGCTCTTTGAAAACATAATCTTTTGAAAAAAATTGGTTTCCCTTCATTTAAAGTCGAACGCCTTGACGGATCGACATCAGACTTTCTGATGTTGTTTGTAGCAATAAAATACAGGTCAAGTTCGATATTGGTGTTTCTCAGTCCATCCGCTGCAGAGTTATGGCCCTTTGAAAACAATTTTTGAAAAAAAAATTGGTTTCCGTTCATTTAAAGCCGAACACCTTGACAGATTGACACAAATTTTTCAGATGTTGATTTTATACACCCATTTGAAAAACGGGACGTATTATGTGAATGGTCTCTGCACCTGTCTGTCTGTCCTTCCATGGACACATTTCGTTTCCGGACGATAACTTTAGTTGTAATGGTTTGAGCTGAGTTAAATTTGGCATGTGGATTTAGTATGATAAAATACTGGATGGGTTCGATTTCCGTTTCTAGTGGCCCATTTGCAGTAGAGTTATGGCCCTTTATTTATGGGAATTTAGCCCAACTTTTCGTTTCCGGACGATAACTTTAGTTTGCCTTGACCGATTTATTTCAAATTTTCAGTTTTTTGTTTTTGACCACAAAATACAGCTTAAGTTCACTTTTGACCACAATTGCATATACCTTTCCAGAGTTATTCCTCTTGAATGATTGCAAATTTGTGGATTTTGTTGTTTCCGGATGATAACTTTAGTTTGCCTTGACCGATTTTTTTCAAATTCTCAGATTTTGTTTTTGACCACAAAGCACACTTCAAGTTTTTTTTTCGATTGACTCCTAAACTTGGTATGTGGTTTAATCAAAACAAAAGACAGGTCAAGTTCGAATATGGGGTCAGTTCGAACTTCGAAGTTCCCCTGAATTATGGACCTTGTTGGACATAGAATGCATCAAATATTTGGTTTCCAGATGATAACTTTTATTATTTGTTTTCCGATTGGTTCCAAACTTGGTATGTTGTTTAATCACAACAAAATACAGGTCAAGTTCGAATATGGGGTTGGTCCAAACAATTTTCACCCTCATCTTACTCCAACCCTTCAAAAATACAAAACGGGCATATATTGTCCCGCTACGCGGTGCTCTTGTTTTTTTTAGAGCAGCTGCACTAATTGGTATTGCATTTGCATTCGAGCATGGCATTTACTGTGAAAATAGATTACAAAATCACTTCTTGCGCGTCGTGTTTTAAGCATTCATCTTTTTATCAAATGCGATTTCCTTTGCAGAACTGGAACTTGTCACTTGTTCCACATTTATAATGACAAATGTATATATTTCTACATGTAATTTTGAAAACTCCAAAGCCAGCGTCAAATCAATGTTGAAGTTGGATGGAAATTTACGGTTACAATGAGTGACTTTTACTCGATAAAATTTTTATTGTTGGCATAGTTTTTTAGGGCATGTTGGGTTACCCTAAACCAGTGTTTTAGCCAGAATTTGAAAACAGGGAGTGCATACTGAGAGTTTGGGAGTGTCGATCCATGTGCTGCCAAAGGCAGCACCCGAGGCACGTAGTGCCGAGTGGGGAGGGTGTGGGAGGGGGGAGACCCCCTCCCACAGGTGGGGGTCCAGGGGGCCTCCCCCGGGAAAAGTTTGAAAAAAATGGGTTTAAAAGAGTGCAGTTAAGTGGGTTTTAAAGAGTTTCAGATGGCAAATAAAGTCCATTGTTTTTGCTTACATGCATTGCATTTTCTGAACATTCAGCTGAAGTTTGCAACAAAATATTATGAAGTCAAATTTAAATTGAATTTGTTGTGCTGAAAATAATTATAATGAAAAAACAATTGACATGAAAACTAAAACAACAATTTTTCAAATGGTATGATGAAATACATTTCAGTTTGTCAAAATGAATTAGAATTCTAAAACAATAAACAGGCAGGAAGTTTAAAAATCACTGAACAAGTAAAATAACAATGGTGCAACTTTGAATCAAAATATTCTTACCATACTCCAAATATGCCAACTGGAAGGTGATAAAAGCCCAGGGTAATAGAAAGATTTCTTGAATCATAACCATGTATATGTATACGTTTTCTTGTTTGATTACACTAATCTGACACTGACAGGAACTTTGGAAATACACTGAACAGTTAAAATAACACAGACTCCAATTTAAATGAAATATATTTTATTTTCTTGAAGAGATCACAACAAAATTCCGCGGCTGGGAAGGGGTTTTGGATAGAAAAAATAAACAGCCAATCAAACAGCTTGATTTCATAAAGAAGGTCTGCTCGATTCGTTTGGGGGTGATTTTTGTGCGCATTGCGCAACGCTGACCATTGATATCACATCAAATTGAAACTGTCTTTGAAAAGAAAATAAGTTCTTGTTTTCGCCCATTTTAAATTAAGTTTCCCATCTTCCAAGCGTTGGTTCAATTGAGGATCTTCATTCTTTTTCGCCCATTATGCGAGATGCCTCAATTCAACAATTTCTCTGTGTTTCATTACCTTCGCTCGTTACTATACTGGATCGTTCAAACGTATGTGAAGTGAGTATTAAGCGGTTGTAATGTACAAATCCAGACTCACCTCTGCGTTTCGGTTGTGGATTGTAGTACGGCCAAGTTTACGTGAAACCAATCGATTGCACGCAACATAGTTCAATGTTGTTGTTGATTTTCAATACACGTTGAAAATTGAATACGATTATTCAGTCTCATTTTTGTGATGATAATAATAAATATATGTTTTATAAACACGTCTTCTTTTCCATGTAAAAAGCAGCATAATTCAAGGGCATTTACAGGGGATTTTTTGGCCGTGTTTTACTAAAACTGGGCGTGCAAAACACGGGTGCACGGCTCGCTGGCTAAAACACTGCCCTAAACACAGGTATTGGGGGTGGGGAGGCTAATTTTGCAACAGACTCGAGGCAAAAATCATTTTTCTCAAACTTGAAACTCTTGAGATAATTTATGCAAATACTCTGTGCTCAGGAAACCAGAATACCGGTAGGCCTATAACACACAGGTGCGTTGCCCTGGAAAGGGAATCCCTGTGACACTGACTGGCACCAAATACATCTTATATGCAAATGCAATGTATTGTTATGTTTCTAAAATGAAAACTGAAACCAAAACCCCGACTCTTTGAATGAAACTGAACTGAAACCGACATGAAATTTGAAAACTGCCTATCTCTATAGTTGATATGTATACTTACTTCCTACTTCTTCTTGGTAGATATATGCAACTGTGTTCGATTGTTCTTTCATTTTCAGTTTTAGCTTAGCTGAAAACTCGTTGATTGCAATTTGTTCCATATCTGTTTGATGGTTATGGTTGTTGTTATACAGTACAGTCGCCGTGGAGTGTCCCGGTTTCACGTGTGCATGGAGAAATGTCATGAATCATTTCACGGATGCCAACACGTGAAAAATGTTGTGGATGATAGTTCTATAAAACACGCCTGCGTGAAGATGCGTGAAAGTGATTAACATAATTTCCATTGTCTCTGAAAATTGAGGAATGTGCAATTAATCCAGTACACGAATAATCATGGGAGTCGAGTGATAGACTTATCGTCAAAGTTCCAGCACTATTTTTAGAAGATATCAAATAACACGACAAGTCGGAAGAAGATGCAGCAAGGCCACAATTAATTTGTTTTTTATGTAGTCATAAACTATTACAAACCCAAGTTACTTTCCAAATGCCCTTTTGCAAACGTCGTGGGAAACTCGAATAAACTATATTTCTGATCATATTGTAGGTTTCAGAAATCGGCTTTTGAGCGATTTTGTGGGTTGGTTGAGTCTCGGCAGCATTCAGCAGAAATAGCCTAGATTTAAAAAAATGCGATCTTATTCAACCTCCAACATGTGATGAGTTTGAAAATGCTCAGACTGAGCAATTCCACATGCAGTTAAATCGGAAATAAAAATTAAAAATGGTGTGACTGACACAGAGATGAAATTTGACACTGCATGGATCCGAAAAGTTCCAATTTATCGAAAGTAAGGCGACATTAAAGTTAACTTTACAGGCGAAATGGAAATGCAGGAACAAGGTTTAAATCTATAACCATAATTCCAAATAAAACACAGAGTAGGCTGCATATACTTAGAGAAACAGAAATTACTCCCTACCCCCTCCTACCCCCCCCCCCCCCCCCCCCCCCCCCCCCCCCCCCCCCTGAATAGACCTGTTCTGTGTTGGTAAATCCTCAACACATTAAACTGAGAATGAAAAATATTAAGCCTATACAGTCTCGACTCCACCTGTCTTGATTTATGGAAATATAGCATATATAATTTTGGCACCTAGTGTTTGAGGCTGTAAAACTGACATGCACTTTTACTCACAAATCCTTGGTAGTTAAGAGAAGCAGAGAACTTCAATGCCCATCAATGAATGTCTTGAAGGATTCAGCTGGATAAGTTTGCCCACCCCCCCACCCCCCACCCCCCACTCCCCAACAAAATGTCCCCCAATGCAACTTGGTGTGGGCATACAGGTCCACTTTGCCCCAAGTTTCGGTTAAAAGTGAAAATGAAATCATATAGGCTTAATTTAAAAAAAGAGAAAAATTCAGAAAGTGATGGCCTGATCGCTAGGCAGATTAAATTATTTAAAAAAAATTATTTCCCCCAAAACATGTCTGTAGACGCTTAACTGGAACGAGCTCAGTCCAATAAGAGCACACAACCTGGGTTATAATTAAGATGATGCGAAAAAAATAGATTTTTTTCAATTAGACTTGGTTGGGCTTATTACAGATATATCTGTTTAACCTACCATTGAATGCAGTCAAAGGTTAACTAATAATTAAATGATGAAAACTACCTCCATTTTTAAAAGTGGGTGGGGGCAGAATTTTGTACGATTCCCCCACCCCAGTCTCTGTGCCACCATTTGGGTGTCGATAGAAATATTACTGTTAATTGGTAAAATTATTATAAAAAATAAACAAATAAAAAGGAAGCCATGTCCATCAGTGGTATCCAAGTTACTTCAAAGAGAAGTTATTTACCCAACATTTGAAATCAGTGAAAAGCCAGTTTTATGGTTGGACGTTCTCTCACCGCAAAGTTGGCCGTTTGGGGTGAATCAAAATTCTGATCGCACATGCATTTCTGAGTTAGATGGTTAAAGAAAAGCGTATTCGAATGAAAGAAAAACAGTGTCGGTACGTTTTGATTATTTATTATCAATATCATATGAAAGAACACACCAGAAAATGCTTTCTTCAAATATGAAGACATTATTAGATAATCCCAAATGATTCTTTTATTATGCTAGATTATGCATCTAACAAAGTACTCGCGCATTCTACGTGAACACCGCAGGTAAAATATTAAAGCAGTGAACATTGAGAAGAATGGAATACGTTTTTTCTCAGCACTGTGTGTTTGATGTTCAGCACGATAATTAATCCGCTTCATGCATATATGCTTGTAAGCTATTAAATGAATTTACTAAACACGCAACAGTCTTCATGCATTTTACGTGAGAAAAATGAGTATAAAATATCACTCGCTTTTGCCCTATCCACGATTGCGTGAAAACGGGACACTCCATGATGACTGTACTGTAGGTGGTTACAATCTCATTCAACATGTTGATAGTTCCACCACATCCTGCCTTGTAACATCTCCAATGTATCCATTCATTGTTTCTTGACTTTATACTGTATTTAAACCCATTAAATATCCGATATCGTCCACCGCGATTGTTGTGAATAAAATCAACATTCACTTGAGCATCGGCCATTTCAAAATTCGAATTGAGGATAATGCTGCATATTTATACACTGAATTCAGAGAGTACTAAAAAAGAACTCACTTTAAAATAAACTAAGTTATGGGATAATTAGAAAAAGAACTAACTTTAAAATAACCCCCTTTATTTGTGAAAGGAGTTAGTGCGATGAGTGTCAATGAAAAATCAAAACACACATGAACAGTCATCACCACACACAAACATATATGGAACAGACTATAGTGTGTTTACTTAGCATATTAGTTATTAATTACCTACGACCAACCGCGTAGGTGAGACTGAGAATAACCCGAGATGACTAAGCTTGCAGATGATCAGGTGTGATATGGATTTACGATGAAGACAATGGTAGATAAAAGACTGATTATTAAGATTATTCTTAGGACAAAGGATATCAGTCTGGCCTCTGTTTATATTCTTAATCCTTAAACAACTCCAATATCCAATAAGCCTATTTCGTAACTGCCATCTTGGCTTTTAATGTATGCAAGGTCACAGGTCGCGAGGTGTCAACATTTCAGGAAAACATATTGTAAGCAATGAGAGAAGAGAGCATGTGAAGTGCTTCAGACCCCATTACGTTCATTAGTGATAATTCGAAAAGCATTTAGTCTAAACAATATTTTATTTCGGTTTAAAATAGCTATAGTGAATAACAGAAGAAAAAAAATACATTCGTCGCAAAATACAAAATATGAAATTGGATTATAAAAAAACATTTAGCAAAGATTACCATTTGTTTAAGGCAATGGCAATGCTGTATGGAAACTTTCATTATTTCGAATTGAGTTTCTATCGACATAAATCGTGTTTGAATGCACATTGTGTTATGTCTCTGTGGTCGTGGGCACTGTTTCGACAGCTTCCGTAGATTTCCCAAGCCGAGAAACTCTGTGCAACAAGTGTTTCCTTGTTGCCACTCAAAACAATTCCTTGCCTCCACGAAAAAAGTCTTTAACCTGCGATATCATGCCATTTAAAGTCGTCTAGGGTTGCCCCTTGAGTTATTTCGAATGATGACGATGGTTCTACGAATTTATACTTGATATTTCACAAAACTAGTTGAATTGGCTGACACATTACTCAACGCGATGAACATGGAAATCACTTTGTTTACACCCTGCGACCTGTGACCTTGCATGGATTAAAGTCCCAAGATGGCAGTTTCGAAATAGGCTTATTAACACACCTAGTAATCTCATACTTTTTCTACAGCACCAGTATAAATAAGGTGTAGACTGATAGAGCTGAAATATTATTGTGGCTAAATTACAACTTAATTCAAACAGCGCAGTAATTGCATAATTGATTAAAATGAAAACTCAGTTATTCCTTAAATTACCCAATACAGTATTCAGAACAAAAAAAAATAGTTTAACTTGGTGAGCTTGTTGGGACTTCAGAGTGTGAAGACATTGATTGACCACTCTCAATGGCTACTTTGAAAATCCCAGTAAAACTCAAGAAGGCCATTTCTGCTCTGGGTGTCTCCTGGCCTCTCACCTGGACTCTCCAGCGAAAGGCAAGAGCATCCACCTGACCCTGGAATATGAAACAGAAGACACCAGCCCACCACCCGTGGTGTATATTAATTGAATACTTGATTAAATCTAAACTTGGTTAACCCTTTATCTGACAAAGTGTTCCAAAGAATAAAAACTACTTTTTATGTTTTTATTTTTTCATGTATGTGAATGTCATTGGAACGAGCTTCAAGAGCTGGTTCCACAGGCATTGATATTTGTATGATTTTATGAACAGTGTTTCAAGATATTGTAGGTTTTTCAATTTAATTTACTATCATCTATTTGGAAGAAATAATTTGAAAAGTATTCCAGTATTCATTATTGTATTCATGAGTACATTGTTAAGTATTCATATTCAAATACATTTGGAATTTGTGTATTTGTATTCGTATTCATAAAATATCAAAGTATTTGTATTCATATTCAATACATTTGCAACCCTGAATGACTCACAGGTCACAAAAATAATATTCTTCAGAATATATATTATTAGCTGCTATCTAAAATAATGCGCTGTCCAATAACAGTAATTTCCCTTGTTCAGTGAATGCTGAATGTTTATAAACAATTGTCACTTCTCAGTGGTGTGTATATGAGATGAAACCATGAGATGAATGACCTCAGGTATGCTGACAGAAGTTAATATAGTCACCAAATGGAAATTTATCCGATGTTCTTTTGTTTTACTAAATGCTGATTGGCAGAATTAAATCACCTCATTAAGTTTCTTCATGATTCTGTCCAATTTCAAGCAAACAATTGTAACCTAATTAAACAATCAATGAGCTAAAAATAGGTCCAATATAACAGCATTTGTAAACATGTAATAGGTACATTCAAATGTCAGTCATAGCACACATGCTATCATCTCTGCAATAATCTGCTTTTTAACTCAACTTGACAATGTCAGATATGAGCTATTGGAATGGGTTGCGGTCCATCATCCATCTGTCTGTATGTCCATCCACTCACAATACCGTTAGCACACCCTACAGGCTGCTGCTCTCACCCGATCAGTTCCAAATTTCATACGTGGCTTTTGGGGAAATGTCTAGAGGGACTATTGAATTTTTTCCGAATTTCATTGGAAAATATGGCCTCCAGTGACCATCTTACATGTTGATTTGGTATTTTAATTATCAACAGTTTCATTAACACACCCCACAAGCCGCATCTCTCACCTGACCTTTTTCAAGTTTCATATGTAGCTTTGGAGTAATGTCTAGATGGGAGCTATCAAATTTTTCTGAATTTCATTGAAAAACATTGCCGCCATTGGCTATCACAGATTTGGCATATGAATTGTCATCATTTCTATTAGCAGACCTACAGGACGCATTTCTCACCTGATCTTTTTCAAATTTCAAATGTAGCTTTGGTGTGATGTCTTGATAGGAACGATTAAATTTTTCTGAATTTCTTTGAAAAGTATTGCAGCCATCAGGCATCTTGGATTTGCATATAAATTATCAACAATTCTGTTAGCACACTCTATAGGCCTTAATTGTCATCCAACCTTTTCCAAATTTGATATCTAGCTTTGGTGTCTTGTCCAGGTGGGAGGTATCAAATTTTTTCTGAATTTCGCTAAAAAACATCATCAGCAGTGGCCATCTTGGATTTGGCATATAAATTGTCAACAATTCTATTAGTACATATACACCCTATCAGATGTATCCCTCACCCGATCATTTTCAGATTTCATATGTAGCTTTGGTGTGATGTCTTTTCTGTAGAAACTTGAGTGAACGACTTGGCATTACTGGAACTTCCTGTTTAGGACAGTCCCTTCTTGGACAAGTTGAGCTGCAGTGTCATTGACACTTTTATCTTATTCAAAATGAGTTTAGGAATTAATAATTATTTTTGATTATTAACCAAAGATATATCAATTCTGATATCAATGACAGTGGCCAGTAACATATGTAATTGATAAGTCTTTATTACACGTGCCTGTACAGATTGAAATTCTTTTGTTTTAAGGCTTGTTCTCAGCTGAATATTTTATCAACTTTTACATTTCAGTTCTGGTTGGATTATATGAAGAACCTGAAAAACCTAATAATGCTTTAGAGTATCCTTTTATGGTGACTGACTGGAATTTTTAGTGAACACTCAAATTGGATAGTCTGATTTTGTTTGTGCTGTTAACCCTTTACCTAACAAATCATCTGCATCCAATTTGTTATATCATGTATTAATATAAGGATTAAAGCTATAGATTATTTTTTGCTGGGATTGGAATCTAATGGAATTGGGGTGAATGGTTCAGTTCAAAGATAATTTGAAAGGGCCTAACCCTTTGTCACTTAAAATAGGAAATCAGATGGAGTTACTTAGGAATTAGGTATTGCAATTAAGTTACTTAATTGTCCCCCCGAAAAAATATTCGGGGGACTATAGAAATCAGCGGTGTCCGTCCTTGTGTGCGTACGTCCGTCTGTGCATCCGTCCCACTTGGTGTCCCCATGATAACTCCAGTTTGGATCATTTGATTGGAACCAATTTTGGTATGTGACCTTCTTAGCCCAAACCACAGGTCAGATCCGAATATGGGTTCAGCCAGATTATTTTTATTAGAGTTATACCCCTTTTTCGACTTAGAAATTTCAAGATTTGTGGTGTCTGGATGATAACTCCAGTTAGGATTATTTGATCGGAAAGAACTTTGGTATGTGACTTTCTGGGGTAATAATACAGGTCAAGTTCGAATATGGGTTCGGACTGATCATTTTTAATAGAGTTATGCCTAGGGCTGCATGGTATTCGGATTCTGGTACTGTTGACAGTATTGAAAACAATACCGCGGTATACCGGTATACCGTGAAACAGTTCAGATTGAAACAAAAAAAAAATGAAATACATGTACCTTACTTTTATGAAAGTGCTTGATAAATGTGATGTACAACTACAAGGTCCTAGGTGAAAAACTACTCATGTAATTCGGTACGTTCTAAGTGCTGAGTTTACTCTGAATGTAACAGAATTTTGGAGTTCATTAATTCGTTGTTTGTCGGCAATCTGACAAAAAAATGTTTCAGATCACACATATTCACAATTGCGAATGATGCCATCACTGGGAGAAAACATTGTCGCCTGTGATTGACACCTGCAGACTGTCATGAAACTGAAGAGTGATCACGTCTTGGAGGCGTGCTTAATATCAACAGACCGACTGGCCTGACATATGACAACTGACATTTGACATTGTCATCTGAGGAAGTTTACTGCAGGAAGATAGGAGAAGGGGAGGAGCTACTACTGGTTGTTTGTGTAACCAGGCCCTTGGAATTCCATCAACTGGACACACGTTTTGATAAAAAAGTTTTGTTTCCCACTGTTTTCATGAAGCCACATATACGCAGTTAGCACAATGACTGGCTCAGTAATTAAACGCTTGTCAGTCAAGAGAGGTTGACCATTTTTTTACAGGAATTAAATTGACAAAGACAAATTTACTTGTATCCGAGATTCAGATGAAAGCCAGTAAACCCAATGATAATTTTATGGCTTATTTTCATATTAAACAATAGGTTAAATAACTTTTTAGACATGGATTATTGTCGTTCTTCCATTCAAATCACTCATTTTCCCAGAGCAGTAAGTAATACTTCTGTCTGTTGCTCCAAAAGTATCTTTTTTATTCATGATATCCCTTGCATTTAATATGTGTTTGCCATATTTTCGCAGATTATTTTTATTTTTATTTCAAGAATACGCGAATTTCAAATCATAATACCGGACCCAAAAATTGTATACCGTTACTCACGGTATACCGGTATTCATTTTTGACAGACGGTTTTTAACCGGTGACGATTTCAATACCGGTACCAACCAGTATACCGTAATACCGTGCAGCCCTAGTTATGCCCCTTTTTCAACTTGTTTTTTCGGGGGACATGTGGCCGAGCGGCCTTTTATTGAAATTAATTTTGAGGCACAGGCACGGTTTGTATCACAAATGGAGTCTTAAAATACTGTAAACATCTGGTCCAAGTACTCTAATACTTGATATTTTGCCATTTAATATCTTGGCATGATGAATTTTAATTTTTTCAAAATTGAACCAAAAGTGGTATATTTCTTGTTCTCAGCATGATATATTTTTAAGACAGTAAATCAGGAAAGAAAAGAATTGAAAATGCCCTCTTTTCAGTAATCTAGGTTTAGATAATTCTGCAGTTTGTTCAAATAATGTTCCGTGACAGTAATTTGAGCGTGGCGTAGATTCAGTCTTTACCATTTGTTTAACAGTGATTTAAATTTTTTAGTGATTTAAATTTTAAAGCGGGGTGCAGTGGCTCAATAGGTAGAGGTGCAGGCTGCAAGCTGAGGCATCCTTGGTTCGAATCCCACCTGCGGCAACCGCGTTGTGTCCTTGGAAGACACTTCACCCCCATTGCCCATGTGGGGGCATGGTGGCATTGTGTACTGAGGCATACTGCACATCGATGGTGCACTTGTCTTCAACCAATGCTAACCCTGCTTGTGTGGAGTTAGTATGTTGGGGAGCTGACAGTTTCTCAGTGGTTCTCTCGGGGTACTCTGGCTTCCTCCACCCAGAAAACTGTCGTTCATGATTAGCCATTGTGCAGAAATATGCGACCTTAAGCACCACTAAATAAATAAATTTGAACCTTTCAGTAGTAAATGGCCAGATATATGTCCTCTCCCACCAAATTTTAAAATTTTATTAATTTTGCTTCAAAAACAAATTTTGTAACTCTCTGTTTCACTGGTAAAATAGGACCCAGTCGCTAATGCTTGGGGTGAGAGTCCTCTAAAATAGGCAACATGGTTTATAAACGATTGACTGACCTTGACTTTATCCCATGTTGTCATGATTAGCCAATAGCCATTGTGCAGAAGATGTGACCTTAAACACCAATAAATAAATAAATACCTTGTACCTATTCATTGGAATATGTTTACCAATTTCGTCCCAGTTAGAGTACATGTGAGAATAATGTTACATCAGCTAATAATATTTAGTTACTTAGTGAAAATTTTATTATCCCCCTTCTTTTGGAGGTGAAACTGAGGAAAAGCTTTTCTTGTCACATTCCTTACTGTGTCAGATTAAACCTGGATAAATGCATCTGCAGGTGTTCTAGAAGCTCTTTCTTTTCTGTTGTTACCATAGTCTTTTGAATCAAATCACCAGCAACCGATATTCTCATATTATCAGCGACATGACCTATTTTCTCTTGTTGGAACACCAGGTAGTGGAGCAGTACTTGTTTACGGTGGTAAACAAGTTCTGCTTTACTGGTAAAATAGGACTCGCACCAACACCTGGGCTGCATGTCCTCTTTAATGGATAGCATAGGTGTGAACAAATGGCTAAACGTTACTTCTTATCTATGTTATGGTCATGATATAGCCATAGATTCAGAAAGTGACCTTAAACACCAATAAAAAATGAGCTAAATTCTGTGTTTTATATTCTTACATGACGACGGTCATCAGAACAACCTGGTTAGCTGACAAGGCGAGAGAATTTTGGCTTTATATACATTTTGTTAGCGTAACTTGACAAAGTCAAGTATGAGCTACATGTATTGGGATGGGTTGCGATCCATCAGTACATGTGTACCTCTGTCTGTCCACAATTCCTTTAGCATACCCTACAGACCGCATCTCTCACCCAATCAGTTTCAAATTTCCTACATGGCTTTGGAGTAATGTCCAGATGTGAGCTATCAAATGTTTCCAAATTTCATTAAAAAACATGGCTGCCAATGAACATCTTGGATTTGGCATATAAATTTTCAACAATGCCATTAGCACACCCTACAGACTGTATCTCTTACCCAGTCATTCTCAAATTTCATATGTAGCTTTGGTGTGATGTCTAGATGGGAGCTATCAACTTTTTCTGAATTTTGTTGAAAAACATGGCTGACAGGGCCATCTTTGATTCTGCGTATAAATTGTCAACAATTCCATTAGGACACCCTACAGACTGCACCTCTCTAACGATCTCCGTTGAAAACATGGTCGCCAGTGGCCATCTTGGATTTGGCATATAAATTGTCATCAATTCCATTTGCACACTCTACAGGCCCTCACCTATCACCCAATCTTTTTCAAATTGTATATGTGGCTTTGGTGTGATGTCTAGATGGGAGCTATCAAATTTTTCTGAATTTCGTTGAAAAACGTGGCTATCAGTGGCCATCTTTGACTTGGCATATAAATTGTCAACATTTTTCTGAATTTTGTTGAAATTCATTGAAAAACATGGCTGCCAGTGGCCATAATGGATTTGGCATAACAGTCATTAACAATTCCATTAACACCACCTACAGGCCGCATCAGATTTCATATGTTTGATGTGATGTCTAGATAGTAGCTATCATGGGTTTTTTATTTTCATTAAAAAACATGGCTGCCAGTGGCCATCTCAGATTTTGCTGTTAAATTGTCTACATTTCCTATAGTACATCCAGGGTCACTGTTTCACCAAATTTGTGGCGAATCTAAGTGGTTTCTCGTGTAATGGAGCTCGCAGGAATCCTGGGAATTGTATTGCAAGGAATCCTGACAGAACATCTCTAGGATAAATGAAAACTAATATCTGAAAGGAGTGTAAAAGTTGAGTTAGTTTGTAGATTTCCTTTTGGAAATATCACCCTAAGCTTTTATTTACTAAATTAGGTATATTTTAAAGAGGAAAGTAATTCTTTTTAAAAAAATAAAATGTCTTGTGCAACTTTGGCTTGATTCATTCTGTAACTGTCAATACAGTGAAACCCACTTAATTGGATATCTCTTAACTGAATAACCCCATTAATTGAGTATAATTTCCCAACACAAAGTCATTTACCATACCTCCAGTACAAATTTGACCTGTTAATTGAATAAAAAATCTTGTAAACTGTCGAGAAATTACCCTGACTCGCCCCAGTTTTCCTTTGTTTGTAGACCTATTTGGCCTCCTTACATCCAATACAGGCATTTAATCCATTATATCTTGTTTGACAGAGCTCATTGAGCTTTGTCAAACGAAATATAATAGAATAAATGCCAAATTTATCTCTAGAATACAGGAAAGTGACCCAATCCCTGTTAATTGAATTCTGTTAATTGAATCATTTTCATTGACAAAGTTGCTATTCAATTAACAGGACTTCACTGTACCAATAGGTGGTCTTGTTTTCCATCAAGTTCAAGCTGTCAGTAATTCTCTAAACCACGCCCATAATCAAAATTATCTCAATTAGAGTCAGTGGTTGAAATTGATTCATATTATTTTTAAAAACTTTTTTGGTACTGTACTGGCCAGAGCATGTGTCACTCCCCCCCCCCCCCCCCCCCCCCAATTTTCCACCAAATTGCTCCCTTTTACATGTAACTTGTATATGTTGTAGTGACATTCAACCAGTGATCATTTCAAGTACTCTTGATTTGTGTTAGTTACCAAGTATACCTGTACCAGCAGTTTGAAAGCTGAAAATGATGGGAGTGTGTCGAATTCAGGAAATGAATACTTTGAGACATTTGTGTATATAATATCATGTTTTCGTGTGTAGGTAAGTGCTCACAAAATCATTATTGGAAGTGTTTGTTTCAATTATTTTATCCATCTGAGAAACAGTAAAAACCTGAGTTTCCATGAACACTATAATTGTAAACTTTGAACTTGTGAATTTTAATAAGCTGTTCGATGGAAGTGAAGATATTTTTGATATCAGTTACTAAAAAAAACAACCAGCGATCTCAAACTGGACTTTTTTCCATCTCTTTAGATGTTTTTTTTCACATATGGTATTCCAGAAATTAATAATGAATTCAAATACCGGGTAAACATAATATTTATATCTTAACCCTCTAAGAACTGCCTTACATCAGGTGCACCATGCAGTTGTGGGATATGTGCGTACACATGGCACAGAAACATAAAGAAAACGAGAAAGAAACCTGCATAGCAATATCCATTCAGACATTAATAATGACCGCTTATATGAGCATTAATAACTAACACAAATACGCCCCTGGATATATCGATCAACATTTAAAATACAACAGCTCGCTAGATGAACTAATCAGTGGGGAACAAAACACAAGATGCAAGTGCCCACACTCCAAAACAGCTGTATTAATCAATATTTATGAACAAATGGAACTGAAGCTTGCAGTAACGAATTGTGGGATATTCTTTTTGAGAGAAAAAGTCATGGCACTAAATTGTTTTCTCTCATGTGTGAGCTGTGCATACACTGTGATTTTAAGTCAAAATAATAAATTAACACTATATGTTCGCCAAAAATGCTTTATTAAAGATACTGGTTTCAGCTGAACAGAAGTTAGCGAGTACCATAATTTTTTATACTCCCACCGGGGGTATATAGGAATCGACTTGTCTGTCCATCTGTCTGTCATACCATCCGTCAGTTTGTCCATCTATCCGTCCCAAAATTCAGTCATGAAAAACTTGTAAAGTACTTGGTTGAGTGACTTGATATTCGGTATGCTAGTATATCCTATTGCTGTAAACCCATAGTGAAATGCAGGTGTCGTTCGAGATTTTATTGCCAGAGTCATTGCCTTTTATGGACTTCGAATTTGTCCGCCTTGAAATTAATTCATGAATAACTTGCACTCAGTGGAATGACTTCATATTTGATGTGCAACTTTATCTTATTGATATCTACCCACAGTACAAGGTCCGTCTGTCTGTCCATCCATCCATCTGTCCATCCATCCATCCCGAAATTCAATCATGAATAACTTGTAAAGTACTTGGTTAGTGACTTAATATTTGACATGCAAGTGTATCCTGTTGGTGTATACCTCTAGTGAAATGCAAGTGTCATTCGAAATTTTATTACCAGAGTCATTGCCTGTCCATTCATCCATCTGTCTGTCCATCCATCCATCCTGAAATTCAATCATGAATAACTTGTAAAGTACTTGGTTGAGTGACTTGATATTTGGTATGCAAGTGTATCCTATTGCTGTATACCTATAGTGAAATGCAGGTGTCTTTCAAGATTTTATTGCCAGTCATTGCCCATCCGTCCGTCTGTCCATCCATCCTGAAATTCAATCATGAATAACTTGTAAAGTACTTGTTTGAGTGACTTGATATTTGGTATGCAAGTGTATCCTATTGCTGTTTACCCATAGTGAAATACAGGTGTCGTTTGTGTTTTTATTGCCAGAGTCATTGCCCTTTATGGACTTAGTATTTGTATATACCCAAAAACTGTATCCCCTATAGTCAGGCTTGCATTGTTAAATAAGGGGGGGGGGGGGGGTATCTTTTTGTGTCACTGTATGGTGACACTTTATTTTCCTTTCCTTTTCTGAGTATCAAAATGAAGCACCTATACAATGTGCTAACATATTTTTAAAAATCGACTTGATAGCAATCTTTATTTTGGGTTGGCCTGCACATTGTGGGGGTATTTCGTTAGCTGTACTTACAAACAGGTCTAGTATTCATTTGTTAATGCCAGAAATGTGAATGCATTGTCAACTGTTTACAAAGTCAGCTGCCCAGAACATCGGTAATCTATCCTACCAATGTATAAGGCACACCCTTAATTTGGAGATCATCTTTTAAGGAAAAAGTGCGATGTATAAACCACATGGATAAACTTGACTGTATACATGTATTGTGGTCATGATAGAGCCATAATGCAGACAGTAAAAAATATTCCAAAATAGAATTACCCATCAAAATTGTATTTTGACGCAGATCGATTTGTGGATTCGCGTACAAAATTTGCCCCTACATCGTACATACCGCATTTCTCATTCGATCTTCTTCAAACTTTATGATTCTGATGGCCTCTACAAAAAGTTTCAAATTTTATTGAAAATATGGCCACCACAGGCCATCTGAGATTTTGAATTTAGAAGAGTCTCAGTTCATTTGCAGGTCACATCAAAATGTTTTCTCACACACACGCACATATCCACATGCACAAGGGGACGCATGCACAGTTCTACCATAAATGATGGCTAATGAGCTTTGTACATAACTCTCAGATATTGCTGCATGATTGCATATAATGTTTTGTCAATGTTATACTGTGAGACAGTTTTTAGCTCAACTTTGGCAGAGCCAAATTTGAGCTTATGCCATGGCCAGTTGTCTGTCTGTCCATCTGTCCGTCAACAATTCAATACGGCTTGGGCTAGAGGCCGTATTTATGAACCGATCTTTACGAAACTTCTTGGGTACCTTTGTTATGACCGTGGGACGAGAACGAGTGTTTTGGGGTCCGATCCGAAATACAAGTTGGCTGCTGGCAGCCATTTTGTACAAAAGTAGGTGCAATCAGATTTTTGCGCAGAACTTCCATATGAAAGCACTGATTTGAATAATTTTTTGTATAGATGTTTAGTACCATGGGATACATCACATATAATACAGGTTTTTTTCTTGTGCGTAAATTATGCAAATTAGACTAACTTTGATGTTTTTTTGGTGTTACTTTCAGCATTGAAAGTGCAAATGCCAATACGGCTCGTGCTAGAGGCCATATTTATGAACCGATCTTTACAAAATTTCTTGGGTACCATTGGTATCATCGTGGGATGAGAACAAGTGTTTTGGGGTCCGGTTTGAAATTCAAGATGGCCGATGGTAGCCATTTTCTACAAAATTAGGTGCAATCAGATTTTTGCACAGAACTTCCATATGAAAGCGCTGATTTGAATAATTTTTTGTGAATGTTTGGTACCATGGGATACATCACATATAATACTGGTTTTTTTCTTGTGCAGAAATTATGCAAATTAGATGAACTTTGATTTTTCAGTGCTACTTACACACAGTAAGTACACATGTCAATACGGCTCGGGCTAGAGTCTGTATTTATGAACCGATCTTCACCAAATGTCTTGGGTACCTTTGTTATCACCTTGGGACGAGAACCAGTGTTTCTGGGCGCGGTCTAAAATTCAAGATGGCTGCCAGTGGCCATTTTGGACCAAAATTAGGTCTAATCAGTTTTTTGTACACAACTTCTATACGGCTCAGGCTAGAGGCCATATTTATGAACCGATCTTTATGAAACTTCTTGGGTACCTTTGTTATCACCGTGGGATGAGAACAAGTGTTGTTGGGTGTGGTTCGAAATTCAAGATGGCCACCAGCAGCTATTTTGTACCAAAATTAGTGCAATCAGTCTTTTGTACAGAACTTCTGTATGAAAGTTCTGATTTGAATAAATTTTTGTATGAATGTTTAGTAACATGGAATACATCACATATAGTACAGGGTTTTTTCTCGTGCAGAAATTATGCAAATTAGATGAACTTTGATTTATTCAGTGCTACTTATACACTGTAAGTGCACATGTCAATACGGCTCGGGCTAGTGGCTGTATTTATGAATCGATCTTCACAAAACTTCTTGGGTACCTTTGTTATCACCTTGGGACGAGAACGAGTGTTTCTGGGTGCGGTCCAAAATTCAAGATGGCTGCCAGTGGCCATTTTGTACCGAAATTAGGTCCAATCAGTTTTTTGTCACAACTTCTATACAGCTCATATTTATGAACTGATCTTCACGAAACTTGTTGGGTACCTTTGTTTTCACCTTGGGTCAGGAACGAGTGTGTTTTGGGGTGCCTTTGTTATCACTGTGCTATGAGAACAAATATTTTGGGGTTCAGTCAGACCCACTCTGAGACTCAAAGATTTCTTTTCTAGTTTAGCATCTGACTGTCACCCACCTTTACTATACTTTACATTTGTTGCAGGCTACGGTCAGTACTTATGTACAGACCGTTACAATACTATGTACCTTTGTTATCAGGTCATTACCTAGATGTTTGTCATTGCTGTGTCACATACTATACACGTACATGTCTTAACAAGTTGAGCTACAGAGTCATTGACACTTTCATTTCATGAACTATGCATTGTTTAAAAAAAGTTGGCTGCGAATTCAATGTTACTGATTATGAGCAGGCCGTATTATGGTATGGCAGTGTCCATCTGTGGAATTTTTTGTCCATCCATTAATTTTTGTTTGTCCACGCGATAACTTGAAAACAGTACATCCAACAGATACTATTTTTTTATGGTTGATTAGTCATGACTAGAGGATGGTTCCTTTCGATAACCAGCATCATTGTCCATCCGTTCATCTATCTGTCTGTCTGTCTGTCTGTCTGTCTGTCTGTCTGTCTGTCTGTCTGTCTGTCTGTCTGTCTGTCTGTCTGTCTGTCTGTCTGTCTGTCTGTCTGTCTGTCTGTCTGTCTGTCTGTCTGTCTGTCTGTCTGTCTGTCTGTCTGTCTGTCTGTCTGTCTGTCTGTCTGTCTGTCTGTCTGTCTGTCTGTCTGTCTGTCTGTCTGTCTGTCTGTCTGTCTGTCTGTCTGTCTGTCTGTCTGTCTGTCTGTCTGTCCATCCATCCATCCGTCCTTTAACTTTTGTTTGCCCACGTGATAACTTGAAAACAATACATCCAACAGATACTGTTTTTTTATGGTTGATTAGTCGTGACTAGAGGATGGTTCCTTTCGATAACCAGTATTCTAGCATGTCCAATATGGCAACCATCTGGGAGTTTTGGTGACTTTTGATTCTCCACACAATAACTTGAAAACAATACATTCAACTTTCATGGGTCATAAGCCAGGAATGTACAATTATTTTTGAAGGAATTATTGACCTTTTGTTCAGCTAAAAATTTCTTCACAAGGGCAATTTCTTCATAGGCGGCCGTGTATTGATTCTCCGCCTGGTGGTGCACTTGTTTAATTCAGTGAGGATTTGGTGTATTTATTTTTACTTCTTACTCATCTTGACATTGTCAGATATGAAACATTGGGATGGGTTGTTTTATGTGGAAACTTGAGTGAATGACTTTGCATTACTGGAAGTTTCTATTTAGTTCAGTCCCTTCTTGGTCAATTTGAGCTACAGTGTCATTGACACTTTCATTACTATATTGTTTCTTGATACATTATTGTTTGTACCTCATCTAATACTCATCATTGCGTAATATTGATTGTGCAGCAACTACAATTCATTTTTTTTTTGCAAAATTTGCATGGTAAATATCAAATGTGACCAATGCTTCCTTAATGATATGATCAGCTTTGTGAAACAACACTTAGGTGCCTCTGGACCAGAAACAGCTGATGTTGAAGCACTGAAGTTAGAAGTAACAGAATTAAGACAAAAAGTTGAACAATTATCAGAAGAAAATCAAGATCTCAAAACAAAGGTATATACCAGGTCATTTAATTATATTATAAAGTAGGGACTGTATTGTTGTCACCCTCTATGTCCATAAGTTATGTCCATCCAAAAGTCTTGTGCAGGTAACTTCTACATTTTATATGGACCAATTTTTGAGCAATGAAACTTCTCAGACTTGAAAAATTGGAGAAAATACACAAGTCCCTGTGTGACCCATAAGAAATGAAATTGAAAAATGTCAAACATTCATATTTCCTGGATTATATTAGACAGATATTTGTTAAGTAGCTTTTTTTTTGAGTAGTAAAAGCAAGTAGGCCAAATAAATTTTTATTACACGCCTGTTCTATATAATCCCCATCTTCAGCAACACTAAACCCTGCGGAAAATGAAAATCTATTCTGCACATATGTGCAGAATGGAAAGTGTTGACAGACTATTTATAAATAGAAGCAAAATTTTACTGGAATTTTTTGCAAATCATGCAGTGAAAGTAGGCACATAGAACAGATTGGAACTCAGGGGACGAAATAGTATCACAGGTTCCCTCGCAGATTTGGCAATAAAATGTGTTCTTTTTATCGATAGTTGTCAAATGAATTGCTAATAAACACGAAGCGCTTGTGTGAATAGTTTAATCGATATGGCACTTGTGTCCTCGCAGAAGGATAAAACTAAAACTCGAGGTCTGCGACCTCTCTTTCCATCCTTCCGCGCTGGAACTTGTGCCATATCGATTAACCCAATTCAGGTCTGGTTTCCTATTAAAAGGTCATGTCCAAGGTTATTGAATATTCTCAGCCAAATGGCTATTTTGAGCCACAGTTTATTTTGTGGTTGTGTGGATTTAGTAAATAATTCTCCTTAATGGTGATATGGCCAAGCTGATCTGTTGATGGTCTTAATTCAAACTGTGTACTGTCAAGTGCATTATAGTTTTGGGGTCAAGGTCACACAGGAGTGTTCAATGACTAATCAGACCTGTTTGGGACCTGACAATTTGAAGGTTACAAATAAGATAATTTTTGTGTAAATTTGCTTTGAGAAAGCCTTCTGAAAAAATAAGAAACCCATGTTTTTTTTATTTGTCAGCATGATCATCTTATGCTGTAAAATCCTCAGTGGAGGAATAAGGAATTCCTATAACACAGTTTTATCACTATCGATGCACGAAAATTGGAAATTTATCCCCCAAAAAAGAAAATTTCGACTATTTTGAGCCATTTTTTTTTTTACTATCAACTGTGTCATTTAGTTGAGTGTATTTGAGTGATACCTTAAGATTTTTATTGTGTGCAGTTGTATCCAGAAAAGGCCGCATTCAGAGCTTTCAGAAACTGTATACATTGTGAGTATTGTGAATAAGGGAGGTAATTTAAATGTGAAATATCCTCAGCCATGTTAATGAGAAACCATGCATTTCTTGAAAAACCAATGTTTTCATCTAAATAACTGTAATGAGACCTCACAAACGCGTGTCATTCTGTGTAGTGATGAACCGATAATCCGTAATCGGCAATTGGAACCGGCCGATTATGGGGCATCAGCTGATTATGACAACCGACAGTTTCCGGTTATTCTATATTTAACACTGACTGTTAAAAATACCTTTGATATCTGACCATTTCAATAGAGTTTCCACATTAAAAATGTGTGTAGTACATAGCAGAAAATTTAGGGATTTGCAGAGCAGAGATATTACGGAATTTACCAACTGCAATTGACACAAGATCGTCACCACCATTTCCCGCAGATTGTAGAGTTCATGTAAACATTGGAGAAACACATCAAGGGAGGTAAGTTAGGTAACAAGTTGAAAAAAGAACATTGAATAATACATTCTGACATACGTGTAAACCATGCGTCATACGACTTCACAAAACACATTAACATCAAAATTATTATTCATTTAAGACACAAAGTATGTGTGCTCAGTACATTCCTGTTTAATACAGCTAAGTGTATTGTATCCTTACACAAAACCGTATTAACACTATTTACTGGAATAAAACACAATCTTCACGAGAGCAATATCGTGTGGTTGTATCGTTATTGACGTTAATAACAATATTTTTCCCACACCCCAGCCAAAATGCAAATATTATTTTGGCTAATATTGCCCAGCACTATATATGCATACTTTGAGAAGTTATGTGGTATTAAGCTTTCGTAATTGATGATTTATCAACGAAATTCTGTAGTATAACAGGCACCAACAGATTTTCTACTGTGTCCTGTTTCGACCATTTCAAGTGTTGCATGAAATCGTTAACATTTGTTTACTCACACTCCATTTTCAACTTTACTATTTTGAGACCAGGGGCACAAGCAAATTCTTAACCTTTGTCCACCAATTTACACTGGGTTATTTCCTGCTGGAATCCTGTAAAATCATTGACCGTGATGGTCAACTTCTGTTCTTTCTGGTGAGGTGGAACGCGGAAATTGGTTCCTGGGATGTAAGCTATCTTACGTGAGCTGTGGGTATATACGAACGATAAATCTTGATTCAAAACCAGGTTCATTAGATAGCCCTAAATACTGTAAGTCATGTTAACCAACAGCGAATAGATAAATACCACGAACAATGGACTTCTATCGACTTATTGATACCGCACCATGGGTCAAACCAACAGATAATTGTAATAATGATAACCAGCCGAGTCACTGTAACATAAACAACAACACATTTTGATCATGCGTGGGGTGTGGGCTGCTGCTGGATCGCGATGGGTCGGATTCTACAGTTTTCTGTGCTTTTGATAGTAACCTTAAATATTACACGGATGGAGGATTTGAGACGCCGTGTTTTGGCGGTGGTACAACCTGCACGCACAATGTAAATGTACTTTACACACTCTTATTGTAGAAAATTAAATCAAATTTATCCATGAAATAAAATCCCAAAATATCCAAATTGTGCTTCCAATAACCACCATGTTCATCCGACATTGTCTCACCACCGTTCCTTCTCAGAAATCACTCATGCAAAGAAGAATGAAGCTTGTATATATGTTCTTGTTATTATTCATGTTTATTTCTCTGTACATTGTGCATATGCAGTGTTCAGCACTGTACACAACTGTCTCTGCATTTATATAATTGTAGTAAAGGGTTAAAAATCAAAGGAGTTACAAATACAGAAATAGCTGAATATTATAAAAAATCTAACAGCATGAAAATGAAATACCCCTCTTCGATATTCTGGTTTGATACATCATTAGGACTTGGTGGTATCTTTGTTTACGATAGTAATGACGGGTAATTTTGGATTGGACGAGGTGCAGACGAACGCAGAATTTGATCTCATAAAAATTTATAATGACAGAACATGTGAAATGACTAATGAAGAAGATTCCTTATTTAGATATCCTTGCGGTGAATGTAAATACTATTCCCCAAATGGATTTAAACTATCAAATACCAACCCAAATGAGCGATTTTCAGTGTTTCATCTAAACTGCCAAAGCCTAAGCACCCATTGGGACCCCCTAAATGAACTCCTGGCTAATCTACAGGACTCAGCAGAAAACGTTTTTTATATTATAGGGTTAACAGAAATTTTTAAAATACCATCGAATATGTCATATCATTTAGAAGGCTATTATCCACTCATTAAAAAAACATGACCGGAGGGAGATGATGGGTGAGGTGGTGTAGGCATTTATTAGTGATGTTCCGATAACGAAATTTGCCATCGAACCGATTTCCGATTATCTGAAGGCATTATCGGCCTATATCCGATTCCGATGTTCAAGTACATTATTATCCCTGTGTCGTATATAGTGAAAGACCACCCTCCTCTTTCTACTATAATACTTTCAACTTCGAAGTAAGATAGATCAAAGAGCTGTAAACATGCGGTCGTGTTTTATTCTCACTAATATCACAATGCAATCACTGCCTTATGGTGTCTTAATGCCGTGTGTTTTATTTATCTGATACATTTGTTCCTATCTTCGAGAATGTCAATCAAAGAAAAATTACCATGACTCTGAAAAGTTTAATTCGTCATATTCATCTGAACAAAAACAAATGACAACACTTTGATACTAAGGTTGCTGAATCATCCTGAAGCTAGTGCCGAAACGCACAGAAAACTAAAAACTGGGGGTGAATTGTTTTAGTTCCAAATTGTTCTTCCCCCATTGCATGTCCTTGTCTGTCTCCCACTTATCAACTCTTCCGGTGTCTATTCTCAATTTCTCATACAGATGCGCATGACTGGAAATTGTCTGTACACAGATTGAACAACTCTGCGAAATTCAGAACGCATCCATAATCCACATCCAAACACAACTCTATTTACAATGATGTATGTGATGTCGGGGAAATGCTTTTAGCTGTTCAGATTTTGAAAATGGTCATGCTTTCACTCTATTAGGTCGGTAAAAGATCTCTTTTCACTCATATACTTTGATAAAGTTTCACTGTTTTTTTTTTTTTTTTTTTTACTAATCGGCAAAAGCCGATATTCAAGTGCAAGGTCCGATGTTTTTCCGACGGGCAGTTATCGGCCGATAACTGATTCCGATCATCGTAACATCACTAGCATTTATGTTAAGGAGGGTCTTATATATTCAATATGAAATGATTTGTCTGTCTTTATTCCCCATGTGATCGAGTCTCTATTTATCGAAATTAAAGTAGATAATACGAAAATATTAATTGGGGTAATATATAGACCCAATACTCAACCCAAAGCAGATAAAGATCTTTTCCTCGAGAAACTAAATGAAATAACTGATGAAATTAACCATGAAAACAAAGAGGCATATATTATGGGTGACTTTAATATTGACCTATTGAAAACAAGTTCCCACCCAAACGCCCAAAATTACCTTGACCTTATGGTGAGGCAGGGATTCATACCTCGTATCACCAGACCGGCCCGGATAACCAGTCATTCAGCAACTCTGATAGATCATATTTTTTTAAATGACATATCCAATTGCTCATCTGGAATAATTATCACAGATGTCTCTGACCACCTTGGTACTTTCTATATTGGAAATAAAGCCCTCAAAAAAGACTGTCCGAAAATGGCCTACAAATGCAACTTCAGTGCTACGAATTTGGCTACTTTTAGGTCACTTCTATCGCAAAGTGATTTTACGTCTGTACTTGAAACCAGTTGCACAAATACAGCATATGAGAGCTTTATGAATATTTATTCCACTGCCTTCGAAAATGCATTTCCTTTGGTAAATGTCCAATTTTAGAAAAAATACATCAAAAAACAACCGTGGATATCTAGAGACCTTATCCTCCAACGGAACAGAATGAAAAAAATTATAAAAATTATTGTAAAATCTTCAATAGAATTAAAAAGCAAAGTAAAGTAATGTACTTCAATAAAATATTAAATGAGAATAAAAACAATTTGAGAGGAACTTGGAAGATACTAAACGAAGCAATAAAAAAAAGCAAGTCGGACGGCAAGTTTACCCTCAACCTTTATCAAAGAGAATAACCACAAAACAAAACGATCCGTACGAAATAGCATCTGAATTTAATAACTTTTTACAAATATAGGAAGACGCACCAGTGAGGATCTAAAACAAACTGACAAACATTTTATAGATTACATGGACCCCTCAAACTGAAATAATTTTTTCATAACACCTGTTACCCCCAATGAAGTATTAAATCAAATGAAGGACAAAAACTCTGAAGACTGATGGTATTACGACTTACATCTTGAAAAATAGCATAGCTGTTTTAGCTGAAATTATTGCCCATATTGCCACTCAATCTTTTATCAGCAGAGTTGTGCAAAACAAAATGAAAATCGCCAAAGTAATTCCTGTTTTTAAAACTGGGGACGAAAGTCAATTCAACAATTATAGACCGATAAGTATTTTACCAACCTTCTCAAAAATTTTAGAAAAATTAATGGCTAATAGAATGGTGAATTATTTGAACAAATTTGATATTCTTTACCAGCATCAATATTGTTTCAGTACACGAAATACAGTGAATATAATTCTGAGATGACCGAAATAAAGGTTCCGTACTTGGCCCAATTCTATTTCTGCTGTATATAAACAATATTGGCCGTTCGACATTGCTAAACCTACTTTCTTTCATGCATGACACACCAGTCTACGCCTCTGGTCCTAACGCAAGTAGTTTAGCCAAATACATTAACGAGGAACTAAATAAAATAAGTGACTGGTGTTTAGCAAATCGACTTGTTCTAAATGTAAGTAAAACAAAATAATGACTTATAAACCCCACTCGTAACACGAGAAGCATCAAAAATCTAAATATACGCATACAAGACAAAACGATACAACGAACAGGATGTAATGAAACTGAAAAAACACTAAAATTCCTTGGTATCAACATTGACGATAGCCTTCTGTACAGTGCTCATATCTCCCAATTGTGCTCTAAAATAGGACAGATAAATTACTCCTTAAATAAGGTGAAAAAAGTTCTGCCTCATAAAGCCATGCAAACGTTATATTTTACCCTCATCCACAGTCATATGCTATGTGGAATCCATATTTGGGGTAATGCCCGAACTATTAAAAAAAATTTCATCATGCAGAAACGTGCAGTTCGTATTATTAATAATTCCAAATACAATGCCCACACTGATCCCCTGTTTGCCAAAGATAAAATACTCAAAATTAATGATATGTTTAAACTCCAAGCATGCCTTGTCATATTTGATTGGAAAAATGACGGACTCCCCTCGTCATTTCAGTCATTTTTCAAACAACCACACAAAGAGCTATGTGACAATCAGAACTACTACACATTAGTAGAACCCGTACAAGAGCACTAGACAGGCTTCCAATTCACACGTTTCCCAAGTTATGGAATGAGCTTTACAAAGAAATAAGAACTATCTCAAACAGAAAAATAATGAAAAGACTGCTAACACAAAAATTATTTCCCAGTATCCAAATAATGTAGAGTGTGACAATCTTTATTGTCAGGAATGTAGGAACAATAGCACAAGATGATTCTATATCTACAATTTTCTAAAGTACGTAAATAATCAAGTTTCAGCTTAGTCACCAAAGCAGAGCTGTACTATAGCAAGATCTTCTATTTCGAATTCCATGAATGAAATAACAACTATGGTGCACGGAGAGCAGAAGGTCATTGGGGGCGCTCGTGGGGTGGGGTTTTGCCCGGCCAATGAATTATCGATTACAGGGCAGCATGGGGAAGGCGGGAGAAGTTACGGCTGATGGCCCCCGGGTCAGACTCGGGGGTCCATTGGCGGAGGCTTTGCTTGTCCTTCGAATGACTTAGCAGGGAAATTGTCATTTATTGGCTGGGTGTGATGTCCGCCCCCAAATGTTCTTGGTAATGGTCGGCTCTCCACGTACTGTAAGCCAAATTGTCTGTCTGTTTACCTCGTCCTACAAAATAGACTATGTCTGACCCGCCAAGTCCTTAACTTCTGATGTCCTTAACTTCTGATGTCAACAGGTGTAAAAATCCAGCTTCATAGATTACAATATACTCCCGGGTTTGTGTACAGTGCAAAAATTAGGCTAACATGTGTGAGAGACAGCAGATAGACAGCCAATCTGGCTATGTCATCTCCCTTCAGTATAGATATTGATTTGCTTTGTCTTATAAGGCCATAAAAAGAACCTCTGTTTCTCAGGCCCACGCACATGGTCATTTTTGCTGCGCATGCAACCTTTTTATGACACCAAAAAATCTTTAAATAAAAATTGAGATATTGCGCTCATTTCGGTAAATCGATATCGATGCGTTGGCAAATTTTAAATTAGCACACTTCAAGCTTTTTCTACATCATACTTTAATAAAGTGGGTGGGTTTTACCAATATTCATGACAGAAAGTGTTTTATTCTGTAAAAGGTAAGTCATAATGACAGCAAGAAGGAAGGTGTCTTTCAGTCTGACAACAAACAGTCACAAAGGGGAATGGTCGATTCGCACCACGTTTGATTCGCACCAACCCTCAGAAAGTGTGCAATGTCAGATGCTGTGTTGAATGGGACACAGTCTCCTGGCATTTATTTTTAGTAACATTTGTATTGTAAATGGCCGTCATTGGGAATTTGTGTACTGTTATTAGTCCCCTACGGGAACTGTAAGGGGACTATAGGATTGCACTTTGTCTGTCCATCCGTCTGTCCATCCGTCCGTCCATCTGTCCATCCATCCATCTGTCTGTCTGCCTGTCTGTCTGTTTTTTATGTTACCACCTCTCCCTCCAATATGCTTTAAGCTACACCTTTCATATTTGGTACATGGATAAATGGTTCTGAGGGGATGATGCACGCTCAAAATTTTTTATTCAAAATCCAAGATGGCGGAATGGCAGCCATTTTTGTTGTGTTTTTTAAGGTTTTTTTCTCTGTTTTCATGTTACCACCCCTCCCACCAACATGGTTCAAGCTACTCTTTGCATATTTGGCACATGGATAGAGGGTTGGGAGGGGATGATGCACGTTCAATATTTTTTCTTCAAAATCCAAGATGGCGGCATGGCGGCCATTTTTGTTGTGTTTTTTAAGCTTTTTTCTCTATTTTATGTTACCACTGCTCCCTCCAGCATGGTTCAAGCTGCACTTTTCATATATGGTACATGGATAAAGGGGTTGTGAGGGGATTATGCACGCTCAATATTTTTTTTCAAAATCTAACATCTGTCTGTCTGTCCGTCTGTCTGTCTGTTTTTATGTTACCACCTCTCCCTCTAATATGCTTCAAGCTACACCTTTCATATTTGGTACATGGATAAATGGTTCTGAGGGGATGATGCACAGTCAATATTTATTTTTCAAAATCCAAGATGGCAGAATGGCGGCCATTTTTGTTGTGTTTTTTAAGCTTTTTTCTCTGTTTTATGTTACCACCCCTCCCTCCAACATGGTTCAAGCTACGCCTTTCATATATGGTACATGGATAAAGGGTTGTGAGGGAATTATGCACGCTCAATATTTTTTTTTCAAAATCCAAGATGCTTATACACTCTAGTGTCTTCTGTGACAAAAACACCTTATGTCACAAAAGCGCTGTAGGGGACTAATACCACCTCAGTGGTCAAACACTTGTTTGAAACCGTTAAGAGTTACCCAGTTAATTTAAATAAATGCATTTGAGATGCAGGATAATTGGATAACTAATAGTAACCGATGCTTGATATGAAAGTAACAGTCATAGTTGAAAATAAATCGCATATAGGCAGGTATGTGCGGTCGAATTGGTTAATAAAAACACGCAAACATTCGTTTTGTATTTCAGATTTCTGAAAAATATGATTTATGGATGAACTGCTCGTTCAAATGGGTTGTGATAATTTTGAATATAATGGGGGAAAAAATGCGATTCACAATTTTATTAGGAAGGTTGTGAAGGGATTTTTTTTTTTTGTGGTAAAATAAATCTGTGAAAGTTGGCACTTCGACATTTGATTTGTCCCAGAGACGTTTCATCCCGAGACGTTTCACCCACGAGGCATTTCGTCCTGTGTCATAACTTTCACTTTTCATTGAAAAAACAAACATTCAAACCCCACTTCATTTATGACCCAACACCCCTACGATGAATAACCAATATATTTGCGAAATTTTGCGTGGTCCACCAGGCGTTTGGGTAGGGGTCGGATTACCACAAACAACCTCTCGGGGAGAAATAAAAAGGAAAAAAAAAACTCGCCCTCCCGCATGCTTTTTGGGAAAAATGGCCTGAAACAGACAATCGACTTTGTATGGCCTAAATGTGTCTCTTATAAATGTGTTTCTAATGCAGGTTGTGATAATGTTAATTTATGTCAAAGAACTGTTGTATCACATTCTATCCATACCATTAAATAAAATAATCTAATCTAAAAACCATCGGAATCGGCATAATCTGCAGAGAAATAATCGGTTGATAGCAAGTTTTGATAATCGGTTCATCACTAATTCTGTGTTTATATGTTATTTCATGTGACACCATTTTGTAACCTCATTTTAACCCTTTATAATGAGAAAAAACTCTAAACATTCCTTTTCTCATGAATTACTGGCTGCATTGATTTAACATAAACTTCCTTTAATGGTGTGGACCCAAGTTTGTTTAAAGAATGTTCGTCTGACAGCATTTGGTCTTGTCAACAGTTTGGCAAAATTCACATACCTGCCCCAATTTTGACTTTTTAGAACTGACTTGGCAAAGTTGATCCATATTGAATATTCAACATTTTTTGCTTAACTTGACAAAGTCAAGATAAGCTATTGCCATCACATCTGCGGAAGTCTTTTAGTCTGTGAGTCTGTTCACATTTTCCTTTAGTACAGGCTACACCCCGTAGTTCTTATCCGATCGTCACGAAATTTCATATGCAGGTTTGAGGTCATGTCGAGATGAGAACGTCCCCTTTTTGTCGCAATCGGTCAACTGTGGTGGCTGCCCGATCCCAAAACCATTAGCACAGTCTACAGGTCATATTTAATATGGAGGGATTTCATTGTAACTTGGTAGGATGACTCCATATAATGTCTAGATGAGAACATCCCCTTTTGGTCGCGATCATTCAGCCGTGACAGCTGCCCGAGCCCAAAACCCAAAAACCTTTTGCACAGTCTACAGGTCATATTTATGGAGGGATTTCATTGTAATTTGGTAGGATGACTCCAGATGATGTCTAGATGAGAATGTCCCCTTTTGGTCGCGATCATTCAGCCGTGACAGCTGCTCGAGCCCAAAACCTGAAAACCTTGAGCACAGTCTACAAGTTATATTTATGGAGGGATTTCTTTGTAACTTGGTAGGATGACTCCAGATAATGTCTAGATGAGAACATCCCCTTTTGGTTGCGATCATTCAGCCGTGACAGCTGCTCGAGCCTAAAACCCGAAAACCTTTAGCACAGTCTACAGGTCGTATTTGTGGAGGGATTTCATTGTAACTTGGTAAGTTGATTCCATATAAAGTCTAGATGATAACTCCCCCTTTTGGTCAACTGTGATGGCTACAGGGGCCCAAAGCCTGAAAACCTTGAGCACAGTCTACAGGTCATATTTATGAAGGGATTTCATTGTAACTTGGTAGGATGACTCCAGATAATGCCTAGATGAGAACGTCCCCTTTTGGTCGTGATCATTCGACCATGATGGCTGCCTGAGCCCAAAACCTGAAAAACTTTAGCACAGACTGCAGGTCATATTTAGGAAGGGATTTCATTGTGACTTGGTAGGATGATTCAGTATAATGTCTAGATGAGGACGTCCCCTTTTGGTTGCGGTTGGTCAACTGTGATGGCTATACAGGCCCAAAGCCCAAAAACCTTTAGCACAGTCTACAGGCCGTATTTATGAAGTGATTTCATTGTAACTTGATAGGATGACTCGTTTTGGAATAATTTCACTGTAAATTGGTAACTTTCGTTGATATACATTAACTGTGAGGCCCACATACATTAACTGTGAGGGCCACATTAACCCATCCCTTTAGAATAGTCTACACCTCATATTATTTTTATTGAAAACATAGCATACAGGGAACAGAAATTAACATATTCCCAATTATCACAATTCTTGTCTTATTTCCATAATCCTTTCATAAAAATTGAACATTATCCTTTTCATCAAACATAAAACACAGACAAGTTAAGCTACAGTGTCATTGACACTTTCATTAGGTTTCCTGTACTTGTTTCCTCATATGAACTTAGTGACTGAAATTCAAAAAGAATTTCAAATGCCTATACTTTAAGAGTTGGATGGGACAGATGTTTGTTCTTTGCTGGAGAGGATCCTCACGGTAGTACATGTAGCAGAATTAAACTGCCTTGAGAAAATGTTATCAGTTGGCTTACAGTACTCAAAATCAGGATCTCCAATTTAACATTCTTGATAATGGGAAAAAACCCTGAAGAGCATTTTTCTGTGACATGCTGAGTTAATAGTTCAGTATATCTGGAGGGCAACTGATGGGCTTTCTCATAACATTTGCATGTTGTGAATAAACAAACCACCATTAATCCTTCTGTTATTTGCTTGGATAAGACATCTTAGTTTTCATTGGTTGCTTTTCTGAAGTGTTTATATGATGGACCACACAAGTAGCTTAATCCTTTACCTAACATATTTTCTATCTCTTTCCAGCTCTCCTGAAAATCTCCAATAAATTTAGAGTATTTTTTTATCCCCTGCAAAATCGCAGTCAGTGCATGTTGGACTTGAATGATCTTTGGTATGCTGATGGACTGCCATGGGGGAAAGGATATTCATTTGTAACGGGTTTTGTCCAATCATTTTCTCTAGAGTTATGGGCCTTTTTCAACGTTTTTTTCCATTTGTCCATCTGTCTCTTACAACTTTAGACTTTTGTATCTCGGTCAGTGCATGTCGGTTTGAATGATCATTGGTATGCTGATGGGCCTTCATGGGGAAAAGAATATTCACAAGTAGTGTGTTTTGTCCAATCATTATACCCCCACTTTTTTTTCAAAAAGTGGGTTATACTGGATTGCGTCTGCATCCATGCATCCATCGGTACGTCTGTCCATCTACACTCAGATGTCTGTTCGCATTATAACTTCAACATTACTGCTCAGATTTTGATGAAATTTGATACAAATGCTCATTATCATGAGATCTCTAAGTAGCATCAGTCGTTTTGCTGTTCGAATATTGTTTCTGTGAGTTATGGCCCTTTCAATATTCAAAAATAGGCTATTTTTGGTCTTTTTGCCTCTTATCTCAGGTTTGGGTTATTGGATCTCAATGAAATTTGGAATAAAAATTGTTTATGGGAAAGGCTTTCAATTGAGTCTCTAATAATATTTCCTACTTTTCACTTTTTAGACTTATCCCCCTTTTTAATTTTGAAAATTTTCTGTTTGCCTTGTAAAATAGCCAATTTTTTGTGCTTTCGCCTCATATTTCAGGTTTGGGTTATCAGATTTCAATGAAATGTGAAATGAAGACTGTTTATGGGAAAAGGCTTTCAAATAAGTCATGTCCCTGCAGTAACACAAAGAAAATACATGCGAATCACCTCCCCACATGTGGCATTATGTCTTTGTTCTACATCTCTTATGTGGATGGTCCGATTGTCACTAGACATCGGTAACAGGTGTTTCTAGCCTTCACAATTACCTTGCAGTAAAACAAAGACAATAATTTTGCTGTTTGCCAGGTAAATATATCTCAGGTTTAGCGACTCGCAATGAAATTTGGAATGGAGATTGTTTATGGGAATAGCTTTCACAGTATCGTGATTCATTTCTTCTCTTGTCATTGTTTGGAGGTACACACCATGAGGGTGTGACACCCCCCCCCCCCCCCCCCCTTGTTTTTTCTAGAGTTATGGTCCTTTTTCAACTTTTTTCGTCTTAGAAAATTTCAATTTTGGGGGTTTCTTGATGATAACTTTATTAGTGTATGTTGGATTTGAATGATCTTTGGTATGCTGATGGACCACCATGGGGTGAAGGACATCCTCAAGTAACATGTTTTGTTCAATAATTTTTCTTAGAGTTATGGGCCTTTTTCAACTTGGAAAACTCCTATTTTTCTTGTTTCTGGATGATAACTTTGGCATTGTATGTCAGATTTGAATGATCTTTGATATGCTGATGGACCACCATGGTGCAAAGGATATAGATAAGTAACAGGTTTTTTTAGTGACTCAGCACACCACCACAAGTTGTACGTTTTTTATTATTCCCCCGAAAAAAATTCGGGGGAATCTAGCCGTGACGTCGTCCGTCTGTCCATCTGTCTGTCGGGCGTAGACGGAATTCGTGTCCGCTCCATAACTTCTTACAGCCTTCAAGGATATTAATGATAACTTGGTATTATTATTGCCCACAACCAGAGGGTGTGTCGCGAATAAGGTTGGAATGGCTATCAAGGCTTTTTTCGGGGGAATCAGCCACCCTTTGGTGGCCATCCTCTAGTTTGTATTTTTTGAAAGGCTTTAATGGCGCCCATCTTGGTGGGGGATACCAGTGCAGTGCACTCGTTTCAATTGTTGTGATAGAAACAAGCTGATTGATCTAATTCCAGTGAGTGTTCATGAGCTATGTTTTGGAGGCAAAAATAGAAAATATTTGGTTATTTTGCAATATCTAAAGCGAGTTCGAAAACTGGCCCGGCCTGATTCGTCACACAGTTATGGTCTTCTAAGATTTTATTAATGGTGGCGAGTAATTAGATTCTTCCCATTTACCTTTTATGTACAAATATGTCAATGGCCAGGTGTGGTCCTTGGCAAATCGTGAGGAGTAGACAATAGATCTCTCCTCCATGCCCATAAATTCCCATCATTCTTTCATCATGATCAGTTTTATATGTTTTTTTATTTTTTTTTTTAACAGTTACAACCGTATGAACCAACTAGCCAAGAAGAGCAGACGGCAGAGAACTGAAATGGTTTACCTACAGAGACATGACATTCCATCAGTTATTTTACCGTTATCAATTTCATCTCATGCTGTTTAGTTATACATTCATGGTCTGTGACCATTCTGTATGAATTTCGTTACATTCTTTTATTTATTTTTTTTTTGTCCATTTTTTTTCACCTGTCTCATTGTTGCTAAGTAAGCATCTCCATAGCATTTTATTGAAATTTGGATTTTAATTTTTCCATCCATTCCACCAGTAATTTTTTTTCAGAGCATTTTCTTTAAATTATTTTCTTCCTTTGACAACATAAAGAAATATTTAAAATATAAGCTTGAGACCTGGAAGTCTGAGATAAACGATTATTTTTGCTGGGCCAGAGGCCCCTTTTATAATGTTTCACTCCTACATTTAATTTTTATACCCCCCGCAAACAAAGTTTGGGGGGTGGGGGGGTGGTATATAGGAATCACCCTGTCCGTCCATCTGTCTGTCCGTTTGTCCACCTTATAAGCGCAACTCCTCCTAAACCGTTTGAAGAATTTTCATGAAACTTTACACAATGGAAGAACTCCATATGAAGATGTGCATGAAGCAATATAATTCCATTTTGACAGGCGTGGGGGGTATCACTTTGTGAGCTTGCTCACAGTACCTCTAGTTATTTTTAGTACTCAGATCAATGACATTTGGTGACATACAATTTGCCCGAGGTATTTTGTTGCTCCTTCACTCTTGGGATGGAAGTAGCCTATATGTTTTTGCTTCCAAAGTCAGCTGGAGCTAAGACAGAAAGTTCAACAATCGTGAATTGTTTACTAATATTCATGAACTTTGTTTGACCAGTTGTGGGAGGTTGAGGGCAAAGTTGGATAGATTTGGATGTTTAATGGGATAAGGTTTTGAGCTGTTTTGAAAATTGATTATCTCTTGTGGTCATCAGATTTGACCATCATTATTTCAGGAAGAAGCAGTAATGAGGCAATTTTTATTTTATTTTTGTCTTCCACTGTTATTATGTCTCCCCTTCCCAGAAGGGAGACATACTGTTTTAGTGCATATTCTTCTTCTTCTTCTTTTCTTCTTCTTCTTCTTCTTCTTCTTCTTCTTCTTCTTCTTCTTCTCATACAAACTTTGTCCAGGGCATAACTTTTTTGTCTTTTGACCTAGACCTTAGATATTTGGCATGTGGATGTATCACCATGAGTCGGTGTGTCACGTACCATAGTGACCTTCATGTGACCTTGACCTTTGACCTGAAGGTCAGATTTTGTGCTTTTTAAGGGAAACTTTGTTCAGTGGCATTACTTTTTTGTCTTTTGACCTAGACCTGAGATATTTGGCATGTGGATGTATCACCATGAGCCGGTGTGTCGCGTACCATAGTGACCTTCATGTGACCTTGACCTTTGACCTGAAGGTCAGATTTAGACCTTCGATATTTGGTATGATTGTCAATATTATTCATGTATATATAGTTTGCAGTGCATTAAATAGAAAGGAAGGGGAGACATATGTTTTAGTGTGCTAAAACAGTTTCTAGTTTATTAAGGTTTTGACGACATCACCCCAGACAAAGCTGTGATGCAGATTCAAGAGATAAAAAAATTTCACTTTAGACTATCTAAACTGGTCCATGCTAAAAATATAAAATGCAGTACAGTGAAACTCACTTAATTGGATATTTCTTAATCCTTAACTGGTAGAGTGCTGGAAGCCCATATTTGGGCTTTATTCTGAAGTGTTGGTACCACAGCTTAAAGGCTTCATATTCAATGAATGTTCTACATATCACCTTTGAAATGAAATTATTTAGTCTGTTAGGATTTGCCTTGTTACAATTTATGGGAGAGTGCCTATTGGCACTCTCCTATAAATTGTAACAAGGCAAAGATGTATGAACAAATTTTGATGACCAAAAATAATTCAGCACTCTACCAGTTAAGGGACTGGAGATTTTTATACACTTTTGACACACTACATCTTTTGTCTTTGCAGCTGTATTAAGCCCTTAACTGGTAGAATGCTAAAAAAATTTTTGGTCACCATACTTTGTTCACATGTCTTTGCCTTGTTACAATTTATAGGAGAGTGCCTGTGGACACTCTCCTATAAATTGTAACAAGGCAAATCTTAACCGACTAAGTAATATCACTTCAAAATAATATGAAGAACAGCCACAGAATTTTAAGTTGCTGTGCCTGTACTTTCGAATTAGGGACCTGCAAGTTGCCGATTTTGATCGAATTGAATTGAATTGGTGAAAATGAATCAAACTTCGAATCAAATCACAGTTAATGGATATGTCAGCGAAAGAAAAGTGTTTTTCTAAAATAATAACCCTGATTATTAAAAGACACACAGTTATGTAGAGTGCATTTTTCGACTCATCACTTCCCACACAATAAATTGAGATATAAACCAATTTACTAGCTATTGATTGAAACTATTCGAATTGTTGACTTTGTTGCGTCGAAACAGCAGCAATAAAGATTTTTAAACGAACCTGGCTGATAGAGCTGATACCTCTCTTTTATCACATGTTTTCTTGGACAAAAACTGGTCACTGGTCATAATGCACAATAAGTTGAAATGAACAGTTGTAGTAGTAATAGTTTTTGTAACAATGTAGCTACAACTGTTGTACAGTTGTAGCTACATTGCTACAAACACTGTTACTACTACAAGTCAGTTACATTTCTACTCGGAACAATACTCAATATAAAATAATGTGTTCAATTACAATCTGTAAACATTCATGGTTGTGGCCAAAGTATATTTGAATTTTCAATTTCGAATTGAATCAAATCGAATATTGACTTTTGAATCAATTTTTTGCTGGAGCCTATTCTGAATAAAGCCCAAATATGGGCTTCCAGCACTCTACCAGTTATGGTTAACTGAATAATCCTGTTAATTGCATTTAACTGCAAGCAAACCATTCACCTCACCTGTACAAATTTGACCTGTTAATATATTTTTACAAAATCATGGGAAAGAAGTATAAAGATACAACACATGACACCAGGTCTGGCATTCTAGAAAGTATGGGAGCACAAATAATTGCCCTTCTCAGTTTGGCAAGGAGCACAATTGCCTTTTTAAATCTCAATGCAGCTATTATTAGACTCTTGACCACCTCATGTCCAAACCTGAGCATAGGCTCAGGTTTGGGCTTGAGGTGATCAGGAGTCTGAATGTTCCTCTTGAGAGCAGTTGGTGTGCTGCTTGCCTAAAGAATATCTGGTCTGAGGAACTGATGACCAAAAATATTGTTTTCTGTATAGTTGTTTCTAGAGGTCACAGAGTGCTATTAAAGTCTACTTTAATCGATTATTCTTCTTCAAAAGTTGATCATGTCATTTCTTAGTCGTGCCAACCCTATTCTGCAGGATATTTTTTTTATATCAGAACATAAAAACTTGATTTTGAATCTTTTTCCTTCTTCTTCCGTTTTAGAACAAAACCACCTCTGGTGTATCCTCGTACTGCAAGTGACTATTTACATGATCGGTGATGGGAGGTCCCAAAGTGCAGGTCAAAATTCATATTTCCTCTATGCAAACATGACTTTAGTTTATTAAGTGTATATTCTCACCCCTGATTGTGATACTGCATTGGATCAATCTTATTCTGTTTGTTTGATAGAAGATGTCCTTTGTTGAAAACCCCCTATGGGAACCCCGGGCAGTTAGGCAGTGCTTGTTTACTGTGGTAAACGTGCACCGTTTTACTGGTAAAATAGGACCCAGTCACTAATGCTTGGGGTGCAAGCCTGCTGAAATAGGCAACATGGGGAATAAACAATTAACTGACCTTGACTTTATCTCCATGTTGTGGTCACGATTAGCCATTGTGCAGAAGTATGTGACCTTAAACACCAATAAATAAATAAATAATATTGGTTGAAAAAAGCCCCTCAAAATATTAATCAAAAGAATGCTTTGTCAAGGACAGGTGACAAAATCCTCACAACTTTTCTAGCTACATGTACATTTCAAATTTCTACTGTATTTTATATTCCATTAACAGTTGCAAAATATTGATATTCCTAGAAGGAAATAAAGTTATGCTCCCTTTGTTTTATGTGCATATAAGACTGGACTGTTTTGCCTTTTGTTGTTACTATTGTAGTGAAAAAATCTCATGAAAACTGTACATACCTTTATTTGCAGATAAAGTGCACAGAATTCAGAAATGATTCAAAACTTTCACTAACAAAACAGTAATAAAAGCACTCATGTCTTGAATGGAATACATATCTTCACCCCAAACTTATTTTTCAACTAATGTCAACTGATAATTGAAAATTTTGTGTATTTGTTAGCTGTGCACACAGGATGCTGCAGTATAATTTAATTTTTTTTTATTTCTTTCACTTCCTTCTAAACAAGAAGATACTTTTTGTAAGCAGTTCTCCATCAATAATACAGCAATAGGCTCTTTATATTAACCCTTTACCTAACGAATTGGCCGCATCTGTTTGCATAGTTCACAGTCTGAGCATTTGAAAAAAAATCTTTTTTTCAAAAAGCATTAACAAAACCATATCATGTGAGCCCCCATGGGAATGAGCTCATGGGGATCTTTTCCCATGAGGGGTCATGTGATAACGGTTTTGTTAAAAGTTTTTTTTGAAAATTTTGAAAAAATAAAATATTTAAAATAAATTTTGATATCATGTGCATTGGGTAAATGGCTACCCCCCCCCCCCCCCCCATCTCATGCAAGCTAAATGTGACTAGCAATGTCCATTTCTAAATAAGTGAAATAAATTATTCAACATTGTGTATGACCATATATTGACAAATTTTCATCTCTTTCTAGGGGGTTGCGGTGGTTCACTAGGTTGAGATGCAGGCTGCAAGCCGAGAGGTCCTCGGTTCGAATCCCACCTGTGGCAAGCGCACTGCCCTTGGGCAAGACACTTCATCCCAATTGCCAATGTGGAGGAACAGTGTGAAGGCGCACTGCGCATCGATGGTGCACTTGTCTTCAACCCTGCTTGTGTGGAGTTAGTATTTTGGGGAGTCTGACAGTTGCTCATCATTGCTCAGTGGTTCTCTCTGGATACTCCTGCTTCTTCCACCTGTAAAACTGTCGAACACGAGGTGACCCTGGTTGTCGAATGTGTTGTCAAACCCTAATAAATAAATAAATATTGGCTTTCCAGATTGGCTATTTGGTAAGATAGAGGGTTAGGTTTGAGCTAAGCTTTGGGGGAGTGGGGGGGGGGGGGGGGGTGGCAAAAGTGCTAAAATAGAATACTTTTGGCGCTGCTAAAATTAATTGTCAGTCTCTGATCTGTACATTCTGAACAAATACCCATATTTATCCCCATATTTATTTTGCTTGGTGGTGTATTTTGTTGTTCATTAATTTTACAGATTTATTATTTGGAGGTTACAGCCAGCAATTTTTGGTATGTCATCAAAAAAACAGAAGCTTTTTATTTGTATATCAAATGATGTATAAATGTAGAGTGCATATTTTATGTCATTTCTGAAATTTATACAACTCTGTCTACATTACATCATTGTCAGGCTTTAGTGATTTAGTTGGCAACATGTTTTTTCAAAATTCAGGATCAGCACATTTTCAGTCTGATAATAACCTTATGTACCAGTTGGTGGAAAGTCTTAAAATAATTTTTGAAAATGGGAATTTCCTCTGTTAATAGAGGGGCTTTTCTGCAATTTTCAAGATTGTTTGGACATCTAATTACTAAGATCATTGAAGTTTAAATCTATCCCTCAGTCGTAGATTTGTTATTGTGAATGAATTCATATCATCACTGCTGGGTTGATGAATGTCTTTTTCAGTAGTTCTTAAGCCATGTTTCAAGTGGTGTGTTTCTAAGCAAGGTGTCATACTTTTCAAATCAGTATTGTTCAGACAGTAGGTGATCAGGATTGTTGCATGAAGTAATGTTCCAGTAAGACTAAAAACCCTGCCCTCTAACTGGATGACAGCTCGCTTATTTTTTTCTATGTTTAAGGCTCCAGTGGCATATATTACTGTCTGCCATCACCATATGAAATATTTGATAGAATAACAATGGGAGAGGATTCAAAGTTCCTACTGCCTCAAAAATCGAATTTTTCGAGGCCTTTGATCATTCTGTGAATTTATACTCACAACCCACTTATAAGTTAATGCTTTCAACTGAGATGGAATAACCTTGACCTTTAAGTTATTGATTTTTATCCCCTCGAAATGTTTTTGGGGGGATATAACTGTGGTGGCGCCGTCCGTCCGTCCCTCTGTAGATGGAGTTGGTTTCTGCTCTCTGACTAAAATTCTGCTTTGCCGACTGAACCTAAACTTGGCATGTGGGTTAGGCATGGTGAGGGGAAGAACCCTATTTATTTTTGGGATCATTGTGCCCAAGGTCAAGGTCACAGTAACCTTTAACTTTAATTTCTATCAGCATTGGGTTTCTTCTCTGTAATTAAAGTTCTGCTTGGCCAACTGAACCCAAACTTGGCATGTGGGTTAGGCATGATGAGAGGAAGAACCCTGTTCATTTTGAGGTCATTGTACCAAAGGTCAAGGTCACAGTGACCTTGAACTTAAACATTTGCCTGAGGTGGCTTCTCAAATTGAAATTTTGCTTGCTCGATTGATACTAAACTTGGCTTATGGGTTGAGCATGATGAAAGGAAGAACCATATTTATTTTTGGGTTATTGTGTCAGAGGAAAAGGTCACAGTGACCTTGAATTCTAACTTTTCTCTGTCAGAGTTGGTTTCTGCTCTCTAAAATGTTGTTTGCCTGATCGAAACCAAACTTGGCATGTGGATCGGGCATGATGAGAGCAAGAACCCTATATTATTTTTAGGTCATTATGCCAAAGGTCAAGGTCACTGTGACCTTGAAATTAAAATTTTATCAGAGCTGGTTTCGGCTCTCTTAATTATTAAAAATGTGCATTTGCGATCGAAACCCAACTTGGCATGTGGGTTGAGCATGTTGAGAGCCCTACATATTTTTAGGTAATTGTGCCAAAGGTCAAGGTCACAGTGACCTTAAACTTAAAATCTTATCGGCCCTGATCAAAACCAAACTTGACATTTCATCAGATAAAGGTAATCTTATCTGTATTATTTGAATAAATAATACCAACAGTTGTGTTAATATAATGTAATATATTACCAAGGTTACACAGTATCAGAGTGATTTTTCAGAGGAGTTGCCACCCCTAGGCAGCTACCTCTAGTTTTTCTTGCCCATTGATGTTGTGGGGGTGCACAAGAGTTTTATTTACTAAATTTGTTATCGTTAAAATTGCCTTGTCCATTCAAGTTGCTTTGTTCATTTCATGATATGGGTTTTGGGCTATGGGTAGGGTCTTATTGGAACATATACATTATTGTAATGAAATATATACGTTATTGTGATGAATTGACAGTAACATGGTCTGAGGTTTGTGGTTCAGAGCGTATGTTCAACCTCGATGCTTTGCATCTCGGTTGAATATAAGCTCACAGCTGCAAACCTCAGACCATGTTACCATCAATTCATCACAATAACTGATGTTTTCATTTGTTTTCTATACTTCTTGAAATCTTAGTAAACTGGATTTTAAAAAGAGTCACCATGAAACTTTTTGATTATTAAATAAATTTTTTTCTATTCGTGTTAGATACAAGGATAAAATTTTTAAAATTGCATTTTAGAGAATTTTTTTCTCCCCAAAACAATGGAATTTGATTCAGAATACAAGTAGTTTTTAAGTGTTTTAGGAGTCATTCCCATGATGAAAACAGGCCGCACTTCTTCCACCTAAGTAATTGTGTAGAATTACTTGTGACTTTAGTTGGAGGTAATCATTGATGAATGAATCCCATTAGATGGACATCTGTTGGTTGCACTGTTTGATCAGCTGTCATTACTTTTTTGTTTTCCTCTTAATTTTTGCTATTAGTAGTATACGACATTTTGGTATCTGTTTGGAATTAAATAAAAAATATTACCCTACTGCAGGTGGCCAGGCACCTGAAGTTTTCAATTATCTAGCTAGAAATTACTGTAGTAGCGCCTTTAATGGTGGCAACAGGTATGTCTGGCAAATTGGTTAATTTATTTAAATGTTAAATGAAGAAAAACTTGATGAAATCATTTGGATTAACCTGTGCATATATATATCATATCAGACATATGATTGGAATGCAGACAGAATTGTTTATTGTTGAAGAGTATTGGTTTATAAGAAATTGTTCATTACTGATATAAAAGTATAAATATATAAAATATATCATATATATATAATTGTTGTTTCTGTGTTTTTATTACTGTCTGGAAATTATTTGATCTCTGGTCTTTTAAAGTTTTCCCCCTCATGTGACGGCATGTATAAAACAATTTCCAGTTACCTTTGTATTTTCATCAATACAATCTTGGTTTCTCTGTCTGCTTGTCCACAATTTCGTTCAGCTCTATTACTTTAACAAATTTTCTTCAGATCCAACATTCAGAATGCTTTCCTATTTGGTGTATAACATCTCTAGGGAGGTCAAATTCAACTGTGTTCAAATCGAGAGCCTGGGTTAATATTTGGGCTCCCTATGAGAGCCAGAATTGGACATGTAGCTGAAGAATTAGAAATTTTGTATTCAGTACCCTCTAGAGTTATGTAACTAAGATTAATCCACATAGGTTGTATCAAGGGGCTTCATAGGGGAGCTCCACATTTTACATCATGAACAACTGAAGAAAAGGCATGGTGCTCAGATTATTTTTGTCACTCCTGAGGGGCTCAAGGATTGATAATGTGTCCTATGGAGATGGATTGCTTAATGTAGATTCATTCTTGGATATGCTTATATCGTCTTCTGTTCAAGGTGAATGCTTCAGGCCCCAAATGGCCTCTTTTAACCCTTTACCCAACGTAATGGCCAAAACCAGCCAGCGCTATTCAGAAAAATCGCCAATTCATTTTCATGATTTTTTTCATTTTTTGTCTCAAAAACATAGGTTATGACCCCTCTTTGAAACAAGCTCGTTCCAGTGAGGGGTCATAACCTATGTTTTTGAGACAAAAAAATTAGTTATTCAAGAATTTAATTTTAAAGAGTCGTCTGCTTTTCATGTTAGGTAAAGGGTTACAATTTGGCAGCTGTTTTGGATTTCTTCAGCACATCTTATAGGTTACATTTATAGATCTGTTTTCTTGAAACTTGGCAGGATGACTTGCTATGATGAGAATGTCATATTTGCATCACAGCTGGCCACCATGGCTCTGTTTTCTACTTTTTAAGTTTTTTTGTTTTGATCTGATATATAACAACAAATCAATAATTATGACACAGTTTACTTAAATATAAGACACAAGTTAAGTAATTATGACATTAATTCCATAAATTTTGCATAAAGTAAAGGTCAGCTACAGTGTCACTGACCCTTCAATATATTGTGAGAGCATTTTGATAATTTATTTATTGATATTGCGAGAATATTATAGGTCACTTTTAGCATCTATGGCTGTATCATGACTGCAACCTTAGGACATCCACCTCAGTTGTAGGCTACCAGAACTCGTTTACAACAGCAGACAAATACTGCTCAATTCTTTGGGTTCCCATGGGGATCACTGTTATTACAATATGTTTGACTGTGGTTGTATACACAGAGGTATTTTACATTAAGTACATGTTTCGTTTATCAGCTCACCGAAGGGAGCTTAACTTATCACTTGCCGTCCGTCGTGAACTTTACATTATCGACTACTCCTCACAAACTACTGGATCAAATTGAACCAAATTTGGTGTGCATGTTCCCTATCATATGCCAATTCAAACTTGTACAAATAAACTTGCCGCACCCACAGGGGGCACCATAAGGGGCATAACTCTGATAGCACCCATGAATTTCTTTCCAAAATTAAAAAAAATCTCCTTCTTCAGATGCACCAGGCAGAATTCTTTCCTATTTGGTATACATCATCTCTTGGGGGGTCAAATTCAAGTTTTTTCAAATTGGCTCCCTGGGTTCATATTTGGGCTCACTATAGAAGCCCGAATTTGAACTTAGTGCATTTCAGGCAAATTTCTTAAAAAATCTTCTTCTCCAGATCCAGCAGGCAGAATCTTTTGATATTTGGTATGCAACATTGTGGTGTGGATCTGATTCAAGTTTGTTCAAATCGGCCCCCCTGGATTCATATTTGGGCTCACTATAGAAGCTCGAATTCGAACTTAGTGCATTTCGGGCAAATGTCTTAAAAAATCTTTTTCTCCAGATCCAGCAGGCAGAATCTTTTGATATTTGGTATGCAACATTGTGGGGTGGATCTGATTCAAGTTTGTTGAAATCGACCCCCTGGGTTCATATTTGGGCTCAGTATAGGAGCCCAAATTTGAACTTTGTGCGAATTTCAGGCAAATTTCTTTAAAAATCTTCTTCTCAAGATCCAGCAGGCAGAATCTTTTGATATTGGGTATGCAGCATGCTTAGGGGGGTGAGATTCAAGTTTGTTCAAGAAAAGTCCCTGGGTTCATATTTGGGCTCACTGTGGTAGCCCGAATTATAACTTAGTTCAAAATGAGGAATTTTCTTTAAAAATCTTCTTCTTCAGATCCAGCAGTCGGAATGTTTTGATATTTGGTATGCAGCATCCTTAGTGGGGTGAGATTCAAGTTTGTTCAAGCCATGTTCCTAGGTCCATATTTGGGCTCACTGTGGGAGCCCAAATGATAACTTTGTTCAAAATGAGGAATTTTCTTTAAAAATCTTCTTCTTCAGATCCAGCAGTCGGAAAGTTTTGATATTTGGTATGCAGCATCCTTAGGGGGGGTGAGATTAAAGTTTGTTCAAGCAGTGTTCCTAAGTCCATATTTGGGCTCACTGTGGAAGCTTGAATTGTAACTTAGTTCGAAATGAGGAATTGTCTTAAAAAATCTTCTTCAGATCCAGCAGTCGGAATGTTTTGATATTTGGTATGCAGCATCCTTAGGGGGGTGAGATTCAAGTTGGTTCAAGCCATGTTCCTAGGTCCATATTTGGTCTCACTGTGGGAGCCCGAATGATAACTTAGTTCAAAATGAGGAATTTTCTTTAAAAATCTTCTTCTTCAGATCCAGCAGTCGGAATGTTTTGATATTTGGTATGCAGCATCCTTAGGGGGGTGAGATTCAAGTTTTTTCAAGCCATGTTCCTAGGTCCATATTTGGGCTCACTGTGGGAGCCCGAATGATGACTCAGTTCAAAATGAGGAATTTTCTTTAAAAATCTTCTTCTTCAGATCCAGCAGATGAATGCTTTTGATATTTGGTATGCAGCATCCTTAGGGGGTAAGATTCAAGTTTGTTTAAGCCATGTCCCTAGTTCCATAAAATTTGACTCTCATGACTTCATTCCTTTGTAGTGTTGATAAACCATGTCTATCTGAATGTGACCCCAAATACTTCTTTGAACCACTTTGGCCGGTGAGCGATTAAGGCTCCTTGGATCCTCTTGTATTAAAGAGCATAGGTTGACCTCAAAACAGGCTGTACATTTCCATATATTTTTAAACTATAAACCAATGGCCCAAACTTAGCTGGTGCAAACTCAAAGTTATCAAGGGCCAAACACAAATTTTGAACCCCCTCAATCCCCCAAATTTGCTTGCAAAACCGAAAATTAGAAGTCCTATCTGGTCCTCCATACTTTTACTCTCTGCGCATGTGCAGCCGTCAGGAAGTGACCGGAATTGGCGCCGACATCATTGTTTGTTTGGCCCTAAAGTCTGTAACAATGTTCTGACACCTGTGCTTTAAAATCTCCTTTTTTGAGGATGCCAGACACAAATCAATGCAAGAATTGGTGGATCCAAGGCTGATGGAAGTGTACAACGGTGGTTTTACACGTTCAGGGCTGTAACTTTATAATAATTATAAAATTATTTCATGTTCCCATTTTCGGGACATACGCCTGACATCATCATTTTTGCTAATGATTAATCCACTGTTTGTTAAGTATTCCTTCCCTATCCTTCCATGAACCCTTCCTGTTAAACTCTTAAGCTTTTTGGCTATTTTTTATTGAAATTTTTTATTAAGTTTCTTGGGAGTTTAATGTGTATTACAGAATATTTATTCTATTTATCCCCATGGTTACATCTTCACCCTAGGGGTGTTCGGTCATTTAGTCTTGCATCTTCTATCCGAAGTATCATTTTTTCTTCGTATGAAGATGTAGCTTTGCATCTGGTAGCATTTAAATTGGTTACTGACTTGGGGCCTTTTAGTGTGCCTGATGTTTTGTTTCCGTTTTTTAGCTCAACTTTGACAAAGTCAAATTTGAGCTATTGTCATGGCCCGTCGTCCGTCTGGCCGTCTGTCCATCTGTCCGTCTGTCCGTCTGTCCGTACGTCAACAATTGGCTATGGCTCGGGCTAGAGGTCGTATTTATGAACCGATCTTTACGAAACTTCTTGTGTACCTTTGTTATGACCCTGGGACGGGAACGAGTGTTTTTAGGTGTGGTCCGAAATTCAAGATGGCTGCCAGTGGCCATTTTGTACCGATGATGCAAAAATCAGTTTTTTGTACAGAACTTCTGTATGAAAGTTCTGATTTGAATAAAGTTTTGTATAAATGTTTAGTACCATGGGATACATCACATATAATACGGGGTTTTTTCTCATGCGTAAATTATGCAAATTAGACTGACTTTGATTTATTTAGTGTTACTTTCAGAGCTGTAAGTGCCAAGCTGCTATGGCTCGGGCTAGAGGCCGTATTTATGAACCGATCTTTACGAAACTTCTTGGGTACCTTTGTTATGACCGTGGGACGAGAACGAGTGTTTTTGGGTGCGGTCAGAAATTCAAGATGGCTGCCAGCCACCATTTTGTACTGACGATGCAGAAATCTGTTTTTTGTACAGAACTTCCATATGAAAGCTCTGATTTGAATAATTTTTTGTATGAATGTTTAGTACCATGGGATACATCACATATAATACGGGTTTTTTTCTCGTACGTAAATTGTGCAAATTAGACTAATTTTGATGTTTTTTGGGGTTACTTTCAGCACTGTAAGTGCAAATGCCAATACGGCTCGGGCTAGAGGCCGTATTTATGAACCGATCTTTACGAAACTTCTTGGGTACCTTTGGTATCACCGTGGGACGAGAACGAGTGTTTTGGGGTCCGGTCCGAAATTCAAGATGGCCGATGGCAGCCATTTTGTACAAAATTAGGTGCAATCAGATTTTTGCACATAACTTCCATATGAAAGCCCTGATTTGAATAATTATTTTGTGTGAATGTTTAGTACCATGGGATGCATCACATATAATACGGGTTTTTTTCTCGTGCAGAAATTATGCAAATTAGATGAACTTTGATTTTTTCAGTGCGACTTACACACAGTAAGTACACATGTCAATACGGCTCAGACTAGAGTCTGTATTTATGAACTGATCTTCACGAAATGTCTTGGGTACCTTTGTTATCACCTTGGGACGAGAACGAGTGTTTCTGGGTGCGGTCTAAAATTCAAGATGGCTGCCAGTGGCCATTTTGTACCGAAATTAGGTCTAATCGGTTTTTTGTACACATCTTCTATACAGCTCAGACTAGAGGCCATATTTATGAACCAATCTTTACGAAACTTCTTGGGTACCTTTGTTATCACCGTGGGATGAGAGCGAGTGTTTTTGGGTGTGGTCCGAAATTCAAGATGGCCACCAGCAGCCATTTTGTACCAAAATTAGTGCAATCAGTCTTTTGTATAGAACTTCTGTATGAAAGTTCTGATTTGAATAAATTTTTGTATGAATGTTTAGTAACATGGAATACATCACATATTGTAAGGTGTTTTTTTTCGTGCCGAAATTATGCAAATTAGATGAACTTTGATTTATTCAGTGCCATTTACACAATGTAAGCACACATGTCAATACGGCTCAGGGTAGAGGCTGTATTTATGAACCGATCTTCACAAAACTTCTTGGGTACCTTTGTTATCTCCTTGGGATGAGAATGAGTGTTTCTGGGTACGTTCCAAAATTCAAGATGGCTGCCAGTGGCCATTTTGTACCGAAATTAGGTCCATTCAGTTTTTTGTCACAAGTTCTATACAGCTCGTATTTATGAACTGATCTTCACAAAACTTCTTGAGTACTTTTGTTTTCACCTTGGGACAGGAACGAGTGTGTTTTGGGGTGCCTTTGTTATCACTGTGCTATGAGAACAAATATTTTGGGGTTCAGTCAGACCCACTCTGGGACTCAACGATTTTTTCTAGTTCAGCATCTGACTGTCACCCACCTTTACAATACTTTACCTATACATTTGTTACAGGCAACGGTCAGTATTCATGTACAGACCATTACAATACTTTATATGTACCTTTGTTATCAGGTCATTACCTAGATGTTTGTCATTGCTGTGTCACATACTATACATGTACATGTCTTTGTCTTGACAAGTTGAGCTACAGTGTCATTGACACTTTCATTTTATTGACGTTCACATTGACAACGTCCTCATTTATATGTGGTATTTTATTTTATATTACTGTAGAATTACTGTAGGATACATTGATTATTATTCTGGTAGTGTAGCTCAAAAAATTTGGATTTTGTCCACACTTAGGCTCTATTATGTTCCCTTTGGGAACTTGGGCATTTTTTCAAATTTTTTTCAAAAAATATTTTGAAGTTAATTTTGATTGCTATTATGTATCTTAATGATATATTTTGTTGTGGAGTTTGTAGGAGTGATATCGACTTTAGTTGATGCACTCCTGTGGATTCTTGTCCTACTTGTGTACTTAGGGATGATTAACATTAGAGATGGGTGTCGCGGTTTGTTGTTGGCAGTGAGGTTCATAGATTGGACCTGGTGTCGCATTTTAATTAATTTTTTCAGTTTCTATTTCAGATGACCTTGAACATGGTGATGATATTGTGACACCCATCCAAAGTGTGCTACCATCGTCGCACTCCATTGAGCAAATAGAGCTAGCTGCAGCTTCCTGATAAGCAAGGGATAAGGCCTCTTGTTAGTGTTCTTAATCTCTTGCAGGCAGCAAGCTCGAACCGGTGAAGTGGTTACCCCGTCCGTGGGAGCCGTGACACCGGGTAAGTCCATTGCGGTCGAAGGAAGTGTAGACGTGGGTAGAGCACGCATACTTAAAAATAAATGCTCACCCAGCGACGACGGATAGCTGAATCCGGATGGATAATGCACAGATAGTCTGAGATATTCCTTGACGTCAAGACATTTTATGTATTTATAACTGAATTTATTATCTCTTGGGACTGTGGTCTCTTTGGGAATTCAGGGCTGTTTATATAGCGGCTCTTCATTTTGCGCGATGATAATTGTAAGTCTCCATTAAGTGAGCCTTCAGGGTCGCAACTTACACCAATATATCTGTCTTCACGAAGATGAAGACTTATAAGCTATGGCTAGCATTGTAAGTCTCCTTAGTGAGCTTCTAGGGCCTCAGTTATCAGCTTTTAATAGTCTTCACATACAGGAAGACCTTTAGCTGCTTCAGCAAGGCTGAGTTTTTTGTCCTATCGGACATGATACAGTTTGTTAGAGGAGGTTATTCTCTTCAAACCTGTATGGATTGGTGTGAGTTATTATGTAAATACGGTGTATTTGTTCATCACATCCTTCTCTGCCCTCAGTGGCATTATGGATTCAGTCAGACATGAGGGAGCCTTGTGGCTCCTATACTATTTGATGACTAACACAAGAACGATTTAAGTAATGCGGGTGGGGGATTCAATATGAATTTGAACCCAACTTCCCCCCCCCTACTGCCAATGTGTTAAGAGATGATTACAGGGCAAGACATAGTTTTCTTACCGTAAGCCTCGTATGCATTTAAGTATATACATGCCTTTCATGACTTCTCGATTGGCAGCTGGGTCGTGTTCTATGGCGACCTCATGGGCACATCCACTTTTTAGTTGGTTTGTTTCCTGTGATTGTTCGTTTATATGTCATATACAAGCATATAATTCATCATCAATAAACTGCTAGCCTTCGTGTACCTGTTAGGCTGTCAAGTCAGTTAACTGGTATTCAGATGATTACATGCGGGATTTCAGTGCTTGTGTGCATAAGCGTATTATTAGGCAGATGCATTATTGTATGTTATGGACTTTAGAAACAATGAATTATTTCGGGGGCTGTCTGTGACGAGTCTGTTAATCATAGCTCGTTCCATTTCTAAATGCAGGTTTCTATAAGTTTCGGTACCCAAATCGAAAATAACTTTCTATGTATTCTCGTATATGCGCACGTGTCTGGGAGTGTTATTTATTGGAATTTATTGTACACCTGAACGGGGTCGCCTGTGGGTTGCCTCCGAAGTGTGTTTACTCTCCACAGATCGTCCATTGTGATTGTATTGGGACATGTGTATGTTGTACATATTAAATCACCGGTTTTCGCCCTATCTACGTATGCTGACTCCGGTATACGTTACAAGCGGGCACTATTAATTACCGGAATCGCTGCGATAGCCTTAGCTTCTGAAGTTTCATTAAGCACCAATTTATTGATAATAATTAAAATCTGGGTTCCTGTTTGGCGAATATATATTGTTATTTGGTACCGCCTTTACTTATTCTAGATCGCTCCCCTCTTTGCTTTTGAAGAAGATTCCTTCAAAAAAGAGGGGATTTTTCGCTCATCGAAGCGAAGGGAGCTTAACTTATCACTTGCCGTCCGTCGTCGTCCGTCGCTGTCTGTCGTGAACTTTACATTATCGACTACTCCTCACAAACTACTGGATCAAATTTAACCAAATTCGGTGTGCATGTTCCCTATCATATGACAATTCAGACTTGTACAAATAAACTTGCTGCACCCACAGGGGGCACCACAAGGGGCATAATTGATAGCACCCATGAATTTCTTTCCAAAATTCGAAAAAATCTTCTTCTTCAGATCCACCAGGCAGAATTCTTTCCTATTTGGTATAAATTATCTCTAGGGGGGTCAGATTCAAGTTTGTTCAAATCAGCCCCCTGGATTCATATTTGGGCTCACAATAGAAGCCCGAATTTGAACTTGGTGCATTTCAGACAAATTTCTTAAAAAATCTTCTTCTCCAGATCCAGAATCTTTTGATATTTGGTATGCAACATTGTGGGGTGGATCTGATTCAAGTTTGTACAAATCGGCCTCCTGGGTTCATATTTGGGCTCAGTATAGGAGCCTGAATTTCAACTTGGTGCATTTCAGGCAAATTTCTTTGAAAATCTTCTCAAGATTCAGCAGGCAGAATCTTTTGATATTGGGTATGCAGCATGCTTAGGGGGGTGAGATTCAAGTTTGATCAAGCCAAGTCCCTGGGTTCATATTTGGGCTCACTGTGGAAGCCTGAATTATAACTTAGTTCAAGCTGAGGAATTTTCTTACAAAATTTTCTTCTTCAGATCCAGTGTTTTGATATTTGGTATGCAGCATCCTTAGGGGGGTGAGATTCAAGTTTGTTTAAGCCATGTCCCTAGGTCCATATTTGGGCTCACTGTGGGAGCTCGAATTCTAACTTAGTTCAAAATGAGAAATTTTCTTCTTCAGATCCAGCAGTCGGAATGTTTTGATATTTGGCATGAAATATCCTTAGGGGTTGAGATTCAAGTTTTTTCAAGCCAATTCCCTGGGTTCATATTTGGGCTCACTGTGGAGGCCTGAATGATAACTTAGTTCAAAATGAGGAATTTTCTTTAAAAATCTTCTTCAGATCCAGCAGTCAGAATGCTTTTGATATTTAGTATGCAGCATCCTTAGGGGGGGGGGGGGGGGGGGGGGTAAGATTCAAGTTTGTTCAAGCCATGTCCCTAGGTCAGTATTTGGGCTCACTGCGGAAGCTCGAATTGTAACTTAGTTCAAATGAGGAATTTTCTTAAAAAATCTTCTTCAGATCCATCAGTCGGAATGTTTTGATATTTGTTGTGCAGCATCCTTTGGGGGGCAGGGGGTTCAAGTTTGTTAAAGCCAAGTCCCTGGGTTCATATTTGGGCTCCCTGTGGAAGCCCGAATGATAACTTAGTTCAATATGAGGAATATTCTTTAAAAATCTTTTTTTTTAGATCCACCAGTCAGAATCTTTGGATATTTGGTGTAAGCTTTTCTTAGGAGGGGCAGATGCAACTTGTTGAAATCAATTCCCTGGGTTGATATTTAGTCTACCTTGTCAGGTGAGTGCCCTCAGGCCCCCTGGGGCCTCTTGTTTAAAATTTCCTCCGGCTTGATAAGTGTGTAACTATGAGTGAAGCGGTTTTGTCTGTAGATTATATCCTTGATACAGCTTGCTTATTTATATGGCGTATGTTTGTGGGGGTTAGTCTCTCACTCTCAAATTCGCCATCCTAGTTTATGGGGCTTAGTCTGGACTAGCCTTAAAAATTGGGGACTCGTTACACTCATAATCATTCATGCTAAGAATATGGATTTACTTGGATATGACTGCTTATTTATGAAATGTCTTCTCTATTACTGTATAGAGAGACATACATGTAATTCCTTTTAAATTTAATTTCCTTTCACCTTGGATTGCAGGCTTGGGAACTATGTTGGTCTGCTAATTCTGAAGTCCTAGGCTCTCCACCTCTCGTACTCTCTTCTACAAAGAATGATGTTGGCGCCAATTCTGGTCACTTCCTGCTGGCTGCGGAGAGTAAAAGTATGGAGGACCAGATAGGACTTTTAATTTTCGGTTTTGCAAGCAAATTTTGGGGATTGAGGGGGGGGGGGGGGGTTCAAAATTTGTGTTTGGCCCTTGATAACTTTGAGTTTGCACCAGCTAGTCTGGGCCATTTATAGAATACAGTCAGTGCAAGCAATTTTTCCTGATTTTTCCTGATAATGCCCGGAGTAAGATAGAGACATATTCTTTGAAGAAATCCCTGCAATCAGGTCCGCTAGTTTATTAACATTGCATGTGTAATCACTTTATTTGTCCATCTGCAGCCATGACTCTATAATGCATTGGCAGATTCCATAAAAACTTTACACAAGGGTAAAGACACCATGCTCGAGTGACAAAGGTCAAGGTCAAGGTCACAGGAATGTGAAACCTTAATTCTCTCAGACTGTATTTGTTCATCCGGAGCCATAATTCTATAATGCTTCAGTGGATTTCTACAAAACTTCACACAAAAGTAAAGACCAATGGAAGGTCTGTTGATCAGCAACACCATGCTCGAGTGACAAAGGTCAAGGTCACAGGAAAGGGAAAACATAATTCCCTCACAGAATCAGGTTTTTTGTCCTGAACAAATTCAACACAAAACTTTTCATTCCAATATTGCTAAGCACCAAGTATATCCAGCCACCTGTTTTACATTTTAGTTGAAATATTGTAATGAAAAGTGTATATATTTTTTATTTAATTATATCTTTAATGATTTAAGTACAGAAATTAAGATTTTATTTGTGTTTGACATTATTTTTTAGCTTTTGAATTCGATAACCATGGAAAATGGATATTATTGGTAAAAGAGGACATTTTTCAATTTGCCAAAAAAGTTGACAGAGCGAACTAGTATGGGCTCAATATCGAGTATGAGATCCATTACTGTTAATTACAGCTTGATAACACCTTCTCATGCTCCCAATCAAGTTCCTGGGGGTCCTTTCTGGGATGTTGTTCCATTCTTGGACCAGCATGGCACCAAGCTCCTGGACACTTCTTGGCTGGACTGGACGGGCTGAAATTGCAAGCTGCAACTCATTCTAGACATGTTTGATTGGATTGAGGTCAGGGGATCTTGCTGGCCAGTCCATACGCTCAATCCCCTCCCTGTGTTGGTACTCCCCAACAGCATGGGCAACATGAGGACGGGCATCATTGTCCACCAGAATGAATCTGTCACCCACTGCTCCTACATACAATCTGACGTGGACATCCAGGATCTCATCAATATACCGCTGTGCAGTCAATGCACCACATTCAACAACACAGAGCTCTGTACGTCCATCACTGCTGATGCCACCCCAGACCATGATTGACCCTCCACCATAGCGGTCATGCTCAGCAATGTTGGTTGCATGTAATCGCTCTCCTGGTCTTCTCCATTCCCTAGTACGCCTATCTGTGTGGTCTAGGCAGTACCTTGACTCATCTGTAAAAAGGACAGGTTGCCAATCTTCTCTGGTCCATCCAACGTGGTGCATGGCCCATTCATATCGTGCCTGGAATGGTTCTGGGACAGCGAAATGTGAATACATGGTCTTCTTGATCGGAGACCATCTTCGTGCAACCTTGCCCGGATAGTCTGCGTTGAAACATTTATCCCTGATGCATTCTGAAGGTCACTGCGAAGCTGGGTTGCAGTAGCAAAGCGGTTCCTACGGGCCTGAATGATCAAAAACCAGTTTTCAGCTGCAGATCTGTCTCCACCACCACCATGCCATCTTACTGGTGTGCCATACTGCTGAAATCATGCCCAGGCTGTGGTGATCACCGTATGGTGCACACCATGGGCTTCACCAACCTGACAATGGGTAGCCTCTTGCTCCACCATCCCTACAGCCCGCCACATTTCTGCATCAGACAAATGTCTTCTTACATTTGCCATATTCAATCATTAAATCACAAGGGTTTGTGTTGAAATGAAGATTAAATACCCTACACATGTCATGTACACGTAGACAGTACACAAAAACATCATTAAAATCAAGGGGTACATGCTTTCCATGACTGTCATGAAAAGTCTGCCTGTCAAGAGAGCTAATGTAAACACTGGGGACCATCTGAATATATTCATCAGTCATATCTATCAAAAATATCGCAAATATGTCACAAGCAAATTTCACAATGATGTGTCAAATATTTGGTGCTTAGCAAACTTTGAGTAGTATAGGTCATTTGGCCATAGTTTGGGGGTATCTGTTGCTGGGCGGTCACCGTTAGTCTTCTTTAGCTTACAGTATAGGATATTTCAATACTGTGGGATATGGGAGTGTGGTAGATAAACAATTTTTTTTCTATTGAGCCCAATGCTTTCATAGTTTATAAATAACACACCTGACATTGTGTTACTGTTCTCATGAATTCAATTTCTCTGTTTTATTTTTGGGTGTGGTTTGAAAGCTTAAATTTTAATGGTAGGATTAAGGAGAAATTATTGAAATACCTTCTGGTGAATAACTTGGAGAAATTCTCTTTTATTATAAGGGTGACTTAAAAAAAAATATCAAAAATATGTTTAAGTTATAAACTTTGATATCTCCCAAGCAGCGTTCATGCTGTCAGGCTCCAGTTTAGCCAATTGCACCAAAAATCTCCCTTGACTAAGAATTTGGTAACAAAAAAATCTCTGTTCATTTGTGAATTCGGACTCCCGTTGTGTCCTTGGGCAAGGCACTTAACCCCAATTGTCCACATGGGGGCACGACACTGTGTACTGAGGCGTATTGCACGTCGATGGTGCGCATGTCTTCAACAAATCGAACCCTGTCTGCTGCAATATGGGGTAACGATGTTGGTGTGCTGGCAGCTGCTCGTCGTTGCGCAGTGGTTCTCTCCGGGTACTCTGGCTTCCTCCACCCGTAAAACTGTCACCGAAACAATATGACCTTGGCTGTTAAAGTGTCGTTAATCCTCAATAAAGAAAGAAATATGTAAACAATCTAAAAACAAAGTATGGCCATTTTGTGCATGGACTTCTGGGATTGTTTATCATTTGTGAAACATATTTTTCCATTTGGGTTTTTTCCAGCACCAGACACACATGAATCTACAAAATGGAGTGAATTGCAGTGTTTAGGGGAGCGCGGTGGCTCTATAGGTAGAGGTGCAGGCTGCAAGCCGAGAGGTCCTCGGTTCGAATCCCGCCTGTGGCAACCACGTTGTGTCCTTGGGCAAGACACTTCATCTCCATTGCCCGCGTGGCGTTGTGTACTAAGGTGTACTGCACGTTGATGGTGCATTTGTCTTCAACCAATGCTAACCCTGCTTGTGTGGAGTTAGTATGTTGGGGAGCTGACAGTTGCTTGCCGTTGCTCCTTCAACATTTTACATGCAATATTGTTCAAACCTTGCACACATGGTGATCACCTGTTGCCGTTGTGCATGTGACAAGAGCAGGTAACTCTGTTTTGTATTTCCAGAGTTATGCCCCCTTTTAGTACTTAGTACAGTATTGTACTGTATTGTGTCGCCAACTCCTTCAACATTTTACATGCTATATTGTTCAAACTTTGCACACATGGTGATCACCACGGTCTTATGTTGACTCGCTAGGCGGTGCTCTTGTTTTGATACACACAGTGACTTGCTCTTGAGATCAACGGACATATCAACCTGACTGTACTGTAAAGTTAACCCTATTCTATGCTTTCTTGAATCTACTATTTCTTTTGGTTATGACATCAGCACTCACAATCGGCCGCTTGTGCACGCAACTAATCGGCAAGTCGATGATGGTTACAAATCCTTATCGGTTAATAACTAGACATTTTAAGGCTATGGGCTGGTGGGAATTCAAGATACTTGTATTTAAATACCAAGGCACTGAAGTAATACCTGCATCTGACACAGATTATTTTATTTATTGGTCTTTGAGGTCACTTTCAGCATCTTTGGCTATTTACTGACCGTAACATAGGGATGAAGTCAAGATTAGCCATTCATTTATGCCTATGCTGCCCACTTCAGAGGACTTCCACTCCAGGCATTTTGTCTGGGTCCTATTTTCACAGTGAAACAGAACCTGTTTACTGCAGTAAACCAGCCCTCCTCCACTTACCTGGGTTTCAACGAGGAACTTGACACTGATTCTTTGGAGGCTCTCTGAGGAGGATGATCAAGTGCTAATATTAATGGTTCTTAATGCATGTATAAGAATTACTAGCTCAAAAAGCTCTTTGCTATGAGCCATTTACTCGTTTGCACACAAACACTTCTCCACAAAGAACAGTTTAAACCTTAAGATATCTTTAATACCAGCCATGTATCGAACTGAATGCTTCACTCATAAAAACAGTTCCTTTCAGCAAGGAAAAACCTTTAACCCTTTACCCAACGCAGACGATATCAAAATTTATTATTTTAAATATCATTTTTAGCTCACCTGGCCTAAAAGGCCATGTGAGCTTTTCTCATCACTTGGCGTCCGTCGTCGTCCGGCATCCGTAAACTTTTCACGTTTTCATCTTCTCTGTAACCGCTGAGCCGGTGTGAACCAAACTTGGCAGGAATGGTCTATGGGAGGTCCTTTACAAATGATCCTCATTTTGTTCCCGTCGGATGAAAAACATGGCTTCCAGAAGCATTCTTTGATTCTGGTTGGTGGATTTTCAAAAATCTCCACTGAAACTGCCAGGCCAAATGTTTTGAAACTTCACATAAATGATGACAGGGACCCCCTCTACCAACGATCCTCATTTAATGTTTATTGGGTCACAAACATGGCCTCAATTGTGGCTTATAGTTACTGTAGAAACCCTATGGGAAATCACATTTTCCTCTTCTTCTCTGGAAAAACCGAGGCGACATGAAAACAAACCTGGCAGGGATAGTCTATGGGAGGTCCTCTACAAGCGATCCTCATTTTGTTCCCGTGGGTTGAAAAACATGGCTGCCAGAGGCATTCTTTGATTCTGATAGGTGGATTTTCAAAAATCTTCTCTGAAAACTGCCAGGCCAAATGTTTTGATACTTCACATAAGTGATGACTGGGACCCTCTCTACCAACGATCCTCATTTAATGTTGATTGGGTTGTAAACATGGCCACAATTGCAGCTTATAGTTACTATAGAAAACCTATGGGAAATCACATTTTCATCTTCTCTGAAACTACTGAGCCGACGTGAGCCAATCTTCGTAGGAATGGTCTATGAGAGGATGGAAATATGTGGCCTCCAGAGGCTATATTCTAATGCTTAACCCAATGCCTCTCCTGTCTGCATGAAGATCGGTACTGTCAGCTAAAATACTTGTTTTTTGAGAATCTGGTAAGGGTTGGTTCAAGTTTTCTCCACTGAGAACTGGGGGGGAAAAAACCCCCAAAAATATTGTGTACAGTACAAGTCAAAATAAGCTGTAGCAGATCTGCAATAAACTAAGTAAACTGCTGCTCCTGCCCTGACAAGATCAGAATCTGACATTTTCTGGAAAGCTATCAGTGAGAGCTTTCCAGAAAATGATGTCAGCTTCTGGTCTTATCCGTGTAGGAAGAGAAAAAGATATACAGTTTATAGGATTATCCTACAACTTATTTTGACTTAACTGTAAACCATTGCAACTGTACATGGATGCTGATATATGCTCATTACTCATGTTACTTATCAGATAATCTTGATTGTTGACATGTGACCCCTCTGTGGAACGAGCTCGTCGAGCTCGTTCCAAAGAGGGGTTGTTACAACCAGTAGTGTATAAATTTACCAGTAATGTCGAAATCGACCAGTAATTGCGAAAAAATTAACCAGTAATGTCGAAATCAACCAGTAATGTCGAAAAAATCGACCAGTAATGTAAAAATCCGTAATGTCGAAAAATTAACCAGTAGTGTCAAAAAGTGACGACCAAAATGACGATTTTTCACAAAAATTTCAATATTTTTTCGGGTTGCTCAAATTGTACTTTTGCCTATATTCATCGACTTTTAACCATTTTCGCGCAAGTTTAAACACATTTACCCCAGTAAATATGGAATTTTATGTTTAACAATTATTTCACTCTTTCATATGCACAACATATCCCATCCTATTTGCTCTCTCTCTCTCTCTCTCCCTCACTGTGCCTTTGCCCTATCTGTCTGTCTGTCTGTCTGTCTGTCTGTCTGTCCCTCTGCCTTTGCCCCTACCTCTATCTCTCCTTCTCTCTCTCTCCTTCCTTCTCTCTCTATCGCCTATCGCTCTCTCCCTATCCCCTTTTCCATCTGTCTTTGTCCAACTCTCTCTCTCTGTCTCTCTCCGCCTCCCCCTCTCTCTCTCTCTATCTCCCCCCCCCCCCTCCTTCCCCCTCTATCTCTCTGGATAGATAATGAATTGATATGACGCTGAAATATTTAGTCTAGTATTTAGCGCTCGCACAGATAGACATGTCACACATGTAGGCTGGCAAGTGTGTAGGCAGGCAGGTTAGCAGCATCCAGGCAGACGGACAGAAATTCAGACAGACAGATAGCAATGTGGCGTGTGAAAAATAACCCCTAGACGTGGATAGACAACTGAATGACGGAAAGACAGGCAGACCTACATACAAAGATTGATTGGTTGGTTGATAGATTGAATGATTTCGTTTACGACACTTAGTTTAAAGCACGCGCACCATACACGTGTCATTTCGGCATGTGACTTGGCACACGAAGTCAACGTGCACCTGGGGTAAAGTGTCATTCCCAAGGACACAACTTAATTGACCTCGTCAGGTATAGAACCCGGATATTCATCAAATTGAATTGCGAGGTAATTTCTCGATTGAGCTAATAGTGCTCCCCACGTACATGCGGGTACATGCGGGTGACGCAGACTGACTGATTGATGGATGTAGGTAAAATGACAGGTAGCAAATTGGTAGAACTAGATGATAGACATGTAGCAAATATCGGGTAGTGACTGACATTATAATAGTCAGTCACTAAAGCACACGACCAGGGGTGTCATGGGGGGGGGGGGGGGGGGGCTATACCCCCCTTCCCCCTCGGAAAGTGTTAGTGCTCCTCATTTTGGTCGTCACTTTTTGACACTACTGGTTAATTTTTCGACATTACGGACAGACAGACAGACAGACAGACAGGGCAAAGGCAGAGGGAGGGAGGGAGGGAGGGGGCAAAGGCAGAGGGACATGGGATAGAAAGAGAGAGGAGATAGATAGAAAGAGGAAAGAGAAAGAGAGGAGAGAGAGAGAGAGACGAGATAGAGAGAGAGCGAGAGAGGGGGAGGGAGGGAGGGAGGGAGGGAGGGAGGGGGACAAAGGCAGAGGGACATGGGATAGAAAGAGAGGGGAGATAGATAGAAAGAGGAGAGAGAGAGCAAATAGGGTGGGATATGTTGTGCATATGAAAGAGTGAAATAATTGTTAAACATAAAATTCCATATTTACTGGGGTAAATGTGTTTAAACTTGCGCGAAAATGGTTAAAAGTCGATGAATATAGGCAAAAGTACAATTTGAGCAACCCGAAAAAATATTGAAATTTTTGCGAAAAATCGTCATTTTGGTCGTCACTTTTTGACACTACTGGTTAATTTTTCGACATTACGGATTTTTACATTACTGGTCGATTTTTTCGACATTACTGGTTGATTTCGACATTACTGGTTAATTTTTTCGACATTACTGGTCGATTTCGACATTACTGGTAAATTTATACACTACTGGTTGTAACAGGGGTCACATGATATGGTTTTGTTGAAATTTTTTAAAAAATGATATTTAAAATAATGAATTTTGAAATCGTCTGCGTTGGGTAAAGGGTTATCTCAAGAATGCCTTGATTGATTGATCAATCTCATCTCTTGATGTATTGGGGATGGGGAGTGGAAGATTCCTTTTGATGATTATCTGGATTCAAGAGTTCATTCCAATGAGGGGTCATGAGCCATGTTTTTAGCTGTGACGAGCAGCTCTATATGTGGCAATGTCGATCTGTCGGTCGGTCTGTCACCGAGTTTCCAAAACACCATAACTCCTAAAATTCTCGATGGAATTACACCATACATGGTATGCAAGTGTATCTTCATGATGTTTACACCCTCTCAATGGTGCATGTCATTCCGGATAATTTCTGTCACATTTATGGACTTGTCACCAACGAGTTTTTTTGTCACCAACGAGTTTTAAAACATGACTGGCGTCGCACAAATCGTCGCAGCTTCGGCACTGTGACAGTGCGCTCTGGTTGATGCAAAAAATGAAACACGAGATCCCATGGGGCCTGAGGTGCCCACCTGACAAAGTTGTTTAAAGAAGTATTTAATTAGCATCTATTGCAAGGCAACACTACAGAGAACTGATGTCATGCATCTATTTCAGAACTCTGTTGACCAGGAAGATGATTTTTTAGCTCACCTTTACGAAGTCAAGCTGAGCTTATCTTATCGCTCTCTGTCGGTCATCCGTCAACACCATGTTTTGGGCTTCTCCAAAACCACTGGGCCAATTCCAGTGAAAGTTTGTGTGAGTGATGGTGCTGAGGGGGCATTGCATTTTTGTTCAACTCTGCATGCCCAGCCTCATAGGGAGGGGATGGGGGAAATGCGCCAAAATGTTTTTATTTTTTAAAATCTTCTCCTGAATGAGCAGGTACAATGACTCGATATATGGTATCGAGCTTCCTTTTCAGGTGCAGATTCAAGTTTGTTCAAAGGAAGTTCGTGAAGCAATATTTGCCTTTGAGGGGAAAGATTTTTGGCCCCACCCAAAATTTCTATTTTCTGAACCGATGGTCCAATTTGAACCAAATTTGGTTTGTTGTATTATTGGGTCATAAGTACTTGATTCATGCCAAAAAGAAATTTCCTGTGTCCCTATGGAAACCCCAGGAGCTAAAAATAGAAATATTTTCAAACTTCAATATTTCCCAAACCCCATGGAACAGAGAACTGTTATTCACCCCATGGGGGGGGGGGGGGGGGGAGGAGGGGGCAGATATAAGTTTGTTAAAATGAAGCCCCTTGGTTCATATTTGGGCTTAACACAGGAGACCAAATTTTTAACTTTGCAAATTAATGTTTGTTCAAATCGGGGCCCTGGGTTCATGTTTAGGCTCCCTATCATAGATCAAATTTTAGCTTAATTTCTTTAAAAATCTTCTCCAGATCCACCAATCTGAATGGTTTTATATTTGGTATACAACATCTCAAGGGGTACCCCTCATCAGATTCAAGTTTGTTCAAATCAAGAACCTGGGTTAATATTTGGTGCAACATGAGGGAATTTCTTTAATGAAAGTGTCAATGGCACTGTAGCTCAACTTGACAAACTTGAATTTGGTAAGTTATAAATGAAATGGCAAAATTGAAGATCATTGGTATCAATGTTATTTGATGAAATTTCAACGTAACAGCATTGTGTGTGCACAACGTCAGAGTAATCCATGCATTTTTAATTGTAAACTTGTAGACTGGCTAAAGGAAGAATGCAGATACACAAACGCAGTATGTTCAGAGGTTATTGTAAATGGCAACTTTTTTCACAGAAATGAATGCTAATCAATAGCTCTTATCTAAAGGTCTTGCCTAATGAGCACACCAAGTTCAACAAGAGCACACATATTGCTGAAGCAATACAATGTCCCCTACCGGACTAATGAGCATTAATAATTATACAAATGTTATAACCTAGATGTGATCAGCATGAATTCTGTTGAAGCGTTTCCAAAAAAAAGTACGGAAAACTGATATTTTGGTGCTTTTCCATATTTCCAAGGGCCTTAACTCACACAAGAATAATGCAAGCAGCATGAAACTCAAACTTGATCTGTAAGTCATCGTTCTGTAGTAGGTTACCAAGAATGAAATCATTAGGTTGAAGCATTTCCAAAAAAAGTCCGGAAAACTAAAGTATGACTGACTGACAGACTGACGGAGGACAGAGTGCAAATGAAACTTGATCTGTAAGTCATCGCTCTATAGTAGGTAACCAAAATTGAAATCATTCCGTTGAAGCGTTTCCAAAAAAAATCCAGAAAACTGATATTTTGGCACTTTTCCATATTTCCAAGGGCTATAACTCAGGGCCGTAACTCACACAAGAATAATGCAATCAGCATGAAACTCAAACTTGATCTGTAAGTCATCGTTCTATAGTAGTTTACCAAAAATGAAATCATTCCGTTGAAGCATTTCCAAAAAAACTCCGGAAAACTAAAGTTTGACTGACGGACTGACAGACTGATGGATGGACAGAGTGCAAACCTATAGTCCCCTCCGGCGATGCCGGTAGGGGACTAAAACAATCCTATGATAAATGTGGCCTGTAGGCATGTCAAAGAAGAATGTTGATGCACAAATGCAATAAATTCAAAGATTGTTGCTAACAGCAACAGTTTTTGATGGAAACGAAAAGAAAATCAATAGCTCCTATCTTTGTCACCCTGCATAAGCATACAAAGTTTCAAAACAACCTGATAATGAATGTGCCCTCTGAGGCATGCCAAAGGAAGATGTTAATGCACTAAGTAGAAAGAAGGTCATTGCTTGTGGCAATGAGTTTTTTGTTTTTTTTGTTTTTTTTTTTTTGGGGGGGGGGGGGGGGGTATGGAAATTCATAAATATACCCTGCAGAGAGTGAAAAATGGATAAGTTGATGCACAAATGCAGTAAGTTCAAAGGCTGGTGATAACGACAATAATTTTTTATGGAAATGAAAAAAGCAATAGCTCACATCTAGAGGTCACCCCGAACAGACATACCCAAGTTTCAAAGTGATCCGATCATAAATGTGCCCTGAAGGGTGTGTTAAAGGGAAATATTGAGGTCTGACTAAACTAAGTTCAAAGGTCAGCGGCAACATTTTTCGACAGAAATGGAAGAAAATCAACAGCTCCCATATAGATGTCACCCCACACAAGCACACCAAGTTTGCAAGTGATCCAATCATAAATGTTCCCTGCAAGGTGTGTCAAAGGGAAATATTGATGCTTAACTGCACTAAGTTCATCGAAGGTCATTGCTAGTGCCAACATTTTTTGACAGAAATTGAAGAAAATCGATAGCTCCCATCTAGAGGTAACCCCAAACAAGCATACAAAGTTTCAAACCAATCTATCAAAAATGTGCCGTGTAGGGCATGCCAAAGGAATATATTGATGCCTGACTAAACTAAGTTCAAAGATCGTTGCCAGCGGCAACATTTTTTGACGGACAGAAATGGAAGAAAATCAATAGCTCCCATCTAGAGGTCACCTCAAACAAGCATGCCAGGTTTCAAAGCAATCTGATCATAAAATGTGCCCTGTAGCATGTGCCAAAGGGAAATATTGAGGTCTGACTAAACTAAGTTCTGAGAATGTTGGCTGCGGCAACATTTTTTGATGGAAATGGAAGAAAATTGATAGCTCCCATCTAGAGGTAACCCCAAAGAAACGTACCAAGTATCAAACCATTTTGATCACAAATGTGCCCTGTTGGGTGTGCCAAAGGGAAATATTGAGGTCTGATCAAACTAAGTTCTAAGAACGTTGGCCACAGCAACATTTTTTGACGGAAATTGAAGAAAATCGATAGCTCCCATCTAGAGGTCACCCCAAAGAAGCATACCAAGTTTCAAAGCGATCTGATCATAAATGCGACCTGTGAGGTGTGCCAAAGGAAATTGTGGACGTACGTATGCCGAAGGACGAGAAGTGATGGCAATAGCTCAGCTTGACTGTCAAGTTGAGCTAAAAATCATTTTCTTCAGATTCACCAGGCAGTATACTTTCAGATTTGGGGGGGGGGGGAGGGGGTGGGGGCGGGAGGGGAGGGTCAGATTCAAGTTTCTTCAACTCGAGTGCATGGGTTAAGATTTGGGCCCATGGGAGCCCAACTTTTAACTTGGTGCAAACTTGGGGAAAATCTTTTTCAGATCCACCAGTCAGAATGCTTTCATATTCGGTATACAACATCTCGGCAGGGTTCCGCAAATTGCGAGAACAGTCATTTTGTTCCTGTGACGTTCTCGCAAATGCTTGTTAAGGAGACCCATTTACCGTTCCCACAAAAATCTAAGCAATTTTTCATCAGATAAAATTTAATAAAATTCGATTAATTTTAGAGCTGAAATGATTAAAGGGTTTTCTTGATCGATTAATTGCATGGATTAACCTTGGTTAACCGATTAATCACTTGGCCTAATAGGTAGCTGAATAATTACAAGTTGATTTATATAATTTCAACTTTACTCAACGTAATGGATAAAACTGGCCAGCGCCATATACAATGAAAGTGTCAATGACACTGTCGCTTAACTTGTGTGTTGTATTTGATGAAAAGGATAATGTTCAATGTTTATGAAAGGATTATGAAATAAGACAAGAGTTGTGATAATTGGGAATATGTTCATTTCTGGTCCCTGTATGCTATGTTTTTGATAAAAATAATATGAGGTGTACACTGTACTAAAGAGCTGAGGGGTGGGTTAATATGACCTCACAGTTAATGTATGTGGCCCTCACAGTTAACGTATATTAACAAAAGTTACCAAGTTACAGTGAAATTATTCCAAAACGAGTCATCCTATCAAGTTACATTGAAATCCCTTCCTAAATATGGCCTGTAGACTGTGCTAAAGGTTTTCGGGCTTCAGGCCCCTGTAGCCGTCAGTTTCCCAATTGCGTCCAAAGGAGACGTTCTCATCTAGACATTATATGAAGTCAACCTACCAAGTTACAACGAAATCCCTTCATAAATATGACTTGTAGACTGTGCTAAAGGTTTTTGGGCTTTGGGCTCTGGCAGCCATAATGGTTGAATGATCACAACCAAAAGGGGACATTCTCATCTGGGCATCATCTGGAGTGATCCTACTAAGTTACAATGAAATTCCTTCATAAATATGACCTGTACACTGTGCTCAAGGTTTTTGGGCTTCGGGCCCCTGTAGCCGTCACAGTTGCCCAATCATGTCCAAAAGAGGACGTTCTCATCTAGACATTATATGAAGTCAACCTACCAAGTTACAATGAAATCCTTTCATAAATATGACCTGTAGACTGTGCTAAAGGTATTCGGGCTCGGGCAGCCATAATGGTTGAATGATCGCAACCAAAAGGCGACATTCTCATCTGGGCATCATCTGGAGTGATCCTACAAAGTTACAATGAAATCCCTTCATAAATATGACCTGTAGACGGTGCTCAAGATTTTTGGGCTTTGGGCCCCTGAAGCCGTCACAGTTGACCAATCACAACCAAAAGGGGATGTCATCATCTAGGCATTATGTGGAGTCAAACTAACAGGTTACAATGAAATCCTTCCATAAATATGACCTATAGACTATGCTAACGGTTTTGGGGTCTTGGGCTCGGGCAGCCATCAAGGCTGAATGATCGCGACCAAAAGGGGACGTTCTCATCTAGACATTATTTGGAGTCATCCTACCAAGCTACAATGAAATCCCTTCATAATTATGACCAGTAGACTGTTCTAAAGGTTTTCGGTCCCCTGTAGCCGTCACAGTTGCCCAATCATGTCCAAAAGAGGACGTTCTCATCTAGACATTATATGAAGTCAACCTACCAAGTTACAATGAAATCCTTTCATAAATATGACCTGTAGACTGTGCTAAAGGTTCTCGGGCTCAGGCAGCCCTCCTGGTTGAATGATCGCAACCAAAGGGGACAATCTCATCTGGGCATCATCTGGAGTGATCCTACGAAGTTACAATGAAATCCCTTCATAAATATGACCTGTAGACTGTGCTCAAGGTTTTCGGGCTTCAGGCACCTGTAGCCATCACAGTTGACCAATCGTGACCAAAAGGGGATGTCATCATCTAGGCATTATATGGAGTCAGCCCAACAGGTTACAATGAAATCCTTCCATAAATATGACCTTTTGCCTATGCTAAAGCTTTTTGGGCTCGGGCACCCATCAAGGCTGAATGATCGTAATCAAAAGGGGACGTTCTCATCTAGACATTATTTGGAGTCATCCTGCCAAGTTACAATGAAATCCCTTCATAAATATGACCTGTAGACTTTGATAAAGGTTTTTGGGCTTCGGGCCCCTGTAGCCGTCACAGTTGCCCAATCACGTCCAAAAGGAGACCTCATCCAGACAATATATGAAGTCAACCCACCAAGTTACAATGAAATTCCTCAATAAATATGACCTGTAGACTGGGAGCCCAAATATTAACTGGGGGACAAACTTTGCCCCCTGTAACGATGTTGTATACCAAATAAAGGATTCTGACTGGTGGTTCTGGGGAAGATTCTTTAAAGAGAACTTCTCATACTGAACCAAGTTAAAATTTGGGCTCCTGTATTGAGCCCAGATATAAACCAAAGGGCTTCATTTTAACAAAATGGTATCCTGACCCCACTATGGATGCTGTATAACAAATATCAAATGATTCTGATCAGTGTTTCTGGAAAAGATTTTTAAAAATTTTTTGCAAATATGCGGACTCAGCATTTTTTCGATTCCCTCTACAGTACACTATGACACAACGGATATAAAATTTTTAGTCGAGTTGTGACGAAGTCAAACTCGACTTATAGTTTGCTGAATGGCGGTCGGGCGGGCGGGCGGGCGGGCGGGCGGGCGTAAACAATTGGTTTCCGGATGATAACTTGATAGTGGTTCAACTCACATTCATTAAACTTCATACATAGGTTGGTCTTGGTGGGAGGAAGAACCCTATTGATTTTGGACATGCTACGTCGAAGGTCAAGGTCACAGTGACCTTGAACATAGTAAATCTTAAACAATTGGTTTCCGGATGATAACTTGATAATGGTTCAACTCACATTCATGAAACTTCATAGGTAGATTGGCCTTGGTGAGGGGAAGAACCCTATTGATTTTGGACTCGCTACGTCAAAGGTCAAGGTCACAGTGACCTTTAACATAGTATATCGCAACAATTGGTTTCCGGATGATAACTTGATAGTGGTTCAACCTAGAGTCATGAAACTTCATAGGTGTGTTGGCCTTGGTGCGAGGAAGAACCCTATTGATCTTGGACTCACCAGGTCAAAGGTCAAGGTCACAGTGACCTTGAACATAGTATATCGCAACAATTGGTTTCCGGATGATAACTTGATAGTGGTTCAACCTAGAGTCATGAAACTTTATAGGTGTGTTGGCCTTGGTGCGAGGAAGAACCCTATTGATCTTGGACTCACCAGGTCAAAGGTCAAGGTCACAGTGACCTTGAACATAGTATATCGCAACAATTGGTTTCCGGATGATAACTTGATAGTGGTTCAACCTAGAGTCATGAAACTTCATAGGTATGTTGGCCTTGGTGCGAGGAAGAACCCTATTGATCTTGTACTCACCAGGTCAAAGGTCAAGGTCACAGTGACCTTGAACATAGTATATCGCAACAATTGGTTTCCGGATGATAACTTGATAGTGGTTCAACCTAGAGCCATGAAGCTTTACAGGCGTGTTGGCCTTGGTGCGAGGAAGAACCCTATTGATGTTGGACTCACCAGGTCAAAGGTCAAGGTCACAGTGACCTTGAACATAGTATATCGCAACAATTGGTTTCCGGATGAGAACTTGATAGTGGTTCAACCTAGAGTCATGAAACTTCATAGGTGTGTTGGCCTTGGTGCGAGGAAGAACCCTATTGACCTTGGACTCGCCTGGTCAAAGGTCAAGGTCACAACTCGACATTGGATCTGTGATCCTGAGCGGCATTTTTTTTTTTAAAATTTCATTCCACTGGTCCTCAGTATGCTTCATACGAAATAACAGATCTCTGTTCTGTGCAGCTTCGGGAACTATGGAAGTTTGAAAATATTCCTATTTTTATGTGTACCCATACTATGTATGGTACACATAATGCCGGCATCCGTGGTGACCATCCGTCGTTCCTCCATCCTTTGTCCCTCCTTCTGTCCATCCAGCGTCCGTATCCATTTCTTTGGCATTCGATAACTTGAAAAATATTGCTTGGATTGTCAAGTTACTTTATATTTGTGTTCAGGTTACTGATGTGCCGAGCTGTATAGTTTTTGGTGTAAATCGGATAATTTGATCCTGAGATATTAACCCTTTATCCTTCAAATTGAAAATTCCTCCAATCCCTTTGGCATTCGATAACTTGAAAAATATTGCTTGGATTATCAAGTAACTTTATATTTGTGTTCGGGTTACTGATGTGCCAAGCTGTATAGTTTTTGGTGTAAATCTGTTATTTTGATCCTGAGATCTTAACCCTTTATCCTTCAAATTGAAAATTCCACCAATCCCTTTGGCATTCGATAACTTGAAAAATATTGCTTGGATTGTCTAGTTACTTTATATTTGTGTTCAGGTTACTGATGTGCCGAGCTGTATAGTTTTTGGTGTAAATCTGATGATTTGATCCAGAGATATTAACCCTTTAGCCTTCAAATTGAAAATTCCTCCAATCCCTTTGGCATTCGATAACTTGAAAAATATTACTTGGATTGTCAAGTTACTTTATATTTGTGTTCAGGTTACTGATGTGCCGAGCTGTATAGTTTTTGGTGTAAATCTGTTATTTTGATCCTGAGATATTAACCCTTTATCCTTCAAATTGAAAATTCCTCCAATCCCTTTGGCATTCGATAATTTGAAAAATATTACTTCGATTGTCAAGTTACTTTATATTTGTGTTCAGGTTACTGATGTGCCGAGCTGTATAGTTTTTCGTGTAAATCTGATAATTTAATCCTGAGATATTAACCCTTTATCCTTCAAATTGAAAATTCCTTCAATCCCTTTGGCATTTGATAACTTGAAAAATATTGCTTAGATTGTCAAGTTACTTTATAATTGTGTTCAGGTTACTGATGTGCTGAGCTGTATAGTTTTTGGTGTTAATCTGATAATTTGATCCGGAGATATTAACCCTTTATCCTTCAAATTGAAAATTCCTCCATTCCCTTTGGCATGAGATAACTCAAAAAATATCAATCCGATTGTCATGTTACTTTATATATTTATTCAGGTTACTGATGTGCTGTGCTGTATAGTTTTTTATGTAAATCTGATAATTTGATCCGGAGATATTAACCCTTTATCCATTAAATTGGGCACTCCTCCAATCCATTTCTATATGTACCCATCCCTTGTATGGTGTACATAATGTTGGCATCCGTGGTGGCCCTCCGTCATACAGCTTTCTACTAGTTGTGCGTATGGGTACACATCTGACGATTTCATTGGCCTATTTTTAGCTCAACTTTGGCGAAGCCAAATTTGAGCTTTTGTCATGGCCCGTCGTCCGTCTGTCCGTACGTCAACAATTGGATACGGCTCGGGCTAGAGGCAGTATTTATGAACCGATCTTTACAAAACTTCTTGGGTACCTTTGTTATGACCGTGGGACGAGAACGAGTGTTTTTGGGTGCGGTCCGAAATTCAAGATGGCCACCAGCTGCCATTTTGTACCGACGATGCAGAAATCTGTTTTTTGTACAGAACTTCCATATGAAAGCTCTGATTTGAATAATGTTTTGTATGAATGTTTAGTACCATGGGATACATCACATATAATACGGGTTTTTTTCTCGTGCGTAAATTGTGCAAATTAGACTAATTTTGATGTTTTTTGGTGTTACTTTCAGCACTGTACGTGCAAATGCCAATACGGCTTGGGCTAGAGGCCGTATTTATGAACCAATCTTTTCGAAACTTCTTGGGTACCTTAGGTATCACCGTGGGACGAGAACGAGTGTTTTTGGGTCCGGTCCGAAATTCAAGATGGCCGATAGCAGCTATTTTGTACAAAATTAGGTGCAATCAGATTTTTGCACAGAACTTCCATATGAAAGCGCTGATTTGAATAATTTTTTGTGTGAATGTTTAGTACCATGGGATACATCACATATAATACGGGTTTTTTTCTCGTGCAGAAATTATGCAAATTAGATGAACTTTGATTTTTTCATTGCAACTCATACACAGTAAGTACACATGTCAATACGGCTCGGGCTAGAGTCTGTATTTATGAACTGATCTTCACGAAATGTCTTGGGTACCTTTGTTACCACCTTGGGACGAGAACGAGTGTTTCTGGGTGCGGTCTAAAATTCAAGATGGCTGCCAGTGGCCATTTTGTACCGAAATTAGGTCTAATCAGTTTTTTGTGCACAACTTCGATACGGCTCAGACTAGAGGCCATATTTACGAACCAATCTTTACAAAACTTCTTGGGTACCTTTGTTATCACCGTGGGATGAGAGCGAGTGTTTTTGGGTGTGGTCCGAAATTCAAGATGGCCACCAGCAGCCATTTTGTACCAAAATTAGTGCAATCAGTCTTTTGTACAGAACTTCTGTATGAAAGTTTCGATTTGAATAAATTTTTGTATGAATGTTTAGTAGCATGGAATACATCACATATTGTAAGGTTTTTTTTTTTCGTGCAGAAATTATGCAAATTAGTTGAACTTTGATTTATTCAGTGCTACTTACACAATGTAAGCACACATGTCAATACGGCTCAGGGTAGAGGCTGTATTTATGAACCGATCTTCACAAAACTTCTTGGGTACCTTTGTTATCACCTTGGGACGAGAATGAGTGTTTCTGGGTGCGGTCCAAAATTCAAGATGGCTGCCAGTAGCCATTTTGTACCAAAATTTGGTCCAATCAGTTTTTTGTCACAAGTTCGATACAGCTCGTATTTATGAACTGATCTTCACAAAACTTCTTGGGTACCTTTGTTTTCACCTTGGGACAGGAACAAGTGTGTTTTGGGGTGCCTTTGTTATCACTGTGCTATGAGAACAAATATTTTGGGGTTCAGTCAGACCCACTCTGGGACTCAAAGATTTCTTTTCAGTTTAGCATCTGACTGTAGCCCACCTTTACAATACTTCACCTATACATTTGTTACAGGCAATGGTCAGTATTTATGTACAGACCGTTACAATATTTTATATGTACCTTTGTTATCAGGTCATTACCTAGATGTTTGTCATTGCTGTGTCACATACTATACATGTACATGTCTTTGTCTTGACAAGTTGAGCTACAGTGTCATTGACACTTTCATTAGCTTCTGAAGTTCCCATGGGGATGTGGAAAAATTTTTTTTTTTTTCGCGAGTCATGTACTTTTGACTCAATAGTCCCACATAACAAACTTGGTTCAAATCATCAGTTCAGAAAACAAAAAAAATTATGAGTGGGGCCAAAAATCTTGTCCCTCCCATTACCAATGCAAGTATTGCTCCACAAACTTTGTTTGAACAAACTTGATTCTACACCTCAAAAGGAACCTCAGTGCCAAATATCAAGTTATTGTACCAAGTGGTTCATGAAGTTTTTTTAAATTTGTGAGCATTTTTCCCCACCCACCCGTTATGGGACTGGGAAAGTTGATTTGAACAAAAACAAAATGCAGTGTCAGAACAAACATTCACCACAAATTTAACTGAAATTGATCCAGTAATTTTGGAGGAAAAGTGGTTAATGTAAAGTAAAGTGTTCAAATCTAGTCCTGGGGTTCATATGTGGTCTCTCCATGGGAACCACAATTTTAACTTGGTGCAATATGAGGAAAATTCTTTTAAAATCTTCTTTCTTCAGATCCACCATGCAGAATCTTTTAATATTTGACATTCGGCATCCTTGGGATATTCAGATTCAGGTTTGTTCAAACTAGTCTCTGGATTTATATTTAGGCTCCCTGTGGGAACCTGAATCTTTAGTGCCACAAATGGACATTTCTTCAGATCCACCATTCAGTCTTTTGATATTTGGTATTTGCATCCTAAGTGGGGTGAGATTTAAGTTTCAGTCAAATGAAATTCTCTAGATTCATATTCAGAATTGTGGTCAACTTTAGTTAGATGTAAATGTAACTTTAGTTAGATGTAAAGATGTAAATGTAACTAGTTAGATGTAAATGGATAAGCTCACCAGGACAGTTGAAATTTGTTTGGCTTCATATGCTATCCATGGGAATGCTGGAGTGGATATATGCCACACTTTGCATTGCTGTTGTTAGAATCTCTGACTCTATTGGGACATCATGTTTAAACAAATGCTGGTTATTGAAAGGAATCTTGTAGCAAACAGTAATGCACAAGCAAAAAAATGGACCTGGTAATCATTTGTTTTTCAAGTTATTGCTCAATATGAGCAGAAATCACATATAAATCACATATAAGAGGCAACATGGGGCTGGAGGCACTCACCTGAGAAAGTTGTTTAAAAGAAAAATTTAAGGTCACATTCACTTCTATGAGTTGTCAACACTACAGAGCGAAAGCATGTAAGCAATAAGTCATTTAATTGTATAATACCTCTTATTTCCATGTCAGATTATGTCTGACTGGTAGATCTGAACATGATTTTTCTTCCTCATATTGGGAGCACCATAAGGAGTACAAATATGAACCCAGGGACTTAATTTGAACAAACTAAAATCTGAGATGTTTTATACCAAATATTAAAAGATTCTGATTGGTGGTTCAGGAGAAGATTTAATTTAAAGAAAATGCCGCTCAGGATCACCGATCCAATGTCGAGTTGTGACAACAGTTCCTCGCACCAAGGCCAACACACCTATGAAGTTTCATGACTCTAGGTTGAACCACTATCAAGTTCTCATCCGGAAACCAATTGTTGCGATATACTATGTTCAAGGTCACTGTGACCTTGACCTTTGACCTGGTGAGTCCAACATCAATAGGGTTCTTCCTCGCACCAAGGCCAACACGCCTGTAAAGTTTCATGACTCTAGGTTGAACCTTTATCAAGTTATCATCCGGAAACCAATTGTTGCGATATACTATGTTCAAGGTCACTGTGACCTTGACCTTTGACCTGGTGAGTCCAAGATCAATAGGATTCTTCCTCGCACCAAGGCCAACACACCTATGAAGTTTCATGACTCTAGGTTGAACCACTATCAAGTTATCATCCGGAAACCAATTGTTGCGATATACTATGTTAAAGGTCACTGTGACCTTGACCTTTGATCTTGTGAGTCCAAGATCAATAGAGTTCTTCCTCGCACCAAGGCCAACCCACCTTTGAAGTTTCATGAATGTAGGTTGAACTACTATCAAGTTATCATCTGGAAAGGAATTGTTGCGATTTACTATGTTCAAGGTCATGTTGACCTTGACCTTTGACGTAGTGAGTCCAAAATCAATAGGGTTCTTCCCCTCACCAAGGCCAATCTACCTATGAAGTTTCATGAATGTGAGTTGAACCATTATCAAGTTATCATCCGGAAACCAATTGTTTAAGATTTACTATGTTCAAGGTCACTGTGACCTTGAGCTTCGACGTAGCATGTCCAAAATCAATAGGGTTCTTCCTCCCACCAAGACCAACCTACGTATGAAGTTTAATGAATGTGAGTTCAACCACTATCAAGTTATCATCCGGAAACCAATTGTTTACGCCCGCCCGCCAGACATTCACCAAACTATAAGTCGAGTTTGACTTCGTCACAACTCGACTAAAAACATTTTAGGGTGCTAACAGTTATGCCGCTTTTGGAACCCCTGTGGGTGTAGCATCTTCATTTGACCAAATCTGAAATTGACATATAAGGAACATAACCACATTTGGTTTAATTTGGCCCAGTAGTTTTTGGCAAGTGATTAGCTAAGCACCCTGACTCCCGCGTTGTGTCGTTGGGCAAGACACTTAACCCCGATTGTCTACATGGGGGCACGATGACGCCATGAACTAAGGCGTACTGCACGTCAATGGTGCGCATGTCTTCAACCAATCTAACCCTACCTGTGCTGCGGTGCAGAGTTACGATGTTGGGGAACTTTCAGCTGCTCGTTGTTGCTCGGTGGTTCTCTCCGGATACTCAGACTTCCTCCACCCGTAAAACTGTCACGGTCATGATCAGCCATTGTGCATAAGTATGTGACCTTAAACACCAATAAATAAATAAATAGCTAAGCTCCCTCATGTGAGCTAAAAATCCCAAGATGGCTGCCAGATGGATATGCCAGAATGATGGTTATTGAAATGAACCTTCCAACAGACAAGAGGAACGCGCCAGAAAAAAGAGTTTGTACGTTAGACTGTAGTCCTGAAAAAAATCATGGATTTTCAAAACCACGTTCCAGATAAGGAAAAATGATTGAAAAAGCTCATTTTTTTTACCCAAGGTTTTGAAAACATACATTTTTTTGTGCTTGTGCTACTCCAGAGTAAAGGTTCAGTTTTATATTCTCATAAATCTCTCCCAATTATTCTCAACACCAGAAGAAATGCAATACTGCATTTTTTGGTGTATATATGGTCCAAATTGTCTAGTCTGTGGTTTTGACATGAATGCATATCCATATGGTATCACAGTACTAAATATTTTCCCATAGGTGACCATTATAACGTTCACGTGAATAAAAATATTTTCGCATCACTTTAATTTTTGCCTTCAAATATCTTTGTCAAGTATTGCCCTGACAACCGAAAACAGGAGGGGAGGGGGGCTACTTAGTTTCAGAGATTGTATCATTTTCAGACACACATGAGGAAAGGAAACCAGCAGTGTGAACTTTTAGGAATGCAGTTAAAAATGATGGGCAATATTGAGCTGATTTATTTACCTGGTTGAATGCTTCATTATTTTTGGTGGTCTGAATTTGTTCATCAAAATTACGAGCAGCTGCCAGCTCCCCAACATCGTAACTCCCCAATGCAGCACAGGCAGGGTTAGATTGGTTGAAGACATGCGCACCATCGATGTGCAGTATGACTTAGTACACAGTGTCATCGTGCTCCCATGTGGACAATCAGGGTTAAGTGCTAAGGGATCAGAAAGACGGAGGCAAAAAGGAAGTGTCACCTTGTGTTTTTGTGCACATCACAACAACTATCACAAAAGACCACTCTGAACAAGGATGTCTGTGAACCCCCATTCCTCCTCTAGACATCCTAAAATTATGTTGAAAATACATTGTACCTCCCAGGTTGGTTTGAAATTGGGATTGAAGTGGTGTGAAATATTCCATGCTCATGGAAGCCATCAGTTGTGTGAAGAAATGAAGTGAAATGACAGTCACAATGACATGATTGAGGCAGGATTATTTATGATAAATTAGAGCTCTGGTTGTATGTTCTTACACACTCATGAACTGATCTTTAATGGTGTTTAAGGTCACATACTTCTGCACAATGGCTAACCTTGAATGCAGTGTAATAAAGTTTAGTCAATCGCTTGAACCTATTTGCCTATTTTAGAGTTCCACCCCCAAGCATTTGTGACTGGGTCCTATTTTACCAATAAAACAAGAGCTTGTTTACTACAGTAAACAAGAGGCAACACAAAGCGTGTGCCAATGCCCCCGACCTGTCAAAATTTTTCTAAGTCGAAAGAGTGAAAAAGGGTCATAACTCTGAAAAAAATGTGTGGAAGAAACTCATGCTATATGGGTATCGTTCCCCCATGATGCTCTATCACAACACCAAATAACATTCAAATGGGAGTACTGCTGGTACGGACAGAGGTCTCCACTAGATACCCCTTCGACTTTTCAAGATGGGGGCATAAAAAGCACTACTTCACTTCCCAGCATTCCCATCGGGCTCACAAACTGATGCAATCATTCATTGAAACAGAAAGAAAATTTGTTTTGTTACCCAAAATCAAGATTGTGCCTTGTGGATCTGAAGATCATTGAAGAATATTCCTTATGTTGCACTATGTTGAATTTTGGGCTCTATAGGGAGCCCAAATATGAACCCAGGAACTTGAATTGAATAAACTAGAATCTGACCTTCTAAGGATGCTTTACAGCAAATATCCATAGATTTTGATAGATTTGTAATTTTCTTATTTTGTACTAAAAACAATTAATAGAAAATTTGTTTGTTACCAAATATCAAAAAGTCCTGCCTGGTGGGTCTGAAGATCTTTGAAGAATATTCCTCATACTGCACTAAGTTAAAGTTCGAACTCCAGAGGGAACCCAAATATGAACCCAGGGACTTTGACTGGTGGATCTGAAGAAGAATATTTTTAAAAAAATTTTCCTCGGAATACACAAAGTTAAAACCCATTACTGCTGCATACCAAATTTGGTTCAAATTGGCCAATCGGTTCAGAAAATATAAATTGGGAAGTGTGGGGGGAGGAGTAAATTTCAGCTAAACAACTTCTATCAAATTAACTTGGAAACGTATCCTCCACAGATAATTTGTGCCAAGTTTTGTTCTGAAGAAGACTCGTGCAAAAATGGGCAGATGACAGATGTAAAGCGATTGCAACAGCTCATGCTGACTTTCAGTCAGACCAGCTAAAAATGTTATTTGCCAAACAAAAATACCTCTGGACCAGTGGTAATGTTCTCCCCATCAAAATATCTCCAATGGCTTGACTTGAACAGACATGTAAAACAAATCTGTATAGTCAGTGCAAAGATCTTCTATGCCAAATCTGAAAGTATTTGGAATGATGATTTGTAGATTTGTAAATGCTTTCCCCATTATCATTAACATTAAAACCTGATGTCCATACATATAACCACAGTGGCTGAAACTGAACAAAGTTGTGAGCTGTCCTTGCAGAATTCTTTTAACCAGTTGGAATGTACCTCATCTATGGATGCTCCATCTTGCAGTGAATTGCAGTCACAATTTTTTGCATAAGGACACTTCAAAAGCCTGCTGGAATATAAACTGATCTTCATGATCAAGTTCTGATGGCATCTTAATCTCTTTACCCAATGCAAACAATATCAAAATTTATTATTTTAAATATCATGTTTTAAACTTTAAAAAAAAATGTAAACAAAACCCTATCATGTGACCCCTCATTGGAACGAGCTTGACATGCTCATTCCAATGAAGGGTTACATGAGATGATTTTGTTGAAATTGTTTGAAAAATATTTTTTTCAACAGCTGAATCTGCGATTATGCAGACAGATGTGTCCAATTAGTTTGGTAAAGGGTCAACTGGTAGAGTTAGGGAAACCCATATTTGGGCTTTATTCTGAAGTGCAGGCACCACAACATTATTCTCAGTGGATGTGCTTCATATTATCTTTGATGTAAAATAATTCTGTAATGAAAAATCTGGCCAGGCCAGTTTTCAAACTTGCTTGAGATATTATTGCAAAAGACCTGTATGGCAAATATTTGTCAAATTAGAGAACGATTGTTCAAGTTATTGCACTAACAGTGTAAGGACCACTGGATGCCTGCCTGGATGCCCACCTGGACACACACTGACTGTTGCCAAATCATAGGTCTTGGTTGTTAACACAACTCAACCAATAATATATTAGTGAAATCAAGAGTGGATCACAAAAAACAAACTGAAAATCGCATGTGAGATTCAATGTTCTTTCATTACTTTTTCGTGCAAGATTTTCCAGTGTTGATGGAGAGAACAGTTGACAGAGAATTTTGACAGTTGCTATCCAGTTGAAGTTCTCTGTCTGCTTTTGTAATCACAGTACTGTAACACCAAATTAGAAATAAAACAAGTCAACATGTTGTTTATACATTTAATTACAAATATAGACAAAACATCACTCATTCAGCATTGGGACTTTTTTCACCAGAATATCAAAATCTAACTTCACAGGGTTCAGGTACATTCAGATAAGTTAACTGGTTGAGTGCTAGAAGCCACTATCATGGCTCTATTTAAAAGTGCTGGAAGCCACTTTGGTGGCTTTACACTGTATGAATTAAGATTGAGGTTTGATAAGCAGAAAATTTTTTATATAAAATTGTTTGGCTTCAATTTATTGGAGAGTGTCTGGCACTCTCCACAAAACAATTATTCATGAACACAATCTTTTGCTAAACTAAGGCTACTCATGCTGGTAACAGGGTATCTTTGAAAAAACAACAACGTATATTTCAAGTCGCCTTTGAAAAATAACTTAGCACTCAACAAATTAATTCAAGGAGTTTTAAGAACCTTCCTGGTATATTTTCAAGAAGCTAGCGAAGATAAAATAATGGATTTTGAAAGCAAATTAATTTGTTTATTGGTGTTTAACAACACTTTCAACAGCTAGGGTCATATCATGTCAGACAGTTTTACAGGTGGAAAAATCAAGTGAGAACCACCATGCAACATTTGAGTAAATGTTGGATTCTACAACATACTAACCTGGCAGGAGCAGGATGAGCACTGGTTGGAGGAAAGTATACCACCACTATGCTTCATGCCTCAGTACACAGGACCATCGTGTTCTTGCATAGACAATCAGTTTTCAACTTGTGATCAACTGAAGAAAAGGCATGAAGCCTGGACTATTTTAGTCACTCCTGAGGGGCTTAAGGATTGACAATGTATCCTATGCAGATGGATTGCTTAATGTAGATTCATTCTTGGACTCTGTTTATATTGTGCTCTGTTCAAGGTGAGTGCTTCAGGGGCCTCTTGTTTTAGTTGAATTTTCATAAATCTTTCATCAAAAAAATATTTGCATTACAAATCACCTTTGAAAAATAATTTAGCACTCCACCAGTTAAGAGTTGAATGTCTTGCTCAAGGATACAACACAGATGGCATGGGTCATGACTGAACCATCAGCCTTTCAATATTAAGTCCAGTGCACTGATCAATGAGCCACTGTGTTTCCAGTCCATGCATTCCCCCATAGGAACGCCAGGAAGTGAAGCTTTGCTTGTTTACTGTGGTAAACAAGCTCCAGTTTACTGGTAAAATAGGACCCAGTCACCAATGCTTGGGGTGGAACTCCTCTAAAATAGGTAACAATTGATTAAACTTGACTTTATCTCCATGCTGTGGTCATGATTAGTCATTGTGCAGAAATATGTGACCCTAAACATCAATAAATAAATAAATTCCATGCATTAGATTGTGGATCAGAGTGTGAAATAACATTATAATATAAAATACGGAACATATCCTCTCTACTTACTCACTTATGTAACTATATGTAGCTCTCAGAGGGGAGCCTCCTTGTTTTTGCTTTGAAGATTTGGAAACACTGTGGCTCATTGGTAAGAGCATTGGACTTAGATCAAATTAATCTTAGTTACCTCTAGAGAGTACTGAATACAAAATTTCTAATTCTTCAGCTACATGGTCAATTCCAGCTCCCACAGGGAGCCCAAATATTAACCCAGGCATTCGATTTGAACACAGTTGTATCTGACCCCCTGAGAACATTCTGACTGATGGATTTGAAGAAGAAGAAGATTTTTTAAAGAAATTTCCTCATATTGCACTAAGTTAAAATTTGGGCTACCACAGCAAGCTCAAATATTAACCTACAGACTCAATTTGAACAAATTTGAATCTAACCCCCCTAGAGATGTTTTATACCAACAAGAGGCCCCAAGGGGCCTGAGGGCGCTCACCTGACATGGTAGCCTAAATATCAACCCAGAGAATTCATTTCAACAAGTTGCATCTGCTCCTCCTAAGAAAAGCTTATACCAAATATCCAAAGATTCCCACAGGGAGTCCATATATGAACCCAGGGACTTGGCTTTAACAAACTTAAATCTCACCCCCCTAAGGATGCTGCACACCAAATATCAAAACATTCCGACTGCTGGATCTGAAGAAGAAGATTTTTAAAGAAAATTCCTCATTTTGAACTAAGTTACAATTCGAGCTCCCACAGTGAGTCCAAATATGGACCTAGGGACATGGCTTGAACAAACTTAAATCTCACTCCCCTAAGGATGCTGCATATCAAATATCAAAACATTCCGACTGATGGATCTGAAGAAGATTTTTAAAGAAAATTCCTCATTTTGAACTAAGTTATAATTCGGGCTCCCACAGTGAGTCCAAATATGGACCTAGGGACATGGCTTGAACAAACTTAAATCTCACCCCCCTAAGGATGCTGCATACTAAATATCAAAACATTCCGACTGCTGGATCTGAAGAAGATTTTTAAAGAAAATTCCTCATTTTGAACTAAGTTATAATTCGGGGCTACCACATTGAGCCCAAATATGAACCCAGGGACTTGGCTTGAACAAACTTGAATCTCACCCCCCTAAGCATGGTGCATACCCAATATCAAAAGATTCTGCCTGCTGGATCTTGAGAAGAAGATTTTCAAAGAAATTTGCCTGAAATGCACTAAATTCAAATTTGAGCTCCTATACTGAGCCCAAATATAAACCCAGGGGGCCGATTTGAACAAACTTGAATCTGATCCACCCCACAATGTTGCATACCAAATATCAAAAGATGCTGCCTGCTGGATCTGGAGAAGAAGATTTTTTGAGAAATTTGCCTGAAATGCACTAAGTTCGAATTCGGGCTTCTATATTGAGACCAAATATGAATCCAGGGGGCCGATTTGAACAAACTTGAATCAGATCCACCCCACAATGTTGCACACCGAATATCAAAAGATTCTGCCTGCTGGATCTGGAGAAGATTTTTGAAGAAATTTGCCTGAAATGCACTGATTTCGAATTCGAGCTTCTATAGTGAACCCAAATATGAATCTAGGGAGCCGATTTGAACAAATTTGAATCAGATCCACCCCACCATGTTGCATACCAAATATCAAAAGATTCTGCCTGCTGGATCTGGAGAAGAAGATTTTTTAAGAAATTTGCCTGAAATGCACTAAGTTCAAATTTGGGCTACTATACTGAGCCCAAATATAAACCCAGGGGGGCCGATTTGAACAAACCTGAAGCAGATGCACCCCACAATGTTGCTTACCAAATATGAAAAGATTCTGCCTGCTGGATCTGGAGAAGAAGATTTTTTAAGAAATTTGCCTGAAATGCACTAAGTTCGAATTCGAGCTTCTATAGTGAGCCCAAATATGAATCTAGGGAGCCGATTTGAACAAACTTGAATCAGATCCACCCCACAATGTTGCATACCAAATATGAAAAGATTCTGCCTGCTGGATCTGGAGAAGAAAATTTTTTAAGGAATTTGCCTGAAATGCACTAAGTTTCGAATTCGAGCTTCTATAGTGAACCCAAATATGAATCTAGGGAGCCGATTTGAACAAATTTGAATCAGATCCACCCCACCATGTTGCATACCAAATATCAAAAGATTCTGCCTGCTGGATCTGGAGAAGAATATTTTTTTAGAAATTTGCCTGAAATGCACTAAGTTCAAATTTTGGCTACTATACTGAGCCCAAATATAAACCCAGGGGGGCCGATTTGAACAAACTTGAAGCAGATCCACCCCATAATGTTGCTTACCAAATATGAAAAGATTCTGCCTGCTGGATCTGGAGAAGATTTTTTAAGAAATTTGCCTGAAATGCACTAAGTTCAAATTCGAGCTTCTATAGTGAGCCCAAATATGAATCTAGGGAGCCGATTTGAACAAACTTGAATCAGATCCACCCCACAATGTTGCATACCAAATATCAAAAGATTCTGCCTGCTGGATCTGGAGAAGATCTTTGAAGAAATTTGCCTGAAATGCACTAAGTTCGAATTCGAGCTTCTATAGTAAGCCCAAATATGAATCTAGGGAGCCGATTTGAACAAACTTGAATCAGATCCACCCCACAATGTTGAATACCAAATATCAAAAGATTCTGCCTGCTGGATCTGGTGAAGATTTTTTAAGAAATTTGCCTGAAATGCACTAAGTTCGAAATCGGGCTCCTATACTGAGCCCAAATATGAACCCAGGGGGCCGATTTGAACAAACTTGAATCAGATCCACCCTACAATGTTGCATACCAAATATCAAAAGATTCTGCCTGCTGGATCTGAAGAAAAAGATTTTTTAATCTCTTTCCCATTGACTACAGTGTTAAAAAGTGCTGACTCAGCACTTTTTCAAAGTCCTGAAAAAAGTACCTTGTGATAAAAGTAAGCTTTATGCAACATAAGAATTCTCTGTGCAGTGTAGTTTTGGAGATATGGCAGTTTTAAGGTTTTTCCTATTTTTAGCTCCCGAGGTTCCCACGGGGCAATGAGAAAAAATTTTTTTGCATCAATCAACTACTTATGACCCATTATCATCTCATATTAAATTTGGTTCAAATCGACCTCACGGTTCAGAAAATAGAAATTTTAGGCATGGCCAAAATTTTTGCCTCTCCCATAACGAAGGCAAATAATGCCCGACAAACTTCTCTTGAACAAACTTGATTCTACACCTCAAAAGGAAGCTGCATACCAAATATCAAGTCTCTGCTACTGCTGGTGCATGAGAAGATTTTCAAAGATTTTGGTGCCCCTTGGGGGCATGGCCTCACCCAGGAGGAGGGACAACTTCATTTGAACAAATCTGAATTGACATTAAGTAATACACATTTACCCAACATTTGAAAAATATTGGGCCAGTGGTTTCTTCGGAGAAGTTGGTTTTGTAAAGTTTACGCCGGACGACGACGGACGGAAAGCGATTAGTAAAGCTCACGTTGAGCTTTGCTCAGGTGAGCTAAAAATGAAAGCATTCTGACTGATAGATCTGAAGAAGATTTTTAAAAATTACCCCCCATTTTGCACTAAGTTAAAATTTTGGGCTTCCACAGAAATTTTTGTATTGAGCCCAAATATGAACCAATGGGCTTAATTTTAACAAACTTGCCCCCCCCCCCCCCCCCCCCCCGCCATTTTTTAATTTTTAGCTCAACTTGACAAAGTCAAGATAAGCTATTGCCATCACGTGTGCGGAAGTCTTTTAGTCTGTGAGTTTGTTCACATTTTCCTTTAGCACAGGCTACACCCCGTAGTTCTTGTCTGATCGTAACGAAATTTCATATGCAGGTTTGGGGTCATGTCTAGATGAGAACGCCCCCTTTTGGTCTTGATCGGTCAACCGGTATGGCTGCCCGAGCCCAAAACCAAAAAACAATTAGCACAGTCTACAGGTCACATTTATGAAGGGATTTCATTGTACCTTGGTAGGATGCCTCTGTATAATGCCTAAATGAGAACGTCCCCTTTTGGTCATGATCTGTCAACCGTTATGGCTGCCCAAGCCCGAAACCCAAAAACTTTTAGCACAGTCTGCAGGTCATATTTAATATGGAGGGATTTCATTGTAACTTGGTAGGATGACTCGGGATGATGTCTAGATGAGAACTTCCCCATTTGATCGCAATCTGTCAACCGTGACGACTGCCCGAGCCCAAAACCCGAAAACCTTTAGCACAGCCTACGTGTCATATTTAGGGAGGGATTTCATTGTAACTTGGTAGGTTGACTTCCTATAATGTCTAGATGAGAACATCCCCTTTTGAACATGATTGGGCAACTGTGACGGCTACAGTATAATATCAAGATGTGGACGTCCCCTTTTAGTAGCATTCGGTCAACCATCATGCCTACACAGGCCTGAAGCCAGAAAAACTTTAGCACAGTCTACAGGGCATATTTATGAAGGGATTTCAATGTAACTTGATAGGATGACTCATTTTGGAATAATTGTAACTTGGTAACTTTTGTTGACATACGTTAACTGTGAGGGCCACATACATTAACTGTGAGGTCATATTAACCCACCCCTCCGCCCTTTAGTACAGTGTATACCTCATATTATTTTTATTAAAAACATAGCATACAGGGAACAGAAATTAACATATTCCCAATTATCACAATTCTTGTCTTATTTCATAAACATTGAACATTATCCTTTTCATCAAACACAACACACAGACAAGTTAAGCTACAGTGTCATTGACACTTTCATTGCAAATATGCGGACTCATTCCTCTCAGGACACCCTAAAACAACCGATGGCAATTTTTTTTACCATTCAATTCTACTGGTCCTAAGGATGCTTCATACCAAATAACAGTTCTCTGTTCCCTGTGGTTTGGGAAATATGGGCGTTTGAAAATATTTCTATTTTTAACTCCTGGGGTTCCCACGGGAATTTTTTTTTGCGCGAGTCAAGTACTTACGACCCAATAATACCACATACCATATTTGGTTCAAATTGAACCTTTGGTTCAGAAAATAGAAATTTTTGGCGGGGTTAAAAATCTTACCCCTCCCATTACAAAGCCTAATATTGCTTCACGAACTTCATTTAAACAAACGTGATTCTATACCTCAAAAGGAAGCTCCATAACAAATATCAAGTCATTGTACCCACTGGTTCATGAGAAGATTTAAAAAATATTTTGGAGCATTTTCCTCCACCCTCTCCCTTTGGAGCTGGGTATGTTGAGTTGAACAAAATGCAATGCCCCTTCAGGACCATCACTCATACAAAGTTTCACTTGAATTGGCTCAGTGGTTTTGGAGAAGACCAAAACATGGTGCTGTCGGACAGAGAGCGATTAGATAAGCTCAGCTGGAGTTTGGTCAAGGTGAGCTAAAAATCACCGGATGATCTGTTGATTCAATTTTCAAGTAGAAAAACTTAGTTGAGCTTAACGACACTTTCGACAGCCGGGGTCACCTTGTATCAGACAGTTTTACAGGTGGAGGAAGCTGGAATACCAGGAGAGAACCACCAAGCAACAGCGAGCAACAGTCAGACTCCCCAATATACTAAATCCACACAAGCAGGGTTAGCATAGGTGCACAGGTGCACTATCAACGTGCATTATGCCTTAGTACACAGTGCAACCATGCCCCACATGGGCAATTAGGATTAAGTGCCTTGCCCAACGACACAACACAATTACTCCTGGTAGGGATCCAATCGAACCTTGGACCTCTCAGTTTGAAATTCAATGCTGTAACCACTGAGACACTATACTCCATAACTACAGGCTCTAAAGAGCCTGTAATCGCTCACCTGGAACTACATATAAAAATATGATTTCCCATGGTAACTATGGGCTGCACTTGTGGCCATGTTTGCAACACTGCATCAACATAAAATGAGGATCATTGGTAGGTGTCCCAGTCCTCAATCATGTGAAGTTTCAAAACATTTGACTGTAGTTTCAGGGGAAAAGATTGTTGCAAAATCCATCAATCAGAATCAGAGAATGTCTCTGGTGGCCATATTTTCCAACCAACGGGAACAAAAAGAGAATCGTTTGTAGAGGGCCTCCTATAAACCATTCCTGCAAAGTTTGGTTCACGTCAGCTCAGTAGTTCCAGAGAAGAAGATGAAAATGTGATTTCCCATAGGGTTTCTATAGTAACTATAAGCCACAATTGCAGCTATATTTGCAACCCGATCAGCATTACATGAGGATCGTTGGTAAAGGGGGTCCTAGTCATCATTTATGTGAAGTATCAAAACATTTGCCCTGGCAGTTTCAGTGGAGATTTTTGAAAATCCACCAACCAGAATCAAAGAATGGCTCTGGCAGCCATGTTTTTCAACCCACGAGAACAAAATGAGGATTGTTTGTAGAGGAACTCCCATAGACCATTCCTGCCAAGTTTGGTTCACGTCGGCTCAGTAGTTCCAGAGAAGATGTGATTTCCCATAGAGTTTCTGTAGTAACTATAAGCCACAATTGAAGCCATGTTTGAAACCCGATCAAAATTAAATGAGGATCGTTGGTAGAGGGGGTCCCAGTCATCAACCATGCAAAGTTTCAAAACATTTGGCCCTGTGGTTTCAGAGGAGAAGATTTTTCAAAATCCACCAATCAGAATCAAAGAATGCCTCTGGTGGCCATGTTTTCAAACCCATGAGAACAAAATGAGGATCGTTTGTAGAGGACTTCCCATAGACTATCCCTGCCAGGTTTGGTTCACGCCGGCTCAGTAGTTCCAGAGAAGAAGATGAAAAATGGGATTTTCCATAGGGTTTCTATGGTAACTGTAAGCCACAATTGCGGCCATGTTTGTAACCCGATCAACATTAAATGAGGATTGTTGGTAAAGGGGGTCCCAGTCATCATTTATGTGAAGTTTCAAAACATTTGGCCTGTGGTTTGAGAGAAGATTTGGGAAAACCCACCAACCAGAATCAAAGAATGCCTCTGGAAGCCATGTTTTTCATCTGACAGGAACAAAATGAGGGTCGTTTGTAGAGGACCTCACATAGACCATTCTGCCAAGTTTGGTTCACAGCGGCTCAGCGGTTTCAGAGAAGAAGATGAAAATGTGAAAAGTTTATGGATGCCGGACGACAATGGATGCCAAGTGATGTGAAAAGCTCACATGGCCTTTTAGGCCAGGTGAGCTAAAAATTTAGTTAAACGTGCCCAAATTATACTTATGATAGTGACACAAGATATGCTTCCTGGGCAGGGATATGCACCAGCAGCATGCAGGGAGTTAATCATGATGGCCCAAGTGAGAGCACGATGGCAGTGAACTGCAGCACAAAGGAAATCAACGGGACACTAACCTTCAACCAATGCTATCCGGCATGCTTGTGTCGCAATAATAAGCTGGAGTCAAACAGTTACTTGTCATTGCATGGTATCCTCTCTCGGTAGTCTGGCATTCTTCATTGGTAAAAGCATCAAAAACAGATCCATTTCATCAAAATTCAGAATGCTGCAATGCAAGCTAACAATTTCCGAATTGAATCTTCTCTTATTGCTGGATATCTCATTTTTCAAGGGTGTTTAATGAAGGTTCCAATATTCAAGAACTATCCGGGTCTATGACCAGGGATTTTTAAATATAAGGACTTTTTTATTGGGGTTTAACATTTTGACATCCAGGGTCCATGCACTGGACAGTTCTACAGGTGGAGGAAGCTGGAGTAACCAGAGAGAACCACCAGGCAACCTTCAGACTCCCCAATGTACTAACATTGCACAAGCAGAGTTAGCATTGGTTATGGGCAAGTACACCATCAATGTGCAGTATGCCTTAGTACACAGTGCCACTGTGCTCCCATGTGGGCAATCAGGATTAAGTGCCTTGCCCAAGGACCAATGCAGTTGCTCCCCTGGTGGGATTCCAACTGTGGACATTTCAGTATGAAGTCTAATGCCTTAACCCTAGAGATTTCAGAACTTTCAAGGAGCCATGAAAATCCTGCTTCACTAATTTGGGCATAGATCATTATTTTTAGCAAAAATCTAAAGCTGTGAATCTGCTTCACAGTACACTGTACTGGTAAAAATTTGTGTACTGGTAGAGTACTAAGTACTAGAAGTCACTTTAATGGCTTGACACTGTATGCATGTTTTCTCAGCAGCAGAAAACAGTAACTCTAAAACTGTTTTCTTATATAAACTGTAATAAAACAATTATTTAAGAATAAATTTTTTCTAAACTGAGGGTCCTATTGCTGGTAACCTCCTGGGAAAAATACTTCTGTTACAAATCCCCTGTGAAAAATAACTGAGCTCTCTGCCAGTAAAACAAAAATATCTCACCAAGATCTTCCAGAGGAATAAGATTACAGGTTTATGAAATAAACTAAAGTGAACTGAAATGTTTCCTCATAAAAATTCACCTAAAAACAAACATTTTGTTCCAAGATGCCTCATTAATGATAATACTGTAGCAGACATTTCAGACATTTCAGTTCTTTAAATTTACATCTAAATGGCTCGATAGACCACTTGTAAGTAAATTTACGGAAAACAAATAGTTATTTGTTATGGAAAATAATAAATGAAAGTGTCAATGACACTGTAGCTCAACTTGTCAAGACATGTACATGTATAGTATGTGACACAGCAATGACAAACATCTAGGTAATGACCTGATAACAAAGGTACATATAAAGTATTGTAACGGCCTGTACATAAATACTGACCGTAGCCTGTAACAAATGTATAGGTAAAGTATTGTAAAGGTGGGTGACAGTCAAATGCTAAACTAGAAAAGAAATTTTTGAGAACCAGAGTGGGTCTGACTGAACCCCCAAATATTTGTTCTCATAGCACAGTGATAACAAAGGCACCCCAAAACACACTCATTCCTGTCCCAAGGTGAAAACAAAGGTACCCAAGAAGTTTCGTGACGATCATAAATACGAGCTGTATAGAAGTTGTGACAAAAAACTGATTGGACCTAATTTCGGTACAAAATGGCCACTGGCAGCCATCTTGAATTTTGGACTGCACTCAGAAACACTCGTTCTCATCCCAAGGTGATAACAAAGGTACCCAAGAAGTTTCGTGAAGATCGGTTCATAAATACAGCCTCTAGCTTGAGCGGTATTGACATGTGCACTTACAGTGTATAAGTAGCACTGAATAAATCAAAGTTCATCTAATTTGCATAATTTCTGCACGATATAAAAACCCGTACTATATGTGATGTATTCCATGTTACTAAACATTCATACAAAAATTTATTCAAATCAGAACTTTCATACAGAAGTTATGTACAAAAGACTGATTGCACTAATTTTGGTACAAAATGGCTGCTGGTGGCCATCTTGAATTTTGGACCACACCCAAAAACACTCGTTCTCATTCCACAGTGATAACAAAGGTACTCAAGAAGTTTCGTAAAGATCGGTTCATAAATACGGCCTCTAGCCTGAGCCGTATAGAAGTTGTGTACAAAAAACTGATCAGACCTAATTTCGGTACAAAATGGACACTGGCAGCCATCTTGAATTTCGGACCGCACCCAGAAACACTCGTTCTCATCCCAAGGTGATAACAAAGGTACCCAAGACGTTTCGTGAAGATTGGTTGATAAATATAGCCTCTAGCCCGAGCCATATTGACATGTGTACTTACTGTGTGCAAGTAGCACTGAAAAAATCAAAGTTCATCTAATTTGCATAATTTCTGCACGAGAAAAAAACCCGTATTATATGTGATATATCCCATGGTACTAAACATTCACACAAAAAATTATTCAAATCAGAGCTTTCATGTGGAAGTTCTGCGCAAAAATCTGATTGCCTCTGATTTTGAACAAAATGGCTGCCAGCGGCCATTTTGAATTAAGGACCGCACCCAAATAACTCGTTCTCGTCCCACGGTGATACCAAAGTTACCCAAGAAGTTTTGTAAAGAACGGTTACTAAATGCAGCCTCTAGCCCGAGCCGTAATGGCATTTGCACTGACAGTGCTGAAAGTAACACTAAATACATCAAAGTTAGTCTAATTTGCATAATTTACGTACGAGAAAAAAACCCGTATTATATGTGATGTATCCCATGGTACTAAACATTCAAACAAAAAATTATTCAAATCAGCGCTTTCATATGGAAGTTCTATTCAAAAAACAGATTTCTGCATCGTCGGTACAAAATGGTGGCTGGCTGCCATCTTGAATTTCGGACTGAACCCCAAAACACTCGTTCTCGTCCCACGGTCATAGCAAAGGTACCCAAGAAGTTTCATAAAGATCGGTTCATAAACACGGCCTCCAGCCCGAGCCGTATTGAATTGTTGACAGACAGACGGACGACTGGCCATGGCATAAGCTCAAATTTGGCTTCGCCAAAGTTGAGCTAAAAAAACCCCAACTTTTATTGGTGTTTCAGATCACTTTCAGCTTCTTGGGCTATCTTATGATCACAGCATAAGTATGAGGTCAAGTTAAATAAAAAATATAATATATAACAAAGGTAAGTGTGAGTTCAAAGGTTATGTGTGGTTAGGTTGAGCTTCACAGAGCCAAACTAGTTTTGAACTGTTGCGTTCTTCAGTGGCATGAAAACAAGAGGTCACTGTTGCTCGCTCCCTTTTTTACCCCCATGAGAGGTGTTATGTCCCGATCAACTAAGGGCATGACCAGGTCATCCTGGGGTCACATGACTGGTGCAGCCATCTATGGCAGCTGAACCCCTCCAGGTCAAAAGGTTAATATACATGGATTAGGAGTGATAGAGGACTACATTAGATTTTTAGACTCCAGACCATACATCCTTATGGTTTGAACAAGCTTCACTTTTAGTCTTTTTTTATATTGTAAGTACAGTGGAACCCTGTTAATTGCATAGCCACTTTGCCAACGAAAATTATTAAGTTAACAGGAGTATTCAATTAACAGAGATTATGTCACTTTCCTGTATTCTACAGATAAATTTAGCATTTATTCTATTATATTTTGTTTGACAGAGCACCATGAGCTCTGTCAAACAAGATATAATAGATTAAATGCCTGTAATGGATATACAGGGGCCAAAAGGTCTATAAACAAAGGAAAAGTGGGGAGAGTCATCGTAATTTCTCAACAGGTTACAAGATTTTTTATTCAATTAACAGGAGTTTACGCTATAACCTATTTTCAATTAACAGGTCAAATGTGTACTAGAGGTATGGCAAATGGATTTGTGTTGGAAAATTATATACAATTAACAGGGTTATTCATTTAAGAGATATCAAATTACGTGGCCTTCACTGTAGTAGGTATGAAGTCAAGTTTAACCAATTATCTGTACCTGTGCTGCCCACTTTAGAGGATTTCCACCCCAGACATTAGTGCCATGTCCTATTTTACCAGTGAAGCAGAACCTGTTTAGCACAAAGTCTCACCCTTGTTTCTACCAATGTTTGGTTGATTAAATATCAGAAAAATGGACAATGCAGCATCAAGCCTTTGAAACCTAATTCCAACATGAGCACTTTATATCATCCCTGGAATGGGACAAGGCACCATCTGCAATGCTAAAACATTGCTGATGACACTTTGTTCTACTCCAGGGATGATATGGCTTTGATGCAGTGATCCCAACATGGAGTCATCAGTACCCCTTTCAAACAAAGTCAAATAATCCTTGTCGCCGGTTCTAGTTAAGTCTTGAGTAACCAGAGGCGGCAGAAGCTTGATAAAAGTGGATGGGCACAAGTTTTCAAGGCTACTATGGTTCAGCCAAATGGGAGGAAAAGTTATAATCGTATATCGGTAAATGTACCGTGACACACTATAGTGTCTTGTTTAGATGAGTATGCCGTGGTGTGGTCACTGTCCTGTCCATTTCTTCTACCTCAATCATCTTCCAACCCGAAGGCTAGCCTTCTGATTGGAAGATGGTCGAAGTAGAAGAAACAGACTGAAGCGACCAAAGGTGGGATTCATTGGCCAAATGTTGTTTGTATTTTCAAATAATATATTACAGGAATGCTTGTATATTGGCACATTTGCATGCACCCATTTTAACTCATTGTATAACCACACAACATGTCTGTGGAAAAAGTGGAGGGGCATGTGTGCCTTGTGCCCCCTCCCCTCCCCCCCCCCCCCCCGGTTCCAGCACCTCTGTGAGTAACAATATAAGCAGCCAAGACCTGATATCAATGCTCAGCTGAGTCACAAAATTGCAGCCCATTCCAATAAAAACATATGAACTCTTTACCCAATGCACGCAATATCAATTTGTTATTTTAAGTATTTTTGTCTTCAAATTTTCGCAAACAATTATTTCAACAAAACCATATCATGTAACCCTTAACCCCTCATTAGAACAAACTCTTTGAGCTTGTTCCAATAAGGGGTCACATTATGAGATTTTGTTGAAATAATTGTAAAACATATTTTTCAACTGCTCAATTTGTAAAATACATGAGGTAGTAGTATCCAATTTGTTAGGTAAAGGGTTAAGTTAATAATGACACTCCACAATAATGATGGGACATTTGGACAGTTAATTTCTTGATTATCACCAGATGTTTTGCTTACAATGAGGCAGGTGGACAGACCGATTTATTTTATTATTATGGTTATTTTATCACCAATCAAATACACTTGATTGGTTATAAAGTCAATATAACCGTATGATTAGTAATAATATCCCCTGAATCTGTACAGTTGTGTTGCAGCAAAAAACAGTTACAAAACTGAGGAGAGGTTATTTGTTCACCTATGCTTATTTTATTTATTTATTTATTGGTGTTTAAGGTCACATACATATGCACAATGGCTAATCATGACTGTGACAATTTTACGGGTGGAGGAAGCCGGAGAGAACCACTGAGCATCGACGAGCAACTGTCAGCTCCTCAACATTCTAACTCTGTCCAAGCTCCGCTCAAGCAGGGTTACAGCGGTTGAAGACATGTACACCACCGATGTGCAGTATGCCTTAGTACACGGCATCATCGTGTCCCCATGTAGGCAACCGAGATAAAGTGCCTTGCCCAAGGACACAATGCGGGTCATCCCGGACGGGGATCAAACTTGGGACCTCTAGCATAGACGTCCTCACCTATGCTTAACATAAACCTGACTAGTACATCATTTGTTGGTTTGCCAAGACAGTATTCATTACCTGTAAGTAGGTGGTCAAACATTTGTGAAAGTAGTTGAAAGCATTCCACTTTCTGGCAAAAATAAAGGGTGCGAGTCGTCGTGCCCTCGAGTCGTTTTTACCTTGGGACATTTCTTTGAATTTGGGTCCGGTATGTTTTGGCCTCATAATACTGAAAGAGAAGCTGATAGAACACACAATGTATATTGAAACTACATCACTTTGAGTGACTGCACAATATAAATACATTAGAGAATATTAGGTAGCTGCTATGTTCCAGTATTGAGTTTAACTCTTAATAAGCAGAGAATGTTTGAAAACACTTTTCACCAAATGAAGCTGCCAAGACTAGATTTGATGAAAAATTCAACTCAGGATATCTTTAGTCAAAAAGTTGTTTAAAATTTGATTAAAAGATCACAAATTAAACTTATCCTGGTGGCATGAGTTTCGCAGTCCTTACAGAAATATCTGCCAGCAGCATGCATGTAGTTAACCCTTTACCTAACAAACCATCTGCATTTGCCCATGTAATATACAAATTCATCAGCTGAAAAAAATTGCAACAAAACCATATCAGGTGACCCCTCACTGGAACAAGCTCGTTGCAATGAGGGGTCACACGATATGGTTTTGTTGAAAAGTTTGAAAAAATAATATTTAAAATAATAAATTTTGAAATCGTCTTCATTGGGTGAAGAGTATATGCAGCAGCACACACAGCAAAGGAGAGTTTGTTCCAAATGAAATACTGCAAAGTGAAGAAACACTTATCTCAGCTACATATTTTGAGTTTTTTTCTTACGAGTTCCAGTAATAAATATCCAAGTACAGAGTGTGTGATCCTGGGTTCATTTGAGTCCCAAACCTAAAGACTTCAATAAAAGGAAGATCTTACAAAAACAATTCAAGTATGGTATATCTATTTGAAAGGATACTTAACTGCTCAGTGCTGAACAGACCCTCTACCTTCATATGATTTCAATCAAAATAATGTAAAGTTCAAGGTCAACAAGATCTTTATTATGACAGAAGTTAACCATCTGCACACTGATGTCCAAACATGAAAATTTAAATCTGCATATTTTCCCCATAATGCAACTAAAAATTTAACCAATTCAATCTTGAGAGGTGTGAGATAAGAAAACATTGAAGTCACTCACAGAATTTTCTGTTCCAAACAGAAATAGATAGCAGGATCCCACCACATACAGCACAGCAATCCGGTAAATATATATTGCATTTCCTTTCTTGTGACATCATTAGGCTATGTCCCTTAACTGGTCGAGTGCTCAAAGCCCATATTTGGGCTTTACTCTAAAGTACAGGTACCACAACTTAAATGCCTCATATTCAGTGGATGTGTTTCACTTTATCTTTAAAGTAAAGTTATTTAGTCTGTTAGGATCTGCCTTGTTACAATTTATAGGAGAATTGGCACTCTCCCATAAATAGTAACAAAGCCGACACATGAACAAATTCTGATGACCAAAAATAATTTAGCACTCTACCAGTTAACTGGTAGAGTGCTGGAAGCCCATATTTGGGCTTTATTCTGAAGTGAAGGTGCTGCAAATTAATGGCTTCATATTCTATGGATTTGCGTCATATAATTTTTGAATTGAAATTATTTAGTCTGTGAGGATTTGCCTTGTTACAATTTATGGGAGAGTGCCACTGGGCACTCTCCCATAAATTGTAACAAGGCAAAGAGACGTGGACAAATTTGAATGACCAAAAATAATTTAGCACTCTACCAGTTAAGAAAGTACTTCAAGAAATATATATTGAATCACTGCAGCTTATGGCGGAAATATTTTTTGGAGAATTGGGTAGATTTTTTTCTCTCATACAAAACATGCTTTATGGACACATACATCATTCATCCGAAACATACCTTATAGAACCTTACATCATCACACACTCATCATATACAGAGAATTTTTAATTTTGACCAGATTGCAATTGGGTTGTGATCTGGTCGAGTTTATCTTTCTATCTTTTATCTTTTCTCTCCAAAGCACCATAGAAGCTCTCTCAACAAAAACAAAATGCGTGAACATTGATTCTGCAAACTATTTTCATTTCTTTTTCTTGATCCGATCTTAATTTTGCAAAATATTGGATTAATAAAATTTTGACCCATGGTGTGTAAGTGCACTGAGCTCTGTCAAACAAAATAAATCGGATAAAATGCCTATATTGGATGTACTGAGGCCAAAAATGTCTATAAATGTGTGAAATTCAGTGAGTAATTCTTTGACAGATTACAAGATGTCTTTATTCAATTAACAGGAGTTTACTCTGAAACCTATACACAATAAAGGCCGCTCGGCCACATGTCCCCCCCCCCCCCCCCAAAAAAAAACAAAAAAAAACAACTCGAAAAAGGGGCATAACTCGAGAAAAATGATCGGTCCGAACCCATTTCGAACTTGACCTGTATTATTACCCCAGAAAGTCACATACCAAATTCTTTCCGATCAAATAATCCTAACTGGAGTTATCATCCGGACACCGCAAATCTTGAAATTTGTAAGTCGAAAACAGGGTATAACTCTAATAAAAATAATCTGGCCGAACCCATATTCGAACTTGACCTGTGGGCTAAGAAGGTCACATACCAAAATTGGTTCCAATCAAATGATCCAAACTGGAGTTATCATGGGGACACCAAGTGGGACGGATGCACAGGTGGACGCACGGACGGACACCACTGATTTCTGTAGTCCCCCGAAAAATTCGGGGGACAATTAACAGATGAAATCTGTACAGAAGGTATGGTAAATGGTTAGGCATTTGTAAGTTATATACAATTAACAGGGTTATCCAATTGACTCCAAGCAGTCTGGTAGTATTTTAAATTTTTCATCATTGACTCCATATTGCCCATGCAGCATGAAAAATTTAAATTATATCTTGTTTGACAGAGCTCAATGAGCTCTGTCAAATAAGATATAATTTTTTACATTCTCAGTTGCATTGTGAGAAATTGCTGCTGAAAACTTTGGTATTTTGACATCAGTGTACAGAGGGTTAAAAGATATACAATTAAGTGGGCTCCACTGGCATAGGCACGGCGCAATTGTTGCATGCTATGTGATGAAATAAGAATTAATGATTTCACTTCTCAGTTTTCTGTCTGTCACAGTGTGATATTTCTACTTTGAACAAATGCCACTAGTTACAGTACGTGGAGAGTGGATTGTAACTAAATTACCCATGGAGTGGAATTATTACCAAAAGTATCACTTTCAAATTCTGTACATGTGGGCAAAAAAACATGAGCAATGTTTCAGCCAATGGACCTCCATGTTTAACCCAGAGGTCCATTGGCTGGAACTTTACTTGTTAATCTTTGCAACAATTTTTGCAATTATTGCTTGGGTGGAATTTTCACTCTGTGGGTGATTTAGTGATAATACACTCTCCAAAATTATAATCAATGATTTTATATTTTAACCTTTTCAACATTTGAGTTCTAGAATGTACTTGCCACATGCAATACAGTGGCACCCACTTAATTGGATATCTCTTAACTGGTAGAGTGCAAAAAGCCACTGTCATGGCTTTACTGAAAAGTGGTGAAAGCCAATTTAGTGACTTTACAATGTGAGCATTAGCTTATCATTTGTGAAGCAGAAGATAAAGAAATGTTCATATAAAATTGTTTTGTTACAATTTATTAGAGAGTGCCAATAGACACTCTACAATAAATAATAACAAAACAATAATTGATGAACAAAATCTTGGTAAACTAAGGATCCCATCGCTAGCAGCATTGTATACTCACCCAAAAAAGAAAGTGTGCATTGCAGAAATTGATCAAACTCCAAAAAAATAATTTTGTAGGTGTAAAGACTGTTAACCTGTTCATGAATAAGTTATATTGAACACAAAAACAGCTTTCCCCGTTAAAATTGCATTAAGGTTAAATGACGTGCTGCACGTTTGTGAAAAGGCATGTTGTGAAAAGGCATGTTTTGCACGTGGAGAGTCTGAAAATTCATGCAGCAGTGTGAATCCTTGGGTATTTAAACACTAAAGTAAGGCCTTCCTACCGTTAACATTCAAACTTGTGCTGCTGTTAAAACGACTCCACATTAGCATGCCAAGATTGACAATGAATCAACGTCTCCTTGCCCTGGGTATGATTAGAGCTGGCAGAACACACAGCGAGGTTGCCCAGCATTTGAACTGCCACCGTAACACTGTAGACAGGCTAGTCCATCGACATGCACAACATGATGACGTTCGAGACTGACCCCGCTCCGGGAGACCCCGAGTTACCACCCCTGCACAAGATCGGTATATCCGTGTTGTCCATCTCCGGAACCGGCAACAAACGGCAACGATGACTGCCAGGAACATCCCTAACCTGAGACGGATACATCCTCAAACAGTAATCAACCGGCTGAGAGAATACAGCTTACATCCTCGAAGACCTGCAATTCGTCCGATTTTGACGTAACGTCATCGTGCTCGACTGCAGTGGTGTAGAGTAGGGTTAGGGTTAGCCCTGCCCTAACCCTAACTCTAAACTAACCGTAACCTTAAACCTAACCTAACCTAACCCTACCTAACCTAACCCTACCCTAACCCACTTCCATGCTAACTTGTTCACTTCCATGAGGCGTAGATGCACAGCAGTAGTCGATGCAGACGGAGGTCATACCAGATATTGAGTGTGTGACTTTTGTGTTTGACCCTTAGTGTCTTTGACTCTCCATGGCACCAAGAGTATTCGTCGTAGTGCAATGAAATTTTTTGTGCTGATCAGAAATTAATTCATCTGTGATTGAATAAAATTTCCATGAATGAAAATGATATATATCTTTTTTTAGTGTTATTTTTTAGCATGCACACTTTCTTTTTTGGGAGAGATATCTTTGAAAAAAATACTCACGTTACAAATCACCTTTGAAAAATAATTTACCACTCTACCAGTTAATTGAATAACCCTCGTCTGCCAAATGAATATAACTTCCAGACATAAAACCATTCACCATCTCAACACAAATTTGCTGAGTTAATTACACTCCAACTATTGCAGCTCTCTGGATGCAATGCCTGGAATTCCGTTCATCATTCCTGGGTAGATGCAAAAGTTGGGATTGTAAGCCTTCAGCAAAATAATAAATACAGTTCGGTTCTAGAGCTGAAATAGTTAAGGGATTTTCTTAATAAATTAATCACGTGGATTATCCATGGTTAACCAATTAATCACTTGTCCAAATAGATATCTGAATAATTGCCATACCGTTGATGATTTACAGCATGAACCCTTTACCCAACTTCAACAAAACTGACCAGGCCAATATACAAAAATACAAATATCTCCATTGAAATGTATTATGTTTTCAATTTTTGTCTCACAAATATAGCTTATTGGAACGAGCTCAACAACATCGTTCCAATGAGGGGTCATAAGCTTGTTTTTGAGACAAAAATTATTTTTTTTTAGTAATTCATGAATTTATTCTGCAAGTATCATCTGCTGCCCGCAATGGGTAAAGGGTTAAGAATGACCATTTCCAGCTATTGATACATTATGATGATCATGCAAGCGAACAAGTATGTCAGCAAGTAACTTGCATGCTTAACTCTGTCTCATATAATTGATGTGAGTCAGTGCGACAATGTTTGCTTGTTTTGGAGCAAGTTTGTTCCTTTGTTAAACCATAAAATACAGTAGTTCAAAAGTAACGGTTAATCGATCAATTACTTTATGGATCGATCAAGATGTTGATCATTGATTAATCGATTAACCGGTTCAGCTCTATTCGGTTCCTACAACACACTATCAATCATTAATATACAGAGTTTTAATTTTTGTACCATTCAACTTACTCGATTCTATTCGAGATTCAATTCAACATGGAAATTTCTGTGCTAAGCCAGCCTTTACCAACAAAGTGTGAAATAACAGCATTTCATCACCAAAAACCAAAGGCACAATGTTTATAGAACTTTGAAAAGATCACAAAACAATTTGCATTGTTTAAATGATTTTATTGATGCACATTAGTGAATAGATAAAAACATTGCTTATGATCTCTCATAGGAGTGAGCTCGTTCCATTGAGGCATAATAAGCTATGTTTTTAAGGCAAAAATGAAAAAAAGTTAAAAAATTTATAGTAATTTATATATTTTTTATACTTACCAATGACCCAGACATAGCTGGTGCTAACTCTTAAAATGCTAGGGCCAAACACAAATTTTGCCCCCAGTCCCCAAAATTTGCATCTAAAACCGAAAGAAATAATGTCCTGAAGGTCCTCCATACTTTGCCCTCACTGCGTATGCGCAGTGTCAAGGACGTCCCGAAATTGGCGCCAATTATCATTCTTACAAGCAGTGCCTGGTCAGCGCTATGTACTCAGCGGGGAGGTATGAGTTCCCAACTCCTGGGAGGGCCATCCCCGTCTGGGTCATTGGTAAGTATAAAAAATATATAAATTACTATAAATTTTTTAACATTTTTATACTGTACCAATGACCCAGACATAGCTGAATAGAAAAAAGGCTGGAGGGCCTAGGACATAGAGGGAAATCCAATAAGCTCAACTATATAAATAGAGTCAACCCCTCAAGGAGAAAAGGAGTATTAGGCTTTACATGTATCTTTCTTATTTTATGATAAATTAGAAAGATACAACATCCTCCTTAATTGAGCATAATAACATTCATGTTCTCTATTAACATCCAGTATAACCCCTTATACTAATTATTTTTAAAGTAAGCCAAAATAAAGTTAGTCCAGAGAATTGAGACTCTTTATATTCTTTTAAAAGTGTCCGAGGATTGTATATTAACGCCCGTTTGACACTTGACATACACAAATGCTTCACACCGAGCTACACTTTAAAAATATGACATGAATGAATTTTTAACATTAATATTACTTTTTAAAACCATCCTGGTAACGACTCAGAATTACTGACTCTGGAGGAGGAATCCCCTTGCTTTTCACTATAAAGCAGGTGACCTAAGGGAACACCCTCTCCCCCCTCCCTTCCCCTTGCCCTGGGTCAAATAGCCCAGAGCGAAGAGGGCAGCAGGACGGAGTCACTGCCGGAACAGAAAGCCTGCATAACTATAGTTGCAACTGTTTAGTGGATGACATTCTGAGCAACAGATAACGGACCTAAACAATGCAGGTCTCCAGAAATGGACTCAATATTTCTGAGATAAAAATTCGTGAATGTGGATGGCTGAGACCAATAAGCAGCCTTCATTAAATCTGTAATAGCAACAGTATTTGCGTAAGCCCAAGATGTAGAAAGAGCTCTTACTTCATGAGCCGAAATTTTAAGCACAGACTGCTGAGTAGAAGATAGATTATCATAAGCAGTACGGATAGTTAATTGAATCCATCTAGCAATAGAATGGACCGAAATGTCCTTTCTATTAGGCATCAGAGACAGAAAGAAGCGTTTTCGTCCCTTTCTGATAAACTGAGATCTTAGTTTATAAATACGTAAAGCTCTAACAGGACAGAGTAAAGGCCTACGCCCGCCTGAAGACAGAAGGGCCTTAATAACAATAGGTTCCGGATATTTATTAGGAACCTGATTCTTAGCCAAAAATCCAACATTAGTAGTAAAGGTAATAGTGTTCCCGACACTACGATAGTGAGAATCGTCCACCGATAGTGCATGAAGCTCACTGACTCTTCTAGCAGAAGAGAAAGCTAAGAGAAAAGCTGTCTTATAAGACAAGAATTTGAAATCTACTGTCCCAAGAGGCTCAAATGGCTTTTCTTTCAGTTTAAGAAGAACCCAAGCTAAATTCCATTTAGGAATTAATCTAAGAGTTCTGGGTCTATTTATCGAGAAGTATCTAACTAATTTAGATAAAGAGACATTAGATCCAATTTGTAAACTATCATGGTGTGCATAGGTATTAGATAACATAGACCTATAACCTTTAATAGTAACAGGCTGCAGTTTGATCTCGTCAAACAAGTATACTAGAAAGTTTGCAATGTCTGGTATGGAGAGATCAAAAATATCAACAGAATGATCCCTACACCAACGACGAAAGATCTTCCACTTAGCCGCATAGTTTAGCGAAGAGGAGGTCCTCCTACAGTTAGAAATCGCGTCCACTGGTCGTCCTGTAAAATGCTTGCCGTGCAAGAAGGACCGCACAACGGAAATACGTGAAGGTTGAGACCTTGCGGGTTGTGATGAAGTTGACGCGATTTCCCCTGCGAAAGAAGATCCTCTCGTGGAGGAAGCTTTCGCGGTAGGTCCCACAGCAGACACCTGAGTAGATTTATCCACGGTCTCTGTGGAGACAGAGATGCTACCAACAGAATTTTGCACTGAGATTGTTTTATCTTTAGCAATACTTGCTGAATTAACGGCGCTGGAGGATACGCATATCCTATCATTCCATCCCACGAGATCGACAGAGCGTCTACTGCATATGCTCGGGGATCCGGACATGGTGACACATACGTCTGCAACTGATTGTTGAGATGTGTCGCAAATAAGTCTATCATTGGCCGTTCCCATTGGTAGCAAATCTGATTGAATACCTGTTTGTTGAGAGTCCATTCTGACGGCAACAAGCGACCCTTCCGTGAAAGGGAGTCTGCTAGTACATTCAGACGACCCGGTATATGACGGACCGAAAGTAGAACTTGGTGATCTAGAACAAACAGAAGGATTCTTTCCATTAAATTGAATAACGGAACGGAATGAGTGCCTCCCTGGTTCCGGATATACGCCACTACTGTCGTATTGTCGGACAGCATTTGGACATGAGCTTTCTGAATAATGTTCATCCAATGACGTAATGCAAGCCAAATTGACATCATTTCCTTGATGTTTATGTGCTTGCTTAGAAACTGCGGATCCAAAAGACCCTGGCACTTCGAATCCGTTGGGATCAATGTTGCACCCCAACCTGTTTGACTGGCATCCGTCATAATCGTAAAACCCGGATCCGGCAACTGCAGTGGAACTCCCCGAGTCAACCACTGAATGTTTGCCCAAGTCTGAATCTCTTGTTTCACTTGATCTGACAAGAGAACGTCTATATCGAGCGAATGAATCTTCACACTCCAATTCTGAGTCAAGAAAATTTGGAGGGGACGAGTGCACAACCGCCCCATCGGAATGAGATCCGCAGCGGCTCCGCACAGACCTATCAGTCTCATGAACTCCCTCGCTGTGACTTTGTCTGCGTGAAGACAATAGCGAGCGTAACAACTGATTAACTTTGCTCTGGTTAACGGCAGACGAACGAGATTGTTGTGCGTCTCGAAGCTCATTCCCAGATGAGTGAATGACTTGGACGGCACCAGATCCGACTTCTCCTCGTTTATAATAAAACCGAGACGTCGGAGTAATAGAAGCAGATTCTGCACATCGTTCTGAAGCGTTAACTTGTTGCCGAACCTCTGAAGAATGTCGTAGGCCGACGTTACCGCAGACGAATGAGCTCAGAAATGTATCATTACCGAGTTCATTATTCGAGTGAAAGCCCAGGACGCTAGATTTAATCCGAAGCACATCGCCCGGAATTGATATACAACTCCTAGGACTGCGAAGCGTAGATACTTTCTGAATGTCGGATGTACCATGACGTGAAAGTACGCATCTTTGAGATCTATGCTTGTAGCATAGTCGTTCACCCGAATACTCGCTCTGACCAATCGAATCGTCTCCATATAGAACTTCGGAGCGACGATCAGCTTGTTTATCCAGCTCAGATCTATGACTGGACGGAACGAGCCGTCTGGTTTCGGAACCAGAAACAGATGGCTGTAGAAACCTGGTGATTCCTGGTCTTCTACGACCTCTACGCGTTCTTCATCAAAAGAGACTGTACTTCCGATAAAAGAGCGTCTCTTTTCTGCAGATTTGACGGAAGCTGAGTCCATTTTGGACTTCAAGTTAATGGAGGCTTTCGTTTGAAGGATATTCTTAGTCCTTCCGAAATTACCCCTCGGACCCAGGGGTCGTCCGTAATCGACGCCCACTCGTCTGTAAAACTCGATAACCTTCCGCCAACCGGAACACGATAGAGGTTCAAACCATCACCTCCTGGACCTGTGGAAGGAGAAACCACGTCCTTTACGACCCGCACCTCGTCCCGTCGACCTCGGGACATCAGACCGGTTGTCTCGGCCCGAATAACGTCCCGTACGTGAGTCGCTGCCTTGACAGTCTCTAGAATAAGACCTAGAGGACGTATAAGAACCTCTATAGGAACTTCTCTTGGGCGTACTTGTCCCAGAAGTGCCTGTCTTACTCTTTTCTGCTGTATCCGACTTTTTGGAAGCGGATTTGAAAAGCAGAGAATCCGAAGCTTTCTTAGTTATCTTATCATAGATTGCTGAAAGCTTGCCATCGAAGAGAAGCTCTCCGGAGACCGAAGCGACTCTGAGAGAGTTCTTCACCTTACTATCCACCCGCATGGATGTAGCTAGGGCTGCGTCACGTTTAACCAACTCCAGGTTTGCCACTGAAAGGGCAGAGTTATACGTGGAATAAGCTCCTGCTTTTGAAAGAAGTCTTAATGAGGATTGTATATCCTGGAATTCTTTCCCTTGAAGACGCAATGATAACGCCTTTGTAAGGTGGTCTGCGTATGATAAAGCATCTAAGCTTGCTCTGTTAGACGTAATTGTCATTTTTCCAACGTCGCGGTTGGAATAGACATAGACGACGGTAATGACAATTCCAAGTCTTCCGCCTCGTCGTCTAGACGCAGAGGAACTCTCGGTATGCCCTGTCCTGCCGTTTCGAATTTATTCCTTGAATTGATGAAAGGCAGATTGAGAGCATTAGCGGACAAGAAACCAGCCCTGCCTGTTTTGGAAGCAAGCTTATAGATAGCGTCGTTCAATAATTCAAATGTTCTTGTGACATTATTGGACTGTGTCGAAAACTCAGGGACGATGTCTCTGAACCGCTCAAAGAATTCTGTGTCCAATGACGCTATCAGTCTCTTATCCGGCATCGCAGCAGTCTGGCCCGACGGAACAACTTGTGGAAGGTAATGCCGGATGAAATCTACGGCAGCTTTATGTTGTTCCGAAAGGGATAGCTCCAAATCCTCAGTATCCCTTTCGCCATCCTGTCGGACCTCATGATGTTCTCGGTCGTCCGCACCCGATGCTTCGGCGGAGCGTACCGACCCAGCGTCGTCGGATAATTCTTGATCCGATATAGATTCTATCGTTTGCTGGGATGCTGCGATAATTTGTGCTATCTGGGCTAGCACGTCCGTCACCGAGGCCTGCGGAGTAGTGGTCTTACGCTGCTTAGCCGCTGGAAGCTCCGTGTAAACTGACTCCTGCATACTTCTCTTATACGAACGTCCGGAGTCTACAGGCCTCTTGTCCCTGGCTACCGGATGGAGTGACCTGATCGCCGTGGAATCCCTGATTGGCGAAGCTGGCTGGATATCCACGGTCACGTAGCCAAAGTGCGGTCGTGTGCGCTGCTGAGAGGATGAGGAAGCCTTTTGGACAGTCTCTCCGGACTGCCTATATAACGGAGCGTCCCGAGCGGCGGACGTATGCTCCGATTGCGAAACATTTTGTACCACAACATCTGGTCCCAGATGTTGTTGTACGAGAGAGGGGCCTCTCTCACTCGCAGCCCGGATGGACCTGGACGAGCTAGGAACCGGACTACTAGGCTTCCTCAGTTCTCTCCTCTTATCCGCCGTCACTGGGTGTGCACCTTGAATATTTATAGTGCTCGCATGACCCAAATCTCCTTCCTGGACCGCAACGGACGAACCCGGCTGCCGAACCATTCGATGAATGGATGCTACACCAGGCGAGCTAGCGGACGTCAATGCTGTCGATCCTACTAGGGACCTCTTAGGCAATTGGCGTATCTCCATGAGCACTTTTGCCGCTAGCTCTTCATTTAATTGTAACGACGGAGGCGCACCTTTGGAAGATATCACGGAACACGGAAACATCACCCTGTTCTTGTTCCTCTGAATGGAGACTGATAAACTAGAGTGACCCTGCGGAGAAAGGACCGGCATAGCCCTTTCCCCGCTAACAACATACCGTGACACACGTTTCCAATGTTTGTCAACCCAATTGACACATACTGAACAGGAGTTAGTGCGAGTACACTGACTACAATTAATACAATGATCATGAAAGTCAGAGGAAGATTTCCTCTCATTACAATTTGAACAAAATCCTTTCATAGTGAAAAGAATACAATAAGTCCTAGTACTCGCACGAACCCCTGAAAGCAAAGATACATAATAACATGATCCATTAACATAGAAAAAATAATTGAAATCAAAAAGAAATTTTGAAAAAATATTTTTTCAGCAAAGTCCAAGTTTCTGAAAAGTAACGTTGAGCCCCAATGGATCCCAAGCCTAAGTGTGGACAAAAATTTCAAAAATATTTTAAAAAATTAATGCAACACTTATGAATAATAATAATGTATCTTGTAATGAATTAAACTAGTACAAAGACAAAAAATCCCCCTCAACAGAGACTGTGGCCAATGTAACCAAGAAGTGTGTAAACACCAGAAACATGACTCCAGCCACTGATAATCCTGGCCCGAAATCAGTTACCAATAATACACTATCTGATGCAAAACATCCAGGGAAGAATCTGCAGAACATCAGATGGTAGATGCAGAACACTACGCCTAAACACCCATGGGTGAGAACGTAAACATGGGGAAAAGAACAGAATTCATTCTGTTACCCAGCTAAATCTCCCAAGAAATTTTAGTAATAATATTACTCAAAAATATGCCAAAAGCATGGGAGAATAGCAAGGGGGGACTTGAAGGAAAAGGAGAGAGGAAACACTGAACAAGCAGTGAAACTTAATAGCAAGAATGACAACAACAGGCCCATGCCTCGAAAACAGGCAACTTAACATAATTTCATTAAAAAATTTTAAGTTACAGCCCTGAATATTTTCTGTCACTCATTTTTCCTCTCCTCCTTCTATATCCACTTTAGATCCACCATTTCTCTAATATTTATGTGTCTGGCATCATTTAAACTGAGATTTACAAGCACAAATATCAGTCAGATGTGAACTGATGAAGGGCCAAACAAAGAATGATAATTGGTGCCAATTTCGGGACGTCCTTGACACTGCGCATGCGCAGTGAGGGCAAAGTATGGAGGACCTTCAGGACATTATTTCTTTTGGTTTTAGATGCAAATTTTGGGGATTGGGGGGCAAAATTTGTGTTTGGCCCTAGAATTTTAAGAGTTAGCACCAGCTATGTCTGGGTCATTGGTACAGTATAAAAATATTAGTTATTCCAAAATTTTGTTTGCAGCTGCCGTCTGCTTTTCATGTTAGGTAATGGGTTAAAGCATAGCAAATATGTATAATATAATGCTTCAGCCCCTTAACACAAAAAAATGAAAAATAAATAATGAAAATTGAATGGTAATTTTTTGTGAATAGCGCTGGCAAGTTTTGGCTGTTACATTGGGTAAAGGGTTAACAGTGTACATCCTTGGGCTTTTCTGTTGTTTTTTAGACACGTCAAGTATTGACTGCCTAAGTAGGCAACCAAGACTTGTCTATAGACAATTGACAAGCTACGTAGAATGTATCTTCCAAGTTTACCAAACAACTGTATGTTGGGGCATTTGTTTTGTAGCAGAATAAGTTAAAAAAAACTGAAATTAGTCCTTTATAAAGGGTTAAGTTTTGATAATTTTTTTGTGTTCTCAACAAGCTGTTTTAAGAAAAAATATTTTATTGGTATTATGTTTGCAGATCCAACAGATACAGATATTTGAGCCAAATCTGTACTAAACAGACAGGTGTTTGGCAACTATATGCAAATAACTGGGTTAATCTTTTTACTCAGTAAGGAATTAACCTATTAACATAACATCAAAAAACATCCAATACTATTCACAAAAACCACAAGTCAAAATTTATTATTTTTTCATTTTTTACCTCAAAAACATATCGTATGACCCCTTAGTGGGATGAGCTCAATGAGTTTGTTTCAATAATTGGTCATAAAATATGTTTTTGAGGCAAAAAATTTATTTTTTTTCCCAAGAAATATTTTTGCTGGTCTTGTCTGCTATTTGAGTTGCTAAAGGGTTAAGTAAGAATACAGCATGGCATTTTTTTTTTTTTCAGTTCAGTTCTGGTTTTTGAGAAAAAACCAAAACCCAACTGCAAGACACAGCATTCAGCTGGTTTTACTGTGTTTGTGCATAAAGTGATCAAACTATCTTACTGGGAGGGAACTGAACTGGACTAGTGACCCCAATGGACTCTTGTCACTTAGTCTATCTGGCAAAGGGGTGAATATGTCATGTTCACATTGTCACATTTTTTCCCTTCTTGACTTGTCCACAAGATGAAGTCAACAAGGGCAATGCAAAGCATGGGCCACTGCCATTGACCCGTATGCAAGTTCGAAGTAACTTTGAAGGTATTGTGGGACAGAAAAAATTTTCTACGTAGAATAAGAGAAAACAAAATAATTTTCTAAGTCAAAGGGTCATAACTCTGGGAAACATTATAGGGCTGAACCTGTTCTATTAGCATGCCAACGGAGATCCAAATCCGTGCGATGGCTTTGAAATTAAATGGCAAAATGTTTGTATGGACAGGCAGAGGGAGGGCTTCACTAGATACCCTCAAATCCTCTTTTGAAGGTCGAGGCACAATAAGGGAGAAAACATGACAATGAGAACACAACATTAATTAGATGAACTTTATTCTTTGTTATCCTAATTTATGTTTATTTCAGACTCAATAGGTTTTGCAACTGATTCCCCAAGAACCCCTACAAATGATCAAAGGAAAGTTAGGGAGAACCCAATGGAGATACTTGCAGATACGACTTTCATGGTGAGTGGTCTCGTACAAACTATTGCAGAGTTCAGTAGCCTGAAGTGTTATTTACTATATGTTCTTAGTACAGAGAAAAATTTAACAGAAACCGTTTTTTTCCCCTGAAACCAAACCAAAACCAAATCTGAAAAATCAATACCTCCCAGCTGTAGTTCCCACTCCAGTGTACAAGCATGCAGAGAATGTTTCTGGAACAAAAATGTTTAAACAGAAACTTATGTGATTTTAACATGTAATATTAACTCAATTCGATCACTAGGTGGGGAGAAGGCTTAAAAAGAGGGAAATGCTAATTCACATTAACAGATGAAAAAACTTTCCTCGACCTGTTTGCTTAACCCTTTACCCAACACAGACGTTATCAAAATTTATTATTTTAAATATCACTTTTTAAATTTTTTCAAACAATTTCAACAAAACCATATTATGTGACCCCTCATTGGAACGAGCACAGCAAGCTCATTCCAAAGAGGGGTCACATGATATGGTTTTGTTAAAATCTTTTAAAAAATAATATTTTTTCAGCTGCTGAATTTGCATATTACGCGGGCAGATGTGGGCGATTCATTGGGTAAAGGGTTAAATGATTAACATGAAGGTTTGGGAAAAAGAAAGAGATTGTTCATCTCTATGTTTTAAGCTGACAAAATATACTCATTTATACACTTGTTGCAATCAACTTACAAAGTTATAACCATTAGGGTGGTTTGAAAAGTTTCAACTGAGCCAGACAAAGGATTCCAGCAGCAATGCAATGGAAGTACCAATCAGACAATACCAGATATACATGAACAAAAATTTAACATCATAAAATCAGCTAGGACTTGGGATTTTGTCCTGTTCTCCTCTTGACATCCCAGTTATATACTCGTGCCATATCTGAAGAGAAGTTAAGGAATTATATATGTGTTTAACAGATCTGAGATGTTACAGAAAATTTTGTATAACTTACACCATCCCTAATCACATATTTATGTTACAGATTAGTTTTTTATTCCTTTCAAGATAGCCCAATCAATAAGAACAATTTGTGACAAATTATTAAGGCAGAATAAAAACAACAGGCCCCTTGCTGAGAGTGCTCACCTGACACTGACAACTATCAACCGAGGGTCCTGATTTGAACAAACTTGCATCTGCCCCATTAAGATAACCGTATACCAGATATCAAAACATTCTGACAGGTCGATCTGAAAAAAAATTATTTTAAAAATCTTCCTCATATTGAATTAAGTTATAATTCCCATAGGGAGCCCAAATAACAAATCTGAATCTCCCCTCCCCAACGATACAGTATACCAAATATCAAAAGATTCTGATTGGTGGATCTAAAGAAGAAGATTTTTAAAGAATATTCCTCATACTGCACTAATTTAAACATTTGGGATCCCATAGAGAGTCCAAATATGGACCCAGGGATTTGATTTCAACACACATGTGAAACAATCTTACAAAGATGTTATATGTGAAATTTGATAGCTTTTAGAGCAGTGGTTTGGGAGAAGAGTCTTAAATATATTCCCATTACCCACAGTGTTAAAAAAGTTAAAAAATTTATAGTAATTTATATATTGTTTATACTTACCAATGACCCAGACTTAGCTGGTGCTAACTCATAAAAATATAGGGCCAAACACAAATTTTGCCCCCCAATCCCCCAAATTTTCATCTAAAACCAAAGAAAACATGTCCTGAATGGCCCTCCACACTTCACCTCTACTGCACATGCGCAGTGTCAAGGACGTCCCGAAATTGGCGCCATTAATCATTCTTGTAACCAGTGCCTGGTAAGCGCTATGTACTCAGCGGGGAGGTATGAGTTCCCAACTCCTGGGAGGGCCATCCCCGTCTGGGTCATTGGTAAGTATAAAAAATATATAAATTACTATAAATTTTTTAACATTTTTATACTGTACCAATGACCCAGACTTAGCTGAATAGTAAAAAGGCTGGTGGGCCTAGGACATAGAGCAAGTTGAAATACGCTCAATTATATAAAATAGAGTCATCCCCTCTAGGGGAAAAGGAGTATTAGGCCTTACATGTATCTTTCTTATTTATGATAAATCAGAAAGACACAACACCTTCCAAAATTGAGCATCATAACATCCATGTACTCTATTAATATCCAGTATAATCCTTATACTAATAATTTTTGAAGTAAGCCAATAAATAAAGTCTAGAGACTCTTTATACTCCTTAAAAGTGCCTGAGGATTGTATAATAACGCCCGTTTGACACGTGATATATTCAAAAGCTATACTTTAAAAACTATGACCTGAATGAATTTTTAAAACATAAACTTCTCACTTAAAAGCCATCCCAGTAACAGCTCAGAATTACTAACTCCGGAGGAGGTATCCCCTTGTTTTCATAATAAAACAGGTGATGCAAGGGAACACCCTCCCCCCCCCCCCCCCCCCCTTTTCTTGCCCTGGGTCAAATAGCCCAGAGCGAAGAGGGCAGCAGGACGGAGTCACTGCCGGAACAGAAAGCCTACCTAGCTATAGTAGCAACTGTTAAGTGAATGACATTCTGAGCAGTAGATAATAGACCTAACAATGGAGGCCTCCAAAAATGGACTCAATATTTCTGAGATAAAAATTCATGAATGTGGATGGCTGAGCACAATGAGCAGCCTTCAAAAATCTATAATAGCGACACTATTAGTGTAAGCCCAAGATGTAGAAAGAACTCTTACTTCATGAGCCGAAATCTCAAGTACAAACTGCTGAGTCAATGATATACCATAAGCAGTACCGATAGGTAATTGAATCCATTAGCAATAGAATGGAGCGTAATGTCCTTCTATTAGGCATCAAAGACAGAAGAAGCTTACGTCCGTACTAATAAACTGATATCTGTTTATAAATACGTAAACTCTAACCAGACAGAGTAAAGGCCTATGCCCGTACGAAGATGGAAGGACCTTAATAACAATAGGTTCCGGATTATATTAGGAGCCTGACTCTTAACCAAAAATCCAACCTAAGTAGTAAAGGAAGTAGTGTTTCCGTCACTACCAAAGTAAGAATAATCCAGCGATAGTGCATGAAGCTCACTGACTCCTCAGTAAAAGAGAAGACTAACAGAATTACTGTCTTAAAAGGTCAAAATTTGAAAACTACTGTTTCCAGAGGTTCAAATGATTACTTAGCTAAATAAGAACCGAAGCTAAATTCCGTATAGGAATTTAATCTAATGATTCTAGGTCTATTTATCGAAAAGTTTCTAACTGACTTAGATAAAGAGACATAAGACTCAATTGTAAACTATCATAGAGTGCATAGGTATGAGATAACATAGACCTATAACCTTAATAGTAACAGGCTGCAGTAGATCTTGTCAAACAAGTATACCAGAAAGTTGCAATGTCTAGAATGGAGGGATAAAAAATATCAACATAATGATCTCTACACCAACGACGGAAGAGCCTCCACTTTAGCCGCATAGTATAGCGAAGAAGAGGTTCTCCTACAGTAAGAAATCGCGTCCAAAGCTCGTCCTGTACAATGCTTGCCATGCAAGAAGGACCACACAACGGAATACGTGAAGGTTGAGATCTTGCGGGTTGTGATGAAGTTGACACGATTTCCCCAGCGAAAGAAGATCCTCTCATGGAGGAAGTTTTCGCGGTAAGTCCCACAGTAAATTTACCCACAGTCTCTGTGAAGACAGAGATGCTATCAACAGAATTGTATTATGGATGTTTATCTTAGCAATACTTGCTGAATCAACAGTGCTGGGAGATACGCATATCCTATCATTCCGTCCTATTAGATCAATAGAGCGTTAACAACATAAGCTCAGGGATCCGGACATGCAAACACATACGTCTGCAAATGAATAGTGAGTTGTGTCACAAATAAATTATCATTGGGCGTTCCCATTGATAGCAAATCTGATTGAATACTTGTTTGTTGAGAGTCCATTCTGATGGCAACAAGCGACCCTTACGTGAAAGGGAGTCTGCTAATACAATCAGACAACCCAGAATATGACCGACCGAAGCAGAACTTGGTGTACTATAACAAACAGAAGGATTCTTTCCGTTAAATTGAATAACGGAATCGAATGAGTGCCTCCCTGGTTCCAGAGATACGCAACTACTGTCGTATTATCGGACAGGATTTGGACATGCGTTTCTGAATAATGTTCATCCAATGACATAGTGCAAGCCTAAAGAACATTATTCCCTGGAAGATAAGTGCTTGCCTAGAAACTGCGGAACCCAAAGACCCTGGCACTTCGAATCCGTTGGGATCAATATTGTACCCCAACCTGTTTGACTGGCATCTGTCATAATCATAAAACTCGGATCCGGCACCTGCAGTGGCACTCTCTGAGTCAACCACCGAATGTTGCCCCAGTCTGAATCTCTTGCTACACTTGATAGACAAGAGAACGTGTATATTGAGCAATTCATAGATTGCTGAAGAGTTGCCGTCGAAGAGAAGCTTCTCTGAGACCGAAGCGACTCTGAGAGAGTTCTTCACCTTACTATCCACGCGCGTGGATGTAGCTAGGGCTGCGTCACGTCTAACCAACTCCAGGTTGCCACTGAAGGGCGGAGTTATACGTGGAAAAACTACTGCCCTTGAAAGAAATCACATTGAGGATCATATCCTGGAATTCTTTCTCTTGAAGACGTAATGATAACGCCTCAGTAAGGTGGTCTACGTATGATAAAGCATCTAAGTTAAGTCTATTAGACATCATTGTCGTTTCCAACATCGTGGTTGGAATTGACATAGACAGCGAAAAAGATAATTCCCAGTCTTCAACCCCGCCGTCTAGACGCATATGAACTCTCGGTATGCCCTGTTCTGCCAAAATAAATTATTTCCTAGAATTGATAAAAGGCAGAAGAGCATTGCGGACAAGAAACTAGACTATCATGCTTGGTAGCAAGCTTATATATAGCGTTGTTAAATAATTCGAATGTTCTAATGACATTAATGGACTGTGTCGGTAAGTCAGGGACAATGTCCCTGAACCGATCCAAAATCCGTGTCCAATGACGCTATTAGTCTCTTATCCAGCATCGCAGCAATGTAGTCCGATGGAACAACCTGTGGAAGATAATGCCGGAAGGAATGTATGGCAGCTTCCGTTGTTCCGAAAGGGAAAGCTCGAAATTGTCCGAATCCCTTTCGCCATCCTGTCGGACCCTATCAAGTGTTCGGTTGTCCGAACCTGATGCAACAGCGGAGCGCACCGACCCAGCACCGTCAAATAATTCCTGATCCGACCGAGAATCTGTCGATTGCTGGGATGCTGCGATAAACTGTGCTAACTTGGATAGCACGTCCGTCACTGAGGCCTGTGGAGAAGCGGTCTTACGATGCATTGCCGCTGGAAGCTCCGTGTTCGTTACCCCGTGCATACTTCTATTATGCGAACGAACGGAGTGTATAGGCCTCGTGTCCCTTGGCTACTGGATGGCGTGACCTGTTCGCCGTGGAATCACTGAATGACAAAGCTGGCCGGATACTCGAGGTCGCGTAGCCAATGTGCGGTCGTGTGAGCTGCTGTGAGGATGAGGAAGCATTATCGACAGTCTCTCGGACTGTCAATATAACGGAGCGTCCCAAGCGGCGGACATATGCTCCGAATGCGAAATATCTGTACCACAACATCCGGTCCCATATGTTGTTGTACGAGAGAGGGACCTCTCTCGCTCGCAGCCCGGACGGACCTGGACGAGCTAGGAACCAGACTAACAGGCTTCCTCCGATCTGTCCTCTAATCCGTCGTCACTGGGTGTGTACTAAAGTTTATTATAGTGCTCGCATCCCCCAAATCTCCTTCCTAGACCGTAACGGACGAACCCGGCTGCCGAACCATTCGATGAATGGACGCTACACTGGGTGAGCTAGCGAATGTCAACTCCATGGATCCTACTAGGGACCTCTTAGGCGATTGACATATTCCATGAGCACTTATTGCCGCTAGCTCTTCATTAACTATGACGACAGAGGCACACTTTTGAAAGACATCTCCGAAACTTTGCGAACAAGAAACCAGACATGCTTGTTAATAGCAAGCAAATAATAATATATATAGCGTCATTCAATAATTCGAAAGTTGTGTGACATTATTGGACTATGTCGGAACTGAGGGACGATGTCCCTGAACCGAACCAAAAATTTCTGTGTCCACCGACGCTATCAGTTTCTTATCCAGCATCGCAGCATTCTGGTCCGACGAAAGAACCTCTAGAAGATAAAGTCAGATGACATAAACAACAGCTTATGTTGTTCCGAAAGGGAAAGCTCGAAATCCTCCGAATCCCTTTCGGCATCCCGTCGGACCGGATGAAATTTTCGGACGTCCGTACCTGCTTCCGTGGAGCGTCCCGACCCAGCGTCGTCGGATAATACATGATGCGACAGATTCTGTCGTTGCTGGGATGCTGCGATAAGCTGTGCTATTTGGGATAGCACGCCTGTCACCGAGGCCTGTGCAGTAGCGGTCTTACGATGCATTGCCGCCGGAAGCCCCGTGTACGTTGACTCCCGCACACTTTCTTATGCGAACGTCTGAAGTCTGCAGGCCTCGTGTCCCTGGCTACCGGATGGTGTGACCTGGTCGCCGATGATTCTCTGATTGGCGAAGCTGACTGGATATCCGAGGTCACGTAGCCAAGAGCGGTCGTGTGCGCTACCATGAGAATGAGGAAGCCTTATTGACAGTCTCTCCGGACTGACGATATATCGGAGCGGCCCGAGCGGCGGACGTATGCCCCGAATGCGAAACATTTTGTACCACAACATCTGGGGCCAGATGTTGCTGTACGAGAGAGGGGCCTCTCTCGCTAGCAGTCCGGATGGACCTGGATGAGCTAGGAACCGGACTAAAAGGCTTCCTCCGTTCTCCCTCTAATCCACCGTCACTGGGTGTGCATTTGGTTGATTTATAGTGCTCGCATCACCCCAAAACTCCTTCTAGACCGCAACGGACGAACCCGGCTGCCGAACCATTCGATGAATGGACGCTACACCGGGCGAGCTAGCGGACGTCAAAGGCCGTCGAACCTACTAGGGTCCTCTTAGGCAATTGACGTATTTACATGAGCACTTTTCCGCTAGCTCTTCATTAACTGTGACGACGGAGGCACACTTTTGGAAGACATCACGGATACATCACCCTATTCTTGATCGTCTGAAATAGAGATTGATAAAGTAGAGTGACCCTGCGGGGAAAGGACCGGAATGGCCAATTCCCCACTAACATAACGTGACATGCGCTTCCCATGTTGTCATCGAAATTAACACATACAGAACAGGAGTTAGTGCGAGTACACTGACTACATATACAATGATTATGAAAGTCAGAGGAAGATTTCCTCTTATTACAATTGAACAATATCCTTTCATTGTGAAAAGAAAACAAAGTCCTAGTACTCGCACCAACCCCTGACAATCAAAATACATAATAATATGATCCATTAATATAGAAAAAATAATTGCTATCAAAAAATTTTGAAAAAATATTTTTTCAGAACAGCCCAAGTTTCTGAAAAGTAACGTTGAGCCCCAATGGATCCCAAGCCTAAGTGTGGACAAAAATTCTAAAAATATTTTAAACAATTTATGCAACACTTACGAACAATAATAATGTATCTAGTTATGATTAAATTAACATCCAGATATTATTTTCAAGAAATCCCCCCTCACACTGAGGGCTGTTGTAAATGAAAACAATAAGTGTAAAAACACTAGAACAAGACTCCAGGCACCCTGGCCCGAAACCAGTTACCAATAATACACTATCTGATGCAAAACAGAGACTTCCAGGGAAGAAACTGCAGAACATCAGATGGTAGATGCAGAACACTACGCCTAACCACCCATAGGTGAAGACGTAAACATGGGGAAAAGAACAGAATTCATTCTGTTATCCAGCTAAAACGCCCAAGAAATTTTAGTAATAAAATTACAGAAAATATGCCAAAAGCATGGGAGAATAGCAAGAGGGGACTTAAAGGAAAGGGAGAGAGGAAAACACTGAACAAGCAGTGTAATTTGACAACAAGAATGACCACAACAGGCTGTTGCCTCGAAAATAGGTAACTTAACATAATTTCATTAAAAAATTTTAAGTTACAGCCCTGATAATTTTGTCACTCATTTTTCCTCTCCTCCTTCTATATCCTGCTTAGAATCACCATTTCTCTAATATTTATGTGTCTGGCATCATTTAAACTGAGATTTACAAGCACAAAGATCAGTCAGATGTTAACTGATGAAGGGCCAAACAAAGAATTAATGGCGCCAATTTCGGGATGTCCTTGACACTGCGCATGCGCAGTAGAGGTGAAGTGTGGAGGGCCATTCAGGACATGTTTTCTTTGGTTTTAGATGCAAATTTTGGGGATTGGGGGGCAAAATTTGTGTTTGGCCCTATATTTTTAAGAGTTAGCACCAGCAAAGTCTGGGTCATTGGTACAGTATAAAAATATTATAAATTTTAAGTAATTTGTATATTTTTTATACTTACCAACAGCCCAGACTAGCTGGAGCTAACTCAACAATTAATCCAGGGCCAAACACAAATTTTGCCCCCCAATCCCCAAATTTGCATGCAAAACTATAAAAATCAAGTCCTATCTGGTCCTCCATACTTTTGAGATCTGCGCATGCACAGTATCCAGGAAGGTATCGAAATTGGCGCCAACCATCATTCTTTCTACAGATTGCCTGTTAAATGTTATAAACAGCGAGGAGGTATGAGTGCCCACTCATGGGAGGGCCAAACCCATCTGGGACATTGGTAAGTATAAAAAATTTTCAAATTTCTTAAAATTTATCATATTTTTATACAACAACCAATGGCCCAGACTAGCTGAATCGTAAAAAGGCTGGAGGGCCTAGGACTTAAAGGAAAATCCAATCTCTCAATTACTTCAGTAAAGGATAGCTCCTACGGGAGAATAGGAGAAAATATTAATTATATATGTCTTTCTCCTTTACAAGAAAAGAGAAAGGCATAACACCAACAATGTAATTGAGTATTACATAATATATAATTTCTCCATTTAATGCCAGCATAACCCGCATAACCCATTATGCTAATTCGGTGAAGGAAAACCAATATATAAAGATAATCCAGAGAATGAGACTCTTTATACTCATTTAAATGTGTCTGTGGATTGTATATTAACGCCCATTTGACACGTGACATACACAAATGCTTCACAGTGAGCTACAATTTAAAAACAGTACATAAATGAGACATAGTTATTGCTTCACACCGAGCTACACATTAAAACCATCCCACACCGACTCAGGACTACTGACACTGGAGGAGGTCTTCCCTTGCTTTTCACTACAAAGCCAGATGATCGTAAGGGGAAAACCATCCCCCCCCCCTTCCCCTTGTTCTGAGGTAAATATTCTCAGAATGAAGAGGGCAGCGGAACAGCGTCAATGCTGGAACGGACTGCCTAAACAGCTATAAATCATAGATGTAACCATTAATGGATGACATTCTGAGCAAAAGAAAGAGGACCCAAAGATCTAAGGTCACCGGAGATGGACTCTAAATTTCTCAGGTAAAACTTGGTAAATGAAGAGGGCTGTGTCCAGTACGCAGCCTTCATGAGATCAGTAGTGGCTATACTTTTGGAATAAGCCCAAGAAGTGGACAGTGCTCTAACCTTGTGCGCTGATATCTTATTAACAGAACGTTGATCCGAAGATAGATTTTCATAGGCAATGCGTATTGCCAACTGAATCCATCTAGTGACGGCATGAACAGAAATATCCTTTCTGTTAGGAATCAATGAAAGAAAGAAACGTTTTCTTCCTTTTCTAACAAAATCTGATCAACATTTATAAATGTGCATAGCCCTGACTGGACACAGCAAAGGTCTACGGTTATCGGAGGACAGTAAATCCTTAATGACAATAGGCTCCGGCCGCTTGTCTGGAATCTGATTCTTAGCCAAAAACCCCACTTCTGTAGTGAGGGTAATGGTATTACCCACACTACGGAAGTGAGATTCATCAACAGATAAAGCATGAAGTTCACTGACTCTTCTAGCAGATGCAAAGGCTAAGAGAAATGCCATTTTATAGGTCAAGAAATTGAACTCTACGACGTCCAACGGCTCAAAAGGAGCTTCTTTGAGCTTCAACAGAACCCAAGCCAAATTCCACTTAGGAATTAATCTAAGGGTTATAGGTCTATTGATAGAGAAGTTTCTAACTAGCTTGGATAATGAAGTATTTGATCCAATAGCCAAGTTATGATGAGTGTAAGTATCTGATAACATAGACCTATAGCCCTTAATAGTGACGAGCTGCAGTTTGAGATCATAAAACAAGTAGACCAAGAAATCAGCAAAATTTGGTATGGACAGAGCGTATACGTCTATCAACTGATCCTTACACCAACAGAAGAAAACCCTCCACTTTGCTGCGTAGTTCAACGAAGAGGAGGACCTCCTGCATTTAGAAATTGCGTCCACTGCGCGTCCTGTAAACTGTTTTCCATGCAAGAAGGGCCGCACAACGGAAATACATGAAGGTTGAGACCTTCCGGGTTGTGATGCAGTGCGCGTGACTTCCCCTGATAAAGAAGATCCTCTCATAGAGGAAGCTTTTGGGGAATGTCCCATAACAGACACCTGAGAAGATTGATCCAAGGTTTCTGTGACGACAGAGGTGCTACTAGCAGAATTTTGCAACTAGACTGTTTGATCTTTAACAGAATCTGCTGAATCAACAGAGTTGGAGGATATGCATATCCTATCATTCCGTCCCATGAAATTGACAGAGCGTCTACTGCGTACGCTCGATGATCTGGACATGGCGACATGAACGTCGGTAACTGATTGTTCAGGTGTGTCACAAAAAGATCTATCATGGTACGATCCCACTGGTAGCAAATCTGTCTGAATATTCGCTTGTTGAGAGTCCATTCTGATGGCAACAGGCGACCTTTCCGAGAAAGAGAGTCTGCTAGTATGTTCAGACGACCCGGTATACGACGGACAGAGAGATGAACACCATGATTCATGACGTATATAGGAGAATCGTCTCCGTTAATTCACATAATGGAATCGAATGAGTGCCGCTTTGGTTCCTGAGGTAAGCAACAACTGTCAAATTGTCCGACAGAATTTGAACGTGGACGTTCGCTATTAGGCGAATCCAATGTTGAAGTGCTAGTCATATTGACATCATATCTTTGATATTTATGTGCTTCTCTAGGAACCGAGAGTCCCTAAGACCCTGACACTTCAAGTCTGCAGGACTTAGGGTTGCACCCCAGCCTGTCTGACTCTCATCCCTCATAATCGTGAAAGCCGGATCCGGTAGTTGCAGTGGAACTCCCTGAGTTAACCACTGAAGATCTGCCCAAATCTGAACCTTTTGTTTTACTAGGACCGTTAAAACAATACTGGTTTCGAGCGAATGCGTCTTCACACTCCAGTTCTGAGTAAAGAATATCTGGAGGGGACGCGTGCGCAGCGGCCCATCGGAATAAGATCCGCAGCCCCTCCGCACAGCCCCATCAGTCGCATGAATTCCCTCGCTGTTAATGCGTTTGAGTGTAGACAAAGCGAGCATAACAACTTGACTAATTTCGCTCTAGGTAACGGCAGACGAACCAGATTGTTGTGAGTCTCGAAGCTCATTCCCAAGTGAGTGAACGACTTGAATGAAGCTAGATGCAACTTTTTCTCGTTTACGATGAAACCGAGACATCGGAGTAATAGAACCAGACTCTGAACATCGTTCTGAAGTATAATTCTGTTGCTGTATCTCTGCAGAATGTCGTCCAAGTAAGCCGATATTACCGCAGACGAATGAGCTCGGAAGTTTGACATTACCGAGTTCATTATTCGAGTGAATGCCCAGGGAGCCAGGTTCAGACCAAAGCACATTGCTCTGAAATGATAAACCTTCCCTTGTACGGCAAACTGCAGGTACTTTCTGAATGCCGGATGTACCAAGACATGAATGTAAGCTTCCTTTAGATCTATGCTTGTCGCATAGTCGTTCACTCGAATGCTCGCTCTTAATGACCGAATGGTCTCCATATAGAACTTTGGAGCCACGATAAGCTTGTTTATCCAGCTCAAGTCTATTACTGGCTGGAACGAGCTGTCTGGCTTCGGTACGAGGAACAGGTGACTGTAAAAACCCTGAGAATTTTGATTCTCAATGACCTCTATTGCTTCCCTTAATAAGAGAGCCAGTACCTCTGCTAGGAGAGACTCTCTTTTGAAAGGATCCGCCGGAAGATTTGCCCAATGTGGACATCTCGTTAGTGGGGGTTTTGCTCGGAATGATAGCCGTAAGCCGTCCGAGAATACACTTCTCACCCACTGATCTTCCGTGACTGCTATCCTGTTTCTCACGAAGTTTTGATAACCTTCCGCCAACTAGCAAACAATAGAGGTATTGAACATCACCTGTAGGACTTGCAAGGTTTACAGGAGAAACTATGTCCTCCCTGTGAATATCCTCGCCCCGTCGGCTTAGGGGCGTCTGACCGATAGACCCAATCAGACTTATGCCCCTTTCCCGAGTCGCTGTACTGACGACCTCCGGAGTAATTGTATGAAGGTTTCTTGTACTCTCGCGAGGAGTTCCCTTTTGATTTTGATTTGGAACGTCCTCGCTTACTCCGGTCTGCTGAAGCGGGTTGTTGAGACGCCAACTTCAATAGCAGAGCACTGGACGCTTTCTTCGTAGCTTGTTCGTATACTAACAAAAGCTTGTCATCAAAGATAGTATGTCTGGAGACCAGAGCAACCTGGAGAGAGCTTTTCACCATGTCATCTATAAGTGATGACGACGCAAGGGCAGGATCACATCTAATTAACTCCAGATTAGCCACTGTCAGGGCAGAGTTATACGTGGCTTACATGATTGCCCTGGAAAGAACTCTATGAGAGGTACACATGTCCTCAAATTCCTTTCCGTTAAGATGTTGCACCATAGCTCTGGTAAGGTGGTCTGCATAGGACATTGCATCCAAATTCACTCTATTCAATGAAATTGCAGTTTCCATTACATCTGAGCGAATACTGAATGATGCAGGTTAGGATATATCTAAATCCCCGGCCTGCTCAGCTAAACGCAGTGGAGCTTTCTGCACATCTTCTCCAACTGTTTTAAATGAATGTGGTTCAAGGAACGGTATATTTATGGAAGATGACAAGAAACCGCCTCTTTTCCTCACACTCAAGAGGTTAAATATGGCGTCATCTACATGGCCGAAGGCCTGCAACACCTGCCTAAACTGAACCGGGAAAGAAAGAACTTCTTCCTTCCTCCGTATGAAGTCTGCATCTAGAGACACCAGCAGTTTCTCTTTTGCTGTCGCAGCTTGCTAATTCGGTGGAACAAACTCAGGGTAGTATTGATGGATAAAATCCATCACAACCATGTGTTGCTCCGATAGGGAAGGTTAATCCTCTTCCTTATCCCTTTCACCATCCGACTGAATCAGTTGTGAATCTCGGCCCATTACATCTGTGTGAACAGACGACTGGACGGACCCAGCACCGTCCGACAGCTCAAGTTCGGAGTCTGAGGGAGGTTGCTCCCGCACTTGCAGGGATGCTGTGATCAGCTGCGCAATCTGCGACAGCAAGTCCGTCATCGAGGCCTGAGGAGCAGCAGTTTTCTATTTCTTAGCCGTTTGCTGTTCCTGGGACGGCATTCCGGATATGGATCTCTTCTCCAAACGTCCCGATGATCGAGGCCTCGGCTCCTTAGCTACCGGATGGTCCGACTTCACGGGCGGAGAGTGGCTCCTTCTTCGTGCAGCAGGCTGGATATCCGAAGTCGGGTAGTAACTAGGATGCGGTCGTGTGTGTGTAATGATCATAGCAGAAGAAGCTGTGACTGTATCCGAGGCCGGCTGCAGTCTAGACGGAACATCCCGAGCGGCAGGTGTGGACGTATGCTCCAGCCCGCACAAGTTTTTCATAACAAACATCTGGCCCCAGATGTTGCTGGGTTAGAGAGGGACCTCTCCCGCTCGCGGCCTTTTCAGAACTCGCCGAGCCTCCCGACAAAAAACTTGCTGGCTTCCTCCCTAGTTCCGTCTTCGCTGGGTGAGCTTGTTTTGTTTTTAAGGTGCTCGCTCTACCCACTACACTTCCTTCGACCGCAATGGACATACCTGGTGTCACGGCTCCCATGGACAGAGTAACTGCTTCACTGGTCGAGCTAGCTGCTGGCAAAGGATTAAAACCACTGCCCAGTGGCCTTATCCTTTGCCTAATATTCAAAAGCACATTAGCAACTCACTCTGTTTGCTCATCAGAGCGTGATGATGGTAGCACACTTTTGGTAGGTGTCACATTACCATCACCATGTTCTTGTTCCTATGAAAAAGAAACTGAAAAACTTGAGTACCGGCATCGGCTTCTCACCGCTAATGTACCATGACACCTGTGTCCAACGTCATCCCAATCAACACATGTAGGACAAGAATTCGTAGGAGTACATTGACTACAAGCAAGGTAACATGCATGTAAATCTGAGGAAGACTTCCTCGCCTTGCATTTAGAGCAATAAGCTTTCATGATTAATCAAAACTAAGTCGATCGAACTCCCACAAACTCCACAATAAATATATGATAAAGATACATAATAATCCACAAACAAAATCAAAATCGAAAAATTAAATTCCTTAAAATTTTTCGAAAAAATTTTGACAAAAGCCCAAGTTCCCAAAGGGAACATGAAGAGCCCAACGGTATTCCGCTAGAGCCTAAGTGTGGACAAAATTCCAAAAATTATTGCTACATTACCGGAATATTAATTAATGTATCTTACAACAATCCTACAGTAATATTAACTAAATACTACATATGTTTAAGGACGTTGCCAATGTAAACAACGTCAAGGAAAAAAACAGAAACAACACACCCGGCATAGAACAAAAAGCCCAAAGTCAGTAACAGATTTTTAAAGCTACCAGATGTAAAGCAAGATCTTCAAACAAAGAAAAAACGATACATCGGATAGAAGATGCATGACCCAAACAACCCAACACCCCTAGAGTGAGGACGTAACCATGGGGATAAACATTCTGTAATACATGTTAAACTCCCAAGAAATTTAATAAGAAATTTTAAGAAAAATAAGCCAAAAAGCTTGGGAGTTTAGCAGGAGGGCTTCAAGGAAGGATAGGGAAGGAACACTTAACAAACAGTGGGAATATCATTAGCAAGAATGATGACGTCAGGCACATGTCCCGAAATTGGGAAACATGAAATGATTTTGATAAAAATTATAAAGTTACAGCCCTGAACGTTCCTAACCACCGTTGTTCACTTCCATCATCCATTTATGTCCTTGGATCCACAAGTTTTACCATTGATTTGTGTCTGGCATCCTCAAAAATGAGATTTAAAAGCACAGATGTCAGTTGAATGTTGCTGACTTTAGGACCAAACAAAGAATGATGGTTTGCGCCAATTAGGTACCTTCCTGGATACTGCACATGCGCAGATCTCAAAAGTATGGATGACCCGATAGGACTTGATTTTTTCAGTTTTGCATGCAAATTTGGGGGATTGGGGGTAAAGTTTGTGTTTGGCCCTGGATTAATTTTAATGAGTTAGCACCAGCTAGTCTGGGCCATTGGTTGTTGTATAAAAATATGCTGACTCAGCATTTTTTTAATGTCCCGAAAAAGTACCCTATGATAAAACCGATAGTAATTTTATTTTTACCATTCCAATCTCTTGGTCCTAAGGAAGCTTCACACCAAATAAGAATTCTCAAAGCCGTGTAGTTTTGGAAATATGGGCGTTTGAAATTTTTTCTATTTTTAGCTCCTGTGGTTCCCACAGGGCATTTTGAAAAACATTTTTTGCATAAATCAAGTACTTATGACCCATTAATACTTCATATAAAATTTGTTTCAAATCGGCCTCTCGGTTTGGAAAGTTAAAAAATTTATAGTAATTTATATATTTTTTATACTTACCAATGACCCAGACTTAGCTGGTGCTAACTCTAACAAAACCAGGGCCAAACACAAATTTTGCCCCTCAATCCCCAAAATTTGCATCCAAAACAAAAAGAAATCATGTCCTAAAGGACCTCCATACTACGCCTCTACTGCGCATGCGCAGTGACGCAGACGTCCCGAAATTGGCGCCAATTATCATTCTTACTGGCAGTGCCTGGTCAGCGCTATGTACTCAGCGGGGAGGCAAGAGTTCCCAACTCCAGGGAGGGCCATCCCCGTCTGGGTCATTGGTAAGTATAAAAAATATATAAATTACTATAAATTTTTTAACATTTTTATACTGTACCAATGACCCAGACTTAGCTGAATAGTAAACAGGCTGGAGGGCCTAGGACATAGAGGAAAATCCAATAAGCTCAACTATATAGTAAAGAGGTAACCCCTTAAGGAGAAAAGGAGTATTAGGCTTTACATGTATCTTTCTTATTTAATATTAAATTAGAAAGATACACTACCCTTAATAATTGAGCATAATAACATTCATGTTCTCTATTAACATCCAGTATAACCCTTATACTAATTATTTTTAAAGCAAGCCAATAAATAAAGTAGTCCAGAGAATTGAGACTCTTTATAGTCATTTAAAAGTGTCCGAGTATTGTATATTAAAGCCCGTTTGACACTTGACATATACAAATGCTTCACACCGAGCTACACTTTAAAAATAAGACATGAATGAATTTAAACAATAATATTACACTTTAAAACCATCCCGGAAGCGACTCAGAAATACTGACTTGGAGGAGGCATTCCCTTGCTTTTCACTATAAAGCAGGTGACCTAAGGGAACACCCCCCCCCCCCCTCCCTTCCCCTTGCCCTGGGTCAAATAGCCCAGAGCGAAGAGGGCAGCCAGACGGAGTCACTGCCGGAACAGAAAGCCTGCATAACTATAGTTGCAACTGTTTAGTGGACGACATTCTGAGCAACAGATAACGGACCTAAACAATGCAGGTCTCCAGAAATGGACTCAATATTTCTGAGATAAAAATTCGTAAATGTGGATGGCTGAGACCAATAAGCAGCCTTCATTAAATCTGTAATAGCAACACTATTAGCATAAGCCCAGGAAGTAGAAAGAGCTCTTACTTCATGAGCAGAAATCTTAAGCACAGACTGCTGAGAAGAAGATAAATCTTCATAAGCAGTACGGATAGTTAACTGAATCCATCTAGCAATAGAATGGACTGAAATATCCTTTCTATTAGGCATCAAAGACAGAAAGAAACGTTTCCGTCCCTTTCTGATAAACTGAGATCTCTGTTTATAGATACGTAATGCTCTAACAGGACAGAGTAAAGGCCTACGCCCGTCTAAAGACGGAAGAGCCTTAATAACAATAGGTTCCGGATATTTATTAGGAGCCTGATTCTTAGCTAAAAAACCCACATTAGTAGTGAAGGTGATAGTGTTCCCAACACTACGATAATGAGAATCATCCACCGATAGTGCATGAAGCTCACTGACTCTTCTAGCAGAAGAGAAAGCTAAGAGAAAAGCTGTCTTATAAGATAAGAATTTGAAATCTACTGTCCCAAGAGGTTCAAATGGCTTTTCCTTCAATTTAAGAAGAACCCAAGCTAAATTCCACTTAGGAATTAATCTAAGAGTTCTGGGTCTATTTATCGAAAAGTTTCTAACCAACTTCGATAAAGAGACATTAGATCCAATTTGTAAACTATCATGATGTGCATAGGTATCAGATAACATAGATCTATAACCCTTTATAGTAACAGGCTGCAGTTTGATTTCGTCAAACAAGTATACTAGAAAGTTTGCAATGTCTGGTATAGAGGGATCGAATATATGTACAGAATGATCCCTACACCAACAACGAAAAACCTTCCACTTAGCCGCATAGTATAGCGAAGAGGAGGTCCTCCTACAGTTAGAAATCGCGTCCACTGCTCGTCCTGTAAAGTGCTTGCCATGCAAGAAGGACCGCACAAGGGAAAAACGTGAAGGTTGAGACCTTGCGGGTTGTGATGGAGTTGGCGCGATTTCCCCTGCGAAAGAAGATCCTCCCGTGGAGGAAGCTTCCGCGGTAGGTCCCACAACAGACACCTGAGTAGATTTATCCACGGTCTCTGTGGCGACAGAGATGCTACCAACAGAATCTTGCATTGAGATTGTTTTATCTTTAGCAATACTTGTTGAATTAACGGCGCTGGAGGATACGCATATCCTATCATTCCGTCCCAAGGGATCGACAGAGCGTCTACTGCAAATGCTCTTGGATCCGGACACAGAGACACATACGTCTGCAACTGATTGTTGAGATGTGTCGCAAATAAGTCTATCATTGGCCGTTCCCATTGGTAGCAAATCTGATTGAATACTTGTTTGTTGAGAGTCCACTCCGACGGCAACAAGCGACCCTTTCGTGAAAGGGAGTCTGCTAGCACATTCAGACAACCCGGTATGTGACGGACCGAAAGAAGAACGTGACGTTCTAGCGCAAACAGAAGGATTCTTTCCGTTAGATTGAACAACGGAACTGAATGAGTGCCTCCCTGATTCCGTATATACGCCACTACTGTCGTATTGTCGGATAGGATTTGGACATGAGCATCGTGAATAATGTCCATCCAGTGACGTAACGCAAGCCAAATTGACATCATTTCCTTGATGTTTATGTGCTTGCACAGGAATTGCGGATCCCAAAGACCCTGGCATCTCGAATCCGTTGGGATTAATGATGCACCCCAACCTGTTTGACTGGCATCCGTCATAACGGTAAAACTCGGATCCGGCAACTGCAGCGGAACTCCTTGAGTTAACCACTGAATGTTTGCCCAAGTCTGAATCTCTTGTTTCACTTGATCTGACAAGAGAACGTCTACATCGAGCGAATGAATTTTCACACTCCAATTCTGAGTCAGGAAAATTTGAAGAGGACGTGTGCGTAACCGCCCCATCGGAATGAGATCCGCGGCAGCTCCGCACAGACCTATCAGTCTCATAAATTCTCTCGCCGTGACTTTGTCTGCGTGCAGACAATAGCGAGCATAACAACTGACTAATTTCGCTCTGGTTAACGGCAGACGAACGAGATTGTTGTGCGTCTCGAAGCTCATTCCCAGATGAGTGAATGACTTGGACGGCACCAGATCCGACTTCTCCTCGTTTACTATAAAACCGAGACGTCGGAGCAATAGAAGAAGATTCTGAACATCGTTCTGAAGCGTTAACTCGTTGCCGTACCTCTGAAGAATGTCGTCCAGGTAGGCCGACGTTACCGCAGACGAATGAGCTCGGAAGTAGATCATTACCGAGTTCATCACCCGAGTGAAAGCCCAGGGTGCTAGATTCAATCCGAAGCATATCGCCCGGAATTGATACACCACTCCTAGGACTGCGAAGCGTAGATACTTTCGGAATGTCGGATGTACCATGACGTGAAAGTACGCATCTTTGAGATCTATGCTCGTTGCATAATCGTTCACCCGAATACTCGCTCTGACCGATCGAATCGTCTCCATATAAAACTTCGGAGCGACGATCAGCTTGTTTATCCAGCTCAAATCTATGACTGGACGGAACGAGCCGTCTGGTTTCGGAACCAGAAACAGATGGCTGTAGAATCCCGGAGATTCCTGGTTTTCTACGACCTCTACCGCGTTCTTCATTAAAAGAGACTGCACCTCTGATAACAGAGCGTCTCTTTTCTGCGGATTTGACGGAAGATGAGTCCACTTTGGACTTCGAGTTAATGGAGGCTTTCGTTTGAAGGATATCTTTAGACCTTCCGCAGTCACTCCTCTCACCCAAGGGTCGTCCGTAATCGACGCCCATTCTTGTGAAAAGCTCGACAACCTTCCGCCAACCGGAACGCGATAGAGGTTTAAGCCATCACCTCCTGGACCTGCGAGGCCTGCGGTAGGAGAAACCACGTCTTCCACGACCCGCACCTCGCCCCGTCGACCTCGGGGCGTCCGACCGATTGTCCCGGCCTGAAGGACGTCCCGAACGAGAGTCGCTATCCTGACGGTCTCTCGAATAAGACCAAGAGGACGCACCGGAACCTCTATTGGAACCTCTCTTGGGCGCATTAGACCCAGAAGTGCCTGTCTTATTCGTGTCTGCTGTATCCGACTTCTTAGGAGCAGATTTGAACAACTGAGAATCCTTAGCTTTCTTTGTAATTTTATCATAAATAGCGGAAAGCTTGCCGCCAAAGAGAAGTTCTCCTGAGACCCAAGCGACTCTAAGAGAGTTCTTCACCTTAGTATCCACTAGTGTGGATGTAGCTAGGGCTGCGTCACGTCTAACCAACTCCAGATTTGCCACTGAAAGGGCGGAGTTACACGTGGAATAAGCTACTGCCCTTGAAAGAAGTCTTAAAAAGGATTGTATATCCTGAAACTCTTTCCCCTGAAGGCGCAATGATAATGCCTTAGTAAGGTGATCTGCGTAAGATAAGGCATCTAAATTGGCTCTGTTAGACGCAAAAGCTGTTTCCAACACCGCGGTTGGAATAGAAGCTGACGACGGTAATGATAGCTCTAAGTCTTCCGCCTCGTCGTCCATATGCAGAGGAACTCTCGGTATACCCTGTCCTGCCGTATCGAATTTATTCCTTGCATTAATGAAAGGCAGGTTAAGAGTATTAGCGGACAAGAAACCTGCTTTCCCCGTCCTGGAAGCAAGTTTAAATATAGCGTCGTTCAATAATTCAAATGTTCTTGCAACATTATTGGACTGCGACGGAAACTCGGGAGCGATGTCCCTGAACCGCTCAAAAAATTCAGAGTCCAATGACGCTATAATTCTCTTGTCCGGAAGCGCAGCAGTCTGGCCCGACGGAACAACTTGAGGGAGAAAGTGCCGGATGAAGTCCACGGCAGCTTTATGTTGTTCCGAAAGGGATAGCTCCAAGTCATCCGTATCCCTTTCACCATCCGGTCGTACCTCATGATGTTCCCGGTCGTCAGCCCCCGATGCTTCGGCGGAGCGTACCGACCCAGCGCCGTCGGATAATTCTCGATCCGACACCGTTTCTGTCGGCTGCTGGGATGCTGCGATAAGCTGTGCTATCTGCACAAGAATGTCCGGCGTCGAGACCTGCGGAGGCGCAGTCTTTCGCTGCTTCGCCGAGGGCAGCTCCGCATCAGATGGCTCCCGCATACTTTTCCTATGCGAACGTCCGGAGTCCATCAGTCTCGAATCCCTGGCTGCCGGATGGTGTGACCTGGTCGCCGAAGAATCCTTGATCGGCGAAGCTGGTAATATATCGGCGGTCACGCAGCCAAGGTGCGGTCGTGTGCGCTGACGAGAAGAGGAAGCCTTAACAGTCTCTGCGGACTGCTTATACAACGGAGCGTCCCGAGCGACGGACGTATGCTCCGCTAAAGACACATTTTGTACCACAACATCTGGTCCCAGATGTTGTTGTACGAGAGAGGGGCCTCTCTCGCTCGCGGCCCGGCTGGACCTGGACGAGCTAGGAACCGGACTCAAAGGCTTCCTCCGTTCTCGCTTACTATCCGCCGTCACTGGGTGTGCATCTATTATGTTTATAGTGCTTGCATCACCCAAAATTTCCTCTTGGACCGCATCGGACGAACCCGGCTGCCGAACCATTCGGTGAATGGACGCTACACCGGGCGAGCTAGCGGACGACATTTGTCTAATCTCCATGAGCACTTTTGCCGCTAGCTCTGAATTCATTTGTGACGATGGACGCACACTTGAAGAAGATAACATGGAAACATCACCCTGTTCTGGTTCCTCTGAAATAGAAACTGAGAGAGTAGAGTGACCTTGCGGAGAAAGAGCCTGCAGCGCTCTTTCTCCAGAAACAACATATCGTCACACACGTTTCCAATGTTTCTCATCCCAATGTTCACATATAGGACAGGGATTAATGCGAGAACACTGACTACAATTAATACAATGATCATGAAAGTCAGAGGAAGATTTCTTCCTATTACAATTTGAACAACGTCCCTTCATTGTGAAAGAACAACAATAAGACCTAGTTACTCGCAAAAACCCCTGACACAAAGATACATAATAACATGATCCATTAATAAATGAAAAAACAATTGCAAAACAAAATAATTTTGAAAAAATATTTTTTCAGCGAAGCCCAAGTTGCTGAAAAGTAACGTTGAGCCCCGATGGATCCGATGGCAAAGTGTGGTCAAAAATTTTAAATTTATATTAAATAATTAATGAGACACTTTCGGATAATATAAATGTATCTTATAGTGAGATAAACTACAGCAAAGGCAAACAGCCCCCCTCAAAAAAGGCTGTTGCCAATGAAAACAAACAGTGTAAAAACACCAGAAAACCTGACTCCAGGCACTGAAAAAACTGGCCCGGAATCAGTCATCAATTACACTCTATCTGATGCAAAACAGAGACTCCCAGGGGAGAATCTGTAGAACATCAGATGGAAGATGCAGAACACAAATGTTATACACCCATGGGTGAAAACGTAACTATGGGGAAAATAACAGAAAACATTCTGTAACCAAGCAACTCTCCCAGGAAATTTTAGAAATGAAATTTCTCAAAAATATGCCAAAAGCATGGGAGAATTGCAAGGGGGGACTTTAGAAGGCTAGGGGAGAGGAAACACTGAATAAGCAGTGCAACAATTAGCAAGAATGACAACAAGAGGCCCATGCCTCGAAAATAGGCAACTTAACATAATTTCATCAAAAAATTTTAAGTACAGCCCTGATTATTTTTTGTCACTTCTTTTTCCTCTCCTCCTTCTATCCTCCTTAGAATCACATTTTCTCCAAAAATTACGTGTCTGGCATCCTTTAAACTGAGATTTACAAGCACAAAGATCAGTGAGATGTTGACTGATGAAGGGCCAAACAGAGAATGATAATTGGCGCCAATTTCGGGACGTCTGCGTCACTGCGCATGCGCAGTAGAGGCGTAGTATGGAGGTCCTTTAGGACATGATTTCTTTTTGTTTTGGATGCAAATTTTGGGGATTGGGGGGCAAAATTTGTGTTTGGCCCTGGTTTTGTTAGAGTTAGCACCAGCTAAGTCTGGGTCATTGGTACAGTATAAAAATATAGAAATTTTGGGTGGGATAAAAATTCTTGTCCCTCCCGTAACGACGACAAATATTGCCCCTCGGACTCCTCTAGAACAAACTTGAGTCTACACCTCAAAGGGAAGCTGTATACCAAATATCAAGTCTCTGCTACAGCTGGTTCATGAGACGTTTTTTTTTTAAATTGAGGCATTTTGGCCCCACCCCCTCCTCAATATGAGCAAAAACCCAATTTGAAAAAAACCCAAATGCCCCTATATAACCACTACTCATGTAAAATTTCATTAAAATGTGGCCAGTGGTTTGGGAGAAAAAGACCCAAACACCACCTTCACGACGGACAAAAAGTGATCAGAATAGCTCACCCTGACTTTCAGTCAGGTGAGCTAAAAAACCAACATTGTTTCAGATACCATCCCATGCTTGGAAAATGTGCACATCAAACATTTCTTTCCACTTCCCGAAATAAAAAAGCACACATGATATCAAAATTGGTACCATATTGTTTGACCCCATACAGGAATGAGCGCATTCCACTGAGGGGGTCACATGATATGGTTTTGATAAATTTTGTGAATTTTTTTTTTTAACTCCTCGATATGAAAATTACAAGCACTTGGAGAAAGGGTATGAATCATTTCCAATTTGTTCATCACCCATTCAGAATAATTCACGACAAAAGTATTTACGGTTTACATCCTCAGAAAAACTGTCCCAGGCAACGAAAACCCACGATAAACTTTTCAGGTGAGAAAAAGATCTGAAATAAAATAACTCGGAAATAAGCCGTCAGAAATTACGTATAATCTTTCACCACTTCATTTGACCAATACAAGTGATAAGCAAATGAATTACGTGTCAGTTTCATGTATTGGATTTAAGACAGATGGTCGAAATTAACCAGGAACGTGATGTGTGTCTGTTCTTCTGTATGGGTTTTAGATGCATGTGCTGTTTATGACACAAGAAAACAAGGGGAATAACCAGTTTTGAAACAAACATGTCCAATGAAGATACCTTGGTTAGTAACCACATATGTCTGACCCATAATTGTTTGCTTTCATGGATGATCCATTATAAAGATGTTGGCAGAAAATTATATTTGTATGCTCAAATTATAACCTATTGAATAGGGGTGGGGAGGGGAGGGGGTGGGGGTGGGCATGGTGGCCCTTTGGTTAGAGCACTGGATTTGAAATGTCAGTGGTCCGATCCTGATGTATTGTATTTTGGGCAAGACATCACAACCCGATTGCCTGTGTTTTAGCATTTTGGTGCTGTGTACTTATGCATAGGGCATGACGTTTCTAGATTTGTCTCTAATTGGTGTTGTCACTGCCTGTGCTAAGTTAGTAAGTTGGAGTCTGACGGTTACTTGCCATTTCTAGATGATTGTCTCCAGATACTTTATCGATACAGAGATGTGATAAAACAGAGGTGGAAATATTCGATAGATATTCATGCAACTTGTTGAATCGAATACGGCAGCTGAATTGAATACATTTTCAAATAGCTGGTAACCAAGGACTCTAACGTACCTACATGTGTTTTCAAACCATCAGTGTCTGAGAAACAAAAGTTTTTATGTCACTTAAATACAGATGCAGTACTGCAATCGCAAAAGCTGTCTCTCTCTCTCTCTCTCTCTCTCTCTCGTTCTGGCCACAACTCGCTTACACCAGTGAGTCAAGATTTCATAACTAGTATAGCAAAATCATGACTGAATCAGGAAAAACCAATACAAATAACATTGAAGATTCACTGTTACTGAATTTCCTTTTTTTGACAGGTGAGATTCTTCAGTGCTGTGGGGGAAAGCTGACAAGAGAATTTTGACCAGGTCCTAATTCAGAAGTGATCTGGAGCCAATACTATAGAACTTTTACAATTGTATTTTCTACCTATTAATATAACTGACTGAAATGAATCATTAGCCTTTTAAAATGTACAGAAATTTTCCAACTGGCAAATTGCTACATCTTTGAAAATGCTAATGGTTCATTTCAACACATTTAAAGTCATAACTAGAAAGTTAAAAAATTTATAGTAATTTATATATTTTTTATACTTACCAATGACCCAGACTTAGCTGGTGCTAACTCCTTAAATTCTAGGGCCAAACACAAATTTTGCCCCCCAATCCCCAAAATTTGCATCAAAATCCGAAATTTCAATGTCCTATGTGGTCCTCCATACTTTCTATCCACTGCACATGCGCAGTGTCAAGGTGGTCTCGAAATTGGCGCAAATGTTATTCTTACAACCAGTTCCTGGTAAGCGTTATGTAATCAGTGGGGAGGTATGAGTTTCCAACTCATGGGAGGGCCATCCCCGTCTGGGTCATTGGTAAGTATAAAAAATATATAAATTACTATAAATTTTTTAACATTTTTATACTGTACCAATGACCCAGACTTAGCTGAATAGAAAAAAGGCTGGAGGGCCTAGGACAAAAAGGAGAATCCAATAGACTCAATTACATGTAAACAGAATTATCCCCTCAAGGAGAAAAGGAGAAACAGGCTTTACATGTATCTTTCTTATTTGTATCAAAAAAGAAAGAGACAATACCATTCTGTAATTGAGCACAATAACATCAATGATCTCTATTAATATCCAGTATAACCTGTTATACTAATTTTTTAAAGGAAAGCCAAAAAATAAAGAAAGTCAAGACAATGAGACTCTTTATACTCATTAAAAGTGTCTGAGGATTGTATATTAACGCTTGTATGACACGTGACATATACAAATGCTTCACACCGAGCTACACTTTAAAAATATTACATGAATTAGCTTTACACTTTAAAACCATCCCGGCACCGTCTTGGAATTACAGACTCCAGAGGAGGTATTCCCTTGCTTTTCACTATAAAGCAGGTGACCTAAGGGAACACCATCCCCCCCCCCCCCACCTTTCCCTGGGTCAAATACCCCAGAGCGAAGAGGGCAGCAGGACAGAGTCACTGCCAGAACAGAAAACCTGCATAACTATAGTTGCAATTGTTTAGTGGACGACATTCTGAGCAACAGATAACGGACCTAAACAATGCAGGTCTCCAGAAATGGACTCAATATTTCTAAGATAAAAATTTGTGAATGTGGAAGGCTGAGACCAATATGCAGCCATCATCAAATCTGTAATAGCAACACTATTAGCATAAGCCCATGAGGTAGATAGAGCTCTTACTTCATGCGCCAAAATCTTAAGCACAGACTGCTGAGTTGAAGATAATTGTTCATAAGCAGTACGGATAGTTAATTGAATCCACCTACCAATAGAATGGACCATAATGTCCCTTCTATTTGGCAGCAGAGACAGAAAGAAATGTTTACATCCCTTTCTGATAAACTCAGATCTGCATTTGTAAATACGTATAGCTCTAACAGGACAGAGTAAAGGCCTATGCCCCTCTGAAGATGGAAGAGCCCTAATAACAATAGGTTCCTGATACTTATTAGGAGCCTGATTCTTAGCCAAAAATCCAACATTAGTAGTCAAGGTAATAGTATTACCTACACTACGATAGTGAGAATCATCAACAGATAGTGCATGAAGCTCACTAACTCTTCTAGCAGAAGAGAATGCTAAGAGAAAAGCTGTCTTATAAGATAAGAATTTGAAGTCCACTTTATCAAGAGGCTCAAATGGCACTTCTTTTAGCTTAAGAAGAACCCAAGCTAAATTCCACTTAGGAATTAATCTCAGGGTTCTAGGTCTATTTATCGAAAAGTTTTTCACTAACTTAGATAAAGAGACATTAGATCCAATCTGTAAACTATCATGATGTGCATAGGTATCAGATAACATAGACTTATAACCCTTAATGGTAACAGGCTGCAGTTTGATCTCATCAACCACGTAGACTAGAAAATTAGCAATGTCTGGAATGGAGGGATCATAAATATCAACAGAATGATCCCTACACCACCGTGAGAAAACCTTCCACTTAGCAGCATAGTTTAGCGAAGAGGAGGTCCTCCTACAGTTAGAAATTGCGTCCACTGCCCATCCTGTAAATGCTTGCCGTGCAAGAAGGACCGCCCAAAGGAAATACGTGAAGGTTGAGACCTTGCGGGTTGTGATGCAGTGTGCGCGATTTCCCCTGCGAAAGAAGGTCCTCCCGTGGAGGAAGCTGCCGTGGAATGTCCCAGAACAGACACCTGAGTAGATTTATCCATGGTCTCTGGGGTGACAGAGATGCTACCAACAGAGTCTTGCAGTGAGATTGCTTGATTTTTAGCAATATCTGCTGAATAAACGGAGCTGGAGGATATGCGTATCCTATCATTCCGTCCCAAGAGATCCAGAGAGCGTCTACTGCAAACGCTCAAGGATCTGGGCATGGCGACACATACGTCTGCAACTGATTGAGATGCGTCGCAAATAAGTCTATCATTGGACGACCCCATTAGTAGCAAATCTGAGTGAATACTCGTTTGTTGAGAGTCCATTCTGACGGCAACATGCGACCTTTCCGAGAAAGGAAGTCTACTAGAACGTTCAGACGACCCGGTATATGACGGACCGATACACAAACTTGATGCTCTAGGACAAACAGAAGGATCCTTTCCATTAAATTGAATAACGGAATGGAATGAGTGCCTCCCTGGTTCCGAATGTACGCTACTACTGTCGAATTGTCAGACAGAATTTGAACATGCGAATTCTGAAGAATGTTCATTCATTGACCTAGCGCAAGCCATATTGACATCATCTCTTGATGTTTATGTACTTTTTAGGAACTGCGGATCCCAAAGACCCTGGCACCTTGAATCCGTTGGGCTCAGAGTTGTTTGACTCGCATCCGTCATTATCGTAAAACTCGGATCTGGCAGTTGCAGTGGTACTCCTTGAGTTAAACACAGAATATCTGCCCAAGTCTAAATCTCTTGTTTCACTTGATTCAACAAGATGATGCTCGATTCGAGCAAATGAGTCTTCACACTCCAATTCTGAGATAAAATATATGTGGAGTGGACGAGTGCGCAGCCGCTCCATCGGAATAAGATCCGTGGCGGGTCCACACAAACCTGTCAGTCTCATGAATTCTCTCGCTGTTACTACATCTGAGTGAAGACAAAAGCGAGCGTAACAACTGACTAATATCGCTCTGGTTAACGGCAGACGAACGAGATTGTTGTGCATCTCGAAGCTCATTCCCACGTGGGTGAATGATTAGGACAGCAATAGATCCAACTTCTTTTCGTTTACTATGAAACCGAGACGTCGGAGCAATTGAAGCTGACTCTGAACATCGTTCTGAAGCGTTAATTTGCTGCCGTAACCCTGAAGAATGTCGTCCAAGTAGGCCGACGTTAGCACAGACGAATGAGCTCGGAAATGAGTCATTACCGAGATCATTATTCGAATGAAGGCCCAGGGCGCTAGGTTCAGACCAGAGCATCATTGCTCGGAACTGAAAACAACTCCAGGGACAGCGAAGAGAAGGTACTTTCTAAACGCCGGACATAAAAGTACGTATCCTTGAGATCTATGCTCACAGCATAATCGTTCACTCGAGTGCTCGCTCTGACCGATCAGATGGTCTCCATATAAAAATTTGGAGCCACGATCAGCTTGTTTATCCAGCACAGATCTATAACTGGATGAAACGAGCCGTCTGATCTTGGAACCAGGAACAGGTGCCTGCAGAAAACTGGAGATTCCTGGTTTTCTACGACGTCTATAGCGTTCTTGTCCAGAAGAGATTGAACTTCTGATAGAAGCGAATTTCTCTTCTGAACGTTTAACGGAAGCTGAGACCAGCGTAGACTTCGAGTTAACGGAGGTTTTTCCTTGAAGGACAGTTTAGACCTTCGGAAATAACCCCTTGCACCCATGGGTCGTCCGTAATTGACAACCAATTGGTAAAGAATCTCGACAGCCTTCCGTCCACTGGAACGCAATAGAGGTGTAGACCATCACCTCCTGGCACTGCGAGGATTGCGGAAGGAGAAACCTCGTCCTCCACAACCCGCACCTCGCCCAGTCGACCTAGGGGTGTCTGACCTGATATCTCGGCCAGCATTACGACCCCTATGTGAGTCGCTACTCTGACGGTCTCCGGAGTAAGACGTAGAGGCTTTCTTAGATCCTCTATAGGAACTTCGTTTGGACGTACTCGCCCCGAACAACCTGCCTTACTCCTCCCTGCCGAGTCAGACTTTTTCAAAGCGGAATAAAAGCAGAGAATCCGGAGCTTTCTTAGTAATCTGATTATAGACTGTAGAAAGCTTAACTTCGAAGAGAAGCTCTCCTGAGACCAGAGCGACTGGAAGAGAGTTTTTTCACCTTACTATCCACTCTTGTGGATGCAGCCAGGGCAGCATCACGTCTAACTCCATATTGCCAATGAAAGGGTGGAGTTATACGTAGAATATGCTAAAACCCTCGAAAGAACTCTTACGGAAGTTTGAACATCCTGGAATTCTTTCCCTTCGAGACGTAGTGATAACGCTCTGGCAAGGTGATCTGCGTGAGATAATGTGTCTAAATTAATTCTATTAGACGAGATTGTCGTCTCCAGTATACTGGAGTAAATAGACATGGACGTCCTCAAAAACAATTCCAGGTCTTCAGCCTAGTCGTTCAAACGCAGAGGGACACTCGGCACGGCTTGTCCTACCGTTTCAAATTTATGTCTAGCATTGATGAAAGGCAGCTGTATAGCGCTAGGCGATAAGAAACCGGATTTGCCTGTCTTAGAGGCTAGCTTGAATATAGCGTCATTCAAAAGTTCAAATGTCCGTGACATTTCTGGACTGGGTCGGAAACTCAGGGACAGTGTCCCTAATCCGGCCGAAAAAGTCTGTGTCCAGTAATGCTTTTAGTTTCTTATCAGGTAACGCAGGATTTTTGTCCAGAGAAACAACTTCAAAAAGGTGATGCCGGATGAACTCTACGGCCACCTTAAGTTGTTCGGAAAGGGAAAATTTCAGCTGTGCAGATTCCCTTTTACCATCCGCCTGGACCACATAATAATCTCGGTCATCCCTTATTGACTCTGCAGGGGAGCAAACTGACCCAGCTTGCTCAGATAGTTTCTTTACTGAAAAAGTTTCTGATAGCTACTGGGATGCTGCGATGAATTGAGCTATCTGTGATAGCAAGTCCGTCACGGAGGCCTGTGGAGCCGCGGTCTTACGTAATTTAGCCGATGGAAGCTCCAGGGACGTTAATTCCTGCATACTTCTCATATGCGAACATCCCAACTGGAAAGGCCTCGTGTCCTTGGCTAGCGGATGGCGTGACCTGGTCGACATGGACTCCCTGGTCAGCGAAGCAGGCTGGATATCTGTGGTCACATAGCCAAGGTGCGGTCGTGTGTGCTGACGTGAGAATGACGAAGCCAATAGACAAGCCGCGTCAGACTGTCTATGCAACGGAGCGTCCCGAGCAGGAGGAGTGGACATATGCTCCGACTAACGAACGTTACATACAACAACATCTGGGCCCAGCCTGAACTGACAGGCTTCCTCTGTACTATCCTCTGATCCGTCGTCGCTGGGTGTGCATGTTCAATGTTTATAGTGCTCGCATCACCCGAATTGCTTCCCTGGACCGCAATGGACGAACCCGGCTGCCGAACCATTCGATGAATGGTAGCTTCGCTGGGCGAGCTAGCGGACGACAACGCCGTCGATCCTACTTGGGACCTCTTAGGCAATTGTCGTATTTACATGAGCACTTAGCCGCTAGCTCTTCGTTAGACTGCGACGACGGAGGCACACTTCCTGAAGACATCACGGAAACATCACCCTGTTCTTGTTCCTCAGAAAAAGAGACTGAAAAACTAGAGTGACCCTGTGGAGAGAGGACCAGCGTGGAGCTCTCACCGCTAACAATATACCGTGACACATGTCTCCAACGTTTGTCATTCCCATTGACACACACTGAGCAAGAATTAGTGAGAGTACATTGACTACAAGAAACACAATGAACATGAGAATCAGAGGAAGACTTCCTCGCATTACAATTTGAACAATATTCTTTCATCATGAAAAAATATAAACAGTCATAGTACTCGCACTAACCCTTGAAAACAAATATACATAATATAACATAAGGCCATAAAAAAATGAACCTCTGTTTCTCAGGCCCGCGCGCATGGTCATTTTTGGTGCGCATGCAACCTTTTTATGACACCAAAAAAATCTTCAAAAAATTTGAGATATTGTGCTCATTTCGGTAAATCGATATCGATGCGTTCGCAAATTTTATATTAACACACTTCAAGCTTTTTTCTACATCATACCTTAATAAAGTGGGTGGGTTTTAGCAATATTCACAACAGAAAGTGTTTTATTCTGTAAAAGGAAAGTCATAATGACAGCAAGAAGGAAGGTGTCTTTCAGTCTGACAACAAACAGTCACAAAGGGGAATGGTCGATTCGCACTACGTTTGATTCGCACCAACCCTCAGAAAGTCTGCAAAGTCAGGTGCTATGTTGAATGGAACACAGTCTCCTGGCATTTATTTTTAGTAACATTTGTATTGTAAATGGCCGTCATTGGGAATTTCTGTACTGTTATTTGAAACCGTTACGAGTTTCCCAGTTAATTTAAATAAATGCATTTGAGATGCAGGATAATTGGATAACTAATAGTAACCGTTGCTTGATATAAAAGTAACAGTCATAGTTGAAAATAAATCGCATATAGGCAGGTATGTGCGGTCGAATTGGTTAATAAAAACACGCAAACATTCGTTTTGTATTTCATTTTCAGATCTCAAAAAAATATGATTTATGGATGAACTGCCCATTCAAATGGGTTGTCATAATTTTGAATATAATGGGGAAAAATTGCGATTCACGATTTTATTAGGCACGTTGTGAAAGGATTTTTTTGGGGGGGTAAAATAAATCTCTGAAAGTTGGCACTTCGACATTTGATTTGTCCCAGAGACGTTTCAACCCGAGACGTTTCACCCATGAGGCGTTTCGTGACTTTCGTCCTGTGTTATAATTTTCACGTTTCACTGAAAAAAACAAACATTCAAACCCCACTTCATTTACGACCCAACACCCCTGTGGTGAATAACCAATATATTTGCGAAATTTTGCGTGGTCCACCAGGCATTTGGGTGGGGGTCAAATTACCCACAAACAACCTCTCGGGGAGAAAATAAAAAGAAAAAAAAAAAAACGCCCGCCCGCATGCTTTTTTTGGAAAAAATGGCCTGAGAAACAGACAATCAACTTTGTATGGCCTAATCCATTATAACATTTCGAAAAAATAATTCAAAAGAAAAAAAAAATTTTCGAAAAAATTTCAGAAGAGCCCAAGTTCCCAGTGGGAACGATGAGCCCGAATGGATACCAAAAAAGCCTAAGTGTGGACAAAAATTTTAAAACACATTTAAAAATTAATGTAACACTTACGGACAATATTAATGTATCTTGCTATGAAATGAACTAAGCAGAAGACAAGTAATCACTATCAGAAGTAACTGTTGTCAACATAAACAAAAAGTGTACACAAACCGGAAACATGACTCCAGGCACTGATAAACATGGCCCGAAATCAGTTACCAATTTAAACACTATCTGATGCAAAACAGAGACTTCCAGAGAAGAAACTGCAGAACATCAGATAGTAGATGCAAACCAAAATGCCTAAACACCCAAGGGTGAGGACGTAAACATGGGGAAAAACAGAATATTTATTCTGTTACCAAGCCAAAACTCCCAAGAAATTTTAGTAATCAACATTACAAAAAATATGCCAAAAGCATGGGAGAATAGCTAGGGGGGAATAAAGGAAAGGGAGAGAGAAAACACTGAACAAACAGTGGTACATTCATAGCAAGAATGACAACATCCGGGCCATGCCTCGAAAATAGGCAACATGAAATAATTTCGTAAAAAAATTATAAGTTACAGCCCTGAACATTTCCTGCCACTGTTTCTTCCTCTCATCCTTCTATTTCCTCCTTAGATCCACCATTTCTCTCATAATTATGTGTCTGGCATCATTTAAACTGAGATTTGCAAGCACAAATATCAGTAAGATGTAACTGATGTGAGGGCCAAACAAAGAATGACAATTGGCGCCAATTTCGAGACCTCCTTGACACTGCGCATGTGCAGTGGAGTAAACGTATGGAGGACCATATAGGACATGTAATTTTCAGTTTTTGATGCAAATTTTGGGGATTGGGGGCAAAATTTGTGTTTGGCCCTAAATATTTAAGAGTTAGCACAAGCTAAGTCTGGGTCATTGGTACAGTATAGAAATATGCACAAAGTCCAATGGCTGGTGCTAACAACAATAATTTTTTATGGAAATGAAAAGAAATCAACAGCTAACATCCATAAACCACCCAGAACATGCATACCAAGTTTCAAGCGATCCTATCATAAATGTGCCCTGTAGGGCATGCCAGTGGAATATACTGATGCCTGACTGTACTAAGTTCAACGGTTGTTGCCAACAGCAACTATTTTTGACAGAAGTGTAAGAAAATTGACAGTTCCCATCTAGAGGTCACCCTGAACAAGCATACCAAGTTTCAAAGTGATCTGATCATAAATGCGACCTGTGCAGTGTGCCAAAGGAAATTGTGGACATACGTACGCCGACAGATGAGAAGTTACGGCAATAGCTCAGCTTGACTTTGTCAAGTTGAGCTAAAAATATTAAGGGTTAAATAGTCGTTACAAATATCTCACATGTCAAACATGGAAGCATTTGGGGACGTTAAGATCCCAGGGGCTTTACTTGAACAAACTTGTTAATCATTAATCATTTTTACAAAGATGTTACAAATCAAACACGTTAATATTTGGAGCAATGGTTTGAAGAAACATGTTTTAGCCTTTAAAGGCCTATTTCTGACTTTTTCGACCCCAGACAAGGTGCCATTAATATGCCTTCATGAAGTGGTCCTGCTGACAATAGACAAATTATGTAGGTAGTGGTTTCTAGTCAAGTCTTGTCTGTCTGCTATGTAGCCAGGTGTGAATTCATTCAACTGTCCAGGCCTTAACCCTTTACCTATAAAATGGAAAGCCAGACAACACTTGCAAACAAAATTCTTGAATAAGTAATTTTTTTCATTTTTTGCAGCAAAAACATAGATTATGACACCTCATTGGAACAAGCTCATTCCAATGATGGGTAAAAACCTATATTTTTGAGACAAAAAATGAAAAAAATAATGAAAACTGAATTATGAATTTTGTGAAGAGTGCTGTGCGGCTTTGGTGGTTACGTTGGGTAATGGGCTAATGCTTTCCTCGTTAGTGAAGGGTTAAGGGCTGATGCTTTCCCCATTAGCCAAAATGTTAAAATCTAGGGTTCAAGGGCACGCCTAAATATGACCATAACCCATAGCGTTAAACTGTGGGACCAAAATATGAAAAAATTTAAAGTAATTTATATATTTTTTATACTTATCAATGGCCCAGACTAGCTGGTGCTAACTCAAAAATATCTAGGGCCAAACACAAATTTTGCCCCCCAATCCCCAAAATTTGCATGCAAAACCAACAATTAGAAAGTCCTATCTGGCCCTCCATACATTTACCCTCTGCGCATGCGCAGATGCCAGGAAGTCACCGAAACTGGCGCCAAATTCATTCTTTGTAAAAAAAATAATTCAGCGGGGAGGTATGAGTGCCCAGTAGTGCCCACTCATGGGAGGGCCATTCCCGTCTGGGCCATTGGTAAGTATAAAAAATATATAAATTACTTTAAATTTGTTCATATTTTTATACTGTATACCAATGGCCCAGACTAGCTGAATCGTAAAAAGGTGGAGGGCCTGGAACTTCCAAAATATTAGATCAACGTAGATCAAATCTTTCAATCCATGATGAAGAAAATTAGAATAATTATAATTTACATGTATGTCTCTTTATACCATAATAAAAGAGACATATCCTAATATGGATCCCAATTATGTAAATCCTAAATCCGAGCATGAAATCATGTTAATTTGGATGTAACAAATAAACAATTTTTAAGGCTAGTCTGGACTAAGCTCTAAAAATTAGAATGGCATATTGAAAATGAGAGAAAATTGCCCATAAACCTACGCCAAACAATAATACTACAGCTGATCGCCGAATACAGTATGGACAAAACAGCTTCCTTCATAGTTACATACCCAATAAGAAGCCAGAGAAGTGGACAAAATGACCCCCCCCCCCCCCTTTTTTGAACATATCTTCAAAAGAAAGAGGGGAGAGCTCTGGAATCAATAAGCAGTACCCAGAAACGATATAAATAAATATCGATCAGGCACTCAAAAATTAATTCATAAATAATAAATGGTGCTTAATGCCACTTCACAAGCCAAGGCTATAGCGATGATGTTGGTAAATAACATTATCTGCTACAAAATGTGCACTGCAGATGGCGTATACAGGTACGATGAAATCAGTGAAATAATAAAATAACATACACATACAAAAGCGAGATATGATGAACAATCTCTGCAGAGAAAACACGCTTCAAGATCATTCACAGGAGGCCTCGGTACAATTAAATCCGGTAAGAACACTTTCCAACGTGCACTATTTGGTATCTACAACTATAAACACGTGAGAATATGCGATTTGAGAACCGACAAAATAGAGACCAGGATCTAGAAATGGAGGTAGGTATGATTAACCGGCTCCAAAACAGATAGCGCCCGAAATATATAATTTCAAGGTCCACCAAAGCGATAGCGTAATTACATATTGCGCGAGTTTATAAAAATCCAGCCTGTAATCATCTAAAAACCACTAAATGGTTATCAGTCACCTATGAACTCAAATAGCAGCCATTATGGTGATTAAATAAGTGCTTGTATATAAGAAATCAGAAAATAAACACCGGAAACTAATGCAACAGAACTGCATATATGCCTATGAGGGCGCCATCCAACATGACCAAAACACAAAGTATGTATGTATTAAAATATATATACGCGACAGTGAGTGTGGGGGAGGGGGGAATTCAAATATATGTCGAAACCTCCTCACCCACATTATTAATCATTGCTGGTCCAGACAGCAATAATATAGTGACCACAAAGCTCCCTCACATCTGACATACTCCGTAATGCCACTGAGAGTGGAGATTGACGTGAAGAACAAAACTTCCCTTGAAGAAGTAAACCCTCTCGTGGGGGAAGCTTCTGGCGAATGTTCGATAATAAACATCATAACCTCAATGTAATCAATAGAAACAAATGAATTGAAGGATACACATATCCTATCATTCATTCCCATAAAAACGGCTGAGCATCAAACATATGTGCTCAAATGCCTAATACTGGCGACACAAATAATGGAAACTATTATTCCCTTGTGCCGCAAACTTAACAATCCTGAAGTGATCCTATATAAGATCATGTAATAGCCATACAGTTAGAATATGCCAAACATGCTGCCAGCGCTTTACTTCATGTGCTGAAAACTTAAGCACTGACTGCTGATTGGAAGATAAATTTTCCTAAACAGTACAAATAGCTAACTGACTTCATTTAACAATAGAATGAACCTAAATGTCCCTTCTATAGGAAATTAATGACAAAAGAAGCGTTTCTTCTCTTCTGATTAACTCTGATCTGCGTCTATAAATACATGATCGGTAATAATACAAGAGGCCCCAGGGAGTCTTAAGTGCTCACCGAATGTTCCATACTGTTAAGACACAAATTTTATCAAAAGCTATTTTTAAGGTTCTACAGAGTACATCTATACTCTCTGTGGAGCTAAAACATCAACAGGACTGATGGGACAATGCTGCTGATCAAATATCAAAAGATTCTGCATGATGGTTCTGAAGAAGATTTTTATTTAAAGAATTTTCCTTGAATTGCACAAAGTAAACATTCACGCCCCCATAGTGAGCCTCAATATTGATCAAAAGACTCAATTTGAACAAACGTGAATCCAACCCATACCAAGATGCTGCATACCAAATATCTAAAGATTCTGCCCACTGGTTCTGGTGAAGAAGATTGTTAAAGATTTTTTCTTAAATTGCACTAAGTAAAAATTCAGGTCCCCATAGTGAGCCCCAAAATTGATCAAGGGACTCGATTTGAACAAACTTGAATCAGACCCATACCAAGATGCTGTATACCAAATATCAAAAGATTCTGCCCACTGGTTCTGGAGAAGAAGATTCTTCCTTAAATTGCACTAAGGAAAAATTCATGCCCCCATAGGGAGCCCCAATATTGATCAAGGGATTCGATTTGAACAAACTTGAATCAGTCCCATACCAAGATGCTGCATACCAAATATCAAAAGATTCTGCCCATTGGTTCTGGAAAAGAAGATTTTTAAAGAATTTTTCTTAAATTGCACTAAGTAAAAATTCACGCCCCCATAGTGAGCCCCAATATTGGTTGACGGACTCGATTTGAACAAATTTGAATCAGATCCATACCAAGATGCTGCATACCAAGTATCAAAAGATTCTGCCCACTGGTTCTGGAGAAGAAGATTTTTTAATAATTTTTCTATAATTCATACAGTGCTATCAGAGTTATGCCCCACACAAGAGCCCCCAAGGGACGTGGCCATTTCATTTGAACAAACATGAATTGCCATATAGTAATGAACATCCACATGAAGTTTTGTGAAAATCGGACCAGTGGTTTCAGAGGAGAAGTCGTTTGAAAAATGTTCACGCCACCAGACAGCAAGTGATAAGTTGAGCTCCCTTCGGTGAGCTAAAAATTCCTCATATTGACTAAGTTATAATTCGGGCTCCCCAATATGGACCCAGGGACTTGGCTTTAACAAACTTGAATCTCACCCCCCTAAGGATGCTACACACAACATATCAAAACATTCTGACTCTTGGATCTGAAGAAGAAGATTTTTTAAGAAAATTCCTCATTTCGAACGAAGTTACAATTCAAGCTCCCACAGTGAGCTCAAATATGGACCTAGTGCTTCCTCCTTTCCATCGTAGCAGGGTGAGCATGTTCGTATTTTTATAGTGCTCGCAACACCCTTATTCCTCTTCTCGATCGCTACGGACATACTAGGGCTGTCGCGACTATCATTTTTTGTAATCGACTAATCGTGACCAGTAATCGATGGTTAGTCGATTAATAGTCGCTTCCCATGATTTTTTAGCAAATCATTCTTCTGTTCGTAAAACTCTGAAAATGACAATGGCACCAGTGTGTTCAGACGAAGTGGGGTTGTGGGAACAACAAATCGGTCCTGACTGAAGCTACATGTAGTCCAATCTTGGACCCACAGTCCGTAATGTAATTTTTGGGGTTGGTACGTCCTGTAGGACGTACCAACCCCAAAAATAATATTACTGACAGCGGGTCCAAGTTTGAACTAGATTGAAGCCGATGAATTAAAATTAATTTACCAAAGAACGTTCCTGCATATGTTTCCTTTCTGCAATAAGTTTCTCGAAATTTTGAACATTGAGATCTATGCATTCCCTCGTCAGTTGTTAAAATTGGATCTTAGTCTGAAGTTCCGAACTTTGAGAAGTGTTCTGACTTTCGTCATAATTTTGTCACTTCTGCGCTTTGGGTTTTCCAATGGGTGCATTCGTGTGTACAAGACTGGAGAAATTCAGAAGAATCTATTCTTCTCGAGTAACTGTGAGTGTTCTTTCTTACACAGTCAGTGACAGTCGTACAGTCTTCCGGATATGAATGTTAACTATGGTTAGATATTTAAAGTTATTCACCGTCATTGATCATTCACCTCACAAAACAATACAATTTAGCCCCGACGTGTAGTAGATGTGTACCACCTTGAAAATGAATGACGATCGACTAAAAATAAAAAACGTCGACCACTTCAATAGTCGACAGTTAGTCGACTAATCGAATAATCGCGACAGCCCTAGGACATACCCGGCGTCACATCACTGATATTCTACGTTATAAGATCTGCCGGTTGAGCTAGCTGGAGACAAGGGACATAAACTTTAGTTCAAAAGCCTAGACCCTGTCTTATATCATTGAGCACTTTTCCGCTAGCTCTAATAGTATAATGCGACGACAGAAGCACACTCTCTGATGGCGTCATGAAACCACACCATAGATAGTGTCCACTCGCCTAACACAAACCATGACACCCATCATCAACATTGTCAAAACCTGACCCATGGAGCAAGAATTAGTGGTAGTACATGAACTATACGCATGACAACGACCATATAAATAGAGGAAAGGCTTCCTCTATTTGTCCTACTATTAGATAAATATTATATCTAAAATCTAACATAGGTCAATTGTACCACCACCAAATCTACATAAATATAAGATAACATTAAAATAAAATCGATGAAATAAATACATCCAAAAGAAAAAATTCCTCAAAAAAAATTTTGAAAAAATTTTTCTTATATAAGTGCCCAAAGGGAACGATGAGCCCAAAAAAGCCTAAGCATGGACAAAATTATAATAATATGCCATAAAATTAACTACCACACTATCAGGATATTTAATGTTACTTACAGCTGTCGTTCCTTAAAAATAATAGGAAACTACCTTGAGCAATGTCAATGTAAACAACTTCAAAAAAGCGGAAACAAGACCCCAGGCAACACGGCCCGAAGTCAGTAACAGAAACAAGACTATCCGATGTAAAGCAAGATCTTCATCAGAAGAAAAATCGATACATCGGATATATGATGCATGACCAAAATGCCTAAACACCCTCAGGGTGAGGACGTAACCATGGGTATGTACAGAATATCTTCTGTATAATACATTCAACTTCCAAGAAATTTTATAAAAAAAAAAATTTCAATAAAACAAGCCCAAAAGCTTGGAAGCTTAACTGGGGGCATCAAGGGAAGGAAGGGAAGGAATACTAAACAAACAGTGGACAGATCATAATCAATGAATGATGACATCAGGCCCATGTCCCGAAATTGGGGAACATGAACTAATTTTTATAAATATTATAAAATTACAGCCCTGAACGTTTCAAACAACCATTTCTTCCTTCCTTCATCCAGTTGTGTCCTTGGATCCACCAATTTAATCATTGATTTGTGTCTGGCATCATTATTAGTTGAGATTCAAAAAGCACAAATGTCAGTTTGTTGTTATCTGACAAGGACCAAACAAAGAATGATGTTGGCGCCAGTTTCGGTGACTTCCTGGCGTCTGTGCATGCGCGGAGGGTAAATGTATGGAGGGCCAGATAGGACTTCTAATTTTCAGTTTTGCATGCAAATTTTGGGGATTGGGGCAAAATTTGTGTTTGGCCCTAGACATTTTTGAGTTAGCACCAGCTAGTCTGGGCCACTGGTATACAGTATAAAAGTTAAAAAATTTATAGTAATTTATATATTTTTTATACTTACCAATGACCCAGACTTAGCTGGTGCTAACTCTAACAAAACCAGGGCCAAACACAAATTTTGCCCCCCAATCCCCAAAATTTGCATCCAAAACCAAAAGAAATCATGTCCTATAGGACCTCCATACTTCGTCCCTACTGCGCATGCGCAGTGTCAAGGACGTTCCGAAATTGGCGCCAATTATCATTCTTACTGGCAGTGCCTGGTCAGCACTATGTACTCAGCGGGGAGGCAAGAGTTCCCAACTCCTGGGAGGGCCATCCCCGTCTGGGTCATTGGTAAGTATAAAAAATATATAAATTACTATAAATTTTTTAACATTTTTATACTGTACCAATGACCCAGACTTAGCTGAATAGTAAAAAGGCTGGAGGGCCTAGGACATAGAGGAAAATCCAATAAGCTCAACTATATAATATAGAGGCAACCCCTTAAGGAGAAAAGGAGTATTAGGCTTTACATGTATCTTTCTTATTTAATGTTAAATTAGAAAGATACAATACCCTTCATAATTGAGCACAATAACATTCATGTTCTCTATTAACATCCAGTATAACCCTTTATACTAATTATTTTTAAAGTAAGCCAATAAATAAAGTTAGTCCAGAGAATTGAGACTCTTTATAATCTTTTAAAAGTGTCCGAGGATTGTATATTAACGCCCGTTTGACACTTGACATATACAAATGCTTCACACCGAGCTACACTTTAAAAATATGACATGAATGAATTTTAACATTAATATTACACTTTAAAACCATCCCGGAAGCGACTCAGAAATACTGACTTTGGAGGAGGCAGTCCCTTGCTTTTCACTATAAAGCAGGTGACCTAAGGGAACACCCTCCCCCCCCCCCCCCCCTTCCCCTTGCATTGGGTCAAATAGCCCAGAGCGAAGAGGGCAGCCGGACGGAGTCACTGCCGGAACAGAAAGCCTGCATAACTATAGTTGCAACTGTTTAGTGGACGACATTCTGAGCAACAGATAACAGACCTAAACAATGCAGGTCTCCAGAAATGGACTCAATATTTCTGAGATAAAAATTCGTGAATGTGGATGGCTGAGACCAATAAGCAGCCTTCATTAAATCTGTAATAGCAATACTATTAGCGTAAGCCCAAGAAGTAGCAAGAGCTCTTACTTCATGAGCGGAAATCTTAAGCACAGACTGCTGAGAAGAAGATAAATCTTCATAAGCAGTACGGATAGTTAATTGAATCCATCTAGCAATAGAATGGACCGAAATGTCCCTTCTATTAGGCATCAAAGACAGAAAGAAACGTTTTCGTCCCTTTCTGATAAACTGAGATCTCTGTTTATAGATACGCAACGCTCTAACAGGACAGAGTAAAGGCCTACGCCCGTCTGAAGACGGAAGAGCCTTAATGACAATAGGTTCCGGATATTTATTAGGAGCCTGATTCCTAGCTAAAAAACCCACATTAGTAGTGAAGGTGATAGTGTTCCCGACACTACGATAGTGAGAATCATCCACCGACAGTGCATGAAGCTCACTGACTCTTCTAGCAGAAGAGAAAGCTAAGAGAAAAGCTGTCTTATAAGATAAGAATTTGAAATCTACTGTCCCAAGAGGTTCAAATGGCTTTTCCTTCAACTTAAGAAGAACCCAAGCTAAATTCCATTTAGGAATTAACCTAAGAGTTCTGGGTCTATCGAGAAGTTTCTAACCAACTTAGATAAAGAGACATTAGATCCAATTTGTAAACTATCATGATGTGCATAGGTATCAGATAACATAGACCTATAACCCTTAATAGTAACAGGCTGCAGTTTGATTTCGTCAAACAAGTATACTAGAAAGATTGCAATGTCTGGTATAGAGGGATCGAAAATATCTACAGAATGATCCCTACACCAACGACGAAAAACCTTCCACTTAGCCGCATAGTTTAGCGAAGAGGAGGTCCTCCTACAGTTAGAAATCGCGTCCACTGCTCGTCCTGTAAAGTGCTTGCCATGCAAGAAGGACCACACAACGGAAAAACGTGAAGGTTGAGACCTTGCTGGTTGTGATGGAGTTGACGCGATTTCCCCTGCGAAAGAAGATCCTCCCGTGGAGGAAGCTTTCGCAGTAGGTCCCACAACAGACACCTGAGTAGATTTATCCACGGTCTCTGTGGAGACAGAGATGCTACCAACAGAGTCTTGCATTGAGATTGTTTTATCTTTAGCAATACTTGCTGAATTAACGGCGCTGGAGGATACGCATATCCTATCATTCCGTCCCAAGAGATCGACAGAGCGTCTACTGCAAATGCTCTTGGATCCGGACACAGAGACACATACGTCTGCAACTGATTGTTGAGATGTGTCGCAAATAAATCTATCATTGGCCGTTCCCATTGGTAGCAAATCTGATTGAATACTTGTTTGTTGAGAGTCCACTCCGACGGCAACAAGCGACCCTTTTGTGAAAGAGAGTCTGCTAGCACATTCAGACGACCCGGTATGTGACGGACCGAAAGAAGAACCTGATGTTCTAGCGCAAACAGAAGGATTCTTTCCGTTAGACTGAACAACGGAACTGAATGAGTGCCTCCCTGATTCCGTATATACGCCACTACTGTCGTATTGTCGGATAGGATTTGGACCTGAGCATTGTGAATAATGTCCATCCAATGACGTAACGCAAGCCAAATTGACATCATTTCCTTGATGTTTATGTGCTTGCCCAGGAATTGCGGATCCCAAAGACCCTGGCATCTCGAATCCGTTGGGATCAATGATGCACCCCAACCTGTTTGACTGGCATCCGTCATAAAGGTAAAACTCGGATCCGGCAACTGCAGCGGAACTCCCTGAGTTAACCACTGAATGTTTGCCCAAGTCTGAATCTCTTGTTTCACTTGATCTGACAAGAGAACGTCTATGTCGAGCGAATGAATTTTCACACTCCAATTCTGAGTCAAGAAAATTTGGAGAGAACGCGTGCGTAACCGCCCCATCGGAATGAGATCCGCAGCGGCTCCGCACAGACCTATCAGTCTCATAAATTCTCTCGCTGTGACTTTGTCTGCGTGCAGACAATAGCGAGCGTAACAACTGACTAATTTCGCTCTGGTTAACGGCAGACGAACGAGATTGTTGTGCGTCTCGAAGCTCATTCCCAGATGAGTGAATGACTTGGACGGCACCAGATCCGACTTCTCCTCGTTTACTATAAAACCAAGACGTCGGAGCAATAGAAGTAGATTCTGAACATCGTTCTGAAGCGTTAACTCATTGCCGTACCTCTGAAGAATGTCGTCCAGGTAGGGCGACGTTACCGCAGACGAATGAGCTCGGAAATAGATCATTACCGAGTTCATTACCCGAGTGAAAGCCCAGGGTGCTAGATTCAATCCGAAGCACATCGCCCGGAATTGATACACCACTCCTAGGACTGCGAAGCGTAGATACTTTCTGCATGTCGGATGTACCATGACGTGAAAGTACGCATCTTTGAGATCTATGCTTGTTGCATAATCGTTCACCCGAATACTCGCTCTGACCGACCGAATCGTCTCCATATAAAACTTCGGAGCGACGATCAGCTTGTTTATCCAGCTCAAATCTATGACTGGACGGAACGAGCCGTCTGGTTTCGGAACCAGAAACAGATGGCTGTAGAATCCCGGAGTCTCCTGGTTTTCTCCGACCTCTACCGCGTTCTTCATTAAAAGAGACTGCACCTCTGATAATAGAGCGTCTCTTTTCTGCGGATTTGACGGAAGTTGAGTCCATTTTGGACTTCGAGTTAATGGAGGCTTTCGTTTGAAGGATATCTTTTGACCTTCCGAAGTCACTCCTCTCACCCAAGGGTCGTCCGTAATCGACGCCCATTCTTGTGAAAAGCTCGACAACCTTCCACCAACCGGTACGCGATAGAGGTTTAAGCCATCACCTCCTGGACCTGCGAGGCCTGCGGTAGGAGAAACCACGTCCTCCACGACCCGCACCTCGTCCCGTCGACCTCGGGGCGTCCGACCGGTTATCCCGGCCGAACGTGAGTCACTACCTTGACGGTCTCTGGAATAAGACCAAGAGGACGCACCGGAACCTCTATAGGAACCTCTCTTGGGCGCATTAGACCCAGAAGTGCCTGTCTTATTCTTGTCTGCCGTATCCGACTTCTTAGAAGCAGATTTGAACAACAGAGAATCCGAAGCTTTCTTTGTAATTTTATCATAAATAGCAGAAAGCTTGCCGTCAAAGAGAAGTTCTCCGGAGACCGAAGCGACTCTGAGAGAGTTCTTCACCTTAGTATCCACGAGTGTGGATGTAGCTAGGGCTGCGTCACGTCTAACCAACTCCAGGTTTGCCACTGAAAGGGCGGAGTTACACGTGGAATAAGCTACTGCCCTTGAAAGAAGTCTTAAAGAGGACTGTATATCCTGAAATTCTTTCCCTTGAAGGCGCAGTGATAACGCCTTAGTAAGGTGATCTGCGTAAGATAAGGCATCTAAATTGGCTCTGTTAGACGAAATAGCTGTTTCCAACACCGCGGTTGGAATAGAAGCCGACGATGGTAATGATAGCTCTAAGTCTTCCGCCTCGTCATCCATACGCAGAGGAACTCTCGGAATACCCTGTCCTGCCGTGTCGAATTTATTCCTTGCATTAATGAAAGGCAGGTTGAGAGTATTGGCGGACAAGAAACCTGCTTTCCCCGTCTTGGAAGCAAGTTTAAATATAGCGTCGTTCAATAATTCAAATGTTCTTGCAACATTATTGAACTGCGACGGATACTCGGGAGCGATGTCCCTGAACCGCTCAAAAAATTCAGAGTCCAATGACGCTATAATCCTCTTGTCCGGAACCGCAGCAGTCTGGCCCGACGGAACAACTTGAGGGAGAAAGTGCCGGATGAAGTCCACGGCAGCTTTATGTTGTTCCGAAAGGGATAGCTCCAAGTCATCCGTATCCCTTTCACCATCCGGTCGGACCTCATGATGCTCCCGGTCGTCCGCCCCCGATGCTTCGGCGGAGTGTACCGACCCAGCGCCGTCGGATAATTCCCGATCCGACACCGTTTCTGTCGGCTGCTGGGATGCTGCGATAAGTTGTGCTATCTGCACAAGTACGTTCGGCATCGAGACCTGCGGAGGCGCAGTCTTTCGCTGCTTCGCCGAGGGCAGCTCCGCATCTGATGGCTCCCGCATACTTTTCCTATGCGAACGTCCGAAGTCCATCGGCCTCGTGTCCCTGGCTGCCGGATGGTGTGACCTGGTCGCCGAAGAATCCTTGATCGGCGAAGCTGGTAAGATATCGGCGGTCACGCAGCCAAGGTGCGGTCGTGTGCGCTGACGAGAAGAAGAAGCCTAAGCAGTCTCCGCGGACTGCCTATACAACGGAGCGTCCCGAGCGACGGACGTATGCTCCGCTTGCGACACATTTTGTACCACAACATCTGGTCCCAGATGTTGTTGTACGAGAGAGGGGCCTCTCTCGCTCGCAGCCCGGCTGGACCTGGACGAGCTAGGAACCGGACTCAAAGGCTTCCTCCGATCTCGCCTACTATCCGCCGTCACTGGGTGTGCACGTTGAATGTTTATAGTGCTCGCATCACCCAACATTTCCTCCTGGACCGCATCGGACGAACCCGGCTGCCGAACCATTCGGTGAATGGACGCTACACCGGGCGAGCTAGCGGATGACATTTGTTTAATCTCCATGAGCACTTTTGCCGCTAGCTCTGTATTCATTTGTGACGACAGAAGCGCACTTGCGGAAGATAACATGGAAACATCACCCTGTTCTTGTTCCTCTGAAATAGAAACTGAGAGAGTTGAGTGACCTTGCGGAGAAAGAGCCGGCATAGCCCTTTCTCCAGTAACAACATACCGTGACACACGTTTCCAATGTTTGTCATCCCAATATTGACATATAGAACAGGGATTAGTGCGAGAACACTGACTACAATTAATACAATGATCATGAAAGTCAGAGGAAGATTTCTTCCTATTACAATTTGAACAATATCCTTTCATTGTGAAAAGTCAACAAGTCCTAGTTACTCGCACAAACCCCTGACACAAAGATACATAATAACATGATCCATTAATAATGAAAAAACAATTGCAAATCAAAATAATTTTTGAAAAATATTTTTTCAGCGAAGCCCAAGTTTCTGAAAAGTAACGTTGAGCCCCGATGGATCCGATGGCTAAGTGTGGTCAAAAATTTTAAATTTATATTAAATAATTAATGCAACACTTACGGATAATAAAAATGTAGTGAGATAAACTACACCAAAGGCAAACAGCCCCCCTCAAAAGAGACTGTTGCCAATGTAAACAAACAGTGTAAAACACCAGAAAACATGACTCCAGGCACTGAAAAAACTGGCCCGAAATCAGTCATCAAATTACACTCTATCTGATGCAAGACAGAGACTCCCAGGTGAGAATCTGCAGAACATCAGATGGAAGATGCAGAACACAACGTTTATACACCCATGGGTGAAAACGTAACTATGGGGAAAATAACAGAAAACATTCTGTAACCAAGCAACTCTCCCAAGGGAATTTTAGAAATGAACTTTCTCAAAAATATGCCAAAAGCATGGGAGAATTGCAAGGGGGGACTTAGAAGGCCAGGGGAGAGGAAACACTGAATAAGCAGTGCAACTTTTTAGCAAGAATGACAACAAGAGGCCCATGCCTCGAAAATAGGCAACTTAACATAATTTCATAAAAAATTTTAAGTACAGCCCTGATTATTTTTTGTCACTCCTTTTTCCTCTCCTCCTTCTACATCCTCCTTAGAATCACCATTTCTCCAATAATTACGTGTCTGGCATCCTTTAAACTGAGATTTACAAGCACAAAGATCAGTGAGATGTTGACTGATGAAGGGCCAAACAGAGAATGATAATTGGCGCCAATTTCGGAACGTCCTTGACACTGCGCATGCGCAGTAGGGGCGAAGTATGGAGGTCCTATAGGACATGATTTCTTTTGGTTTTGGATGCAAATTTTGGGGATTGGGGGGCAAAATTTGTGTTTGGCCCTGGTTTTGTTAGAGTTAGCACCAGCTAAGTCTGGGTCATTGGTACAGTATAAAAATATATGGTGCTCCTTACAAAATTTATCAGGATTTTTTTAAACCCTGAAGGGCCCAGAATTTTTTATATATTTTTGCTACACTTTGAAAGTCTACCTCCTGTGGCTTTGCAGTTGTTTCTAGTCAAGTCTTGGCTGCCTACAGAGGCAGCCAAGACTTGCCTAGAAACAACTGACAAGGTACTTAGGAAATAAGTTTAGAGTTTCCCAAAACAATGCATGTTGGAGCACCTGTTCCTTTGAATTAAAAAGTTATTAAAGTCAGAATTAGACCTTAAGGGTTAAACCAGCTTGCTTATACTCATCCTAAAGATGATGAAAAAAGGGCCCTTTGAATCAGAATTTTTATCCCCAAATCAAATATCGAATCTAGTATCAGTGCCGACATTGGAAACATTGCCACACATTTTCTGTGAATCACTTGTTATCTTACCAAATTACCATACATATCCTTGTGGCGTGTGCATGCCACAGGTAGCATGAGCAGCAGAATGACTGCAAAGGTCCCAACTTACATTGCTTCAACAGGACTTATAAAGTGGGATGATGGATTCCACATTTATGTTCTAATCACTCATTATCAAAGGATACTAACTTCTACAGTTGTTGTTTGATCACGTAAATAGCCTATGTCATCATCTACTTGAGTTAAATTTTTAGTAGCTGCTGCTAAATTTTTCGCTAGTAATAACTGGGCATCATCTAAATTGTATTCTAACATAACATTAGCCTGAAACGAAAGTAGAGAAAATTAATCAATAATAAATAATAAAAATTATCCAAATGTTTACCCTTTACCTGTCACCCAATTTTTAGAAAACAGTTCTCATGTGTCTATTCCAAAATACATCAAAAGTGTTAGGCTCCTTTTTTTAAGCATAACTCATGAACCCAGGCTGGAACAAGTTCACAGACTCCAGCCTTTGAGGCCATAGCAATGGTTAGCCTTTTACTTAAATCTGAACAGCTCTCTGGACAGAAATCATCAAGGAACACAATGGGAATAAACTTTAATTCTCACAAAATGTTCATTTGACTCCTGCCATAGATTCGGAAAGTGTTCTTCAAGCCTGGAGAATTCCACTTCCTTCTTCAATAATAAGGTAATACTCTGACTTAGCAATGGTGTCTAGTGACGTCTTGGCTTACTATTACAGGCTTCACTAGAAACCACTGCCAAGTAATTGTAAATTCCATCAGCAAGGACCACTAAAAATGTGCATGACGGAACATGTGTTCTACATGTCATCATGTACATGTAAAACAAAACAAAAAAACAACTAAAATTGGAACTAGGCCCTGAAGGGTTAAAATCTAGAAAATATATAAATATGAGGTTTGTTTTTTGCCAGATATAGTTCCCCTCTCAAGGTTTCAACTGTACTCTCAGGTTTCAAATTATTTAAGAACTAAAAATCGATTCTTGCAAAAGGGATTCATGAGAATCAGAACAGATTCTCGCAAATTGGGACAAATTTCAAGGCCTTTATTTGGGGCTCTTTTAACAATGTGTATCACATCACAGCATATCAGAAGGTTACAAGAAGCAACTCTAACAATGAGCAGCAAGTTTCAAAGCTATTCACACCAACCTTGGCACCAAAACACTTCAAACCTCCTCCTTCATTCAGTCACAAACACAGGTATTGACAGCTTATTGAAAGTGTGTAGTGGAAATCATTCACTAAATGCAACTACTGTTAATATATTGCAGGAATGCCTACATATTAAAACACTTAGTAATCATCAGACAAGAGGCCCCAAGAGGCCTTAATCACTCACCTGACAAAGTGGTTCGATGAAGTATTTTGGGTCATATTCAGTTAGTCATGGTTCATGAACACTACAGAGAAATGAAGTCATGAAATTATTCATAACTCTGGTGTCCATGTCAGATGATTATCACAGGTATGGGGGAGTGCGGTGGCTCAGTGGTAGACTGTTGGACTTCTAGAGGTCACAAGTTCGATTCCCATCCGGGACGACCCGCATTGTGTCCTTGGGCAAGGCACTTTATCCCGGTTGCCTACATGGGGGAACGATGACGATGTGTTCTAAGGCGTACTGCACGTCAATAGTGCACATGTCATCAACAGCTGTAACCCTGCTTGAGCGGAGCTTGAGCAGAGTTAGAAGGTTGAGGAGCTGACAGTTGCTTGTCGATGCTCGGTGGTTATCTCCGGGTACTCAGGCTTCCTCCACCCATAAAACTGTCATGGTCACAATTAGCCATTGTGCATAAGTATGTGATCTTAAACACCAATAAGTTTGAAAGGCAAGTTTTATGGAAAAACACTAAGAAATGGATTTGAACAAACATGAACCTAACCTGCCAACCCCCTCCCCCCCCCCCCCCACCCCCTAGAGAGCACAAATATTAAGCCAGGGACTCGAATTCAACAAACTTAAATCTGATTCCCCTAGAGATGTTATATACCAAATAAGAAAGACTGGTGGATCTGAAGATTTTTAAAGAAATCTCCTCATATCTGATAAAGAACCAAAATCTTAACCCAGGGACCCAATTTTAAATAACTTGAATCTGCCCCCCCCCCCTCCTGGCCACCCCCCCCCCCCCCCCCCCACCACCACCACCACCAACCCTTTCCCAGAGATGTATACCAAATATCAAAAGATTCGAAATGATGGTTCTGGAGATTTAATTTAATTTTGGAAAACAATTTATGGGTGCTATCAAGAGTTTTGACTTGTGGTGCCCCCTGTGGGTGTGACAACCTTATTTGAACAAACTTGAATTGACATATAAGGGTCATGCACATTAAATTTGGTCCTGTGGTTTATGAGAAGTTGATAATGTAAAGTTCACGCCAGATGGACAGAAAGTGATCACTTTCAGTCAGGTGAACTAGGAAGAGTGTGTGCATATTGCAGGGGGTAGAAAGGACCCTTCTCATTACCTGATACTATGTATTTTTTGTCTTAAATTTCTGAGATTCTTCTTCAAATTTACTTACCCCTAACCAAAGACAGACTTTCTCTGTCGGTGGAATTTTTGCTTTCGCATATACTTGATCTGATAAAAGAAAATGTGTTTGAAGATCATCTTTCGAATCCTAAAAAAAGAAGAAAAAAAACCACATAACCAAACCAGTTACACTGATTCAAAAGCTATATTTTGGGGGTCAAAAATGAAAATGTTTAGTTATTCAAGAAACTGTTTTACATGTGTCGTTTTCTGTCTGAGGTGGGTAAAGGGATAATTTTCATTTTTTTAATCAGTTCAGAAATAGTTTATAAAGTACTGTGATTACAAAATCGTTCATGGAATTACGATCTGGTCAAAATAAAATTTGCAATCCAATTGATAACCCTAAAGAAAACTGTGTCAGTAAAAACGAACGAAAATTGATAGAAAATTAAAATTTATGTGACAAGCTGAATGTAAGCAGTAAGCAGTCAACCTAACATTTTTATTCAAATATATATATGACTGCGAACCATTGCATTGCCGGCAATGTAAAACAACACACAATTTTTCCTCACTGAAATTGCTCTTCTTGTCCAAATTATGAATAAATCATTCATTGGTTGTTCAATTTGAATCTCAATTTTCTAACAAAACGATGTTCAGTTTCTTTAAAGAAAATTATAAATTTTAAGTAATTTGTATATTTTTTATACTTACCAAAGGCCCAGACTAGCTGGTGCTAACTGAAAAATTAATCCAGGGCCAAACACAAATTTTGCCCCCAATCCCCAAAATTTGCATGCAAAACGGAAAAAACAGTGTCCTATCTGGTCCTCCATACTTTTCAGATCCGCGCATGCGTAGTATTCAGGAAGACACCAAAATTGGCGCCAACCCTCATTCTTTCTATAATTGCCTGTTAAATGCTGTAAACAGTGGGGAAGTATGAGTTCCCACTCATGGCAGGGCCATACCCGTCTGGGCCATTGGTAAGTATAAAAAATATACAAATTACTTAAAATTTATAATATTTTTATACAACAACCAATGGCCCAGACTAGCTGAATCGTAAAAAGGCTGGAAGACCTAGGACATAAAGGAAAATCCAATCTCTCAATCACTTCAGTAAAGGATATCTCTTACAGGAGAATTGGAGAAGATGGGAATTATATATGTCTTTCTCCTTTACGAGAAATGAGAAAGACATAACACCAACAATGTAATTGAGCATTACATAATATCTAATTCTCCATTTAATGCCAGCATAACCCATTATGCTTATTCGGTGAAGGAAAGCCAATATATAAAGAGAGTCCAGAGAATGAGACTCTTTATTCTCATTTAAAAGTGTCCGAGGATTGTATATTAACGCCCGTTTGACACGTGACATATACAAATGCTTCACAGTGAGCTACACTTTAAAAACAGTATATAAATGAGACCTAGTTATTGCTTCACACCTAGCTACACATTAAAACCATCCCAGCACCGACTCAGGACTACTGACACCAGAGGAGGTCTTCCTTTGCTTTTCACTATAAAGCCAGATGATCATAAGGGAAAAAGCCGCCCCCCCCCCCCCTTCCCCTTGTTCTGAGGTACATGTCCTCAGAACGAAGAGGGCAGCGGAACAGCGTCACTGCTGAAACGGGCTGCTTGAATAACTATAGATGTAACCATTAAAGGACGACATTCTGAGCAACAGAAAGAGGACCTAAAGATCTAAGGTCACCGGAGATGGACTCTAAATTTCTCAGGTGATATTTGGTAAATGTAGAGGGTTGTGTCCAGTATGCAGCCTTCATGAGATCAGTAATGGCTATACTGTTAGAATAAGCCCAAGAAGTGGACAGCGCTCTAACCTCATGCGCTGATATCTTATTTACAGAACGTTGATCCGAAAATAGGTTTTCATAGGCAATGCGTATTGCCAACTGAATCCATCTAGCAACTGAATGAACAGAAATATCCTTCCTGTCAGGAATCAATGAAAGAAACGTTTTCTTCCTTTTCTACTAAAATCAACTTTTATATATGCGCATAGCCCTGACTGGACACAGAAAAGGTCTACGACTGTCCGAGGACGGCAGAGCCTTAATGATAATAGGCTCAGGACGCTTGTTTGGAGTCTGATTCTTAGCCAAAAATTCCACTTCCGTAGTCAGGGTTATGGTTATTACCCACACTATAGTAGTGAGATTCATCAACCGATAAAGCATGAAGTTCACTAACTCTTCTAGCAGATGCAAAGGCTAAGAGAAATGCTGCTTTATAGGTCAAGAATTTGAACTCTACAACATCCAATGGCTCAAACGGAGCTTCTTTGAGCTTCAACAGAATCCAAGCCAAATTCCACTTAGGAATTAATCTGAGGGTTCTAGGTCTATTAATAGAGAAATTTCTAACCAGCTTGGACAATGAAGCATTTGATCCAATAGCCAAGTTATCATGATGAGCATATGTGTCTGATAACATAGACCTATAGCCCTTAATTGTGACGGGCTGCAGTTTGAGATCATCAAACAAGTAGACCAGGAAATTGGCAATATTTGGTATGGACGGATCATAAACGTCTATCGACTGATCCTGACACCAACAGAAGAAAACCCTCCACTTCGCTGCATAGTTCAACAAAGAGGAGGACCTCCTGCAGTTACAAATTGCATCCACTGCTCGTCCTGTAAACTGTTTTCCATGCAAGAAGGACAACCCAACGGAAATACGTGAAGGTTGGGACCTTCCGGGTTGTGATGCAGCGCACGTGACTTCCCCTGATAAAGAAGGTCCTCTCGTGGAGGAAGCTTCCGGGGAATGTTCCATAACAGACACCTGAGAAGATTGATCCAAGGTTTCTATGATGACAGAGGTGCTACGAGTAGGATTTGCAATGAAACGGTTTGATCGTTAACAGAATTTGCTGAACCAACGGAGTTGGAGGATACGCATATCCTATCATTCCGTCCCATGAGATCGACAGAGCGTCTACTGCATACGCTCAATGATCTGGGCATGGCGACACAAACATCGGTAACTGATTGTTCGGGTGTGTCACAAAAAGATCTATTATGGGACGGTACCACTGGTAGCAAATCTGCCTGAATATTCGCCTGTTGAGACACTTTCCGAGAGAGCAAGTCTGCTAATACGTTCAGATGACCCGGTATATGACTGACTGAGAGATGAACGTGATGATTCAGAACGAATAGGAGAATCTTCTCAGTTAATTCGCATAACAGAATCGAGTGCGTGCACCTTGGTTCCTGAGGTAAGCAACTACTGTCGAGTTGTCCGACAGAATTGAACATGGACATTCGCTATTTCACGAATCCAATGTTGTAGTGCTAGCCAGATTGACATCATCTCCTTGATGTTTATGTGTTTTTCTAGGAACCAAGAGTCCCAAAGACTCTGGTACTTCAAGTCTGCGGGACTTAGGGACGCGCCACAGCCCGCCTGACTCACATCTGTCATAATCGTGAAAGCCAGATCATGCAGTTGAAGCGGAACTCCTGGAGTTAACCATTGAAGATCTGCCCAAATACAATACTGGTTTCGAGCAAATGCGTCTTCACACTCCAGTTCTGAGTAAAGAATATCTGGAGGGGATGCGTGAACAGGTGGCCCATCAGAATAACATCCGCAGCCACTCCGCACTGCCCCATCAGTCGCATAAACTCCCTCACTGTTACTGCGTCTGCGTTTAGACAAAAGCGAGTATAACAACTGACTAATTTCGCTCTGGGTAATGGCAGAAGAACCAGATTGTTGTGAGACTCGAAGCTCATTCCCAAGTGAATGAACGACTTGGACGGAGCTAGATCCGACTTTTTCTCAATCACTATGAAACCCGAGACGTCAGAACAATTGCAGCAGACTCTGAACATCGTTTTGAAGAATAATTCTGTTGCCGTATTTCTGAAGAATGTTGTCCAAGTAAGCCGACATTACCGCAGACGAATGAGCTCGGAAGTATGACATTACCGAGTTCATTATTCGAGTGAAAGCCCAAGGAGCCAGGTTCAGACCGAAGCACATTGCTCTGAACTGATAAACCTTTCCTTGCAGGGCAAACCGGAGCTACTTTCTGAATGCCGGATGTACCAGGACATGAAAGTAAGCGTCCTTTAGATCTATGCATGCTGCATAGTCGTCCACTCGAATGCTCGCTCTTACCAACCGAATGGTTTCCATATATAACTTTGGAGCCACGATTAACTTGTTTGTCCAGCTCAAGTCTCTTACCGGTCGGAACGAGCCGTCTGGCTTCGGTACGAGGAACAGGTGACTGTAAAAACCTTGAGAATTTTGATTTGTGATGACCTCTATTGCTTCCTTTAATAAAAGCGCTTGTACCTACGCTAGGAGAGACTCTTTTTTGAAAGGATCTGCCAGAAGATTTGTCCAACAAGGACATCTTGTAAGTGGGGGTTTTGCTCAGAATGATAGCTGTAGGCCTTCCGAGACTACACTTCTCACCCACTGATCTTCCGTGACTGCTATCCAGTTTCTCGCAAAGATTGATAACCATCTGCCAACTGGCAAGCAATGGAGGTCTTGACCATCACCTGTAGGACTTACGGGGCTTAAGGGAGGAGACACTACATCCTCACCACGAAGAACCTCGTCTGACCTATAATCCTGATCAGACTTACAGCCCTTTCCCGAGTCGCTGTACTGACAACCTCCGGAGTAATTATAAGAGGGTTTCTTGTACCTTCGCAAGGAGTTCCCTTTAGATGATTTAGATTTTGAACGGTCTCTCTTACTCCGGTCTGCTGAAGCGTGTTGTTAAGACGCCGACTTCAAAAGCAGAGCATTGGAAGCTTTCTTGGTAGCCTGTTCATAGACTAACGAAAGCTTGTCATCAAACAGAATATTTTCGGAGACCGGAGCGACACGGAGAGAGCTTTTCACCTTGTCATCTATAAATGATGACGACGAAAGGGCAGCATCATGTCTGATTAACTCCAAATTTGCCACTGTCAGGGCGGAGTTGTACGTGGCATACATGACACCCCTGGAAAGAACTCTAAGCGAGGAACAAACATCCTGAAATTCCTTCCCATTAAGACGTTGCGCCATAGCTCTGGTAAGGTGATCTGCGTAGGACATCGCATCCAGATTCGCTCAATTTGATGAAATAACACATTCCATCACATCCGAGCGTATGTTGAATGAAGCTGGTAGGGATATATCTAAATCCCTGGCCTGCTCATCTAAACGCAGAGGAGCTCTCTGGACATCTTCTCCAACCATTTTAAATGAACGTGGTCCAAGGAACGGTATATTTATGGAGGATGTCGATAAGAAACCACCTTTCCTTTTCGTACTCGAGAGGTTAAATATGGCACTGTCTACATGACCGAAGGCCTGCAACACCTGTCTAGACTTTATCGGGAAGGAAAGAACTTTCACTTTCCTCCGCACGAAGTCTGTGTCTAAAGACAAAAGCAATTTCTCCATATTTGTCGCAGCTTGCTAATCAGGTGGAACAAATTCAGAATAGTATTGATGGATAAATTCCATCGCTACCCGAAAGGGAAGGGTAATCCTCTTCCTTGTCCCTTTCACCATCCAACTGAATCAACTGTGACATTCGGTCCATTGCATCTGCATGTAATATGACTGGACCCACCCAGCACCATCCGACAGCTCACTACTGGAGTCTGCGGGAGGCTGCTCTTGCACTTGCTGGGATTCTGAGATCAGCTGCGCAATCTGTGACAGCAGGCTTGAGGAGCAGCAGTTTTCTGTTTTTTAGCCGCTTGCTGCTCCTGGGACGCAGTTCCAGAGATGGATCTCTTCTTCGAATGTTCCGATGAACGAAGCCTCGGTTCTCTAGCTACCGGATGGTCTGACTTCACGGACGAAGACTGGCTCCGTCTTCACGCAGCTGGCTGGATATCCGAAGTCGGGCAGCTAGAATGCGGTCATGTGTGCTTTTGAATCGTAGCGGAGGAAGCCGTGACTGTAGCCGAGGCCAGCTGCAGTCTAGACAGAGTGTCCCGAGTGGCAGGTGTGGACGTATGCTCCGGCTGGTGCAAGTTTCTCAAAACAACATTTGGCCCCAAATGTTGTTGGGTTAAAGAGGGACCTCTCCCACTCGCAGCCTTGTCAGTCCTTGCCGAGCCTCTCGAAAAGAAATTTGCTGACTTCCTCTCTATTTCCATCATCGCTGGGAGAGCTTTTGATTTTAAGGTGCTCGCTCTACCCAAATCTACACTTCCTTCGACCGCAACAGACTTATCCGGTGTCGTGGCTCCCATGGACGGAGTAACTGCTTCACCGGTTGAGCTAGCTGCTTGCAAGGGATTAAGAACATTAACTAGAGGCCTTATCCCTTGCTTAATATTCATGAGCACCTTTGAAGCTAGCTCTGTTTGCTCATCAGAGCGCGACAACGGTAGCACACTTTTAGTGGGTGTCACAATACCATCACCATGTTCTTGTTCCTCTGAAAAAGAAACTGAAAAACTTATCTTGCGGTGAGAGTTCCGGCATAGGAATCTCACCGCCAACGACGTACCATGACACCCGTCTCCAACGTTTGTCATCCCAATCAACACATGTAGGACAAGAATCTGCAGGAGTGCATCGACTACAGGCAAGGCAACAAGCATGTAAATCCGAGGAAGACTTCCTCACCTTGCATTTAGAGCAGTAAGCTTTCATGATTCAATCAAAATACAAAGTCGATAGCACTCCTAAAAACTCCACAATAAAATATATAATAAAGATACATGAATAATTGCAATCAAATTCAAATTCGAAAAATTAAATACTAACATCTTTCGAAAAATTTTGAAAAAGCCTAAGTTCCCAAAGGGAACATGATGAGCCCAAGGGCATCCCGATAGAGCCCAAGTGTGGACAAAATCCAAATTTTTTGAGCTACACTACCGTAATCATAATACAGTAACATAATACTAAATACTACATATATTGAAGATGTTGTCAATGTAAACAACGTCAAGGAAAAGGAAAAAAACGGAAACAAGACATTAGGCACACAAAAAGGCCCAAAGTCAGTAACTGATTTTAATGCTACCAGATGTAAAGCTAGATCTTCATACGAAGAAAAAACGATACATTGGATAGAAGATGCAAGACCAAAACGACCCAACAACCCTAGGGTGAGGACGTAACCATGGGATAAACAGAATAAACATTCTGTAATAAACGTTAAACTGCAAAGATATTTAATAAAAAATTTCAATAAAAATGAAAAAATTTATAGTAATTTATATATTTTTCATACTTACCAATGACCCAGACTTAGCTGGTGCTAACTCTTAAAAATTCAGGGCCAAACACAAATTTTGCCCCCCCAATTCCCAAAATTTGCATCCAAATCAAAACTAGAGGTACTGTGAGCAAGCTCACAAAGTGAAATCCCCGTGCCTCAGTTGTTGCACTTACAAGTACACAACCATATGATGTAGCAATTGAAATGTATAAGTTAGATTATCTCCCCTTGGAAATGTCAGAACGGAATTATATTGCTTCATGCACATCTTCATATGGAGTTCTTCCATTGTGTAAAGTTTCATGAAAATTCTTCAAACGGTTTAGGAGGAGTTGCGCTTATAAGGATGGACAGATGGACGGACGGATGGACAGGGTGATTCCTATATACCCCCCCAAACTTTGTTTGTGGGGGGTATAAAAACTAATGTCCTATATGGTCCTCCATACTTTTACCTACTGCGCATGCGCAGTGTCAAGGAAGTACTGAAATTGCCGCCAAGCCTCATTCTTACAACCAGTGCCTGCTAAATGTTATATAATCAGCAGGGAGGTATGAGTTCCCAACTCATGGGAAGGCCATCCCCGTCTGAGTCAGTGGTAAGTATAAAAAATATATAAATTACTATAAATTTTTTCATATTTTTATACTGTAACCAATGACCCAGACTTAGCTGAATAGAAAAAAGGCTGGAGGGCCAAGGACATAAAGGAAAACCCAATAGGCTCAATTATGTATAAAGAATTATCCCCTCAAGGAGAAAAGGAGAGAAAGGATTTACATATATCTTTCTTTATTAAACATAAGAAAGACACATTACCAATCAATAATTGAGCACAATAACATCGATGATCTCTATTAACATCCAGTATAACCCATTATACTAATTCCTTAAAGGAAAGCCAATAAATAAAGACAGACCAGAGAATGAGACTCTTTATACTCATTTAAAAGAGTCCGAGGATTGTATATTAACGCTCGTATGACACGTGACATATACAAATGCTTCACACCGAGCTACACTTTAAAAATATTACATAAATGAGATAGACATTAGCTTTACACTTTAAAACCATCCCAGCACCGATTTACTGACTCAGGAGGAGGTATTCCCTTGCTTTTCACTATAAGGCCAGTGATATAAGGGAACAAAATCCCCCCCCCCCCCCCCTTCCCCTTGCTCTGGGTCAAATCACCACAAAACGAAGAGGGCAGCAGGACAGAGTCACTGCTGGAACGGAAAACCTACATAACTATAGCTGTAATCGTTTAGTGGACGACATTCTGAGCAACAGATAACACACCTAAACATCTAAGGTCACCACAAATAGACTCTATATTTCTGAGGTAAAAATTAGTGAAAGTAGAAGGCTGTGACCAGTAAGCAGCCTTCATAAGATCCGTAATAGAAATACTGTTAGAATAAGCCCAAGATGTTGACAGCACTCTAACTTCATGCGCTGAAATCTTAAGCATGAACTGCTGATTGGAAGATAAACTTTCATAAGCAGTACGAATAGCAAACTGAATCCATCTAGACATAGAATGAACAGAAATGTCCTTTCTATTGGGAATTAAAGACAGAAAGAAGCGTTTTCGCCCCTTTCTGATAAACTCAGATCTGCGTTTATAAATACGAATAGCTCTAACTGGACACAGCAAAGGCCTACGGCCATCTGAGGACAGAAGAGCCTTAATAACAATAGTCTCAGGATACTTATTAGGAGCCTGATTCTTAGCCAAAAATCCAACATTTGTAGTTAAAGTAATAGTATTACCAATACTACGATAATGAGAATCATAAATAGACAGAGCATGAAGCTCACTAACTCTTCTTGCGGAAGCAAAGGCTAAGAGAAAAGCTGTCTTATATGAAAGGAATTTGAAGTCTACAGTGTTCAGAGGTTCAAAAAGAGCTTCTTGAGCTTCAAAAAATATCAAAAGCATTCATCTGCTGGATCTGAAGAAGATTTTTAAAGAAAATTCCTCATTTTGAACTAAGTTGTCATTCGGGCTCCCATAGTGAGCCCAAATATGAACCAAGGGACTTGGCTTGAACAAACTTGAATCTCAGCCCCCTAAGGTTGCTGCATGCCAAATATCAAAACATTTCTTCAACTGCAGAATCTGAAGAAGATTTTTAAAGAAAAATTCCTCATATTGACTAAGTTATAATTCGGACTCCCACAAGGAGCCCAAATATCGACCCAGGGACTTGGCTTTAACAAACTTGAATCTCCCCCCCCCCCCCCGCCCCACCCCCTAAGGATGCTACACACCACATACCAAAACATTATGACTGCTGGATCGGAAGAAGATGATTTTTTAAGAAAATTCCTCATGTCGAACCAAGTTACAATTCAAGCTCCCACAGTGAGCCCAAATATGGACCTAGGTATATGGCTTGAACAAACTTGAATCTCACCCCCCTAAGGATGCTGCATACCAAATATCAAAATATTCCGACTGCTGGATCTGAAGAAGAAGATTTTTAAAGAAAAGTTAAAAAATTTATAGTAATTTATATATTTTTTATACTTACCAATGACCCAGACATAGTTGGTGCTAATTCTCAAAATCTAGGGCCAAACACAAATTTTGCCCCCCAATCCCGAGTTCCCAACTCCTGGGAGGGCCATCCCCATCTGGGTCATTGGTAAGTATAAAAAATATATAAATTACTATAAATTTTTTAACATTTTTATACTGTACCAATGACCCAGACATAGCTGAATAGTAAAAAGGCTGGAGGGCCTAGGACATAGAGGAAAATCCAATAAGCTCAACTATATATAATAGAGTTATCCCCTCGAGGAGAAAAGGAGTATTAGGCTTTACATGTATCTTTCTTATTTATGATAAATTAGAAAGACACAACACCCTCCATAATTGAGCATAATAACATTCATGTTCTCTATTAACATCCAGTATAACCCCTTATACTGATTATTTTTAAAGTAAGCCAATAAATAAAGTAAGTCCAGAGAACTGAGACTCTTTATACTCTTTAAAAGTGTCCGAGGATTGTATATTAACGCCCATTTGACACGTGACATATACAAATGCTTCACACCGAGCTACACTTTAAAAATATGACATGAATGAATTTAAACATTATCTTTACACTTTAAAACCATCCCGGTACCGACTCAGAATTACTGACTCCGGAGGAGGTATCCCCTTGCTTTTCACTATAAAGCAGGTGACCTAAGGGAACACCCTCCCCCCCCCCCCCCCTCCCCTTGCCCTGGGTCAAATAGCCCAGAGCGAAGAGGGCAGCAGGACAGAGTCACTGCCGGAACAGAAAGCCTGCATAACTATAGTTGCAACTGTTTAGTGGACGACATTCTGAGCAACAGATAACGGACCTAAACAATGCAGGTCTCCAGAAATGGACTCAATATTTCTGAAATAAAAATTCGTGAATGTGGATGGCTGAGACCAATATGCAGCCTTCATTAAATCTGTAATAGCAACACTATTTGCGTAAGCCCAAGACGTAGAAAGAGCTCTTACTTCATGAGCCGAAATCTTAAGTACAGACTGCTGAGTTGAAGATAGATTATCATAAGCAGTACGGATAGTTAATTGAATCCATCTAGCAATAGAATGGACCGTAATGTCCTTTCTATTAGGCATCAGAGACAGAAAGAAGCGTTTTCAGCCCTTTCTGATAAACTGAGATCTTCGTTTATAAATACGTAAAGCTCTAACCGGACAGAGTAAAGGCCTATGCCCATCTGAAGACGGAAGAGCCTTAATAACAATAGGTTCCGGATATTTATTAGGAGCCTGATTCTTAGCCAAAAATCCAACATTAGTAGTAAAGGTAATAGTGTTCCCGACACTACGATAGTGAGAATCGTCCACAGATAGTGCATGAAGCTCAGTGACTCTTCTAGCAGAAGAGAAAGCTAAGAGAAATGCTTCCTTATAAGATAAGAATTTGAAGTCCACTGTCTCAAGAGGCTCGAATGGCTTTTCTTTTAATTTAAGAAGAACCCAAGCTAAATTCCATTTAGGAATTAATCTAAGGGTTCTAGGTCTATTTATCGAGAAGTTTCTAACTAATTTAGATAAAGAGACATTAGATCCAATTTGTAAACTATCATGGTGTGCATAGGTATCAGATAACATAGACCTATAACCTTTAACAGTAACAGGCTGCAGTTTGATCTCATCAAACAAGTATATTAGAAAGTTTGCAATGTCTGGAATGGAGGGATCAAAAATATCAACAGAATGATCCCTACACCAATGACAAAAGACCTTCCACTTAGCCGCATAGTTTAGCGAAGAGGAGGTCCTTCTACAGTTAGAAATTGCGTCCACTGCTCGTCCTGTAAAATGCTTGCCGTGCAAGAAGGACCGCACAATGGAAATACGTGAAGGTTGAGACCTTGCGGGTTGTGATGTAGTTGACGCGATTTGCCCTGCGAAAGAAGATCCTCTCGTGGAGGAAGCTTCTGCGGTATGTCCCACAGCAGACACCTGAGTAGATTTATCCACGGTCTCTGTGGAGACAGAGATGCTACCAACAGAATTTTGCATTGAGATTGTTTTATCTTTAGCAATATCTGCTGAATCAACAGCGCTGGAGGATACGCATATTCTATCATTCCGTCCCACGAGATTGATAGAGCATCTACTGCATATGCTCGGGGATCCAGACATGGAGACACATACGTCTGCAACTGATTGTTGAGCTGTGTCGCAAATAAGTCTATCATTGGCCGCTCCCATTGGTAGCAAATCTGATTGAATACCTGTTTGTTGAGAGTCCATTCTGACGGCAACAAGCGCCCCTTCCGTGAAAGGGAGTCTGCTAATACATTCAGACGACCCGGAATATGACAGATCGAAAGTAGAACCTGGTGTTCTGGAACAAACAGAAGGATTCTTTCCGTTAAATTGAATAACGGAACGGAAGGAGTGCCTCCCTGATTCCCTATATACGCCACTACTGTCGTATTGTCGGATAGGATTTGGACATGAGCATCGTGAATAATGTCCATCCAGTGACGTAACGCAAGCCAAATTGACATCATTTCCTTGATGTTTATGTGCTTGCACAGGAATTGCGGATCCCAAAGACCCTGGCATCTCGAATCCGTTGGGATTAATGACGCACCCCAACCTGTTTGACTGGCATCCGTCATAACGGTAAAACTCGGATCCGGCAACTGCAGCGGAACTCCTTGAGTTAACCACTGAATGTTTGCCCAAGTCTGAATCTCTTGTTTCACTTGATCTGACAAGAGAACGTCTACATCGAGCGAATGAATTTTCACACTCCAATTCTAAGTCAGGAAAATTTGAAGAGGACGTGTGCGTAACCGCCCCATCGGAATGAGATCCGCGGCGGCTCCGCATAGACCTATTAGTCTCATAAATTCTCTCGCCGTGACTTTGTCTGCGTGCAGACAATAGCGAGCGTAACAACTGACTAATTTCGCTCTGGTTAACGGCAGACGAACGAGATTGCTGTGCGTCTCGAAGCTCATTCCCAGATGAGTGAATGACTTGGACGGCACCAGATCCGACTTCTCCTCGTTTACTATAAAACCGAGACGTCGGAGCAATAGAAGAAGATTCTGAACATCGTTCTGAAGCGTTAACTCGTTGCCGTACCTCTGAAGAATGTCGTCCAGGTAGGCCGACGTTACCGCAGACGAATGAGCTCGGAAGTAGATCATTACGGAGTTCATTACCCGAGTGAAAGCCCAGGGTGCTAGATTCAATCCGAAGCACATCGCCCGGAATTGATACACCACTCCTAGGACTGCGAAGCGTAGATACTTTCGGAATGTCGGATGTACCATGACGTGAAAGTACGCATCTTTGAGATCTATGCTCGTTGCATAATCGTTCACCCGAATACTCGCTCTGACCGATCGAATCGTCTCCATATAAAACTTCGGAGCGACGATCAGCTTGTTTATCCAGCTCAAATCTATGACTGGACGGAACGAGCCGTCTGGTTTCGGAACCAGAAACAGATGGCTGTAGAATCCCGGAGATTCCTGGTTTTCTACGACCTCTACCGCGTTCTTCATTAAAAGAGACTGCACCTCTGATAACAGAGCGTCTCTTTTCTGCGGATTTGACGGAAGATGAGTCCACTTTGGACTTTGAGTTAATGGAGGCTTTCATTTGAAGGATATCTTTAGACCTTCCGAAGTCACTCCTCTCACCCAAGGGTCGTCCGTAATCGACGCCCATTCTTGTGAAAAGCTCGACAACCTTCCGCCAACCGGAACGCGATAGAGGTTTAAGCCATCACCTCCTGGACCTGCGAGGCCTGCGGTAGGAGAAACCACGTCTTCCACGACCCGCACCTCGCCCCGTCGACCTCGGGGCGTCCGACCGATTGTCCCGGCCTGAAGGACGTCCCGAACGAGAGTCGCTATCCTGACGGTCTCTCGAATAAGACCAAGAGGACGCACCGGAACCTCTATAGGAACCTCTCTTGGGCGCATTAGACCCAGAAGTGCCTGTCTTATTCGTGTCTGCTGTATCCGACTTCTTGGGAGCAGATTTGAACAACAGAGAATCCTTAGCTTTCTTTGTAATTTTATCATAAATAGCAGAAAGCTTGCCGTCAAAGAGAAGTTCTCCTGAGACCGAAGCGACTCTAAGAGAGTTCTTCACCTTAGAATCCACTAGTGTGGATGTAGCTAGGGCTGCGTCACGTCTAACCAACTCCAGATTTGCCACTGAAAGGGCGGAGTTACACGTGGAATAAGCTACTGCCCTTGAAAGAAGTCTTAAAGAGGATTGTATATCCTGAAACTCTTTCCCCTGAAGGCGCAGTGATAACGCCTTAGTAAGGTGATCTGCGTAAGATAAGGCATCTAAATTGGCTCTGTTAGACGCAATAGCTGTTTCCAACACCGCGGTTGGAATAGAAGCTGACGACGGTAATGATAGCTCTAAGTCTTCCGCCTCGTCGTCCATACGCAGAGGAACTCTCGGTATACCCTGTCCTGCCGTATCGAATTTATTCCTTGCATTAATGAAAGGCAGGTTGAGAGTATTAGCGGACAAGAAACCTGCTTTTCCCGTCCTGGAAGCAAGTTTAAATATAGCGTCGATCAATAATTCAAATGTTCTTGCAACATTATTGGACTGCGACGGAAACTCGGGAGCGATGTCCCTGAACCGCTCAAAAAATTCAGAGTCCAATGACGCTATAATTCTCTTGTCCGGAAGCGCAGCAGTCTGGCCCGACGGAACAACTTGAGGGAGAAAGTGCCGGATGAAGTCCACGGCAGCTTTATGTTGTTCCGAAAGGGATAGCTCCAAGTCATCCGTATCCCTTTCACCATCCGGTCGGACCTCATGATGTTCCCGGTCGTCCGCCCCCGATGCCTCGGCGGAGCGTACCGACCCAGCGCCGTCGGATAATTCTCGATCCGACACCGTTCTGTCGGTTGCTGGGATGCTGCGATAAGCTGTGCTATCTGCACAAGAATGTCCGGCGTCGAGACCTGCGGAGGTGCAGTCTTTCGCTGCTTCGCCGAGGGCAGCTCCGCATCAGATGGCTCCCGCATACTTTTCCTATGCGAACGTCCGGAGTCCATCGGTCTCGAATCCCTGGCTGCCGGATGGTGTGACCTGGTCGCCGAAGAATCCTTGATCGGCGAAGCTGGTAATATATCGGCGGTCACGCAGCCAAGGTGCGGTCGTGTGCGCTGACGAGAAGAGGAAGCCTTAACAGTCTCTGCGGACTGCTTATACAACGGAGCGTCCCGAGCGACGGACGTATGCTCCGCTAAAGACACATTTTGTACCACAACATCTGGTCCCAGATGTTGTTGTACGAGAGAGGGGCCTCTCTCGCTCGCGGCCCGGCTGGACCTGGACGAGCTAGGAACCGGACTCAAAGGCTTCCTCCGTTCTCGCTTACTATCCGCCGTCACTGGGTGTGCATCTATTATGTTTATAGTGCTCGCATCACCCAAAATTTCCTCTTGGACCGCATCGGACGAACCCGGCTGCCGAACCATTCGGTGAATGGACGCTACACCGGGCGAGCTAGCGGACGACATTTGTCTAATCTCCATGAGCACTTTTGCCGCTAGCTCTGAATTCATTTGTGACGACGGACGCACACTTGAAGAAGATAACATGGAAACATCACCCTGTTCTGGTTCCTCTGAAATAGAAACTGAGAGAATAGAGTGACCTTGCGGAGAAAGAGCCGGCATCGCTCTTTCTCCAGAAACAACATATCGTGACACACGTTTCCAATGTTTCTCATCCCAATGTTCACATATAGGACAGGGATTAATGCGAGAACACTGACTACAATTAATACAATGATCATGAAAGTCAGAGGAAGATTTCTTCCTATTACAATTTGAACAACGTCCCTTCATAGTGAAAGAACAACAATAAGTCCTAGTTACTCGCAAAAACCCCTGACACAAAGATACATAATAACATGATCCATTAATAAATGAAAAAACAATTGCAAAACAAAATAATTTTGAAAAAATATTTTTTCAGCGAAGCCCAAGTTGCTGAAAAGTAACGTTGAGCCCCGATGGATCCGATGGCAAAGTGTGGTCAAAAATTTTAAATTTATATTAAATAATTAATGAGACACTTTCGGATAATATAAATGTATCTTATAGTGAGATAAACTACAGCAAAGGCAAACAGCCCCCCTCAAAAAAGGCTGTTGCCAATGAAAACAAACAGTGTAAAAACACCAGAAAACATGACTCCAGGCACTGAAAAAACTGGCCCAGAATCAGTCATCAATTACACTCTATCTGATGCAAAACAGAGACTCCCAGGGGAGAATCTGCAGAACATCAGATGGAAGATGCAGAACACAATCCTTCTATCCTCCTTAGAATCACATTTTCTCCAAAAATTACGTGTCTGGCATCCTTTAAACTGAGATTTACAAGCACAAAGATCAGTGAGATGTTGACTGATGAAGGGCCAAACAGAGAATGATAATTGGCGCCAATTTCGGGACGTCTGCGTCACTGCGCATGCGCAGTAGAGGCGTAGTATGGAGGTCCTTTAGGACATGATTTCTTTTTGTTTTGGATGCAAATTTTGGGGATTGGGGGGCAAAATTTGTGTTTGGCCCTGGTTTTGTTAGAGTTAGCACCAGCTAAGTCTGGGTCATTGGTACAGTATAAAAATATCGACAGCTCCCATATAGAGTCACCCCACACAAGCTCACCAAGTTTGCAAGCGATCCAATACTAAATGTGCCCTGCAGGGTGTGTCAAAGGGAAATATTGATGCTTAACTGCACAAAGTTTTTACTAAGTTAATTGAAGGTCATTGCCAGTGGTAACATTTTTTGACAGAAACCGAAGAAAATCGATAGCTCCCATCTAGAGGCCTCCCCAAACAAGCACGCCAGGTTTCAAAGCAATCCAATCATAAATGTGCCCTGTAGGGTGTACAAAAGGGAAATATTGTGGTCTGACTAGACTAAGTTCTAAGAACGTTGGACGGGGCAACATTTTTTGACGGAAATGGAAGAAAATCGATAGCTCCCATCTAGAGGTCACTGTAAATAAGCATACCATGTTTCAAAGCAATCTAATCATAAATGTGCCCTGTAGGGTGAACCAAAAAGAAATATTGTGGTCTGACTAAACTAAGTTCTAAGAATGTTGGCTGCGGCAACATTTTTTGATGGAAACTGAAGAAAATCGATAGCTCCCATCTAGAGGTCACCCCAAACAAGCATGCCAGGTTTCAAAGCAATCCGATCATAAATGTGCCCTGTAGGGTGTGCCAAAGGGAAATACTGAGTCTTCTGACTAAACTAAGTGAAGAAAATCAATAGCTCACATCTAGAGGTCACCCCAAACAAGCATACCAGGTTTCAAAGCAATCAAATTATGTGCCCTGTAGAGTGTGCCAAAGCGAAATATTGTGGTCTGACTAAACTAAGTTCTAAAAACGTTGGCTGCGGCAACATTTTTTGACGGAAATTGAAGAAAATCGATAGCTCCCATCTAGAGGTCTCACCAAACAAGCATACCAGGTTTCAAAGCAATCAGATCATAAATGTGCCCTGTAGGGTGTGCCAAAGGGAAATATTGAGGTCTGACTAAACTAAGTTCTACGAATGTTGGCCATGGCAACATTTTTGGCCGGAAATTGAAGAAATCGATAGCTCCCATCTAGAGGTCACCCTAAATAAGCATACCAGGTTTCAAAGCAATCAAATCATAAATGTGCCCTATAGGGTGTGCCAAAGGGAAATATTGTGGTTTGACTAAACTAAGTTCTAAGAACGTTGGCCGCGGCAACATTTTTTGACGGAAATTGAAAAAAATCGATAGCTCCCATCTAGAGGTCACCCCAAACAAGCATACCAAGTTTCAAAGTAATCTGATCATAAATGCGACCTGTGAGGAGTGCCAAAGGAAATTGTGGACGTACGTACTAACGAACAAAATTGCTCAGCTTGACTTTGTCAAGTTGAGCTAAAAATAGAAATTTTGGGCAGGGCAAAAATGCTTGCCCCTCTCAGAACAAAGGTAAATATTGCCCGTCAAACTTCTCTTGAACAAACTTGAGTCTACACCTCAAATGGAAGCTGCATACCAAATATCAAGTCTCTGCTATGGCAGGTTCATGAGAAGATTTTTTAAAATTTTGTGCATTTTGGCCCCACCCCACTCCACAATATGAGCAGAAATCCAATTTGAAGAAAAACCCAAATGCCCCTATATAACTACTACTTACATGAAATTTAATTAAAATGTGGCCAGTGGTTTAGGAGAAACAGACTCAAACACCACCTTCACGCAGGACGACAGACGGACGGACAGACTGACGACAGACGAAGAGTGATAAGAAAAGCTCACCCTGACTTTCAGTCAAGTGAGCTAAAAACTAGAGTGACCTTGTGGTGAGAGAACCAGATCGATCTCTCACCACTAACAATGTACCGTGACACACATCTCCAATGTTTGTCATCCCAATTGGCACAAACTGAACAAGAGTTAGTGCGAGTTCAATTACTACAGCAAACACAATGAGCATGAGAATCCGAGGAAGACTTCCTTGATTTACAATTTGAACAATATTCTTTCATAATTATAAATTATTATAAAGCTGTAGTACTCGCACTAACCCTCAATATAACAAAGATACATAATAATAATACAATCCATAACAAATTTTCGAAAAATAATTTAAAAAAAAAAATTTTCGAAAAATTTTGACATGAGCCCAATGGGAACGATGAGCCCAAATGGATCCCAAAAGACAAAACAATCTAAACAAGAAGAATGTTACTAAGGTAACACATGCCCCCCCCCCCCCCCGTGACCTTCACCTTGCAGATGCGGCAGAAACTACTATACACGACACACCTTTTGACTGTCCTTAACATTTGTAAAAAGTTTAACAATTGTACTATGGTTCGTTTCTGAGTTATGGTTGAGACACGAATATTGACCGATTTTTAGTGTGACCTTGAAATGTGACCTTGACCTTGAAGGTACGAACCCGGCTATGGTGTGTGACACATCCTCCCATTGTCCTTTATAATTGTGTGAAGTTTGATGACTGTAGCCCTAATAGTTTTGGAGTTATGCTTGAGACACGATTTGTGACCCTGATCATATGAAGGTCAATTGTGACCTTCACATTGCAGATGCGGCGGAAGCTATTATATGCGACACACCTTCTGAATGTCCTTAACATTTGTAAAAAGTTTGACAATTGTACTATGATTTGTTTCTGAGTTATGGCTGACACACGAATATTGACCGATTTTTATTGTGACCTTGAAATGTGACCTTGACCTTGAAGGTACGAACCCGGATATGGCGTGTGACACATCCTCCCATGGTCCTTTATAATTGTGTGAAGTTTGATGACTGTGGCCCTAACAGCTTTCGAGTTATTGGCTCGGACACACACACACAGACACACAGGACGGACGGACACATGCACACTTCAATCACTATATGCCACCCGACTTAAGTCAGGGGGAATAAAAATTAATGTTACACTTACGGAGTGTATTGATGTATCTGACTACATATCTAACCTAACAGATGACAAGGAATTACTAAAAGAAAGTAACCGTTGTCAATGTAAACAAAAGTCTATAAAATCCGGAAACAAGACTCCAGGCACTGAAAAACACGACCCGAGGTCAGTAACCAATTCTTAAAACTATCCGATGTAAAACAGAATCTTCCTCAGAAGAAACTGCAATACATCAGATGGTAGCTGCATGACCAAAAATGCCTAAACACCCCAAGGGTGAGGACGTAACCATGGGGATAACAGAATAAACATTCTGTAACCAAGCTAAACTCCCAAGAAATTTATCAAGAAAAAAAATTTCAAAAAATGTTCCAAAAGCATGGGAGATTAACTAGGGGGGTTTCAAGGAAGGGGAGAGAGGAAACACTTAACAAACAGTGGAGATTTCATAGCAAGAATGAAAACATCAGGCCCATGTCCCGAAGTTGGGGAACAAGAAATAATTTTCAATAAAAATTATAAGTTACAGCCCTGAACACATCCAACCACTGTTTCTTCCTCTCATCCTCTTATTGCATCCTTGGATCCACCATTTACATCATGATATTGTGTCTGGCATCATTTTAACTGAGATTTATATGCACAGAAGTCAGTGAGATGTTACTGACAGAAGGGCCAAACAAACAATGAAGCTTGACGCCAATTTCGGTACTTCCTTGACACTGCACATGTGCAGTAGGTAAAAGTATGGAGGACCATATAGGACACTAGTTTTTTTGATTTGGATGCAAATTTTGGGGATTGGGGGGCAAAATTTGTGTTTGGCCCTGAATTTTTAAGAGTTAGCACCAGCTATGTCTGGGCCATTGGTTACAGTATAAAAATATGGCCAAAAATCTTAGAGTTTAACAGGATGGCTTCAAGGAGGGATAGGGAAGGAACACTTAACAAACAGTGGATACATCATTAGCAAGAATGATGACGTCAGGCGTATGTCCCGAAATTGGGAAACATGAAATAATTTTTATAATTATTATAAAGTTACAGCCCTGAACGTTTCTAACCACCGTTGTTCACTTCCATCATCCATTTACAGCCTTGGATCCACCAATTTACCATTGATTTGTGTCTGGCATCCTCAAAAAAGGAGATTTAAATCACAGATGTCAGTTCATTGTTGTTGACTTTAGGGCCAAACAAAGAAAGAATGATGGTAGGCGCCTATTTCGGTACCTTCCTGGATACTGTGCATGCGCAGATCTCAAAAGTATGGAGGACCATCTAGGACTTAATTTTTACAGTTTTGCATGCAAATTTTAGGGATTGGGGGCAAATTTGTGTTTGGCCCTGGACTAATTTGAGTTAGCACCAGCCAGCATGTCTGGGCCATTGGCTGTCGTATAAAAATACAATAAACCGATGACGGGGCCAACTGATCAGCCTCGTCAGATTATTTTTGTGGCCGATTACCAGACCGGGCCGATTGGCCTGATCAAAATGCAAGCCCTGTTAAATATGTCTGGAATGAGAATTATAGCTGCAAATATGTAAATTCAAATTTGCTTGATTCTTCTACAGAAAGGTGAATCTTACTAAGATTTGTTGACAATCAACCTAGTAGTTTTGAAAAGTATATGTGATCATTACCAATTACAGACACAAAATAAGGTTATGAGATCCAAAAAGATTATAACTATAAAGTATAGTACCTTCTTTGATTGTAAGTGTTTAACAATGTCTAAAGATGTTTTTATGTCAGGTATCTGTGACTTTAACCTGAAAAAAAAATGATGAAACATACATAAAACACATGAAGTTTTGCAATGTAGTGGCAATGTCAAGGTGATAGCGAACAGTTGCGAATTTGTTGTATAAAAGTGTATATATCTTTGATAATTTTTCTCGTTCGGGCCAATGTATAAGAATGTGCGTTTATATAACATACCCCAAAAACCGATTTGTCACTCAAACAGACTAGCAATAATTCAAGTGCTGGTAACTAAGCATGAAATTTAATGTCCATTATTGAGCATTTGTTGAACGCCACATGGGCGGTCTGGATAAAACATTAAAGGTCGTAAAAGCCATTATCCTCCTGCATTCAATATGATGTAATTATGGCCAGTTAATAGATAATTGTTGTAGAATGGTACATCGCGCATGTTCTGGACACACACCCATATTATGCATCTAGCCTGTCACGAATGTCAGGAAATATCGAAATTCGAGTCTTTCAAAGGAACTTTAAAGCGAGTATTAAATTAAGGTAGATCTAAGCGGTCAAGTTCAAGAGAAGCGATTAAACTGAGAATTAATGCTCTGGCTATGGAATTAAAAATTGGGGGGTTTCTTGAAAATTTCAATCCAGTCTGAAGGTGTGTAAAGCTGTATGCCATTGCAAGTAAGATGGGGATGTCCCATGCTATAGGTTAGAGGAGGTGCCGCATTGGTGCGAAAGTAAAGGCACATTGTGATGTAGGGGAGCCACAGATCTCATATTTAGAATAGGAGCAGTCGCGGGCCAAGTCGGTGGCCATATTTGAGAATAGGATCAGAAACACGAGCTATTTGCATTTAGGTAAACGGCATTACCTATATTAGGAGGCAAGCCATACATAGGCAGAGTAGGCTTTGCCTGTATGAACATTATTCTGAGACAAATGTAAGGGAGAGTTTAACCCCATTAGTGGCGACTGCTTGTGTGAAAAGTGTCAAGAAAAGTGACAATAAGCTAGTGGCCGTTCGATGGCAGTGGAAGAGTAACATTCCATCACATGTTAGAGCAGAGGCGTCCAATAAAGTGACAATACGTTAGAGGCCGTGCGACGGCAGTGAAAGGGTGAAGTGAAGAGGCGACCAAGGAACAAATACCAGTGACAACAGAGAATGCGGGCCTGCAAGTGACTCAAAAACTGTGTGGGTTGGGGGTGACTGATGTTTTGTTCTCTTATTCTTTTGGATTCAATGTAAGTCACAAATTATCATATTTATTTTTAGATATACATGTATGTATTAAAATTTTTGTTTTCTGTGAACCCCTGTTGACTTATGCTTTTCGAGGAAAAGTTATCAACCCCTTCAAAATAAGAACCACCCCAACAAAAGTGAAATGGGCGGGTTCGTCACAGTGAGACATATGTTCACGCACTCATTCAGGCAACACTCCTTGAGTTTTGGCTGAATACGCGGCGTGAATCTATTTCTTTCAGCAGCAACAAAGCCCTGTTTTCGACAGGCAATAATAAATTTAAAGTGTGAACGATGCAGAAAAAACATAATGAATCATTGTTGAATGCTATGACTATAATAAAAGTTTAACAAAACACTGATAAAATCAGAATGTACATCAATATGTTTTCCTGCACAAGACTGCCAGATTTTGTGCAAGAAAAAAAGGTTGGGCCAAACTTACTTTGTGTAATCTTCACACAACATGAATGGTAATTCTTGTAATTTTCAAAAGCCAGACAGTCTGATGCAGTTACATTTCTTTTCATTTTTTTTGCTTGGGGGGAGAAGGAGGGTGGGATTTGGTGAATATTTAAGTTTAAATCATAATTCTGATAAATCAAATCTTTCCAACAAAATAACTCAAGTTCCCTGGTTCAAGAAAATAATATAGACCTGTACAAATAGGGCAAATGGTCATTATCTTTGTCCATCTAATGACTTAAGTAAGGTAACCAATTTTATACCATGATTACCTATTCTACTATATAGATATATAAAAAGCCTATGCCATAAATTTTAGCTTTACACACCAACGGTGGTGAACACCTGTGTCTGGTGAACACGCCAGCAATGGAATTTCAATAGTTATAATTTACACCTACAGTACAAACATCAAGTTTTTTGCCTTTTCCGCGACGTGGGCGTGTAGTGTGATTTTTTTCTCAGTGTTTCTACGCGATCAGATCGAGAATGAATCGTGTTTGTACACCGCGACAAAATTCGATTTGCCCAACCTTTTAATTTGCGACTGTTCTATATTACATAATAACAATAAGCGCGACAACAGGCAGGAAACACGACAATCGCGAAGCACAGCACAAATACACCCGGACATCGCTGTTAGTGTTAGTATTATACAGGATTATGAGCGTGTTAATACGTATGAGATTGTGACTTGAAAACGTGGCATGGACAGGAGAGTCACGTCAATTGAAACTGGAAAGTATCTGGTAAACAGAACGCAAAGAAATAACTGATTGACTTTTATATGCATCCAAACGAGAAATAACAATTCCTTCTGAAAGTTGAACCCGGTGAAGTCCAAACACTGGGCCATCCAACTGTAGTTGGAGGTAAAACATTAAATAAAGCACACTTCCATAAATTTGTCTTCTGGCAGAACCGTGTGTTGAAATACTTCACACAATCCATCAATTGGCCAAAACGTCCAATATAATTCGTCCCAACCGCCCCACATATATTTTCACCTAAATCGTCCAAGATATTTCGCCCCAACCTCCCCACATATACTTCACCAAAGTAATCTGCCACCATTTTTTTTCACCTGGTTCGGGGGCATTTCGATCTCAATCGTATTGAGGCTTTTTTTTTAAATTTTATCCTCGATCAAAGCCGAAACGCTTTCGAACCCCAAACCTCTGTTTTTTTTAATAACTTTTGAAGCGCCCCCAATTTAGTGAGTAGCTAATTAAGTAGATAGTCGTTAAATTAAATTGATCAATTTAAGGCCAAGTTCCTCCCACCCCCTCTCTTGTTATTAAATATTCATACCCAAACCCAAACGCGAATGAAAATGCAAGAATGGAAAAGGGAACGGTTTGGATCACTGGTGGAAGCAAATGAGGTCACAAGGAGAGGGAGGATATTTGGATGGGAAACAGCAAATTTTTTATCAAGCAAGTCGAACTACCTGCGAAAAAAAGAGGCTCTGACAAGGCTAGGGTGGATTGGAAAATTACCATGGTTGTTGAACCATGTGGAGATACTACACCTGTGAAAGGAAAAAACAAAGCCGGGTTGGTGTGAAATTTACTCCCCAGTTTCATCAGGGCGTGGTAGCAATAAAACCTTAAATAAAATACTAATCCTTTAATTGCTTTTCAGAAAAAACAGAAGCTAACAATAGATCCTGATTGTTAAGAAAACAATTAGATTGGTCACCAAAATGTGCAGGTCATAAATCACCTGGGCCAGTTTGAACAAACAAACGTCTGGGTGGAGGTTCATAAACAATAATTTCATTCTCATCTTTTTATTGTTTTATTCCCTTGACTGCAAAATAGAGATTTTTATACAAATTCTGATAAAGAGACACCCAAAACTAAAAATCATTTCTGGTAAAATACGCCTTCTTGTATATTCCTTGTCATGGTTTCCATCCGCACGTAATTTTGACTTTCACTCAGTTTTGATATATAAAATTGAGAGGAAAATTCACAGTTCAATAGCATGCCTTCCCAGGCCCTATTCTTGATGCACTGAAAAGTTTTCTCACAATTTTTTAGAACATAAATAAAATGCGGATGGGAAAAAAAATCATTACATTATTTGATACAAGATGTAAACTTTTTTGATTTTTCGAGCTGGTTTATAATAAAATACATATGAGTTTTTTCTTGAAAATTAAAAGTGCACGAATATCCTACTCATATACATATTTGCCTACAATCTCAAAATAAATGTGTTATAGGGTAATTTTGTTGGGATTCGTCTGTTTGGGAATAAATCAACTGGTCCCTCGGACAGCAGAAGTGTATTTAAATAAATAAACTACTGTCCGAGAGACCAGTTGGTGTAATTCCAACAAGAAGAATGCCAACAAGACGAATTGGTAAAATATCCTAACAAGACAACCCCAACAAGACGAATCCCAACAAGACAATGAAAGTGTCAATGACACTGTAGCTCAACTTGACAAACTTGAACTTGGTAAGTTATAAATGAAATGGAAAAATTGAAGATCATTGGTACCAATGTCATTTTTTTTGCCAGTGGCAACATTTTTTGACAGAAACTGAAGAAAATTGATAGCTCCCATCTAGAGGCCTCCCCAAACAAGCATGCCAGGTTTCAAAGCAATCCGATCATAAATGTGCCCTGTAGGGTGTATAAAAGGGAAATATTGTGGTCTGACTAGACTAAATTCTAAGAACGTTGGCCGTGGCAACATTTATTGACGGAAATGGAAGAAAATCAATAGCTCCCATCTAGAGGTCACCGTAAATAAGCATACCAGGTTTCAAAGCAATCTAATCATAAATGTGCCCTGTAGGGTGAGCCAAAGGGAAATATTGTGGTCTGACTAAACTAAGTTCTAAGAATGTTGGCTGTGGCAACATTTTTTGATGGAAATTGAAGAAAATCGATAGCTCCCATCTAGAGGTCACCCCAAACAAGCATGAAAGGTTTCAAAGCAATCCGATCATAAATGTGCCCTGTAGGGTGTGCCAAAGGGAAATATTGAGTCTTCTGACTAAACTAAGTTCTAAAAACGTTGGCTGCGGCAACATTTTTTGACAGAAATTGCAGAAAATCGATAGCTCCCATCTAGAGATCTCCCCAAACAAGCATACCAGGTTTCAAAGCAATCTGATCATAAATGGGCCCTGTGGGGTGTGCCAAAGGAAAATATTGAGGTCTGACTAAACTAAGTTCTACGAACGTTGGCCGTGGCAACATTTTTTGCCGGAAATTGAAGAAAATCGATAGCTCCCATCTAAAGGTCACCCTAAATAAGCATACCAGATTTCAAAGCAATCAAATCATAAATGTGCCCTGTAGGGTGTGCCAAAGGGAAATATTGTGGTTTGACTAAACTAAGTTCTAAGAACGTTGGCTGCGGCAACATTTTTTGACGGAAATTGAAGAAAATCGATAGCTCCCATCTAGAGGTCACCCCAAACAAGCATGCCAGGTTTCAAAGCAATCCGATCATAAATGTACCCTGTAGGGTGTGCCAAAGGGAAATATTGAGTCTTCTGACTAAACTAAGTACTAAGAACGTTGGCCGCGGCAACATTTTTTGACAGAAATTGAAGAAAATCGATAGCACCCATCTAGAGGTCTCCCCAAACAAGCATACCAGGTTTCAGAGCAATCTGATCATAAATGTGCCCTGTAGGGTGTGCCAAAGGGAAATATTGAGGTCTGATTAAACTAAGTTCTACGAACGTTGGCCGTGGCAACATTTTTTGCCGAAAATTGAAGAAAATCGATAGCTCCCATCTAGAGGTCACCCTAAATAAGCATACCAGGTTTCAAAGCAATCAAATCATAAATGTGCCCTGTAGGGTGTGCCAAAGGGAAATATTGTGGTTTGACTAAACTAAGTTCTAAGGACGTTGGCCGCGGCAACATTTTTTGACGGAAATTGAAGAAAATCAATAGCTCCCATCTAGAGGTCACCCCAAACAAGCATGCCCAGTTTCAAAGTAATCTGATCATAAATGCGACCTGTGAGGTGTGCCAAAGGAAATTGTGGACGTACGTACTAACGTACTAACATACTAACGTACGCCGACGGACGAGAAGTGATGGCAATAGCTCAGCTTGACTTTGTCAAGTTGAGCTAAAAAGTTAAAAAATTTATAGTAATTTATATATTTTTTATACTTACCAATGACCCAGACATAGCTGGTGCTAACTCTTAAAATATAGGGCCAAACACAAATTTTGCCCCCCAATCCCCAAAATTTGCATCTAAAACTAAAGAAAACATGTCCTGAAAGGCCCTCCACACTTCGCCCCTACTGCGCATGCGCAGTGTCAAGGACGTTCCGAAATTGGCGCCATTAATCATTCTAATAACCAGTGCCTGGTAAGCGCTATGTACTCAGCGGGGAGGCAAGAGTTCCCAACTCCTGGGAGGGCCATTCCCGTCTGGGTCATTGGTAAGTATAAAAAATATATAAATTACTATAAATTTTTTAACATTTTTATACTGTACCAATGACCCAGACATAGCTGAATAGTAAAAAGGCTGGAGGGCCAAGGACATAGAGTAAAATGGAATACGCTCAATAAAATAAAATAGAGTCATCCCCTGTAGGGAAAAAGAAGTAATAGGCCTTACATGTATCTTTCTTATCTATGATAAATTAGAAAGATACAACACCTTCCAAAATTGAGCTTCATACATCCATGTACTCTATTAATATCCAATATAATCCTTATACTAATAATTTTTAAAGTAAGCCAATAAATAAAGAAGTCTAGAGAATAGAGACTCTTATACTCCTAAAAGTGTCTGAGGATTGCATAATCATGTCCGTTGACATATGCAATATTCAAAAGCTATACTTTAAAAACTAAGACTTGAATGAATTTTAAAAACCTAAACTTCTCACTAAACAACCATCCCAATAACAGCTCAGAATTACTAACTCCGGAGGAGGTATCCCCTTGTTTTCATAGTAAAACAGGTGACCCAAGGGAACACCCTCCCCCCCCCCCCCCCTTTTTCTTGCCCTGGGTCAAATAGCCCAGAGCGAAGAGGGCAGCCGAACGGAGACACTGCCGAAACAGACAGCCTACCTAGCTATAGTAGCAACTGTTAAGTGAATGACATTCTGAGCAGTAGATAATAGACCTAACAATAGAGGCCTCCAGAAATGGACTCGATATTTCTGAGATAAAATTCATGAATGTGGATGGCTGAGCGCAATGAGCGGCCTTCAAAAATCTATAATAGCGACACTATTAATGTAAGCCCAAGAAGTAGAAGAACTCTTACTTCATGAGCCGAAATCTTAAGCACAACTGCTAAGTCAATGATATACTATAAGCAGTACCGATAGTTAATAGAATCCATTAACAATAAAATGGAGCGTAACGTCCTTCTACTAGACATCAAAGACAGAAGAAGCTTACGCCCATAGTAATAAACAGAAATCTGTTTATAAATACATAAACTGTACCCGGAAAGAGTAAAGGCCTATGCCCATACGAAGACGGAAGGACCTTAAAATAATAGGTTCCGGATAATAGGAGCCTAACTCTTATGCAACAATCCAACCTAAATAGTAACGGAAGTATTGATTCCGAAACTATGAAAGTGAAAATCATCCATCGATAGTGCATGAAACTCACTGACTCTACAGTAAAAGAGAAACCAACAGAATTACTGTCTAAAAGGTCAGAATTTGAAAACTACTGTTTCCAGAGGCTCAAATGATTACTTAGCTAAATAAGAACCGAAGTTAAAATCCGTATAGGAATTTAATCTAAAGATTCTAAGTCTATTTATCAAAAAGTTACTAACTGACTTAGATAAAGAGACAAAAGACTCAATTGTAAACTATCGTAGAGTGCATAGGTATGAGGTAACATAAACCTATAACCTTAATAATAACAGGCTGCAGTAGATCTTGTGAAACAAGTATACTAAAAAATAGCAATGAGTAGTATGGAGGGATCAACAATATGAACATAATGATCCCTACACCACGACGGAAGAGCCTCCACTTTAGCCGCATAGAATAGCGAAGAAGAGGAACTCCTATAGTAAGAAATCGCGTCCAAAGCTCGTCCAGTACAGTGCTTACAATGCAATACGGACCACACAACGGAATACATGAAGGTTGCGACCTTGCAGGTTGTGATAAAGATGACACGATTTACCCAGTGAAAAAGATCCTCACATAGAGGAAGATTTCACGTTAAAACCCACAGTAGACAAGAGAGAAAATTACTCATGATCTCTGTGAAGATAGAGATGCTATCAACAGAAATGTATTGTGGTTGTTTATCTTAGCAATACCTGCTAAAACAACAGCGCCGGAGGATACGCGTATCCTATCATTCCGTCCTATAGATCAATAGAGCGTTAAGAATATTAGCTCAGAGATCTGGACAAGCCAACACATACGTCTGCAATTGATTAGCAAGCTGTGTCATAAATAAATCATCATTGGGCGCTCCCATAGATAGCAAATCTGATTGAATACTTGTTTGTTGAGAGTCCATTCTGACAGCAACAAGCGACCCGTAAGAGAACGGGAGTCCGATAAAACAATCAGACGACCCGGAATATGACAGACCAAAACTGAACTTGGTGTACTATAACCAACAGACGGATTCTTTCCATTAAATTGAATAATGGAAACGAAAGAGTGCCTCCCTGGTTCCGGAGATACGCCACTACTGTCGAATTAAAGGACAGGAATTTGGGCCTGCGTTTCTGAATAATGTTCATGCAATGACATAAAGCAAGCCTAAAAAACATTATTCCGCGGAAGAAAACTGATTGCTAAAAGACTGCGGAACCCAAAGACCCTGGCACTTCGAATCCGTAGGGATCAGTATTATATCCCAATCTGTATGACTGGCAACCGTCATAACAGCCACACTCGGGTCCGGCAACTGCGGCGGCACTCTCTGAGTCAACCACCGAATGTTTGCCCCAGTCTGAATCTCTTGTAACACTAGGTAGACAAGAGAACGTGTAAATCGAGCAATTCATGGATTGCCGAAAAGTTGCCGTCGAAGAGAAGCTCCTCCGAGAACGAAGCGACTCTGAGAGAGTTCTTAACCTTACTATCCACGCGAGTGGATGTAGCTAGGGCTGCGTCACGTCTAACTAACTCCAATCAGCCACTGAAGGGCGGAGTTATACGTGAACAAACTACTGCCCTCAAAAGAAATTACATTGAGAATAATATCCCGTAAATCTTTTCTTGAAGACGTAATGATAACGCCTCAGTAAGGCGGATTACGTATAATAAAGCGTCTAAGTTAAGTCTACTATACATAATGTCGTTCCCAACATTGAAATTGGAAAAGACATAAACGGCGAAAAAGAATATATGCAGTTTTTAATCACACCGTCTAGACGCATATGAACTCTCGGTATGCCCTGCTCTGCCAAAATAAACTATTTGTATAAATGATAAAATGGCAGAAATGAGCAACGCGGACAAGAAACTAAACTATCATGCTTAGTAGCAGGCTTGTATATATATATATAGCGTCGAAAAATAAAACACATGTTGTAATGACAATATTGGACTACGTCGGTAAGTCAGGGACAATGTCCCCGAACCAATCGAAAAATCCGAGTCCAATGACGCTATAAGTCTCTTATCCAAGATCGCAGCAATGAAGTCCGAAATAATAATCACTGGAAGATAATGCCAGAAGATATGAAAGGCATCTTCCGATACTACTAAAGGGAAAACTCGAAATCTTTCGAATCCCTTTCGCCATCCTGTCGGACCCTATAAAGCATTCGGTCGTCCGTACCTGATGCAACCGCGGACCGCACCGACCCAGCGCCGTCGGATAATTCCTGATTCGACCGAGAAACTGTCAATTGCTGGGATGCTGCGAAACAACTGTGCTAACTCGGATAGCACGTCCGTCACTGAGGCCTGAGGAGAAGCGGTCTTACGATGCATTGCCGCTGGAAGCTCTGTGATCGTTACCCCGTGCATACTACCAATATGCGAGCGAACGGAGTGTATAGGCCTCGTGTCCCTTGGCTACCGGATGGCGCGACCTATTCGCCGTGGAATCACTGAATGCCGAAACTGATCGGATACTCGAGGTCACGTAGCCAATGTGCGGTCGTGTGCCCTGCTGTGAGGATGAGGAAGCATTAAAGACAGTCTCTCGGACTGTCAATATAACGGAGCGTCCCGACCAACGGACATATGCTCCGAATGTAAAATATCTGAACCACAACATGCGGTCCCCTATGTTGTTGGGCGAGAGAGGGACCTCTCTCGCTCACAGCCCGGACGGACCTGGACCAGCCAGGAACCGGACTAACAGGCTTCCTCCGATCTGTCCTCAATCTGCCGTCACTGGGTGAGTACTAAAGTAATTAAAGTGCTCG